>CM068582.1:75381188-76596188 GCA_035048485.1 Pteria penguin | reverse complement strand
ACCCTTTGCTACCCTGTAATGGGACTGGAACAGGTGTCCCTGGGGAAAACATGAGGTTTTCTAACCCCGCCTAACCCCCAAGGAAAATTTCTAACCCTCCCAGCCGTTAAAAATCTCTTTCCCGACCCGACCCGACCTCCCCACTACGGGGGTACCTCCTACTCAACAAAAAATACAATTTCCTAAAAATACCTCGCTAACCCCAACCTACTTTTGTTATTAGAAGGGGTAGGAAGCTGGCGTTTTTTTCCACGTGAAGCGCATGCAAAAGTTATGCCCGCATGCAAAAAATCAATTTCCAAACCCGAGGGAAAGGGTTCGAAACTTTGTGATCAATTTTAATTTTTCCATTTTCAGGACGCTAATCACAACCTAAAGCTCAAAATTTTTTAAGGTCCAGGGTTGGGGTCAAATTCTACAGTTTTTGTAGAAAAAAGGACATGTAGAGGTGGGGTTAGAAAAGATCTACATGCTGCAGGAGTTTCGACCTCGAAGGAGTGACACATAAGGAGTAAAAGGAGGTCAAAGGATATACCAAAATAGCTACCGAGTGTCCAAAACAGCTATTGATATTTTAAGTGCAAATAGTGCCGCCATCTAAAGGGGGTTAGACGAGATTTTTCCAGTGCTTTAATGCCCTTTCCTAACCCTGCCCATAGCAATTTTCAGATTCTGAATATCTCAACATATGAGTTACTTAACAACTTTGCCCTGGGCACAAAAAAATGCCTGGGCAGATAGTTTTATTAATGGTACACAACAATAGAAGGACCAAAGGTCTACTTAGCCATGCAAAAGTTTTTTTCCAACAATAATTTTAATGTTAATTTTGCCCTCAATGAATTTTACTCAATTTACCCTAAGAATAAGGGCTAGGGATGGGCATTGCCCTTCAACCAGGGCCTATGAAATTTATATCAATTAAAGTCCTAAAATAGGACTATGCAATCATGGAATTACTTGTTTGTATCTCAAATACATCTCGAGATATAGCTCGTTAAACTTGTCAAATTTGGCGATTTTGGCCATTTTTAACACATAATGTAAACTGCCCCCTACCGGAAAAACTAGACGTTTGCGGACACATGTTGATGGGAACTTTTTTGTAGATTTGGACCACATATACAACATATTAAAAAATCAATACCCTTTATGTAGGCAAAATGTCGAGAACTTATTGATTGAAAATGGGGCGCTTTCTGTATTTTTAGACAAAAGTATAAAGTGTGACCCTTCATATTTTTGTTGTATATTACTCAATCAAATACATTAGTAGACCTATAAAATTTATATACGTTAAAGTCCTAGAACAGAACTATGCAATCATGGAATTACTGCCATGTATCTTAAATACATGTTTGAGATATAGCTCGCTAAACTTGTCCAATTTCGGCGATTTTGGCCATTTTTAACACATAATGTTTACTGCCCTCTACCAGAAAAACTAGGCGTTTTCGGACATATGTTTAGGGCATCTTTTTTGTAGCTTTTAGACCACATATACAACATATAAAAAAATCAACACCCTTCATGTAGGCAAAAATTCGAGAACTTAGTGGTTGAATATGGGGTATTCTATGTATTTTTTTGACAAAAGTGTGAAATGTGACCCTTCATTACTTTGTTATATATTACTCAATGAAATACATTAGTAGACCTATGAAATTTATACAGATTAAAGTTCTAATATAGGACTATGCAACCGTGGAATTACTTGTCTGTATCTCAAATATATCTTGAGATATAGCTCGCTAAACTTGTCCAATTTCGGCGATTTTAGCCATTTTTAACACACAATGTTTACTGCCTTCTACCAGAAAAACTAGGCGTTTGCGGACATATGTCATGGGCATCTTTTTTGTAGCTTAAGACCAGATATACAACATATAAAAAAATCAACACCCTTTATGTAGGCAAAAATTCGAGAACTTAATTAATGAAAATGTGGTACTGTTTGATATTTTTAGGACAAATTGTGAAATGTGTCAGATTTCTAAGCTTAATAACTCAGTAACTAATCATTTTATATCACTAAAACTTTGCATGTAAGTCATGAATTATATATCAAACAACACCATAGAATTATATGATTATCATTCTAAAATAATAAGACTTTCACCTATGATAAGACTGTACTTTATTCAATTTCATAGGCCATATTGTAAGATTTCTAAGGGTCATAACTCAGTAACTAATCATTTTATATTATTAAAACTTTGCATGTGAGTCATGAATTATGTACTGAACAATATCATAGAATTCTATGTTTGTTAGTCTAATAAAATAAGACTTTCACCTATGATAAGACTGTACTTTATGCAATTTCATAGGCCATCTTCTTAGATTTCAAAGGTTCATAACTCAGTAACTAATCATTTTATATTACTAAAACTTTGCATGTAAGTCATGAATTATATATCAAACAATACCATAGAATTATATGATTATCATTCTAAAATAGTAAGACTTTCACCTATGATAAGACTGTACTTTATTCAATTTCATAGGTGATATTGTAGGATTTCTAAGGGTCCATAACTCAGTCACTAATCATTTTATATTACTAAAACTTTGCATGTAAGTCATGAATTATGTATTGAATAATAGCATAGAATTCTATGATTATTAGTCTGAAATAATAAGACTTTTACCTATGATAAGACTGTACTTTTTGCAATTTCATACTAAGACTTTCACCCATGATAAGACTATACTTAATGCTATGTCATAGGCCATCTTATTAGATTTCGAAGGGTCATTACTCAGTAACTAATCATTTAGACTTACTGAAACTTTGCATGTAAGTCATGATTAATGTATTGAACAATGCCACAGAATTATATTTATAAGACTGTACTTGCAGTGTCATATTCCATCTTGTAAGATTTCTAAGGGTCATTACTCAGTAACTAATCATTTGAAATTACTAAAACTTTGCATGTAAGTCATGAACTATATATCAAACAATATCATAGAATTATATGATTACCATTCTAAAATAATAAGACTTTCACCTATGATAAGACTGTACTTTATTCAATTTCATAGGCCATATTGTAAGATTTCTAAGGGTCATAACTCAGTAACTAATCATTTCATATTATTAAAACTTTGCATGTAAGTCATGAATTATGTACTGAACAATATCATAGAATTCACCTATGATAAGACTTTACTTTATTCAATTTCATAGGCCATATTGTAAGATTTCTAAGGGTCATAACTCAGTAACTAATCATTTCATATTATTAAAACTTTGCATGTAAGTCATGAATTATGTACTGAACAATATCATAGAATTCTATGTTTGTTAGTCTAATAAAATAAGACTTTCACCTATGATAAGACTGTACTTTATTCAATTTCATAGGCCATCTTCTTAGATTTCAAAGGTTCATAACTCAGTAACTAATCATTTTATATTACTAAAACTTTACATGTAAGTCATGAATTATGTACTGAACAATATCATAGAATTCTATGTTTGTTAGTCTAATAAAATAAGACTTTCACCTATGATAAGACTGTACTTTATTCAATTTCATAGGCCATCTTCTTAGATTTCAAAGGTTCATAACTCAGTAACTAATCATTTTATATTACTAAAACTTTGCATGTAAGTCATGAATTATATATTAAACAATACCATAGAATTATATGATTATCATTCTAAAATAGTAAGACTTTCACCTATGATAAGACTGTACTTTATTCAATTTCATAGGCCATCTTCTTAGATTTCAAAGGTTCATAACTCAGTAACTAATCATTTTATATTACTAAAACTTTGCATGTAAGTCATGAATTATATATTAAACAATACTATAGAATTTTATGATTACCATTCTGAAATACTAAGACTTTCATCCGTGATAAGACTATACTTAATGATATGTCATCGGCCAACTTGTTAGATTTCGAAGGGTCATTACTCAGTAACTAATCATTTAGACTTACTGAAACTTTGCATGTAAGTCATGATTAATGAATTGAACAATCCCACAGAATTATATGATTACCATTCTAACATAATAAGAGTAACAAGTGTGATAAGACTGTACTTGCAGTGTCACATTCCATCTTGTAAGATTTCGAAGGGTCATTACTCAATAACTAATCATTTGAAATTACTAAAACTTTGCATGTAAGTCAAGAACTATATATTGAACAATACAATAGAATTGCACCCTTATCATTCTAAAATACTAAGACTTACAACTCTGAAAAGCCTGCATTTCATACAATCTCATAGGTCATATTGTAAGATTATTAAGGGTTATAACTCAGTAACTAATCATTTTATATTACTAAAACTTTTCATATAAGTCATGAATTATTTATTGAACAATACCATAGAATTCTATGATTACTATTCGAAAATAATAAGCCTTTCACCTGTGATCAGACTGTACATTATGTAATCTCAAAGGCCATTTTGTTAGATTTAGAAGGATCATAACTCAGTTACTAATCATTTTATATTACTCAAACTTTGCATGTAAGTCATGAATTATGTCTTCAACAATACTATAGAACTATATTTTTCCTATTATAGAATACAAAGTATGCAGTTTTATAGGCAGTGCCGAACTGAACAAGTGATTCTAGTTGTATTTACTCGGTGTCTTCTTTGACGTCCGCGTCATACGGCATATTATGTGAAGATTTCTAAGAGTCATTACTAAGTTCATAATCTTTTAAAATTAATAAAACTTTGCATGTAAGTCATGAATTATATATTGAACAATACCATAGAATTGTACTCTTACCATTCTAAAATACTAAGAGTTACAACTGCGATAACACTGTACTTTATGCAATTTCATAGCCTATATTTTAAGTTTTCAAAGTGTAATAACTCAGTATCTATCTAACATCTTGAGCTTAAAATTCATCTGTATGTACTTCAATATGTAGTAAACAATATCACAGTGTAAAATAATCCTAACTCTGAAAAAAGTTTTCAACAAAATTTTTTTGGTTGAAAATTTTCTAAGTCCAAAATATTTTTGGACTTAGAAAATTTTTCTTCCTCTTGAAAATTTTCTAAGTCCAAATTGTAACAAAATACCTATTGATGAGTACACATTTAGCTATGGGTAGTACTATTTTAGCTATGCCTAGTACACAAATCCCTATCGCTAGTACACAAATCCCTATCGCTAGTACAAAAACAGCTATCAATGATACCATTTTACCTATCTAGGGTACAAAAATACCACAAACGGTTCCATGTAGCTATTGGCTCCAAAATTTATACCTATCATGTACCAACATAGGCATCAAAATGGTGCAGGGTTAGCACAACCGCTAGCCCTAACCCTAACCCTAACCCTAACCCTAACCCTAACCCTAACCCTAACCCTAACCCTAACCCTAACCCTAACCCTAACCCTAACCAAACCCTAACCCTAACCCTAACCCTAACCCTAACCCTAACCCTAACCCTAACCCTAACCCTAACCCTAACCCTAACCCTAACCCTCCCTAACCCTAACCCTAACCCTAACCCTAACCCTAACCCTAACCCAAACCCTAACCCTAACCCTAACCCTAACCCTAACCCTAACCCTAACCCTAACCCTAACCCAAACCCTAACCCTAACCCTAACCCTAACCCTAACCCTAACCCTAACCCTAACCCTAACCCCTAACCCTAACCCTAACCCAAACCCTAACCCTAACCCTAACCCTAACCCCTAACCCTAACCCTAACCCTAACCCTAACCCTAACCCTAACCCTAATTAGGGCCATCCCGTTTTTGGCTGCACAAAATTTCTTTTCTCAGGGTTAGAAGTTTTTTTAAGGTTGGGGCTTTTTCCTTCGGTTAGATGGTTAATTTTGGTAAGTGGGCCATTTAGAGGTTAAATCTCGTCTAAACCCAGTTTTTGGACTTAGTTGTGATCAAAAACGCGTTTGGGTCCAGGGTTAGAGTTTCTTATATCAGGGTCAGAGAGGTCTCAATGACCATTTGCGTTAGATTTCTAACCCTCTCTAACCCCGGAGAGAACGCCCTAACCCTCCCACAGACAAAGGAGCTGCCAAAAAAAACATCGTCCCCTGACCTTCTGGGGGGTATACCACCGACCCCTAGAAATTTTCAACTCATTTCAAAACCGAGTTAACCCCAAGTCATTTTGCTTTCTAGAAGGCCTAGGAAAGCGGGGAAAGTGGCAAAATGTTTGGCGCGATGAATTAAATTTGCCTGGGGAAAAAAATTCCCCCAATTCCCAATTTTGGGGAAGTTATAGGGAGACAAAGTTCCCTCTGCAGCCATTTTCGGGATTCAGCCTATCCCTTACACTAACTCATAGGTTAAGTTATTTATAAGGCGTTTTTTGGAAATTTTTCTAGAGGGTTAGAAAGACCTCACAAAACTATTCTGACATGCAAAACATCATCTAAAAAAGACCACGGGAAAGGCCCAGGGTTACGTTCCCGCTTTTTTCATGTGAAGCCATTTTCGGGTTTCAGAAGCCATTTTTGGGCACTCGGGTATACATTAGGATTTTGAGTAGGGTTAGGCTTTTCCTTAGGGGTAGGGGAACGCCAATCCCATGCCATAAAGATTAAGAATCACCCTTCCTAAACCTGTATTTGGGACAGAGATATCTTGTAAGATAGTCAAGTTATAGGTGCTCAAAGTTGGTCATTTTTTCGAATTTTTGCATAAGTACCTTTCGTTTGACGCCACCCAGCGCCATTAAATAGGCTTTTGGGCTCCAAACGTTTTTTGATATTCTTGTCTATCGGTATTACCTTTACAACATATCAAAACTTTAGAGGACTATATGTAGGCTTTTTTCCGAGAAAAACGTGTTTGAAAATGAGTCATTTTACCAATTTCTGGAATTTCACCAAGTTTGGATTCTGATATCTTGATATTCCTGGCAGATATCTAAATGTTTTAGCATACATATGTAGCAATAACATAGTCACATAACCTCACCAAATATGACAGAGATATCTTGGAATACAACCGAGTTATAAGCTGTCAAAGTAGGGCAGGGGTTAGGGTTAGGCTTTTCCCCAAAGATGATATTTTACGCCATCTAGCGGGGAAAATAGGCGTTAGTCGTCCAAACTTTTTTGATATTATTGTCTATCGGTATTACCTTTACAACATATAAAAATATTAGACTACTATATGTAGGCACTTTTTCGAGAAAAAAGTCTTTGAAAATGAGTCATCTTATCTTTACCAATTTCTTGTATTTCACCAACTTTGACTTCTGATATCTTAATATTCCTAGCAGATATCTAGATATCCTAGCACCTGTATATAGCACTGGCATAGTCACATGACTTCACCAAATATGACAGACATATCTTGGAATACATCTGAGTTATTAGCTGTCAAAGTTGGGCAGGCTTAGAGTTAGGGTGTTCCCAAAAAAGGACATTTGACGCCACCTAGTAGGCGTTTGTGGTCCGAACTTTTTTGATATTATTGTCTACCTGTATCACTTTTACAACATATAAAAATATTAGACTACTATATGTAGGTTTTTTTTCGAGAAAAAGGTCTTTGAAAATGAGTCATCTTATTTTTACCAATTTCTTGTATTTCACCAACTTTGGCTTCTGATATCTTAACATTCCTAGCAGATATCTACATGTCCTAGCACCTATATATGGCACTGGCATAGTCACATAACTTCACCAAATATGACAGAGATATTTTGGAATACATCCGAGTTATAAGCTGTCAAAGTAGGGCAGGCTTAGAGTTAGGGTGTTCCCCAAAGAGGATATTTGACGCCACCTAGCGGGTAATATAGGCGTTTGTGGTCCTAACATTTTAGATATTATTGTCTACCTGTATTATCTTTACAATATATCAAAATATTAGACCACTATATGTAGGCACTTTTCAGAGAAAAAGGTGTTTGAAAATGGGCCATTTCTACAAATTTCATCAATTCTTAATACTTTTTTTGATAACTTTAATAACTTCAACAATCTTTTTCTATGTGATATACTATAGATATTATAAAGTATTTTATATCATTGGAAAGGTCTTGCGGAGCTGTATATGAATATATAATTATCATAACTATACCTAGTCTAGAACAATAGTTATAACCTCCCGAACATAATGTATTTCATTACTTTAGATCAATTTTTTGGATAATTTTAATAACTTTAACAATCTTTTTCTATGTCATATACTATAGATATTATAATGTATTTTATATCATTGGAAAGGTATTGAGGAGCTGTATATGAATATATAAATATCATAACTATACCTAGTCTAGGACAATAGTTATAACCTCCCGAACATAATGTATTTTCTTCCATTTTGATCAATATTTTGATAACCTTAATAACTTCAACAATTATATTCTATATGGTATACTATAGATAATATTAAGTATTATATATCATAAGAAAGGTATGGAGGAGCTGTATACGAATATATAAATATCATAACTATACCTAGTCTAGAACAATAGTTATAACCTCCCAAACATAATATTTTTCATTAATTTTGATCAATTTTTTGGATAATTTTAATAAATTTAACAATATTTTTCTATATGATATACTATAGATATTATAAAGTATTTTATATCATTGGAAAGGTCTTGCGGAGCTGTATATGAATATATAATTATCATAACTATACCTAGTCTAGAACAATAGTTATAACCTCCCGAACATAATGTTTTTCATTACTTTAGATCAATTTTTTGGATAATTTTAATAACTTTAACAATCTTTTTCTATGTCATATACTATAGATATTATAATGTATTTTATATCATTGGAAAGGTATTGAGGAGCTGTATATGAATATATAAATATCATAACTATACCTAGTCTAGAACAATAGTTATAACCTCCCGAACATAATGTATTTTCTTCCATTTTGATCAATATTTTGATAACCTTAATAACTTCAACAATTATATTCTATATGGTATACTATAGATAATATTAAGTATTATATATCATAAGAAAGGTATGGAGGAGCTGTATACGAATATATAAATATCATAACTATACCTAGTCTAGAACAATAGTTATAACCTCCCAAACATAATATTTTTCATTAATTTTGATCAATTTTTTGGATAATTTTAATAATTTTAACAATATTTTTCTATATGATATACTATAGATATTATAAAGTATTTTATATCATTAGAAAGGTCTTGCTGAGCTGTATATGATTATATAAATATCATAACTATACCTAGTCTAGAACAATAGTTATAAGCTCCCGTAAATAATGCATTTTCTTCCATTTTTGATAATTTTGATAATTTTAACAATATTTTTCTATATGATATACTATAGATATTATAAAGTATTTTATATCATTGGAAAGGTCTTTCGGAGCTGTATATGAATATATAAATATCATAACTATACCTAGTCCAGAACAATAGTTATAACCTCCCGAATTTAATTCATTTTCATAAATTTTGATTAATATTTTTGGGATAACTTTAATAACTTCATTAATATTTTTCTATAGGTTATACTATAGATAATATTAAGTATTATATATCGTTGGAAAGGTCTTCGGGTGCTGTATATGAATATATAAATATAATAATTATATATAGCCGAAAGCAATAGTTATAATCTCCGAATATAGGGTGTTTTATCCATTTTGATTAATTTTTGGGTGAAAAATTGTAAGTTCGGACAAAAAATTCCTAAGGAAAAAAAGTATTTTTAAAGTGACTTTTAAATGATTCAAAAATGAAAATTATGCCTAGAAAACATAACCCTATTGCGAGTAAAAATTTTGGACTTAGTTTTTGTTTTGGACTTAGTCATTTTATCGGGCAGCCACTTTCGGGATTGGGAAGCCATTATCGGGATTCGTGCAGCCAGAATTGGAACTTCTGCAGCCAAAAACGGCCCCATGCAGCCATTATCGGGTTTCTGCAGCCATTCACGGGAATATGCAGCCAATATCGGGATTTGTGCAGCCAGGGTTGGATCCGGCCATAACCCTAACCCTAACCCTAACCCTAACCCTAACCCTAACCCTAACCCTAACCCTAACCCAAACCCTAACCCTAACCCTAACCCTAACCCTAACCCTAACCCTAACCCTAACCCTAACCCAAACCCTAACCCTAACCCTAACCCTAACCCTAACCCTAACCCCTAACCCTAACCCTAACCCTAACCCTAACCCTAACCCTAACCCTAACCCTAACCCAAACCCTAACCCTAACCCTAACCCTAACCCTAACCCTAACCCTAACCCTAACCCTAACCCTAACCCTAACCCTAACCCCTAACCCTAACCCTAACCCTAACCCTAACCCTAACCCTAACCCCTAACCCTAACCCTAACCCTAACCCTAACCCTAACCCTAACCCAACCCTAACCCAAACCCTAACCCTAACCCTAACCCTAACCCTAACCCTAACCCTAACCTAACCCTAACCCTATCCCTAACCCTAACCCTAACCCCAAGGGTTAAAAAGGGTCAAACTTTTTAACCCCAATTTAACCCCAAGGGTTAAAAAGAGTCAAACGTTTTAACCCCAATTTAACCCCAAGGGTTAAAAAGAGTCAAACGTTTTAACCCCAATTTAACCCCAATGGTTAAAAAGGGTCAAATTTTTTAACCTCAATTTAACCCCAACGGTTAAAAGGGGTAAAACTTTTAAACTCCAATGTTTTGCAAATTCACTCCTTTTATAGCCTCTATACTATATTAAAAAGCATAATTCAACACTTTTTCTTAAACAAGTGCGATATTTGAACCCTTATATCTTTGCTAATACCTCAGCTAAGACTAATGTCCTAATAAATTTAAAAAGAGCTCTAAAAGACCTTTCCAACGATATAAAATAAGCCATAAAAATAGTCCGATTTAGGCACAAAATGGACAGTTACTTATGACCAAAGTAGCCATTTTTGGTCTACGAAAGTCCAGACAGTAAATATCTGCCAATTTTGGACGCTTATATCTTTGCCATTAAATGGGTTAGCACCATTGTTTTTTTATAGTCTAAACGTGTTCTTAAATACCTTTCCAACGATATGAAATAAGTTTAAATTGTTGTTACGATCGTTCTAGGATAGTCTGTTAAACATATTAGAACATCATACAAATTGGACACATTTTTTGTAAAAATATGCATTGTTTGGACACTTATATCTTAATAATATCTTAGTCAATGTTTTTACATATCCTAAGAGTACTTTAAAAGACCTTTCTAATGATGTTGGTAGGTATCCTCTGCTAAAATGCTGTAATAGGTGGTCACTTTTGGCCAAAGTAACCAATTTTGGGTCCCCAAAATTTTCTAAGTCCGATGGGCGCAAGTGATGTTATTCAGATATTTTCGTATTTTGCGTGAAGGGTTCAGATTAACTTAGCCATCGATTTGATATATAAAACGGCTTCTGACTTTATGATAAATATAATTAATAGAATAGATATACATTTAAGCATTAAATTTATTCAACAAGATACAAAGGTTAGGGTTACGGTTAGGGTTATACAACGAGAGCCTCAGTCGTATACACAGATTTGGACTAAAAACGACAACAAAGACGAATTTTCGAGTAAGGGTTAACCGGTTTAAACCAGGGTTAAACCGGTTGAACCTGGGTTAAACCGTTTTATCCGGTTTAAACATTTGTGATCATTTGGATCATAACAAAGTGCAAAAAATTATAAAATGGAGCAAGAAACAATACAAGATTAGACGTTTTGCATCCAAACTGGCGTAATATTTCATATAGAATTTATCATTAATACATGAGAAGGAGGATATTTGTAGGCCTACAAAATGAGACCAAGTTCAAATAAATTGGTTCACAAATTAAAAAGATACAGCCCATTCAGATATGAATTCACTACACAAATCTTATGAGAACATTCTGGTCACGTGATATCTATTTTTAGAAAAATTCTCTTCTCTTCCCGCAAAATGCCTATACCCTAACCCTAACCCTAACCCTAACCCTAACCCTTATCCGGTTTAAACATTTGTGATCATTTGGATCATAACAAAGTGCAAAAAATTATAAAATGGAGCAAGAAACAATACAAGATTAGACGTTTTGCATCCAAACTGGCGTAATATTTCATATAGAATTTATCATTAATACATGAGAAGGAGGATATTTGTAGGCCTACAAAATGAGACCAAGTTCAAATAAATTGGTTCACAAATTAAAAAGATACAGCCCATTCAGATATGAATTTACTACACAAATCTTATGAGAACATTCTGGTCACGTGATATCTATTTTTAGAAAAATTCTCTTCTCTTCCCGCAAAATGCCTATACCCTAACCCTAACCCTAACCCTAACCCTAACCCTAACCCTAACCCTAACCCCTAACCCTAACCCTAACCCTAACCCTAACCCTAACCCTAGAAGGAGGATATTTGTAGGCCTACAAAATGAGACCAAGTTCAAATAAATTGGTTCACAAATTAAAAAGATACAGCCCATTCAGATATGAATTTACTACACAAATCTTATGAGAACATTCTGGTCACGTGATATCTATTTTTAGAAAAATTCTCTTCTCTTCCCGCAAAATGCCTATACCCTAACCCTAAACCCTAACCCTAACCCTAACCCTAACCCTAACCAAACCCTAACCCTAACCCTAACCCTAACCCTTAACCCTAACCCTAACCCTAACCCTAACCCTAACCCAAACCCTTCTCTTCTGAAGGCGCAAAATGCCTATACCCTAACCCTAACCCTAACCCAAACTTAACACTAACCGTAACCCTAAACCCTTACCTTAACCCAAACCCAAACCCTAACCCTAACCCTGAGTTGTTGAGGGGTTAGAGAGTCTATAATGTCTATGCGGGCTATAGGGCAAACATAGCTACAAAGATTAGGGACTTGAAGGTGTAGAGGAGCTTGGTCTATAGGGTCTAGTGTCGAAAGAATATTGTATGCGTAAACGGGAAAGAGAGAGTGAGGGCTTGACTAAAGTGCTCAAAAAGCCAGAGGAGCTTAGAGGGGTAGAATTTAACGAAATATTAAGAGTATAGCACCATCAACGTCTGATGTAAATAATAACATGGACCATACATGCATGTTTCGGGAAACAAACACTCATAAGTGACCCTACATCACTAGATTGTTAAAGTAAGTTAAATAGTTTATGTACAAGATACAGGTAAACATTGAGGGTTACATGGTCAAGGCGGGACAAACTGGTTTATATCATAAGTTTGCTATTATAACATAAATGATTACATTCTCCGAGAATCACATCTTATTCTATTTATGCACAGCTTAATATGTTATAGTTGTTTGTGAATGACTCTATATGTCGGGATCAATTTTATTTTATACCTATCTGGATAATAATAAGTATCAATATATTTCATGAAAGTAAAACATTTCAAATGTACTTAGATCTTACCACTCATTTCAGTACAATTCCTAAAATAATTCCATCTTCCGAGCAACATGTAAAATGGCTGCCAAATGTCTGCACAAGTAATGTACATCAAATTAGAAAGAGGCTCATAAAATGCATTATTCAACCGTGACGAAATACATTAGTGGATCAATCCTAGCCCCGATCAAGAGGGAGGGTATGCTATTAATCCTAACCCCTAACCCTAACCCTATAATCCTGAGGGGCTAAAATGGTCTAGTAGGGCTAGAAGGGTTTAAAGGTGTAGAGGGGCCAGATGGTCTGATAGGGCTAGATGGTTTACAGGGGTTACAAGGTCTAAATGGTCTTCAGGGGCTAAAGGGGTCTAGTGGGGCTAGAAGGGCTTGAGGGTATATAAGGGCTAGAAGGTTTAGAAGGGCTAGAGGGGTTTGAGTTGTTGAGGGGTTAGAGGGTCTATAATGTCTATGCGGGCTATAGGGCAAACATGGCTACAAAAATTATGGACCTGAAGGTGTAGAGGAGCTTGGTCTATAGGGTCTAGTGTCGAAAGAATATTGTATGTGTAAAAGGGAAAGAGTTAGAGTGAGAGCTTAACTAAAGTGTTTAAAAAGCCAGAGGAGCTTAGAGGGGTAGAATTTAACGAAACATTAAGAGTATAGCACCATCAACGTCTGATGTAATTAATAACATGGACCATACATGCATGTTTCGGGAAACAAACACTCATAAGTGACCCTACATCACTAGATTGTTAAAGTAGGTTAAATAGTTTATGTACAAGATACAGGTAAACTTTGGGGGTTACATGGTCAAGGCGGGGCAAATTGGTTTATATTATAAGATTGCTTTTATAACATAGATGATTACATTCTCCGAGAATCACATCTTATTCTATTTATGCACAGCTTAATATATGTTATAGTTGTTTGTGAATGACTCTATATGTCGGGATCAATTTTATTATATACCTATCTGGATAATAATAAGTATCAATATATGTCATGAAAGTAAAACATTTCAAATGTACTTAAGATCTTACCATTCAATTCAGTACATTTCCTAAAATAATTCCATCTTCCGAGCAACATGTAAAATGGCTGCCAAATGTCTGCACAAGTAATGTACATCAAATTAGAAAGAGGCTCATAAAAGGCATTATTCAACTGTGACGAAATACATTAGTGGATCAATCCTAGCCCCGATCAAGAGGGAGGGTGTGCTATTAACCCTAGCCCCTAACCCTAACCCTAACCCTATAATCCTGAGGGGCTAAAATGGTCTAGTAGGGCTAGAAGGGTTTAAAGGTGTAGAGGGGCCAGATGGTCTGATAGGGCTAGATGGTTTACAGAGGTTACAAGGTCTAAATGGTCTTCAGGGGCTAAAGGGGTCTAGTGGGGCTAGAAGGGCTTGAGGGTATATAAGGGCTAGAAGGTTTAGGAGGGCTAGAGGGGTTTGAGTTGTTGAGGGTTAGAGGGTCTATAATGTCTATGCGGGCTATAGGGCAAACATAGCTACAAAAATTATGGACCTGAAGGTGTAGAGGAGCTTGGTCTATAGGGTCTAGTGTCGAAAGAATATTGTATGTGTAAAAGGGAAAGAGTTAGAGTGAGGGCTTAACTAAAGTGTTCAAAAAGCCAGAGGAGCTTAGAGGGGTAGAATTTAACGAAACATTAAGAGTATAGCACCATCAACGTCTGATGTAATTAATAACATGGACCATACATGCATGTTTCGGGAAACAAACACTCATAAGTGACCCTACATCACTGGATTGTTAAAGTAGGTTAAATAGTTTATGTACAAGATACAGGTAAACTTTGGGGTTACATGGTCAAGGCGGGGCAAATTGGTTTATGTTATAGGATTGCTTTTATAACATAGATGATTACATTCTCCGAGAATCACATCTTATTCTATTTATGCACAGCTTAATATATGTTATAGTTGTTTGCGAATGACTCTATATGTCGGGATCAATTTTATTTTATACCTATCTGGATAATAATAAGTATCAATATATTTCATGAAAGTAAAACATTTCAAATATACTTATATCTTATCTTTCATTTCAGTACATTTCCTAAAATAATTCCATCTTCTGAGCAACATGTAAAATGGCTGCCAAATGTCTGCACAAATAATGTACATCAAATTAGAAAGAGGCTCATAAAATACATTATTCAACTGTGACGAAATACATTAGTGGATCAATCCTAGCCCCGATCAAGAGGGAGGGTATGCTTTTAACCCTAACCCTCTTGTGGTAACCTGAATTACCCCTCCTGGAAGACGGACGCCAACCCTAACCCTAACCCCTAACCCTAACCCAACCCCTAACCCGTTTCATACTGGCAACGCTCTGTTACATTCATTATATATGTTATGATCGCGATCGGCTGTTGCCGGTGCATGGCATATATGTGCCGCAAAATTTTCTCTTGCCTAAGGGTGTGTCTTCCCTACTATTGTAGGGGCAGGCGTGGTGTAGTGGTTAAGCGCTTGGATTGTGGCGCCGACGATCCGGGTTCGATTCCCGGATTGCGCCACTATGTTTAAGAGGTTGGTAACCTCCTGCTTCCATGTCGCGATATAACTGAAATATTGTTGAAAGCGACGTAAAACACCAATCAACCAACCAACCCTACTATTGTAACAATAGATTTTCGAAATAGTGTGACTGAGACATCACTCTTCTCCGTCCATTCCTTCTATATCTTATCAATGCACTTATTGAATAACGAACTCATCATCGGCCAGTTTCATAGTTCTGATTTATCATTACGAATATGGCCGCATTCAGAGTATTTCTTTGTAAAATCAACAAATTTGGTAAGCAATTTCCATAAGTTATTATTAATTGCCAAGTATGCCCGTTACATGTAAGAAGTCTTATGCTGGGTAACCAACAGCACTCTACCTTCTTTTTTTTCTATCGCACCATTCAGGACGTTGAAAGTGATGTTTCTAACCGCTCCACTCCTCTTGGCGTTGGTCAGAAGAAATTTTTATCATTAAGAAATTTCGAATGGTTCGCAATGCGTCAAATGATCTCTCCTGTGCGAGAACTACTCTCGAAAGCATTCAGATCCTCCCCATGTACCATATGGGGAGAGTATACGCATCCAACTCCGTAGGTCTCTGAGCGCAATCTTTAGCCAACCCCTTGATTACATTGGAGCACACCGATGCTATATTGTGGGACATCTGGCAATTTCTTTTTATCCCAAGTACTCCATGAACACTTTTAGGGATCCTAAATAAGACTTGACTGTTCCTGGCATAAAGCGCTCGCGTGCTCCAACAAGCCACCGTTCTTCCACTCGCTCCCAATTGCGAAGCTCCTCTAACTGAAAAGAGGGACTGACCCTTTTCCAGATGTTGTAAACTTGGTTGCAGGATTGCAGGGCAGCGCTCTCCTTTTTATTCATCATTGGGCCTTGAAGGTGTTTTAAAAGGCCCAGGAGAGAAGGCGATAAAGAGAGAAAAATAAGTATAAGATCATATAAAGGTGTTTAAAGAATGCTAAGGGTGTCGACAATTGAGAGACTTCGGAATAAATTTGAAGGTCTAAAACGAGGAAAAGAGGTGTACCCAAGACGGAATACTTGGTTAGCGACGTTGCTCTAGATGGAGTGGTTAGAGTAGCCGAAGATTACCCTGCCCCGGAGGGGGTTGCCAACGTTGGGGCTCTGGTGGATCCAGTCGCGGAGGAGGAGAATATCCAAAATGTAAACAAGAAGGTATGATTAGGGTATAATAATAATTATTATAACAATATTAATGGTAATAATAATGTAGGTTATGAGGTGCATTGATTAGATAAAGTACCTTCTTTTCGGTGGAGAGGATGACAATACATTTTTCTGACTTTCTCGTTATCTTCCCCGTTGCTGTTCAATAGTGTATCTCGGTGGAGATGGCTAGGAATACCCTGCCCCAGAGGGAATTGGTAACGTTATAGCTCTGGCAGATCAAAACACGAATGTCCTTTAATGTAAAAAACAAGATATGATGAGATACGATGGAGTGCAGACGTGTGCATGTTTCGGAATATACACAGTATGGCTGTTATATCTGCAAACCCCACTGGTTTCTTTCCAACTGTATTGTATATAGTTTTGTTCAGCAAGGGAGCATACTCCAGTAACTCCTTCCTCCATGTCTCCATATTAAAGCTTGTAAAACATCATTTTTCATTAAGTGAGATTCTCTTTCCTTCTTGCATATATCCATCTTCACAACGTCAAGACTTGGTGATTACGCAACTCCACACAAACCCTTGACATAATTCGCTATCTAAAAGTCGGGCTCTGGCCGTCGTATTTCATTGGTTCCATGTCTCAAACTGGAGCCAATCAGAATGCGGTCTCATTCTAAAAGAAATGATGTTAACAAATATGGCTGCGTCCATGTTCATCTAAGAAATGGCAAGTTCTCTATCTTCTTGTCGCATTTGTATGGATGATAACCTAAACAAATATCGCCGATTGATTTTTGGGAAATTGTTCACTGTATTAGAACAGCTTTCTGAAGTTTTACGTTGCCAACCGATAAAAAAACGATGGAAAATCACCATACGTATGTCAAATGTGCTTTAACAAACTCATAAAAATGTATAAGACTGACTTCGAGTTGAAGCATAAAGTTGACCAGTTAAAAAAAGGGAAAAACTGAAATTCTAAGTAATCTACGGGCAAATATCATTGTGAATACGGACGTTGCCTCTGTGAACACTCCCATGAAAGCTGTAGAGGCAAATAGGCCAGAAACTGATTATGCAGCTTCAAACATACAGACTCCTAAAAGATCCCACACCCCAAAGCGATTGATTTTACACTCTCTAACACCCAGAAAAACCCAAAAAAAAAAGTTTGCTGAAGATTAGTTCGTCCCATCGGATCTGTAAACCTCCCTCTGGGACCAAGAAGAGAATTGATGTTGATTTGTCTCCAAGAAAAGCCAAGGTATGACATTGTCAGTTTTTATTTTTAAGTGGACACCCTTCAAACTAAAACATCAGGATCTGCACATGAATCATTGTATTAACAAAAAGACTATCGAGCAGAACATGTAAGAGAAAATTCAGAGTTTGTGATGATAACCAACATTTGACACTTTCATATTCAATACTTATGATACATGGTGTAAGGAGGAGTCACGTGATCAATCCACCCGACATGTACGTGTAATTCTCTGCTCCTCTGTTTTGTAAAATTTGGGCAGTTATATTGCATGTAGAGTTATCAGTGTTGGAATATAGAGTATTTATATAGTGTGGAATCTATCACCAGAAGTTGGAAAAATAAATCTTTGTGAAATGGCATCTTTAAAAGAGGGAGAAAACAACAAAGGAAAACAAAGAAAGAGTGAGAAGTCTTTGAAGAAAGTACTGACCCCGGGTCAAACTGTGTCACCGATTGCAAAAGAACCTGTACAAGGTGTGAGTACTACTCTTGCATTAGCGGAAATCCAAACTACACGTAAAGCTATCAATGACCGACTCGACCACTATGAACCAGTGTTAAAATCAATAGAGGAAATGAAGGCAGATATTCACGATCAAGATGGAATCGAACACCGTTTAAAATACACTTCTCAACAGTCAGAATACAACACGGAAGATGTGAGTTCCCTTTGGTCCGATAATGAACAGTTGAAGAAAGAAGTCGAACTCTTAACATCGGTAGTGATACGAATGGATAGGAAAATGCTTGAAATTAAAGATGAAATTACAGATTTAAGTGGCAGATCCATGCGAGATAATGTTCTCATACATAACTTTAAGTACCAACCGAATGAGGATTTGATGATGGCAGTGCCGCCGACAGCGATACACCAACACCTCGGGATTAATGTCGAATTTATAAGAATTGATCGGAGTGGAACCCGACAGCCTCAAAATGGAAAGCCCATCACCATCAAAGGGAAAATTAAGATAGGAAATATGAAGGACCAGATCCTCCAAGTTCATAAATAAAAAAAAAGAATGAAAATATAAACCTCCCTTTTTACATAACGCCATAGGACCCCATATCCACCGTAGAGGAAAGAAAAAGGATATTTCACAAAGCAAACGAACTGGTAATTCAAAACAGAAAATTTTAAATAGTCAAAAACAAACTTGTGGCACAGAATGGACAAAAGATTCAAGAAGATGTACCGAAACTCAACAACAATGATATATTACAATTTACAAGGCAAGAGATAGAGGCAATCGATAACGTTGAAACCGTTATGAGCCCATATGTTGAACGACAAAGAAGCTTGTTTTTCGGAACTGGAGAAGAAGTGAATTCGATCTCGGACGTGAAATGGATATACAAAAAAGCGTGTATTCACCCTGATGCAGCCTGTGCCAACCACAGAATATTGGTATACAGAGTAATAGATGACAATGGAACAATACGCGAAGGCTACTACGACGATGGTGAACATGGAGCGGGGCGCAGAATGTTGCGATTTCTTCAAGAAAACGGTATTGTGGACAGAGCCTTTGTTATATTTAGATGGTACGGAGGAATTCACATCGGTTTCGAACGCTTCAGAATACTGCAAGACTTACTTAGAGACTTTTCAGAAAAGATATGCTTAAGTTCTGCAAATCCGTCTTTTCGTGTATGTTTAAATCCGTTAATGGCTCAATGCACATTTAATAGCTTACAATCTGTTAAATCCGGTCATGTGTTTTTATGCGGCAAAATATGACAGGTATGATTTAAAACATTCTATACAACAGACTACCAAGTGAAATATATTTCTTTTGCCAACAAAACTGATATTATATATATAGGTGCAGGCCCTTTCTCAAAACAGAGGAGAAAGTGTGTACTAAGAAATAGGCAATGCCTACCAAACTGTTTTACTTAATCCTTGAAGTCGTTCATTTATTACATTATATCTCCTCTTTCATACTTCCTGCCTCACTTCTCCTCTTCATATCACTCTCATGTATTATAAGTGTAACCAGGTTGGCTATGTGGTATCTTGTTTTAAACAAGAAGTATGGTGGACATAATATCTTTAAACTGTCAAGTGCTTGGCTGTTATAAAAAAAGAAAAGATGTATTCTCATATCTGAGTAATATGAACGGTAATATATATTACTTACAGAATACGCATTTTACTAAAGAGATGGAAAATCAGCTAAGAAATGAGTGGGGTTATACGTGCTTTTTTAACTCATTTACTTCCAATTCAAGGGGAGTCTGTATTATGTTGAATAATAATTTTGAATTTGAAATCAAATCTATAACATCAGATGAAAGTGGTAACTTTCTAATTTTAGAAATTAAGTAAAGTTGATAATATATTAAAGTTGTATACCCTACAATTCGGTATAATTTCAAATATTAGGGCTTGTAAAACAAAAACTGTATTTTTCTCGTATGGCTGAAGTTATAAACTTTGCGTTGATAACACTTTTTGTTGCTTCAAACCCTCAGAGATATCAAAATAAAAAGAGAATACTTCGTAAATAAAGTGGATATTCCATAAATACAACCATAACCTGACTTCGCGCATGCGCAATTTAACCAAAAACAAATACGATGAAGGGAGACAACAAAAGAAAACAATTTCAGTAAATATTAACTTTAGTAGACTTGAAAGCAGATTTTTAAAGTTACTTGTCAAGTTTATTCACCTCGCCCTCCATCAGTGTCCATGATGCGGCGGCTTCAGAATTAGATCACGTGATAAATTGGTTGTAAACATTCTGTTTACAAACATCGCGTTTTAGACAGCCATATCTCACTTAATACGACGAATTTGGTCATAACATTTGCAAGGGTCATTTTTAATATGTTTTAGGCTTATGTATATAATCAAAATAATTTTGAATAAATTAACCTATAATATGCACTGTACTAGCAAACATAAGGTATACAGCTTTAACATTATGTAATATTTATGGACCAAATAAAGATAATCTTCAATTTTATACAAATGTTTTTGATAGATAGATAGATAGATTATTGTTTTACGTCGCGCCGGCAAATGTTTTTGAAAAACTGGAAAATCTACAAAACAATAATATGGTTATATGTGGAGATTTTAACCTGGTTAAAGATGTTGATTTAGACTATTGTAATTATTTACATGTAAATAACCCAAAAGCAAGAGAAAAGATTTTAAAATTAAAAGAAGAATTCGGACTGCTTGATCCATTCCGGGATTTATATACCCACAAAAGCAGGTATACATGGCAGAAAAAATCTCCAATAAAACAAGCACGTTTAGATTTTTCCTTATAACTGAGCAATTATATACAAATGTACAAAAATGTAACATTGGCACAAGTTAGAGATCAGATCATTCACCAATATATCTCGATTAAAAATTCAATAATTTCATGAAAGGAAAAGGTCTTTGGAAATTTAAAAATTCACTATTGTATGACAAGGAATATGTTGAAACTATTAAGTCTGAAATAAGTAGGATAATTCAGCAATATGCACATGTATATAATTTTGAAAATATAATGAATATTCCATATAATGAAATTGTATTTACCATCAACGATCAGCTATTTTTAGAAACAATGATGATGGAGATTCGAGGTAAGACCATCTCTTTTGCTAGTTATACGAACAAAAATAGAGATGAAAGAGAAATAAATTTAAGAGCACAAATAGAACAATAAGAAATGAATCTTAACAATAGAAAGGATATGAACAATTATGAAGAAAAGAAAAAACGGAACTGGAATCTATTAGAAAAGAAAAGTTAGAGGGTAGCATAATCCGATCTCGTAGTAAATGGATTGAAGAGGGAGAAAAACCAACGAAATATTTTTGTAAAGAACAGAAACTTTGTAAATAAGATCATTCCAAAAAATGACAAAGGAAATGGGAACATTATAACAGATCGAAAAGCAATTCTTAAAGAGACAGACAAATTCTACTCTAAACTATATTCTAAAAGAAATTATTTCGAAAAAGTGAATTTAGATTTTGAATTTCAAGACTTAAACATTGCAAAATTAAACAATGAAGAATCAAGAGAACTTGAAGGGCTAATAACATTAGAAGAGGCAACAACTGTTTTAAAATCAATGAAGCGAGACAAAAGTCCGGGTTCGGATGGCTTTTCTTCTGAGTTTTTCATCTTTTTTTGGAACAGGACAGGGAATTTTGTAGTGAGGTCTCTGAACTTTGGTTATATGGCGGGGGAATTGTCATCTACACAAAAAGAAGGCATTATTACTTGTATCCCAAAAGATAATAAACCTTAACAATTTTTAAAGAACTGGAGACCAATAACATTATTAAATACTATTTATAAGATAGGAGCCGGTGTAATAGCTAATAGATTAAAGCCAAAGTTAAAAAAATTGATAAGCAAGGAACAGACAGGGTTTATTCCAGGTAGATATATCGGGGAAAATACGCGTTTGATATACGATATAATGCAATATACTGAAGAAAAAGATATACCAGGACTGCTGCTACTCATCGACTTTGAGAAGGCTTTTGATTCTGTTTCATGAGAATTTTTACATAATGTTATAGATTTCTTTAATTTTGGTACAAGTTTTAAGACGTGGATAACTGTCTTATACAAAAATATCAAATCAAGGGGGAAATCTTTCAGATACATTTAGTCCAGAATGTGGCTGTAGACAGGGGGATCCCATTTCATCGTATTTATTATCCTATGTGCCGAAATTTTGTCGATAACAATAAGAAATGAGAAAGATGTGTCAGGAATAAAAGTTGATAGATTTGAATTTAAAATATCCCAATATGCGGATGACACAGCCCTTCTTTTAGATGGAACAGAAAAATCTCTAAATAAAGCATTACAAATAATAAAATGGTTTGAGATGAAGTCAGGATTAAAAGTAAACGTTAATAAAACTCAAGTAATATGGATTGGAAAACAGAAATTTAGTGATAATAGATTATGTAACAGATGGGATTTAAAATGGGGACAACCGAAATTTAAACTTCTTGGAATAAACTTTGATGTAAATATTGAAAATTATTGTGACTTAAACTATGCTGAAAAGATGTCAAAAGTTTCTCAAATCATTAAGAAGTGGAATAATAGAAAGATAACACCTATTGGAAAAATTGCAATTATTAAATCACTTTTAAATTCACAATTTAATCACCTTTTCACCTCACTTCCAAATCCAAGTGAAAAAATTCTTAATGAACTAAATGGAATGCTATTCAATTTTTTATGGGATTCTAAGACAGAAAAGATAAAAAGAGACACTATTATGAAAGATTACACGGAAGGGGGGTTAAAGATGATAAATCTTAGAGCATCAATTGCTGCACTTAAAATTACTTAGATTAATTAAATGTTAAATGAAGAAGGAATTTGGAAAAATTTACTGTTTGAAAATGTTAACAAATATTTCTTGTTAAATTGTGGCATTCAATATATTGAAAATTGTAGCCAAAAACTGAAAAATAATTTTTGGAAAAATACTCTTATGGCATGGAAAACATTGAGATTAAACGAAAAAAAAGGAGAGAATCTTAGCAGAAACACCAATATGGTATAATGCAGATATCAAAATAGATAACAAGAGCATCTTCTATAAACATTGGTTTGAAAAAGGTATACTATATATAAATGACCTATTAACAGATGATAATACTTTAATGTCATTTGAGGATTGTGAAGACAGATTTAAAATTAAAACAAATTTTTTAGAATTTAATTGTGTAAAAAATTCAATAAAAGAAAGTATAAGACTTTCAGACAAATATTTACAGAAAATACATGGGCTACCATTGTCTATTAAAACAATACATAACTGTAAAAAAGGTACAAATTTAATATATGATATACTAAAAAATACACAAACTACAAGCAGATCACAGCAAAAATGGTTAAATATTATTCAAGATATAAGAAGAATCATGGACAAATATATATAAATCTATTACATTTTTCCAAGATGTAAAATTACAGTGGTTTCAATATAGAATTAACCAGTACGCTTTAACTACAAATTCTACGGCCTACAGTATGTATCGTATATATTAAATACTTAATATATAAAGCAAAAGTTGAAAAAAGGAATTATCACTTGATGCACTTCTACATTACCTGAAATATATGTATAAAATTAAAAAATATCTTTCATGTAGAAAAAATGAAGCAGTAGCCTTTGATAAGAATTGGCAATACTTCCAAGTAATCTTAGAATAACAAGGGAAGATCATGGAAGTGAATTGAATTCTACTTAGATTGCAATAAATTTCATAAAGTGTCCATGGTCAGTAAAAAACAAAAACCCACCAAATTTTGTAGATAATTTAGATATATTTACAGAAATTTATGACAGATACTACTTATGCCACCTTGATTCATACATATATTATTCTCTCAATATGTAATTGAATGCCGCTATGACATACTAATCAATGTGTCATTATGTGAGTGTGCATGTATGTTTTCGTATGTTAATGAGTGTATGAATATGTATATGAGAAATATGTAATATATGATATATTATAATTCTTTCCCTCTCCTTTTCAATTTACCTTTTCTTTCCCTCTAATTTCTTAGTGTCATCCCTTTGGTCCTTACAGTTACTTTTCCTGCCTTTCTCCTGTTCTATTGTTATTATAGCGTAAATATTGATATACATATATAGGATACAAAAAACACAAATCAATAAAATGTGTCTCATTCTTAGTATGGATATTACAATTACAAAATACTAAAAGATTAACCCTAACCTATGTATTGAAATATACTGTATATGTATGTGTGTATGTATGTATGTATGTGTGTATATGTGTTTGCGTAGATATGTATGTGTATGTGTATGTATATCTATATGTATTTATATGAATGTGTAGGTATATGTATGCATATATGTATATGTATGTATACTTATGATACATGTATTTAAATGCCTAAATTATTGATGTAGGAAAAGTGCGTTAAAAGGCTATGCCTACTGCTCAATTCCATTCACTTTTTGTGAATGAAATTATGTATAAAATAAATATTAATGCCTCAAACTACATTTGTAATCATTTCTAATAATATGGCAGTATACCAAACGTGAACTGGCTTACTATTTCAAAAGAACATTTATCTGAGCACTGTTTATACACTGAAATTCATACTATAAATAATTCATTTATTATTGTAAATTCGTGAAAATTGTTTGTGAAAAAATGAATTAGTAATAAACTGATAAATAATGGAGTTATCTTTCAATCTAGAAGCTTGTACACTTACACACCTTTAAGAAATTAACAATCCTATATCCCCTCTGCAATGTTTTACATTCAGTATTGATACCAAATCTAATTTCTACTATTATTAGGTATCATTTAGAGGCAGACAAGACCATAAAGTCCGAACACGAGCTATCAAAGATGGAGTATGGCAATCAGTTGTGAAATAAATTTCGAGGGGAGACAAAGGACCAAATGTTTCAAGAAAATTATACTCTATTGATTCTTTAAAGCCTGGATTGCAGAGGTGTGTTCTAAAAGAACTTGAAGATCAATGCAAAACTCTTTGTCAAGTGAAAAATAAATCAGTACTGCGTGACATTTCTCCAAAGAATCTGGAATCATTTTCTTTCAAGAGTATCATTAAAGACTGTCAACTGTATGCTCCTCTTCTACTGGAGACCTTGACATGCGTGATGAATCAGCCAAATGAAAACAAACTTGCAGTGGCTGTAGCATTGCTGCTAAGAAATTGTAATATACATAAGTCTGCCATCCATCATGTAATCAGTCAAATCAATATCGAAGAAGTACCAAACCGTTAATCATTCTCAAAGTCCAAGGACAGATACAAAATCGTGTAAGTTTCAAAAAGAAACTGTTGTGAACCCCGATATACTGAAAAATTCCGAGGTGAGGCCAGGTGCCCGGGGAGAGTAAGCGTCTCCTGTTTGCATGCATCACCCGTCACAGCAGTTCTTAAGAAACGTCAAAATCAAGAGTTTTGGTTTCCTAATTGTACATACGAAAGTACAAAACTGGTATACAAAGTAATATTTGGTGTTCACTGAAAAGGTCATTTAGTTGCATTCCAGAATATTATCAATAATTCTTGAAAGAGGCAAATACTAGATCATGGGGGAGCAACAGACGAGGTATAAATATATTTAATATAATTTAATTTATAAGCACGAAAGAAAAAAGAGAAGTTACTGGCTCAATTATGTGGCAGAAGTCACCATGGAACTATACAATACATGAATAAATAATGTACTAGCACATACAGTTGGGTGCAGTCCTAACCTTACATTCAAGTGCACTTGGCAAGTGCACTTCAAGTTTAGTTTTTCGTCCTGAATGCCACTCATAAAGTTTAATCAAGTGCAATTGATATCAAGTTTACTTTAAAGTAATTCCGTCTTCGAGTTTACTATCACGTGACACCAAGTTTACTTTTCACGTTTATTCATTACAATTATCCAGTTTCGTATAACACGATAAAAATAATTGTCTTATTATGTACAATTGCATATTTTATATAAAAAAAACATTGTTTTAATAGAAAAATATAGTAAATCAACATGTATATAGAAAGTAAACTAAACTTGAAGTGCACTTAGAGTAAACTTGGAATCAAGTTTACTACTAAACTGGGAATCAAGTATACTACTAAACTTGATTCCAAGCTTACTCTGTTGTCGCCCAGTAAACTAGAAAAGCAGTCATAAAGTTAACTTGAAGTGCACTTTATGTAAGGTTAGGACTGCACCTAACTGTATAATACATTACAAAAATATTCGATTGTAGTGCAATTACGATACCGATTTAGGAAAGTCATTTAATTTGAAAAAAGCCAAACAAATGGTGTGGTTAATAGGTTTACGGGCCCACCTTCCCACTCACCGTAACAGCAGAACAATCAAAGGTCGTACATTTAAAAATTAATAAATAATCCTCGATGTAAAGAATAAGGGTCAACAGGTATCGCATATTGAGAGGTCATAAAAATATAAACACGTAAGGTATTGTAAAACACATAATGATATAAAAATATATGCGACATCAACAGGATAAACCGTGCTCTGCCAGTCTGAAAGCAAGCTAAGACCCTAGATATGTAGGAGTCCCGACTAACAGTCAGAGGGGACAAGGTTCAGGACCATGTCTCCTCTGAAAGAGGTTTGGACAAGATCCGTTATATAGTCCCCACCGCCTTGTTAGTCAGCGTGCAACGTTCAAGTAAAAGTCTGCATAAGGCGGTAGAGGGGCCAAATACAAGACCTATAGTCTTTTTGATGATCTCAATGTTATATTGTCTATTTAGAAGACGTTTGACTATTTTATTACATCATAAAATAACGTTATCGGTGCCTTTTACTTTCCTTAGTTTATATACGAGATCACCGTAAAAATGAGGATGGAACATTCCATTGGATACATACTGTTGAAAAGAAATATTTCCAAATTTAGATAGAAGTTCTGAATATGATCTGAAGAATTTGCCGAATGTTTTTCTTAGCTTGTGATATCTGTAACCCTGAGTTAAAAGTTTAGTAGTAATTTGTAAATTTCGTTTATGAAAGTCCAAAACATCGGTGCAGCCTCTGACAAATCGAAGTAATTGAGATATATAGATGCCATATGATGGGCGTCAAGGGACATCGCCATTCAAGTAAGGAAAATTTACAATAGGAAATCCAAAATCCTCATATAAGATGGTTGATAATTTTGATTTTCAAATCTAAGAAAGGTGTAGATTTATCTCAAGTATTAGCTTTATTCAATGTGGACTCTGGTGGATGTATTTCTGATATAAATTTTTCGAATTCAGAGTTGTTGATAACCAAAATGTCATCCAGATATCTGCAAGTATTATTAAATTTGTCAATGAGGTCAAAACGTTTAGATTTTTTAATAGAAACCATAAAATCCCTCTCATAACAATAAAGAAATAAATCTGCTATCAGAGGCGCGCAGTTAGTACACATAGGAATCCCAACTATTTGTTGATATATCTTGCCATCAAATTGCACAAAAATATTAATGATGAGAAAATCTAGTGCTTTACATAATTCCTTGCAAGTCCAGTATTTATATGAAGTATATCGTTTGTTGGAAAAGAATCCGGAGTTATTGGAAGTACATATGTAAGTTTTAGATTCTCTCTGAAAACACCATTGTATAAGAGACAGCAACTTGCGTTTAATCATATCATGAGGCAGTGATGTATAAAGTGTAGAAAAATCAAATGTAGAAATTTGAGTCGCTTTGAAATTTAGTGAAAGAAGTTTGTCTATAACTTCATGAGAATTTTTAATGGACCAAAAGTAATTGATGTTACTATTATGAAATGCGACATCACAAAATTTGATAATATGATCTTTTATAGCAGTTAGAGCAGACGTAATATGCTTCGATAATACCGTAGTAGAGCAGTGGCTAGAATTAGATATAAAACGTGATTTATATGGACTTTTATGTAGTTTTGGGAGCCAATATATGGTTTGTAGATCAGATTTATCAGTTTTAATTTTGAAGTCGGACATGGTCAGGAGGTGATCGTGCAAGGTGCTGTCTTTTGAGGTAGGGCTTTCCACATATGTATGAGTGGAGTTTAATTCGTTTTTAAGTACTTCAATATAATATAGTTTTCAAACAACCATAATGTAAAGATGATGGATAAATCCAAACCACAAGTCCAAAAATCATGAAACCATAGGACATACAAAATCAGTGAAAATGAAAAACAAATGGAAAATAACAAAATATGTCTACTTGAAGAGCATATGTGAACCCCTGTGATGGAGTGAGATCAGGTGCCCGGGGAGAGTGAGCATCTCCTGCTTGCTACCAACACCCGTCACATATACCCCGTAGAAAGAGTCAAATCGTTTGAATTCCATATGTATCTATATATAGAGAAGTCGAAGTAGGTAACCTTCTAGTATAGAAGGTGTCAAATCTGTGTAAAGTGATCGGAATCGGTCTCAGTACAGAATATCATTTAAAAGTCTGGATAACGAGATATCATATGGAGTAATAAGAGTCTCGTAATGACCGTAGAACTTCCTCGGTGACGATGCTAGTCTAGCACATATATAACCCTGGTTGAGCAGCTTAACTGAAAGCCCTCAGAACAAAGTCATTGTAATTTGAACATGTTCTGGAATAACGTATTAACTGAGATATGAATACGCCGTATGCGGGCGATGATGGAATGTTGCTACTTATGAAAGGAAAGTTTGTGATAGCGAAATTGAAATCGTCACGTTTGTCAAAGAGTGAGGTGTTCAATTGACCATTAATGTCGAAAGACAACATAATATCTAAATACGAAGTAGAATTGCTAGTTTCTGTGGTTTCTTTGACCTCCAGTTCACTTGGATAGATGATGCTAAGGTAATCCGCGAATGAAGGATTATTAATTGAAAGCAAGTCATCTATATATCTGTAAGTAAAATTGAAGCCAAGAGCCAATTGTTTTTTTTCCTTGCGAAAGCAAAGACTGATTGAACTCAGCTTCGTATGAATAAAGGAATATGTCAGCCAGAAGCGGAGCACAGTTAGTGCCCATTGGAATGCCGACAATTTGTTGAAAAACCTTACCTCCAAACACCACAAAAATGTTATCGATAAGAAAGTTCAACATCTGAATGACAGCTGTTTCAGTGTATTTACTTTTGGAATCAGAATTTTCCCTAACAAAGTAAGTTTTATCGTGGCCTATTACTATATATTTGAATTTTCGGCTTCCGTTTTTACTAGTAAATGCATTTTGAATAATTTCCGCTAATCTGTCTTTCAATTTCTGATGAGGGATCGTTGTGTACAGAGTCGAAAAGTCAAAAGACTTGATGGAGTGAATTTTAGTAAAACTTTTTGATTTTAGATGTTCTAACAACTCTTTTGAATTTTTAAGGATCCACATTTGATTAATTCCACTTCTGGAATATACTGTTTCGCAATATCTATGAAGGCCAGATTTAATTTCTGATAATATTTTTGTGAGTAGCATCGATACAGATTTTGTGGAACACTTCGAGGAACCAGCGATAAAGCGTTGTTTGTACGGAGTTTTGTGCATTTTTGGAATACAGTACAAATATGGAAGTTCTAAATTCAATTTATTTGAGTCAATACCAAACATTTTGAGGACAGATTTATGATTCTCGAGTACTTCCGAAACCGAAATGTTCGTGAGAGTATAAGTAGGATTTCCTGGAGCTGAATTTAATCCTAATTCTTTCACTAGGCTGTCAAAGTAATATTTCTTACAAGTAAATGTATAATTATTAGATGCTTTATCTGCTGGTGTAATGATATAATGTTCTTGGAGGAAGGTAAGTTCTCTGACAACATCAGGATCTTTAAAAATAGATTCGAATCTGGTGTTTACAGAACCTTGTAATTTTTTAATTTTTGATCTCAGCAGTACTGCAATAGATTTTATCCATTCCGAAAGAGTGTCGACTTGTACTTCCTCTCTTTTTGCCCATCGTGTGGCATATTCCTCGCAGCAGTTCATAATATTCTCAAAATTTTGGCTCCATGTGAATGATCTGGGTTCTCTGTATTTTGGACCTTTAAGTAAAAGTTCTCTTAATTTAGTGTTTTTAACTATATCGAGATCACCAGTAATGACATGGCCACAAGGAGAATATACGAAATTAGACGAGGAACATGCACACGGTTGAGAATGGCATGCAGAGTTGCTAAGATCAAGACACTGTAGAAACCCTTTGTAATTATAAATTTTGGATGCAACTGATGGCGTGTAGCTATAGGAAATACATGGCGGATCTTTGTTTTTGAAATATGGAGGTATTTTCTCTAAAACAGGCCTATGATTTAAAATTTGGCCGAAATTTAAATAATCAATGCCTTTATTTGCAAATTTAATTTTGATGAAAGGGCGATTGGATTTTTCCATAGAAATATCGGACTTGACGGGACGAAAAAGTCTAGCGGTCGATATGTCCATAATAATGCCATCTAGTCTATACTCTGCAGAGCTTATATCAGTGAATATACGGTGTCTGGACGATACGTACAACTCGTGTAATTTTCTGAGTGAAATAGAATAAAGTTTTGTACGAATGTGATGAAGGCCCAAAGGTTTATTTATAAATGGCAAAAGAGCATCAAAGGAAATATTATGTATTTCAGGTTTGTTGTATTTGCGTGTACCATGACTTCGATGCCTCCTCTGGCTTTTGTTGAATAAACCGAGTACGTTAACTGATTGACACGCAGGACTAGTGAGATTACCAATACTACTAATATTGTCATTGCATCCATAGGGCGAAGCAGTGCCGAGACGTCTTATCCAGTATTCTTCTCTTTTCCGACGAAAAGGAGTGCTCCAATTGGCATTGTTTGTGGGGTGATATATTTTTTCTATAATTCTAATTTTCATTGAGAGAATAGAGTGGTCAGGATGGTTGAAGTGGCGATAGAGTAATTGGTTTCCACCACAATTTATTATGGACCTGTGACCTGATACTCTTGTACGGAGTTGTCCCTTTGTCTCTCCAACATATATTAACCCACAGAGTGAACACTCAATACCGTACACAATATTTGAACTCTTACAATTCAAATGGTCAAAACTATGCGTATGAAAGGTATTACCTTATGTTATTACCTGCTTTATCAGCAGGAACAAAGACATAGTTAGCATGTAAGTCAACTATCTTCTTTTTAATAGAATTTGCCGTCAATGTATTTGGCTGTTGAAATAAATGCGGATTTTCCGTAAAGTTCTTAATACGGATATCGACAATTCTTAAAATCTCGTATTTCCAATCATTAAGAGCATAAACCTTAACCTGTTCTTTTTTAGACCAACGTTTACAATATGTAGTAAAAGCATTTTCTATAACGTCACGGCATGTATTGAAATCTATCCTGGACGGTAACCTATATTTAGGTCCTTTTCCAAAAAGGGTGCGCAATTTCTTGTCCGAAATACATAATACCTTGACACCTAGATTTAAAATATCCACTGTATACAAAAACTGTACTTTATTTTGTATCATTAAGATTAATCAAATAATTTATTAAGGAAACAAAACAGCATTTATCTGTACATCATTTATAATGCTCATTAATGTTTTTTTTTTATAGGTCATTAAATTACTCTCTATCATGGGATTGTGTATTGGACCCCAGTCCATGGGTCTGAAGAGGAATGAATTTGAAATCAGTCAGAGGCAGAAAATTAAACACTTTGTCCAAGATCATGTGAAGCAGTGCCAAATGGAATATATGACACAGAAAATTAAGAAAAGTCTGGAGGCACTACCAGAATCAGATACAACCATGTCTGTCAATTATCAGATTACGAGTCCACCAGCGGTCTTGCAACAGAGCTTGACAACTACGGTATACCAAACAGGTATGTCATTTGTACACTGTCCAACATCTTATTCAGTAGCTGGATCACATGAAGATATATAGTACAATCCAACTGTTATTCAATTGCTAAATACCCAGCTTCTACAAGATTAAGCCATTGAAAATACAAGATAAGACATTGGCAATAGAATTCCCAGCTGTTAGACCTCTTTTTTTGCGTACAGCCCAAAACTGACTCCAGTTATGCACAAGCTGAAAACAAGAATACTCGAGCCTTATCATTGAATGTTATATCCAAACACCCTAGTTTACTAGCCCAATCTATCCCAAGATTTGAAGTGATTGGAGACAATCTAGATTTAACAATATCACCTACCTCGATGACAAAAGAAAGACAGAGGAAGAGCATTCATTGGTTTTTGAACATTGCTTTGTGTAAGAGAGTACTGTCAGACCTTCCTGATGAGTGCCCCTAAAGCAGAGATGATGAAAGTTCCAAATAGTGATTTTATACCAAATACAGGTGATTGCCAAACCCTAGAAAATGATATGTTATATCATATAATCAAGATCCTGTGCAAGCATGTAAAGTGTTTAAACCCTAACCCATATATGGATGAAATGTGTAAAAAAACCATCTGAGTACAGAATAATAGATTTGCTTGACAAAAGTGAGAACAAGTCAGAGGACATGATCAGTATCCTACAACACATACATAAACACTGTGTAGCGCACTCTGAAGAAAAACCAACAACGGTCATTGAAAAGATTGCATTTTTGGGTGATGTGTTGACCAACGAGAGAGCCTACAGTGCCTAATTAGCCATGATGAATGCTGAGTGTGACTTTAATGGTTTGGCTGGTGTAATTCACAGACCTGAGGGTTTACATCGGATGATGAACTTCCTTGTGCTATTTCTTGTCAGCAGTAACAGTTCCTTGGTTTTGTTGCCGGTTGACCAGATGTTGATCTCCCATTTTGGAATATCTTTGCTTACTAAATTTCATTGTTCAGAGTGAGTTCTATTTTGCAATGGGTTATTTTTATCTCACCTGAGCCGAAAGCTCAAATGAGCTATTGTCATAGTGCTTTGTCCGTCGTTTGACCGTCCGTCGTCCGTTAACTTTTCACATTTTCGACTTCTTCTTCAGAACCGCTGAAGGGAATTTAATGAAACTTGTAGGCATGAAGTACTCAAGGTCCCCTACATGTGTTGTTATTTTTCGTCGGAATCCGTCAACAGGTGGCGCTATACAGGCAAAAGTAGGTCACAGAGGGTACCCTCCTTTGAGAAACGTCTTCTGCAGACCGGGTGCATACAGAGACAAACTGAATGCATAGGAATGATTTAGAGGGATGTGTGCAGAAGTGTTGTTCCTGAGAACCCATGAAAGGATTTTGACGAAACTTGGCGTGCATGAAGTATTTATGAATCCTGACAAATGTTGATGTTCGTGACAAGAGCCCTTGATAGGTGGCGCCACCATCTTTTTCATGAGACCATGTGCATACAGAGACAAATTGAATGCATAGGAATGTTCAAGAGGGGTCTGTGAAGAAGTCTAGTTGTTTATTAATCCTCTCTAAAATAACTGTTTTGACGCTTTTAGACGTCTGTTTGGACTTCGAGTGTTTTAAATGCAAAAACAGGGGAATTTGCTCATTATTTGTCCTGATGTTGAAATTTGATGCTTTGATTTTGTTTCTTTTAATCATTTTTAGACTTGTGGTTTGGATTTATCCATCATCTTTACATTTCAACAACTCCCCATGTGTCACTGCTGGTGAACCAATTTGTTCCCGAGGACACTTTTCGGGCAGTCCTTTATATATATATATGGATAATGTTAAGAAGAAAACCATATTGGATGAGGCGTCGCCCACTATAAAAAGGCCTCAAACTGCAATGTGCAAGGACACGTGCATATCAGTTAACTTAGGTGTCCCCAGTATTACCGTAAATGACGTTAGAAATCGAACATTTGTGGTAAGCACTAATAATGAACTCTGGTATCAACATGCGGGTAGCTTCATAAACATCAAGCCCTGTAAGGTTAAACTAGTTGACGTAATTAAAGATTACCAATTCTCCCCTTATGATTGTGAAATATCTACATGCGGAACCAAAAATTGCAAAACTTGTAACATATCAATTACAGACATTTCTTTTACGAGTAATTTAACCAAACATACCTTTCATACGCATAGTTTTGACCATTTGAATTGTAAGAGTTCAATTATTGTATACGGTATTGAGTGTTCACTCTGTGGATTACTATATGTTGGAGAGACAAAGGGACAACTCCGTACAAGAGTATCAGGTCACAGGTCCATAATAAATTGTGGCGGAAACCAATTACTCTATCGCCACTTCAACCAGCCTGACCACTCTATTCTCTCAATGAAAATTAGAATTATAGAAAAAATATATCACCCCACAAACAATTTGAGCACTCCTGTTCGTCGGAAAAGAGAAGAATACTGGATAAGACATCTCGGCACTGCTTCGCCCTATGGATGCAATGACAATATTAGTAGTATTGGTAACCTAACTAGTCCTGCGTGTCAATCAGTTAACGTACTCGCTTTATTCAACAGAAGCCTGAGGAGGCATCGAAGTCATGGTACAGTTGGGTGCAGTCCTAACCTTACATTTAAGTGCACTTGACAAGTTTTTCGTCCTGAACACCAATCATAAAGTTTAGTCAAGTGCACTTGATATGAAGTTTACTTCAAAGTAATTCTGTCTTCAAGTTTACTATCACGTGACACAAGTTTACTTTTCACGTTTATTTATTACAATTATCCATTTTCGTATAACACGATGGAAATAATTGTGTTATTATGTACAATTGCATATTTTATAAAAAGTGTCTTATTAGAAAAATATAGTAAATATTTATAAACAATTAACAATTTTACATTATTGATTTCATGTTGAACATTCGGATGGTATTTTATCGGAAGTTTCGATACTTCTAACTGCATCTACAGTTTTCTTCTTGTGATGAATTATTATTGTTATAATTATGTTGTTATACGATTATTTTGGCATTTTGTGGTTTCACTTCGACAGAGCGTATAAATGTAGCCATTGTTGGGACACTCCGTATCGAAAACTACACTGGCTCTATTTTCGGTTTCGTGTCAAAGAGGGTAAAACTTAAGTGGCTTCTCGGGATAATAATCTCTTCATACCTTGAATTTTATGTGTGTCTATAATTGAACCGGTAACATAACGTTTAATTTATCAAAGCACTTGTCGTGAAACTTGTACACTTTCAGTTTCCATCAAGATACGTCGAATCTCAACTATCGCATGGCCACTTCCACAGAATGAAATGGTCCTTTCCCTTATATACATTGATATTGGAGACGACTTTACGATATGTGTTTCCATGTCCAATGTTTAATTAAGAGAAACAACTCGATTGTTTAAAGGCGTGTGTCCGGTTACATCAAGTGAAATGAAGCATTATATATATATAGAGAGAAAGTAAACTAAACTTTAAGTGCACTTGGAGTAAACTTGGAATCAAGTTTAGTACTAAACTTGGAATCAAGTTTACTACTAAACTTGATTCCAAGTTTACTCTGTTGTCGCCAAGTAAACTTGAGTAAACTTGAAAAGCAGTCATAAAGTTCACTTGAAGTGCACTTTATGTAAGGTTAGGACTGCACCTAACTGTACACGCAAATACAACAAACCTGAAATACATAATATTTCCTTTGATTGTCTTTTGCCATTTATAAATACACCTTTGGGCCTTCATCACATTCGTACAAAACTTTATTTTATTTCATTCAGAAAATTACAGGAGTTGTACGTATCGTCCAGACACCGTATATATACTGATATAAGCTCTGCAGAGTATAGACTAGATGGCATTATTATGGACATATCGACCGCTAGACTTTTTCGTCCCGTCAAGTCAGATATATCTATGGAAAAATCTAATCGTCCTTTCATCAAAATTAAATTTGCAGATAAAGGCATTGATTATTTAAATTTTGGCCAAATTTTAAATCATAAGTCTGTTTTAGAGAAAATACCTCCATATTTCAAAAACAAAGATCCGCCATGTATTTCCTATAGCTACACACAATCAGTTGCATCCAAAATTTATAATTACAAAGGGTTTCTACAGTGTCTTGATCTTAGCAAATCTGCATGCTATCCTCAACCGTGTGCATGTTCCTCGTCTAATTTTGTATATTCTTCTTGTGGCCATGTCATTACCGGTGATCTTGATATTGTTAAAACACTAAATTAATAGAGCTTTTACTTAAAGTTCCAAAATACAGAAAACCCAGATCATTCACATGGAGCAAAAATTTTGAGAATATTATGAACTGCTGCGAGGAATATGCCACACGATGGGCAAAAAGAGAGGAAGTACAGGTCGACACTCTTTCGGAATGGATAAAATCTAGTGCAGTACAGCTGAGATCAAAAATTAAAAAATTACAAGGCTCTGTAAACACCAGATTCGAATCTATTTTTAAAGACCCTGATGTTGTCAGAGAACTTGCCTTCCTCCAAGAACATTATATCATTACACCAGCAGATAAAGTGTCTAATCATCACACAATTACTTGTAAAAAATATTACTTTGACAGCCTAGTGAAAGAATTAGGATTAAATTCAGCTCCAGGAAATCCTACTTATACTCTCACGAATTTTTCGGTTTCGGAAGTACTTGAGAATCATAAATCTGTCATCAATACGTTTGGTACTGACACAAATAAATTAAATTTAGAACTCCCATATTTGTACTGCATTCCAAAAATGCACAAAAATCCTTACAAACAACGCTTTATCGCTGGTTCCTCGATGTGTTCCACAAAATCTTTATCGATGCTACTCACAAAAATATTATCAGAAATTAAATCTGACCTTCATAGATATTGCAAAACAGTATATTCCAGAAGTGGAATTAATCAAATGTGGATCCTTAAAAATTCAAGAGTTATTTGAACATCTAAAATCAAGAAGTTTTACTAAAATTCACTCCATCAAGTCTTTTGACTTTTCGACTCTTTACACAACGATCCCTCATCATAAATTAAAAGACAGATTAGCGGAAATTATTCAAAATGCATTTACTAGTAAAACGGAAGCCGCAAATCAAGTATATAGTTATAGGTCATGATAAAACTTACTTTGTTAGGGAAAATTCTGATTCCAAAAATAAATACACTGAAACACCTGTCATCCAGAAGTTGAACTTTCTTATTGAAAACATTTTGTGGTGTTTGGAGGTAAGGTTTTTCAACAAATTGTCGGCATTCCAATGGGCACTAACTGTGCTCCGCTTCTGGCTGACATATTCCTTTACTCATACGAAGCTGAATGCATTCAGTCTTTGCTTTCGCAAGGAAATAAAACAATTGGCTCTTGGCTTCAATTTTACTTACAGATATATAGATGACTTGCTTTCAATTAATAATCCTTCATTCGCGGATTATCTTAGCATCATCTATCCAAGTGACGTGGAGGTCAAAGAAACCACAGAAAGTAGTAATTCTACTTCGTATTCAAATATTTTGTCGTCTTTCGACATTAATAGTCAATTGAACACCTCACTCTATGACAAATGTGACGATTTCAATTTCGCTATCACAAACATTCCTTTCATAGGTAGCAACATTCCATCATCGCCCGCATATGGCGTATTCATATCTCAGTTAATACGTTTTTCCACAGCATGTTCAAATTACAATGACTTTGTTCTGAGGGCTAGGCGACTTTCAGTTAAGCTGCTCAACCAGGGTTATATATGTGCTAGACTAGCAACGTTACTGGGGAAGTTCTACGGTCTTTCCGAGACTCTTATTACTCCATATGATATCTCGTTATCCAGACTTTTAAATGATATTCTGGACTGAGACCGATTCCGATCATTGTACACAGATTTGACACCTTCTATACTAGAAGGATACCTACTTTGACTTCTCCATATATAAATACATATGGAATCTACACGATTTGACTCTTTCTACTGGGTATATGTGACGGGTGTTGCTAGCATGCAGGAGATGCTCACTCTCCCCAGGCACCTGATCTCACTCCATCACAGGGGTTCACATATGCTCTTCAAGTAGACACATTTTATTTCCCACTTGTTTTTCATTTTCACTGATTTTGTATGTCCTCTGGTTTCATGATTATTAGTCTTATTGTTTTGGATTTATCCATCATCTTTACATTTCTATCAAATATTTTATTATTTTGGTTATTTTAATCATGCTATCAAGATTTGTTGACCCTACTTTAAATTACAGTTAAATGATTATGATAATTAACTTCATTTGTTCTAAAGGTTTTCTGATTCTAACTTAAATTGATCAATATGTAAACTAATGTAATATACTGTATATATCTTTAAAAATTACCAACAATACCATTTACATCTTTGACAAATTCAACTTTGGATAATATTAACGTCTGTAAGTTTTTAGCTAATTAATAATGTGTTCACAAATTTTAATGGTACACTAGTATACATTTTGTTTACAATATTTTATTTTTTATTCAAGATCATATTGAAACATTTTTATAGTCTAAAGTCTTCTGCAGACCAAGGAAGTTTGTATCAATTGAGAAATGTTGTAAGAAGAGTTGATGTTCAAGGTCCATAGGGAGTTACAAGTTCATATAGGTAAATGAACTGCAAAGACATTACCAGTTATTTTCACAAAATATATATATCAGCATTTAGTTTAAATAGTTCATGTAATTCTTTGTTTTAGATCACATATGAACTTTGTGCAGGACTGCTTGGATGCCTTTGTTCTCGGATCTTGTCTACACATGTTTGGAATGGACTCTTTAGATGGTGTTCCAGTAAACGTTGAGGTACCCCATTTCTTAATCTGGCATCCACTGAGGAACAGCATGCTTGGCTCAAAGAACTTGGTGGACAGCTACTTAAAACATGCTTAAAGCTGGACGAAGGTAAATTTCGATATTCGGTGTCAAGATTCATGGTATTGTTATTTTTTATGGAAATTATTTATAACATAAATTTACCTGATTGTTACTTTCAATTTATTTATATATTGTAGACAGTCTAATTAACATTTAAATGATGGATCAAGTATCGGAGATGGATGATCAAGAATTATTTTTGGCAAAACTGTACAACTCTCAGATTAACCGATACAGCTGCAACAAAACTTACAAAACTAACGATCAAAAGACACCTTGAAAAAGAACATGAATGGAACTTTACTTTAAATCAGGATACAGCGAATTCACCAATGCATTCAAAAATTGATCATGTCGCAGTGTGACGAGCTTCATTCATGAAACTTTCTTTGCTGCTTAGAGGCACAGAAGATGCTTATCATTACGGTGATGGTGATCGCATTTTTCGAAATGCCAAATTCGAGACGCTTTGTGCAGATGCAGCCCACCACACTAAATATCGTTTATGGTTGTGGCGTATGCAAGCATACGAAAGTGCCATCTTGAGTCCAAGACAAGCAGTTGAATATAAATGGAACTGTACAGCCAATACACATGGTGGGAAAGGTAAAAATATTCCCGATGACAATCTGGTAGAGACTGTTGTGCAGAAAATTAAGAAGAAATTAAGAGAGCAGGGATCTAACCTAACTCACAACAGTGCCCAGAGAATAGCTCTTTCCATTCAAATTCAACAAGAATTGAAAGAGAACATATTACGACACTTCACAAGTGAGGAAAAAGGACGTTCTAAACCAATTGTTAACAGAGAATCTGAGCTTAATCATTTGATGACAAAACTGCTGCATGGTGAAGTTTTTGATGTTATCCAGGGAAGGGAATTCCATGCTTTCAGGGGATTTAGTTATTTATTTTCCAGAGTAAAAGCTGAAGAACTGCACAAATGGATTATAGATCAAAAGTTCAGAGCAAGTTATGAAATGTTTTAAATATGTTTAATATGAACGGTTCTCTGCGAGTCTTTGAATCCGTATGAACCATTATACAATGTACGATATGCATCTATTATAAATCTTCCTTTTGACTGAGTAAACACACTCTTTATAACATAATTGCTCATTAACTCATTATGTGTAATAAAATGAGGTTCTTAATCAATGTGTTTTATTTTTTAGCATACCCAGTAATCAGACATTGATTGAGTCTACATGGTCAAGGAAAAGTTAATTCATTCATAAATATTTGTATTTATTGAGATTCCAATAAGATTTAGCAACTGGTTCAAATCCTCATATATGGACAAATTCAGTGATGCTGGTTTGAAAAAAAATCTTCAGATAAAGTATCATTTATTATCAGATTAAATAATAAATTAAAAATATTTTTTTATATAAACTCTTTTTCAATTATCAAACTTCAAAGAAAAAAAGAGCGATGTTTTTATCTAAATGAATTGCATCAGTATAGTCAATCATTTTCATCATCAGTTGTTCTTGCATCACTTTCAGAGTCTGAATCAATATCAGGCATTCTGACTCTGACACTTGGGTGTATAAAAGGGCATAGTTCCTCTCCACATTTACAATTACACTCACAAATGTCACAAGAAAAATGTTTTTGATGTCTTTGGCAGGATCACACATGTATGATTTCGTTAAAAGCACTCTTCTACACTGGTCGGACACAACAAGGTCTTTCATGTCATTATCCACTCTTTTAAGTTGTGCTGATTTAAAGATGATGAGGTCATGAGACTGTTTGTTGTCTCTCCTAGCTCGACCCATCTGTTGAACAAAAGTGTCTAGTTTTTTTGGAGGTCCATAATGGACATTATATAACTCGGAGTAGTTCACCCCCATGCCAGCAGCATTTGTACAAATTAGTACCCTTAGCTGTCCATTCGGATTGCTCATATCATCTCTGATTTTATCCTTCACAGAATCTGTTGTTCTACTATAAAACGTATTAAAAAGATTTCTTCCAAAATGTTTTACAAAAGTGATACATATCAATTAACAATCTTTGATAGTGTTGCAAAATATAATATGTCTTTGAAATTGTTCTTTTTCCTTTTCAAGTTTGTCGATAATCCATGAAAAAATGACATCAGGGTCTTCATTTTGTTTCACTTTAATAACATTCATTTTAATGTTTTTTTTTCTATCAGGGGTGTCAGATATCACACAAGTATTTTTTCCAAAGCACAATTTTGTCATGATTTTTCTTCTGTGACTTGGGCATGCAGTAGCAGTCAATGCCAAACAAGGAATTTTTAAACAGAGAGAACGCACTTTGTCCATGTGACCAAACCACTGGCGGAATGCAGCTTCCTGATTGTTTCCCTCATCCCTGAAAATAAAAATAATGGATTATGCTTATAACCTCTTCTGTCTACCATAATTTTCATTGTGTGCTTTTAACATTGGTATATATATAATTGTTACAATTTCAAAATGACTCGATTTCATAAGTTAGATCCAAGAACACCTAATAAAGACCTTTCTGGCCTAAAAACATATATATATCACTTTTGCATGTTTTAAAGATAACAGTTGCAATATGATTTTGATCACAATATTTTAAAAAGAATTTTAAGAATTTCTATGATGGTCAAAAATCTCACTTTTTGTTGTTACCTTTATTTCTTCCTTCATTTTTAAGGAAATTATTGAGAAATCATGCAGATTGGTTTTATCAAACTTTATGTGGTTAAATTTTAACATTATACTGATATAATCATATATTCATTATATTATTTAGTTCATGCTTTTCTGAAGAGAAAAATATAGTAGCAAGTCTGGGTTTAACCGGGTTTAAGGTAGATAACTAGAGATAAGAACTTGATAAATGATATGTTGTATGTAGCGTGTGTAAATTATTTGTTAAATTTATGATCTTACCGATGAATGATGGTATGAGCCTCATCAACAACTATCAAACGATGTCTCTTCCTAAATTCTGGGTTCTTCAGAGCATCCTTCCATTTAGCTTCTCCGACCAGGACCTCCGGGCTAACAAAAACAAAGTTGTAGTAACCTCTCGTAACTCTTTCGACATCGGTTGACACTATATCCCAAGCTGGACAACCGTTCTACTAGCTCCTTCATTATGCTTACCAATGGAGCAACTATAACCGTTACCGCAGTTTCGCCGAACACAAGTGGTACACATTCATAAGTCAATGATTTGCCACTTCCTGTCTTAGTTACAATTAATACATCCCGAATTTCTTTTAAACATGATACAGCCAGCCTTTGATTTTCAGTGAGACAATATTGAATTTTTTTGCAAATTTTCCGTTCGTGATCCGCCATCTTTGTGTTCAACCCAAACTACGTTTTAAAAGGAGTTATTTCATTGGACAGTATATTTTTAGAATTATAACGCATTGCTGAACGTAAGCCCGACTTTTAAATAGCGACTTAAGTCAAGGGTTTGTGTGGAGTTGCGTAATCACAAAGCCTTGACGTTGTGAAGATGACATATATCTATCACTTCCTTCTTTATGTTGATTATTAAACAGTCTTGGATACTTTCTGTGAACTGTGAAATGTAAAGAATTTTCACATCTTTTTGAACTGTTCTGTTGACAAAGTATTTACGATTCTCTGGACATCACCATCTGGAATTAAATTGGACTTTGAATTAATAATTAGCACTAGCTCTATACGGCACTTATAATTCCAAAGATATCAACATAAGCATGCTTCTCATCAAATAACAAATATGAGGAACATATACACACGAAATATTGTCTGTATGTATGAAAGGCAGAAGAATGCACATGCAATGAAATAGATACCTTACCACTAATTGATGGTTATTGACTGAAGTTTGACACCCTAACCCTAACCCTAGCAGGCAAGGCATTCGAGGAGTGAGCATGGTGATTTTATTAACTGAGTCCTTTCGGTCTAGCTGGAATTCTCATGACTACCATTATTCCACATTAACCATACAGTAGAGAAGCTGCTATATACACATGCACATGTATTTAGTCTTACCTTTACTTTGCTTTGTCTATTGAACAAAGACCAATGTTTTTTTTTTTTTATTTCTTTTGGACTCTTCTTCGCCTGTGTCCATTGCTGTATGTTCTGCTGTTTGCATTCTACTTTTTGGTGTACATGTCTGTACTTTTTAATATTTCTTGGAGTAGGTGAATGCAGAAGTGCATGCTTCTTTTCATGTCTATATGATTGCGTGCACATGGGCGTACTTTGTTTCCAAATCGTCACATTCGATGCCTTCTTTGGTGTTACTTGCTGTGCTGCATGACCAACTTGTACTGGTTGAGACTTATACCTTTTCCTTAGGTCAATCAAGAAATTATACCTGTACTTCTTTAAAGTCTGCTTGCATTTTTATGTTCCAGTTTTGAAAAGCGATTGAGTTTCGCGAAGCACAAACTACAAATATAATTACCAACACCGACAAGTGGCATACATCCTCAAACCTCTACTAATTGCTCTATTACCGTAAAAGTGTTTTTGAATATTGTCCGTCTTGATTTTCGAGGCAAAACATCGTGACAAAACTGGCAAAACTCAATGGGATTAGGCGCCGCCATTACTTTTTATTATGCATTACAATGACTGTTTTTCTTCTGCTCGCATCGCGAAGCGGGAGATTAAAAGTGTATCTAAATCCGCCAAGAGCCAGAAGAGAGAAAAGAACCGAGACCTGGGCAAGCGAAAATGTTTCAGACGAACTGCTTACTTTAATAATGAGACCTTTTTCTTAACTTTCGTTTATAGTTCTGTTGTTTCTTTGATTGTTTTTTGTTTTTCTTTTCTTTTCTTTTTTTTTTTTTTTTTTTTTTTTTTTTTGTTTGGCTTGGTTTTTTCTGTTCATAGTTATATTCAACAACAATGTTCACGTAAAGTAAAACAAGAAGTGATTTATGTTTGTTTTCTCTTTGCACAAAGTTACAGTATGTCACCTAATGAGAAATCTTACAGTCATGTAATTGTCACTACAAATGTCCACTTTCGTTTACTTTACCCATCGTGTTCCCTGCACTGGAGACAGTAGGCTTTAAAAAAACAATTTATGTCGCAGTAATAGCGTCGCAGACAATGTTTACACCCAGCGCCGAAAGTCTTGATGAATAATATCTGTCAAGATTACATAAATGTCTATCTATTCAAAATACTCAGTTGTTAAAACAAGGCAATAAATCCCGTAATCATCAGTATTATGTTACCTGTTACCAATGTCGTTACCAAACTGACAAATCCGTTTTTAAATGTATATATTCTCGTGAGCCCATTTTATCATAATGTTAGATATAAGGAGCTTAAGTATACAACCCTAACCTCTATGAGGTATGCTAATCAAACATACCAGTATAAGCAAGTATTCGTTTTTCTAAAACGCGTGTGCCTGCAAGAAAAATGAGGTATTGTTATCAACATTGATCTTTTTCCTCCATATTTATGCATTTTTTAAGCACTGAAGAATCTTTTCTTTCTTTTCCCTCTTCATCTAGAGATGAATCTTTATTTAGAGCATCGATTATTATCATTATATATATATATATATATATATATATATATATATATATATATATATATATATATATATATATATATATATATTTCATAGAACTTTTGAAACCAAGTCTAAAAAGAAAATAATCGTTTTACTAAAATAACGTTCCAAAAGAAACTTTCCATTGTCACCTTGACGTCAAAACAACATGACGTCATAGTATAACTTAAAATTAGTTATTCCGTCTGAAGAGCTTGTATAAAGCAAAAGCGCTTAAGAAGATGTATTGAAAATGTGACTTTTCTGATATGTTATTTTGTTTATATACTTTCTATGCCAAGGAAATCTTATATTTTGTGTATATATAGGGTTAGGGTTAAGGTTTGGTTTAGGCCATTATTCACGTTTACAATGTACGTTATGCCATGATCAAGTTATTAATTTTAATGTTAATGCAGTTAGTTAAATGTTGTGTCCAAAGCTATCGCGACACGTCTCGTAAAAATGTAGAACTTATTCACCAATAATAAACTGGAAATGAAAATTTTCAATGACTTTTTTTCTGGATTGTACCCTTTTGTGGGCCTGATAAACCCACTATGACATATTGAAACTTATATTTTCAGTAAAAACATTGAAATTTATATTTCCAGTTCATGCTTGGCGAACAAGTTCATGAGGTTTACGAGACGATTCGTCCATATGTCGTATCTCTAAAACAGACTTGTCGCCATACCTCTGGACATAACATTCAACCAACCGCATTAACATTAAAACTTATAACTTGATCATGGCATAACGTAAAATTTGAGTAAAGGCGACCACCTGGAAGGTTTGTGTCTGCTTAGCATACCACGACATGACATGATCTAATGGACAATTTTCTGACGCTGCGTGTTACGTCCTATAGTGAGTTATAGCCAATTAACTGTTGTCTGACATACACCTCAACTACCATCACTGCGGACCACTGTCAGTTTAGTTAAGAACATTTATACGTTTATTAATTTACTGCACTATTGGCGCACTTGAACTTGAACACTTTCCTCTACAATACAGGACAAAATGTTATAAATTTATCCCGGAAATATATTAATAATATAGAAAGATTAAAATGTATTAAAATAAATCTATTGTTAAATTCATCTGGTTGATACAAGTTTAATGTAATGTAAGATATTACTGCTAATGTAATGTAAGATATTACTCCTAATGTATGCGTTAAGCAACAAGAGTCATCTTTCTTTGATCTGAAATATTAAACAACGTATTAATCGTTAAAACCTCGCTAACTAGATGATGTAATTAGTTTGGAAATCAAAGACGTTTATATATATATATATATATATATATATATATATATATATATATATATATATATATATATATATATATATATATATATATATATTTATATATATATATATATATATATATATATATATATATATATATATATATATATATATATATATATATATATATATATATATATATATATTTATATGTTTTGAACATATTCATCTTTGTGATTTACGAAGGAAATTCAACACAAAGCAGCTACAGAAATAGCTTTTTTGATCCTCAAAGTCTGTCCATGCTAAAACAAGAGACTGATGTAGATACTTTGGAACATTGCGTTTCTGAAGATTTCTTTCATACAAAAGTGTTTCCATTTAAAAATTGCATTAAATTTCATCGAAACATTGCTTATTAATAAGTAAAACCAAATAAAAGTTATTGATTCAAGAATATAATAGAACTAAAAGGTATATTCTATATAATCAATTCATTAAAATGAGTTTACTTAAGTGTCTGTGTATGATTTTAAACAATATGTTTCTTTGACTTACTTTTGTAGCCCCCCCCCCCCCTCCTTTTTGAATTAGGTTTATTGAAACTTGATACAATTTAATCACAGTTTTTCTGTTGTTGTTATTGTTGTTGATTAGCATGAGCACCTCCATAGATAAGTGTCCAGATGGGTGTTTTACGAGATTGATAGTTTAAGAGTTTGTAGCCGTTCGAAGACCAACTTTTGCGTAAGTCACTCCAAGCAATCTAAAATTAAGGCCATATATCGGAAAACGAACAATAATTCGTATTGGAAAGCAGTACAAATAACACAATAAGAAATAACAAGCAAACACGGACCTTTAGTGAAACAAGTAAGATTAGATTAAATGAAAATGCAACGTCCGCGTACGACCAATCACATTTCCCATGAACCTGTAGATCTCGCAATATAATTCATGGTCATAATTAATAAACATAATTTATGACGTACCACCTTTTACTTGAGATCGATGACAACCATAACCGAAACCTTATAATGCATTTTGGTAATTTGGTCCGAGATTTGCGTATAAACATAAAAACGAAAACAAAATAAAAAAGATAAAACAACCTAGAGTAGAGTGGGATTGGGGAGGGGTGAAAGGCTGAGTACCATTCTAATTTGTAAGTTTTATTGTAACTTTATTCGTTCGTGCAGTTGAAATGAAAATTATGATATACTTTTATCTTTAGAAGAATATTAATGGTATACCCAACGGTCCTATTTCAATACCCCATTCACGGCATTATTTTTATAATAATCTTTACTCACTGATTTACTTCGTTCACAACAAAACGGATACCCTTTACATATTGCGTGACCTTAATATTGCATTTGGAATGAGGCATTCCAGTGGATTAATCACGAAATAAAATTAAATACCATGAATATACCTTGAATATCTTTCCAGAAACAGAACTTCAACCATATTTATAGCAGCCATGTCGAGATGATAGAAATGACCTAGTCGTTGTAAAATATTGTAATGTTATGGCTCCATATTTAGATATATCCTTTGGCCTGATGTCTGGATCGATAAAGGAAATATGAATGACAATGTCTAGTTATTAATATTGTATCATAAATGGTTCACAAAGTTGAGAAAATTGTTTGCGTTTTCTAATTTAATCAGTCTCTTCAAAACTTATTAAATTTCTAGATTCTATGGAAACACGATCGGAACTGAAACCGCTACCAGCACAAAGTATATAAAGAAAGGAGATATTGCAAAATCATTTCTGAAAAAAGGCTTTTAAAAATAATCGAAACAAAACTAAATAAAACTAAACGTTGGGACAAAACGTTGCATAAGGATTTATAATTTCAGAATTTATATCAATCCCCACATGCTGGAATGTCCATGAGTGTTTCTGTTAAATGTTTGCTCTTACACTAATGAAGATTGACATAAAGACAAAACTATGTTGATGACAAAAAAAGTAGTAGTAGAAGTAAAAGTAGAGATGAAACCAGTAGCCCGTTTCACCAACAACCTTAGACGTAACGTAACTGATCGCTTAAATCGGGTATTTACAGGATTAACTACGACTTAGTAGAGCGCGTTTCACTAACAGTCGTAGGAGTTCCCGTGTTAATAATGATAATAATAATTTCTCCGCTAGGCCTTCACAAAACATGGATATATATACAAACTTTTGTTGATTTTACCGCTGTACACGTGAGGTGTAATTACTCGACCGTTACAGCCCACTCGTCGACTGCTTGGTTTATTAACTAAAGTGTATCAATGATGATGATGATTCTTGTAAAAATTTCATCTAATGATGAAATAAGTAATGTTGATAACAGATGATACTAATTAAAATTTCATCTGTTGTTGTAATGTCGCAGATATGTTCCCACACTACGTCTCCGGGCGTTTCCCGCCCCAACTTTCAGGTAAAACCAAATGGTCAGGTAAAGCGTTAAGTTTAAAGTAATTTCTATTGGAACTAAGTATGAAGTCATCACTGAAGTAGAGAAAGGTTTGTTAAGATGACACACATGCATTATGTTTATTGTAAAATGTAACGCACATCTATATGTTTAGTTTCAATGAAATGTGAATAAAACGTCGTATAACATATACGTCTTCTGTCTTTGTCCGTTTATGCTACAGCGGTGCTAATAAAACAATAATACAAAGTAAGGTAACCAATATCAATTCACCTTTCAAATTTGGATATCTCGACCTATCGATATCTCGACATATTTTTCTCGGTCCCTACGATGTCGAGATAACGAAGTTTTACTGTATATACAAGGATGAATACATGACTATATGAATGATATATTGACACCTTCTATACTAGAAGGTTACGTACTTCGACTTCTCCATATATAAATAAATGTGGAATTTACACTATTTGACTCTTTCTACTGGGTATATGTGACGGGTGTTGCTAGCAAGCAGGAGATGCTCACTCTCCCCGGGCACCTGATCTCACTCCATTACAGGGGTTCACATATGCTCTTCAAGTAGACATATTTTGTTATTTTCCGTTTGTTTTTCATTTTCACTGATTTTGTATGTCCTCTGGTTTTATGATTTTTGGACTTGTGGTTTGGATTTATCCATCATCTTTACATAATCAAGTAAGACTAGTATAAACGTAATAACACAATATGTTTGATTTAGATTAGTTTAACTACGCCTCTCTGTTAAGTATTTTTGAAAGGAACTTTTAAAATGTAAAGATGATGGATAAATAAAGTATAGAGAGAGCATGAGCTTTGTAGTTGTGTCGGGAGCCTTTTCCATATGTTTACTTCACTATTACTTAAACTATGCTTGTAAAATTTCATATTGTGACGAGGGGAAACTAAGTCGTTGTTAGCAATGGATCGTAGAGCATAATTATCATTTGTGTTATATGTAAACAGATTTTTAAGGAAAGAGGGCTTAAATTCATTCAATATTTTGTAAAGAAGAATGCTTATTGAGATAACATTTTTAAAAACATTTAACCAACCTAGTTTATCAAATAACGGTTGGGATGGTGCGTCAAGCGGTGCATCTAAGAGTACTCGTGCCGCACATTTCTGGAGCCTATGCATTCGCTCTAGCTGTGATTTTGCAGCATTGCCATATACATTCAAACAGTAGAAAGAATATATGCATTGAAATAAATAAAGCTTGTTATCAATACGTATGTCCAGAAACTTATCGTCAAGAATGTTTTCTATGGATTGATTATTAATTTCAAGGGAAAGCGATGTTTTTGCAATTATTGATAGACTTTTTTGTAAACCTTTCAACATACACTTAGTTTTAGTTCCGTTAATGACCATGTGGTTTTCATTACATCAAGTACTAATATAGTTCATATCAACTTTAAGTCCACTCTTAACGTCCTCTAATGCGGATTTAGATTTATGTAGTGTTGTGTCATCTGCAAATAGGTCAGGAAGGGAGTTTTTAACATGTTACGAGAGATCATTTACATACATTAGGGTATGGCATAAAACAGATCATTGGGGTACTCCACAAGATATAGTAACATGGCTAGATTGAGTATTTCCTATGTTGACGGTCTGCACTTGTAAACGTAGTAGAACCGATAGAAGTTACGTGTGAAATGTCTTCGTGAAAGACGAAAAATTCATGACAACGATGTCATTTCCTACTTCCGATTTTAAGAGTTTTGATCTGCTTTTCCTCGTTTGCTGTCGAAAGATTAGAATTAGAATGATTTCTATACCCAAATCCACGAAAACAAGAAAACCTACGTAAGGAAAACTTCAATAGTACTATGTATACATATTCAGCATCATATTTTGTATTCATAGACATACCAAGCGTACCGTCCACAGCTCGAATTGCATCTAGAAAACTACAACAGTAATAAATTCATCGCAAAGAAAGTGAAAATAGATAAATGAAAATAAAAAATATAAATAAAAAATAATAATGAGTTAGGGTTAGGGTTTAACCTAACCCTAACTCATTATTATTTTTTATTTATATTTTTTATTTTCATTTATCCATTTTTTATTTACTAACCCTAACCCTAATAATAATGATAATAATAAAATGATTTGAAATAAAAATTAAGAACAATACTTCTTTCACTCTTAACGTAAACACGTTAGGTAATTGATATTAATTAATTCATGTATTTATTGAAGTATTTCTCATTAATGTTTTAAATTATTTGAATATTATCTATCTACTTATTTATTTCTCCATTTATATATCAATCTAATTATAGGGTTTTATATAAGTGCATGTATATTCATTCATTCATTTAATCATTTATCTACACTATATATATATATATATATATATATATATATATATATATATATATATATATATATATATATATATATATATATATATATATATATATATATATATTCATTTATTAATTCAATTTACGCTAATTATTTGTCTATTCATGTATTAATTCATTACCTCATTAACAAAAGCTATATATATATATATGTGTGTGTGTGTGTGTGTGTGTGTGTGTGTGTGTGTGTGTGTGTGTGGCGGGGGTGTGAATATATATGTTAGGGTGCCCCCACTCAGACACTACATCTACCTTCAAAAGTTCTGTAACCGGTAAGGAGTGCAAGATTTTGGATAAACTCTCCTGTAAATCCAAAAATGTGGTTTACCTTATCACATGCAAGGTATGTAAAAACAGTATGTTCGGGAAACAGAAGATGCTTTGAACATGCGAGTGAACAACCATAGGTCGTCCATCAAAACCAAGAAAATGCATCTGCCAGTAGCCAGGCATTTTAACATGGACAACCATTCTCGGGAGGACATGATTGTTGTGGCCATTGACCATAGTGCGATGTAGACAGTAGATGACCGAGTGGCGAAAGAGGGCTTTTGGCAACATATGCATCACACTATAGAACCAAGCGGTCTAAACAAAGTGTCAGATGTCCTTTTGATGAACAAAAAATATTGACACCAGCATCCCATATTATGAGATAGAGCAGTCTGCATTTGTTTGTCCCAAACACCGTATCTTTTGTGGAGATGCCCATTTTTTGGTAGGGTTTGGTACGGACAGACGATAGGAATCCGTGTCTTTATACTTGTCATGTAACTCTCCATCCAATATTACCAGTTGTCTTTCTTGACAGTATTTTTTTTTTTGATTGGTACATACTTATTTTATCACTTATTTGTTTTTCACTCCGATTTATTTCTGTTATTTATTTTCTTTGTCCTTCTATCTATAACTTCTTATCACCTAGTCTAATTACCTCCAGTAGGTCAATGCAAATACATTTTAGGGGGCGCCACTTGACCTGTAAGCAAGCTGTTAGCTTGTGTTTGGCTCATTTCCTATTAGATAGCGCATAGAGAAACGCTCAATATGTAACCAATGGAAGAAATCAGTTTTTATTAGACTAGTGCTTTGTATATATTTTCTAACTTTCTTTTCGTGTCTCTATATTTATGTAAGTGTTTGTTTGTGTGTGTCCTGAAGAAGAAGCAGATTGCTTCGACAATTTGGCAATTTTTTAATTGTTTTAGTATCGTTATCGCTTACCTGTGCTTATATATATATATATGTATATATATATTATGTTATATCAGGATTGTGATCAGACATGGAAGTTTTAACTCCTGTTTTGAGATGAACTTTTCAACATTTTTGTAGTTCTGTCTGTGTGGAGCTCGTAAAAGTTCACTGCAGAGGGTTTGAGGTGTTATTATAGATTTTCCTGGTGTTGACACTTTCTACACAGTGTTTGTTCACATTCATGTGTATATAGATTGTTGACATATTTCTTTCATCGGTATATACATATAAGGACATTCACAGCGGATGTGGCTAGCCAAACAGGAGACGCTCACTCCTCCCTGGCATCTGGTCTCTACTCTGATTTTCAGGGGTCCGTGAATATCTGCTTTGGTATATTGTTGTTAGTGCCATGGTCATGCGACACCAGATACCTTCGTTGTTTACATTATACTGGAAACTGTATTAATACATATATTTTAACTATCGGGATCGGAAATCTTACATAAGGTCTTCTAGGGAGGTATATTGATCTTGAAACTGTAATCTGCAGGTGTGGATCCAGCTTTATCGTCATATTGGGGAGGGGTCCCCATCCATCTTCCAACTGTGCCGAATTTCACGCAGAGAAAGAGAGATCATTGATTTATATAAATAATTGCTTGACATCTTTCAGAATTATATGAAAAAGAAATCGATATCTAGATATCAGTTCATAGTCACAAGAAAAAATATAACATAACTACAAAGGTATAAGCAAAATACGAAAATAACTGGTGTCACATGACTATGGCACTAACAATAATGTACCACAGTGGACATTCTGAAATGGAACCCTGAAATTCAGAGGTGAGACCAGGTGCCCGGAAGGAGTGAGCGTCTTCTAAATGGCTAGCCACACCCGCCGTGAATGCCCTGACATATAGACGAAACAATGCAGTTCAGCACTGCATATATACATGAATGTGAAGAAACACTCTGTAGAAAGTGTCACAGCCACATAACATCAGGAAAAAGGGTATAATAACACTTAAGTCAAACCCTCCGCGGGGAACATTTTTACGAGCTCCACACTGCAAAGGAAATAAGTGTGACGTTCACACAATTATACAACTAATAAGACTTATGATGTATACGTGTGACACTATTAAAACTGCATTTCTGTCGGTATTCATATGCCCCTTCCCCATGGTTATTACTGTACAAAATCTTAGATGAAACTGTAGGCCGTTCTTTGATCATTCTTTAAATTTAGATCTCTGGTGTAATAAAGAAGTAACATATTTATGCATTGAAAGAAGGCACGAGAAGTTTCAGAGAGGCAGTCATGGAAAAAAAACTGCGTTCTCCTCCTGTGAAATATTAAATTGGATCGTCAATAGTGAGTATTGGCAAAATAAGATTTTTTAACTGTTAACAACTACATACATCAATTCAATACTTTTCTCAATTTCAAAGCCTTCCATTGAATTATGTCTACATTTACGGTACGACCTTTCCGGTCAAATACTATCCATTTCTGTGCAGACCAAAACGGGTACTAGCAAAGTGCTAATAAATTTGATCTTCGTGACTGATCATTCTTATGACATATTCACTGCAGCTTTTATGCTGACATAAAAAGTTAAAACAAACTGTGGTATTACAAATTCAAATACAATAGAAGTAATGTCAAAATGGTCAACAGAGTTGTTTACATCTATTCTTTGAAATTTTTGGCAATCATAATATATTCTGAACTAAGTCATTTTGTAGTAATGAAAGGTATAACAATCCAGGTTGTATAATATAACCATATCAGAAGGAAAATTATAGTAGTCAGAACACATCAATCATGAATATGATATTGTAATTTAAGACATTACATTATAATATAAAACTTTATAATCAGATGTGATATTTTATAATATTGTTTTTGGTAAATTAATAATATAGATTATGAAGTTATATTGATGTTGCCACTGTAATAATGTTGGATCTTCGCCACACTAATTTAGAGTGCAGAAATACCATCTGTTCGGTATAAATGTTTCAGTGGTCCATCAAAATCAAGAAATCAAAAGGATATATTGATAAAAGACCTCAGACCTGTTTTTGTTTTGAGGTAAAGCGATTATAGATTGCATATATATCATAATAATATTCGTGTGCATAATCAAATGAGCTTTCATCTTAAGTAGCCGTTTTGTCATTAACCTCTGTATAGAATTAGTAATAAATGTTCAATGTTTTTTAATCTTTTACACTTTACGTCACTTCTCGCTGCTGGTGGGGCTGGTCAGCAGATTATTATTATTTGTACTTGGCATTTGACCCACATTTGATTTTTTGATGGACGCATTTTGTCTTCTATTATAGATACCCTTTTCTAACCACTACTCGGTATCTTAAAAGTTTAATTTACCCATCACCTTAATTTTTCTGGAAACAATTATTGACTAGTCTTGATTGTCGTATTTTTTCTGGTTTATTGCTTTAACGAAGTGTGTCGGGGTGAGCGCCGGACTCACACTGTAATCCCTTAATTCTGAGTAGCTTTGATAGCTAAAGAAATCTATCCTCAGCATGCATTTGCAAAGAAAACGGGAGGAATATTGAATTAGACAGCAAGGGTCTGCTAAATCATAAGGATGCATTTATCGTTTGAAATAACATAGGAAATCTTAACAGTCCTGGCTACGAGTAAGTGAATGTTGTATTACTGAGGAGGTATCGAACAGGGTTAAGAAAATACAACAAATCCGAGATACATAATGTCTCGTAATGCTGGCACTCCAGAGTATCAGCTTTAGGGTATTATTTGATATCTATTCCAACAGAAGATTCAAAGCTATAAAATACACTGAAATTACTGAAACAAAGAATATCCAGTTTCAGTTTCAAGTCAAATTTGCAAATAAAAACATTAAAACTTTTAATTGTAAGCAACATTTTGAACCAGAAATCCGTCCAAATCAAATCCGTCTTGTCAAATATAAAGAGCCGCCATGCATTTCCTATAGTAATGCACGATCAGAACTACACCAAATTTTCTAGCCTTTCCCGGAACACATTGTTTTGCTCTGCCTCTTTTTTCACATACGTTCATTCTGGCCATGTCCAAACCGGTGATCTAAACATCGGTTGCAACAAGAAACTAGGAAATCTACTACGTGAAGGCCCGAGATATAACGTGTGACCATCGCTCCAAAATATTAGGTTTGGAGCATGGGCGGAAAAAATGGACGTCCAACTTAAATAAAGTTCTTTAGTAATGTTCTTATACGTACAATACGCCGTTAACACCAGACGCTTCAATTTTCTGTGACCCTGATGTTAAGGAATTAAGTCATCTTCAAAAGAACACCGTTGTCGTTTAAGCCGAGAAGGCAAAATCAACTTCAAATTTGTCTGCAACACATACTGCTTCAATAGTCTGACAAAGGAACTTACATGTAATTCATTGAAATCTTACATACACTCCTACTGATATCCTTTTCTGTAAAATATTTGAAAATCATAAATACGTTCTCACTTTTCAAGAATACAGGTGCCTAACCGAGCCTGTATTCATTTTGCTCACAATAGTAACACAAAACGCAATATACAACAAAATACTCTACTAAGATGGCCAATCAGATGTGGATCCTTAAGAATTCAAAGAATAGTGAGAATATCTCAATTCTCAAAATTTTAAACAATTCACAAGCATTAATGTTTTAATTTTTAACCCTGCATACAACAGTTTCTCACCAGAAACTGTAAAGCAGTCTACATGTAGCTGCCGTCATACGCATCCTGTGTAGACAAAAGTGGAATACGTAGATGTAAACACCTCTTTGTTAAGACGTTCAGGTCCTTATTTTGTGAATTTACACTCTGATTCTAATAACAAGTACACTGAAGACGATATCATAAAAGAAGCTGGAGCTTCGAAAGGGCAATGTTTCATCATCTAAGCCGAAGGCTCAAGTGAGCTATTGTGATCAATCTCCGTCCGTCGTCTGTCGTCCCTCTGTCGTTAGCTTTTCTACATTTTCGAATTCTTCTCCAGAACCGCTGCACAGAATTTCACCAAACCTCATAGGAAGTAAGTACTCGAGGTCCTATACCAAGTTTGTGTTTTCCGTGCCGATCCGTAATCCAAGATGGCCGCAATTGGCTCTGATTGGTTGACACATTTTTGACTTCTTCAAAACGACTGCACAAAATATCACCAAAACTTATAGAAAGTCTTGTAGAAAAAAAGCAAACTTTCTACTGAAATGAGCTGTCATTTTATTGTAAATCAGCAATTTGTGCTCAGGTGAGCAATATAGGCCCATTTCGGCCTTTTGCTTGTGGGAAAACTTTTCCAGCAGTTTGATGGTATTCAAATAAGTACCAATTGTGACCTCTTCTGGATGACATACATTAAGTAATCATTCGAGAGCATATTCATTCAGTCGGTGCTCTCTTCGGGAAAGAAACGTTTAGTTTCTCTGTTCAATTTTACATACAGATCAAAGTTTATTAATTCATTTTCAGATAGGGTCCCATCTTAAATTTCAAAACTTTCAATCAAAATTTACACAACTTTCTTCATCTTAGCTTTATATAGGAAGAAGAATTGTTACTGACTCAGAAGTATGACAGAAGTCACTACGGAAATATACAATGTATGATGTAATGATATGAAAAACACATAAGGACATTACAAATATATTCAATTATAGTGCAGTTATAATACCGACTTAGGACCGTCATTAGATATGACAATAGTCAAACAAATGGTGTGGTTAACCGGTTTACCGGCCCACCTTCCCACTCACCGCAACAGCAGAATAATCAAAAGACACTAATTTAAAATAAATATTCCTCCACATAGAGATCAAGGTTCATCAAGTGTTTTAAGTTGAGAGATCATTTAAATATATTAACACATATGGTAAAGCAGAAAATCATTATGGTATCCAAATATATAAAGCGCCATTAAAATTAGGAAACAGTGCTCTGCCGGTCTAAAAGTGAGCTCAGATCCTTGATTTGTCAGAGTCCAGACTAACAGTCAGACGGTATTAGGTTCAGGACCATGTCTCCTCTGAAGGAAGTTTCAACAAGGTCCGTCATTTAGTCCCCATCGTCCTGTTAGTCATCGTGCAATGTTCAAGTCAAAGTCTGTACAAGGGTGAGGGCTGTAGAGGGACCCAATACAAGACTAATAGTTTTCTTTTATGATTTCTGGGTCATATTGTCTATGGTCTATGACGATAGCGATTCATTATTTTGGAACCCGACGAAATAAAGTTGTTGGACCCTTTCAATCTGGTTTTAATGTAACATTTAAAATGCAAATGTCATTGAGGGATTACACCATATTTTACATTTGTATGGCCTCGGCTCAAATTGCTGGTATTTAATGACAACTATCTTTTATGGATATATATATATATATATATATATATATATATATATATATATATATATATATATATATATATATATATATATATATATTCCCTTTTTAAGAAGGCACCGTAAGTATTTGTACGACAAATATTTGTATTTTAGAATCAGGTGTTATTTGTACGACAAATATTTGTATCTTAGAATCAGGTGTTAATTCATCTTAACTTGGGCCTCGGCTCAAATTGCTGGTATTTGTTGACAACTATCTTTTATATATATATATATATATATATATATATATATATATATATATATATATATATATATATATATATATATATATATATATATATATATATATATATATATCTTTTTAAGAAGGCACCGTAAGTATGTGTACGACAAATATTTGTATCTTAGAATCAGGTGTTACTTCATCTTAACTTTAAAAAAACGAAGAAGTACCGTAGCGTAAACAATATCTCATAGTCCATGGAATAAAGGGGACAATATCGTGTTTAGTGTCATATTCAGACAAATGCGAACCCCAATAAAATCTAGGTGAGACCATGTGCCTGGGTGGAGTAAGCGTCCCCTGCTTGCATGCAACACCTGTCACAAAAGTCCTGCAACAACCTTTCAAGTCGAGGAGGTAAATACATAAATATACACGCGGGAACATGAAGTCAAATTTCCCATTCAAGGCAAGAAATGCTGCCTGCCTGAATTTTTTTCCGTTAGTATACATTGGGACTACACCTACCACACGCATTGCCAAATGAGGCGTTTTAAGTACCAACAACTTCTGCGATTTGGGATTTCGGTTTTATTGTCTAATCAGATAAAAGTGTATCGGATAGCCGAATGTTGAAAAAGAATTTTCGCGACTCAAATAACATATCATAATTTTGTTTATGTGATGTTTATTCTTTTATACAAATTGATCTGCCAACAGTTGCAGATTAAACGATCCGACTTGAGCAATAAACGATGCTGTTGTTTGGCAAAATATTCATTGCTTGTTGTTGTACTTGGAATATAGAATACCTTTTCAACAAATATTGAAGCCAGTCATATCTACCGCTATATTAATTTCAAAACGAAGAAAGGAAAGTAGTATCAAATGAATTATCTATACCAGTTTCAATTTTCAATTAGTCTTCTCAGAAGAGGCAATGTAGCCTGTAACTTGAACATTTCAAAGTTGGCTTCTTTTATTCTCTTATTTCCTATTCTTTATTAATTGCTCTGTAGTATCAGATGTTTGATGATGGACTTTCACATGATTTAATCATAAATATCAGACGACCCTGTACACATATACACGCAGGGTAGATGTTGTAAATTAACCAGAAATTCCTCTGCCTATCTCAAATTACACGAATTAGGATTTGTCATCGGAAGGTTTTCTGATCAGTTAACCCAGTAGATAAAACATAATATATAATGTACGAATACTTCTAGACGAATTATTATATCAAGTGTATAAATATCATTAAAAAAAGACACTAAGTATAGGATTTATAATTGTTCTGTACCTAATTATCCGATAAAACTGATATCTGATCTATGTTAAATTAGGGTTATGGGTTAGGGTTAGTTGTATTCAATATATAGGTTTATCAATATTAAAGGAGACTATTGCATGAGAATGCCTAAAATTTTCTTAATACTGCATACAATAAACAAAAGGACAAAAAAAGAAAATGTTACCAAAACATAAAATATTGAAAATTTCACTTAAATTTATGAGAAAGTCGCTACTGAAATCTACTTTATAAAAGGTAAGCATACAAGAAAACGTCATAAAAATATTCCATTGTGATACCCTTGCACTACCGACCATTTAACATGAAAGTCGTCACTAAATTAGTGTGCAAAACAGTAAACAGAGCAAGTCTCCCACTATCATAAATATTCCTGAACACACATTCAAAAGTTTAAAAATAATCATCCATATACAGAACAAAAAGCATCAGGTTACCGAAAATCAAATATAAACAAGAGTATCATTACCCAGTGATATAACCATGTAACAAAAAATAACCTAAAACTAAAAAAAAAAAAAGACGGCTCTCTAAGTTGTATAAGAATAATCGCCATGTAAATCATTCTAGAAGAACCTCATTAAAAGACATCATGGAAATACTAAATTGTAATGCACTTGTACCAATTAAGAACAGTCAATTGAAGCGGTAATCGCCACTCAAATTCTGCTGTTAACTGGTTTAGGAACCCACATTGCAACTCACGATAATAACAGTACATTCAAATAACACCCATTTAAAAATTTATAAATGAAAATATATGAATGGCTTGAAAATTGTTTGTATCATGTTTCCCTATGACTTTGCCAGACATTTGACAGATCAAAATTAATTGATATCATTGTTGTGGATTTTTTGTAGATCATTCATTTTGTTTTACAGAGACTTTATTGACTGTTAATGAGGATGTTTGAATAAATGTGGATTTATCGTAAAAGTATTAATTCTGATAACTTTTATTTGACAGACATCATTTTTCAATATCCTTTTAATGGTAAGTGATAGGTCTTTCATATTTCATATGTGTAGTCCTTATGTCAAAACCCTTCCCTCGGGATCACAGTTTCAACTTGTGACAATGACCTTGGAGTTTGACTAGTTTCAGGAATGATATTGGAATATTGTTAACATTACGTAATATTATGTAAGTCTTATACTTCATTTACAAATCTTATTTCGAGATCTTCGCAAAAACTGTAGGTCTTGAATTGGATTCCTCTACCACCTTCTAAAGACTTTTACTTGAGTGTTCGACACTTACTAACACAGAGGTGGGGACTCTATGACGGGCCTTTTCCAAACTTTATCAGAGAAAACAATATTCTGAGCCTCTTCCCTCTGACTTTCGTCTGGACTCCTACCAATCAAGGATCTGACCTCGTTTTCAGACGAACAGACACGGTTTCCTTATGTTGATGCCACATTACGTTTTGTATTTTTTTCTTTCTTTTTGATATAACATATTTCCATAAAAGTTTCGTGTGAGTTTTTATGACTTTTCGTTTTGAGAAATCTGTTGCTCCTAGTTCTCTAAATGGAGGATTATTACTGAATTCTAAATGTGTGTCCTTTGATTGTACTGCTTTTGTGGTGAGTGGGAAGGCGGGTACCGGTAAACTGATTACTGCACTTGAGTGACGTTTGATACTTTAATTGACCGTCCTAAGTCCGTTTTGTAACTGTAGTACACTGTTTTCACTGTTTATTTAACTATTATCATGTATTATGTGCATGTCCATGGTGACTTCTGTCATACAGCTTTGTCAGATATCGTTTGTCTTCTCTAACTGTACTTGTGCTAAAGTTGTGTGGCTGTGTGAATATGCTCTATCATATCTATTACCGTTTTGTAATATTTTTGTCGTATGAGTGTTTTGGCATCACGGCAAGGGTCTTGCCAGCAAGACACAATTACTCCTTCGTGGCATCTGATGTCCACTCTGGTTCTCTCTTGATTTTTTTCACGTTACGTTGTTGCTCTTTGTGCCAAAGTAGCATCGTATCTGTGGTGGCTTATAGTGAGTGTAGCACGGCAAGGGGTTCTTATTCCCGTATAATACATTTGTTTCTTTATACATATTTATTTCCCAAATTTGCAATACATATTTCAATTGCTATTCTGTTGATATTGCGGTTCCTTAAGTTTGATTTTTAATCTGATAACCAGAACATAAGATAGGCCATGTACAAAGTTATGATGACCGTTCTTTCTGGCTATCCGCAGCAGATTTTCTAAGGACTTTTTTATCAGATCCATCATGGCATCTGTCATCGTTGTTTCGCTGGCCTCTGTGTGATCAGTGATTTCTCCTAACGTCAGGTCGCAAAGAAATATATCGACGATTGTGTTCTTAGAATTATTTTCCTGTGATCGTTTTGCACAATTTATAAAAACTGTTTAATTAAAAGAGTTCGGCAACTACTTGTCCTTACATAAATTTATATGTAGATTCTCATAATAATTTGGTAATATTTTAACTGGAGTAAGTCTAGGTTTAGGTAAACACTAACATTTTCAGTGCCTTGGTTAAATTTAACAAAATGGTTATAAAAATGTTTGGTTTTAAGTCTAAATATTTCTTATATTATGTGAATTGTGACGAGGTTTTTCAAGGTTGAAGAGTTTCTCCGACATAAAGAAAACAGAAGACATCTGACAAAGCTGTATGACACAAATTACCAGAAACATGCACACAGTCATGATAATAGTAGAATATACACAGAAAAACATTGAAAAAGTATTCGATAGTGCTGCGGTTACGATACCAACTTCAGACGGTCAATTGAAGAGAAAGTTATTCAGATGCAGGCGCCCTCCTTCCCACTCGCCGCTAAAGCAGCACAACCAAAAGACACACATTTGAAAATTTATAAATAATCCTCCATATAGAGAACAAAGATCAACAGTTTTCTCTAGAATAGATGTCATAAAAATCTTATTATACACGATATAGAGCATAACACCTCTTGCATCTCATGTTATTACGTACAGTGATGCTCCGTTAATCCGGGATCCGTTTATCCGGAAAATCCACTTTCCGGACAAGAAAGTGCGGGAACGGATTTCCCAAATGGTATTTTGATCCGATAATCCGGAAATCCGCGTTCCGTATCCGGACAAGGAAATACAGGTACGAAATTCCAAAAGAACATGAAATTTGCTCCGATAATCCGGACAAAATTTTGCTTTCCGGACGTAACAGTAGCAAATAACTGTAGTTTAATTCATACACTGCTTATCTCTTCTCTGCGTCGATTGTTTGTTTAACAGTTAAACGACGCGTTTACCTGGTCACCTACCTATGGTATGTTAATTACCTATCCAATTAAGAACTGACCGCTTGTGGTGTAGTCAAACGTCATGTTAGCTGTTATTGATGATTGCTTTTTAATAAGTCAGTACACGATCACGCCAGAAATGAATATTACTGTTAGTTGAATGATAGTAAATAAAAATAAATTGCCGACTTCGCAGCTTACATTGTTAATTAAATATTGGGGCTATAGATTGCAACCAAACTTTAAGTATCGTCACTCTTCTATCTGAGATCGATAATTGATAACGTATCCTTACTTATTGCTCATTACATTATTTTGTAGAGAAGTTTTAACTTTTAGTTAAAACTACGGTACTATCGAAACATATTACGTCTGCTCTAACTGCTATAAAAGATCATATCAAATATTGTGATGTCGCATTTCATAATAGTAACATCAATTACTTTTGGTCGATTAAAAATTCTCATGAAGTTATAGACAAACATCTTTCGCTAAATTTCAAAGCGACTCAAATTTCTACATTTGATTTTTCTACACTTTATACATCTCTGCCTCATGATTTGATTAAAAGCAAGTTGCTGTCTCTTATACAATGGTGTTTTCACAGAGAATCTAAAACGTACATATGTACTTCTAATAACTCTGGATTCTTTTCCAACAAACAATATACTTCATATAAATACTGGACTTGCAAGGAATTATGTAAAGCACTAGATTTTCTCATGAATAATATTTTTGTGCAATTTGATGACAAGATATTTCAACAAATAGTTGGGATTCCTATGGGTACTAACTGCGCGCCTCTGATAGCAAATTTATTTCTTTATTGTTATGAGAGGGATTTTATGGTTTCTATTCAAAAATCAAAACGTTTTGACCTCATTGACAAATTCAATAATACTTGTAGATATCTGGATGATATTTTGGTTATCGACAACCCTGAATTCGAACAATTTATATCAGAAATTTATCCACCAGAGCTCACATTGAATAAAGCTAATACTTGAGATAAATCTACACCTTTCTTAGATTTAAACATCAAAATTATCAACCACCTAATATATACTAATATTTATGATAAACGTGAGGATTTTGGATTTCCTATTGTAAATTTCCCTTACTTGGATGGCGATGTCCCTCGACTCCCATCATATGGTATCTATATATCTCAATTAGTTCGATTTGTCAGAGGCTGCACCGATGTTTTGGACTTTCATAAACGAAATTTACAAATTACTACTAAACTTTTAACTCAGGGTTACAGATATCACAAGCTAAGAAAAACATTCGGCAAATTCTTCAGATCTTATTCAGAACTTCTATCTAAATTTGGAAATATTTCTTTTCAACAGTATATATCCAATGGAATTTCCCATCCTAATTTTTACGGTGATCTCGTATATAAACTAAGGAAAGTAAAAGGCTCCGATAACGTTATTTTATCATGTAATAAAATAATCAAACGTCTTAAAATAGACAATATGATATTGAGATCATCAAAAAGACTATAGGTCTTGTATTTGGCCCCTCTACAGCCTTATGCAGACTTTTACTTGAACGTTGCACGCTGACTAACAGGGCGGTGGGGACTATATGACGGGCCTTGTCCAAACCTCTTTCAGAGGAGACATGGTCCTGAACCTCGTCCCCTCTGACTGTTAGTCGGGACTCCTACAGATCTAGGGTCTTAGCTCGCTTTCAGACTGGCAGAGCACGGTTTATCATGTTGATGTCGCATATATTTTTATACCATTATGTATTTTACAGTACCTTACGTGTTTATATTTTTATGACCTCTCAATATGCGATACCTGTTGACCCTTGTTCTTTACATGGAGGATTATTTATAAATTTTTAAATGTAAGTCCTTTGATTGTTCTGCTGTCACGGTGAGTGGGAAGGTGGGCCCGTAAACCGGTTAACCACACCATTTGTTTGGCTTTTGTCAAATTAAATGACCGTCCTAAGTCGGTATCGTAATTGCACTACAATCAAATATTTTTGTAATGTGATATATGTTCTATTATATTATTTATATTCATGTACTGTATAGCTCTATGGTGACTTCTGCCACATAACTGAGCCAGTATCTCCTCTTTTTTCTTGCAGATATCTGGATGACATTTTGGTGATCGACAACCCTGAATTCGAACAATTTATATCAGAAATATATCCACCAGATCTCACATTGAATAAAGCTAATACTTGAGATAAATCTACACCTTTCTTAGATTTAAACATCAAAATTATCAACAACCTAATATATACTAATATTTATGATAAACGTGAGGATTTTGGATTTCCTATTGTAAATTTCCCTTACTTGGATGGCTATGTCCCTCGACTCCCATTATATGGTATCTATATATCTCAATTAGTTCGATTTGTCAGAGGCTGCACCGATGTTTTGGACTTTCATAAACGAAATTTACAAATTACTACTAAACTTTTAACTCAGGGTTACAGATATCACAAGCTAAGAAAAATATTCGGCAAATTCTTCAGATCTTATTCAGAACTTCTATCTAAATTTGGAAATATTTCTTTTCAACAGTATGTATCCAATGGAATTTCCAATCCTAATTTTTACGGTGATCTCGTATATAAACTAAGGAAAGTAAAAGGCTCCGATAACGTTATTTTATCATGTAATAAAATAGTCAAACGTCTCCTAAATAGACAATATGATATTGAGATCATCAAAAAGACTATAGGTCTTGTATTTGGCCCCTCTACAGCCTTATGCAGACTTTTACTTGAACGTTGCACGCTGACTAACAGGGCGGTGGGGACTATATGACGGGCCTTGTCCAAACCTCTTTCAGAGGAGACATGGTCCTGAACCTCGTCCCCTCTGACTGTTAGTCGGGACTCCTACAGATCTAGGGTCTTAGCTCGCTTTCAGACTGGCAGAGCACGGTTTATCATGTTGATGTCGCATATATTTTTATACCATTATGTGTTTTACAATACCTTACGTGTTTATATTTTTATGACCTCTCAATATGCGATACCTGTTGACCCTTGTTCTTTACATGGAGGATTATTTATAAATTTTTAAATGTACGTCTTTTGATTGTTCTGCTGTTACGGTGAGTGGGAAGGTGGGCCCGTAAACCGGTTAACCACACCATTTGTTTGGCTTTTGTCAAATTAAATGACCGTCCTAAGTCGGTATCGTAATTGCACTACAATCAAATATTTTTGTAATGTGTTAAATGTTCTATTATATTATTTATATTCATGTATTGTATAGCTCCATGGTGACTTCTGCCACATAACTGAGCCGGTAACTCCTCTTTTTTCTTTCTTCTGTTTTATAATTATAGAAAATTTTTATATTTAAAACATGAACACTGTATAAATTTATCGGGACATAAATGCTTTTCAATTCTAAATTTGTATGACACAACAGGACCTTAGATAAACACTCCGATCGCGATAGAAGTGAAATGAATTAGTCAAGGGCGAGGTAAAATCTTGCAGGTTTCAGAAATTTGGCTGCAATTAATGTACAATTTACTAAAGATGTTAATACATTAAATACGTAATAGACATATATTTCTTCGTATACAAATTAAACGCATATAAGGATTATTACATGTGCTTGTGTTTTATCGTGTACTGTATACACCCTTCTTTTATCAAAAAATAAGATTCTTTAACATCTACCGGTACTGTGATCCGGTAATCCGGAAAATCTGTTTATCCGGACAAATCGGCCGGGAACAAACGTGTCCGGATAAACGGAGCATCACTGTATATTACATTTTAAGTCTTTCAAGGTATGCCTTGCTCTATTTTTATAACTACATGTTACCATTTACAGACGATTTAATAGTTGATTTGCAAGAGATATGGCAGCAAGTTATAGATCTCTTTATGTCGCACATTTGTATCTTAGAAAACCCGCTATATTGAGATTTGACTCTTTCCCTAAGCCTAAGATTATGTGTTTTTATTGGTATTGGGCTCTTATACAGCTTTATACAGACTTTTCCTTGAGCAATGCACACTGACTAACAGGACGGTTGGGACTCCATGACGGCCCTTGCCTAAACCTTTTCAAAGGAGACATGGTGCCGAACCTCGACCCTTCTGACTGTTAGTCGGAACTACTACAGATCAAGGGTCTGAGCTCTCTTCCAGACCAGCAGAGCACAGTTACGTCATGTTGGTGTCGCTATATATATTTTTGATATCAGAATCGTCTCTACATTACTATGTGTGTTTATATATTCTTATGAACTTTCAACTTGAGATACTCGTTGATCCGTTTTCTCTTCATTGAGTACTATTTATGAATTTTTATATATGCATTGTTTGATTGTACAGCATTTGCAATGAGTGGGAAGGTGTGTCGGTCCGTTTACTCGTTAACCACATCAATTGAGTACCTTTGTTACTCAATTGACCGTCCCAAGTCGGTATCGCATCCGATCATTCGATATAATCAATTTTTTTGTAATGTCATTGCATGTATTCATTATTTCTTACCTAGTATTTTGTACATCCTTTTGGTAATTTCTTCCTTATATCTAATTTGAATGTCTTTTGCTATCCCTTGTGGAAGAAATACTATTTTGATGAACAATAGTAGCAGAGCAAGTGCGTATCCCCCTTTCCCCCACTTTGAAAAGTAGTGATTTTAGATTTAATTAAAATTAACCAAGGCTTTTAGTGAATTTTGTTGCATAACTTGAATGAATCTTAATTTTGTTTTTTCATCTTTTAAAATGTCTTGGATCTATTTCCGTAATTACAATTGCCAATGAGGTTCTCGTCTTTTTACTGTTAATGTATCCTGATTTTACAACCACAGGTCAAAGAACAGTAATTAACGAGATGTAAAGAGGATGGATAAATCAAAACCATAAGTCTAAAAATCATGAAACCAGAGGACATACAAAATCAGTGAAAATGAAAAACAAGTGGAAAATAACAAAATATGTCTACTTGAAGAGCATATGTGAACCCCTATGATGGAGTGAGATCAGGTGCCCGGGGAGAGTGAGCATCTCCTGCTTGCTACCAACACCTGTCAATATACCTAGTAGAAAGAGTCCAATCGTGTAAATTCCATATGTATTTATATATGGAGAAGTCGAAGTAGGTAACCTTCTAGTATAGAAGGTGTCAAATCTGTGTAAAATGATCGGAATCGGTCTCAGTCCAGAATATCATTTAAAAGTCTGGATAACGAGATATCATATGGAGTAATAAGAGTCTCGTAACGACCGTAGAACTTCCTCAATGACGTTGCTAGTCTACCACATATATAACCCTGGTTGAGCAGCTTAACTGAAAGTCGCCTAGCCCTCACAACAAAGTCATTGTAATTTGAAAATGCTCTGGAAAAACGTATTAACTGAGATATGAATATGCCGTATGCGGTCGATGATGGAATGTTGCTACTTATGAAAGGAAAGTTTGTGATAGCGAAATTGAAATCGTCACGTTTGTCAAAGAGTGAGGTGTTCAATTGACCATTAATGTCGAAAGACAACATAATATCTAAATACGAAGTAGAATTACTACTTTCTGTGGTTTCTTTTACCTCCAGTTCACTTGGATAGATGATGCTAAGGTAATCCGCGAATAAAGGATTATTAATTGAAAGCAAGTCATCTATATATCTGTAAGTAAAATTGAAGCAAAGAGCCAATTGTTTTTTTCCTTGCGAAAGCAAAGACTGAATGAATTCAGCTTCGTATGAGTAAAGGAATATGTCAGCCAGCAGCGAAGCACAGTTAGTGCCCATTGGAATGCCGACAATTTTTTGAAAAACCTTACCTCCAAACACCACAAAAATGTTATCGATAAGAAAGTTCAACATCTGGATGACAGCTGTTTCAGTGTATTTATTTTTGGAATCAGAATTTTCCCAAACAAAGTAAGTTTTATCGTGGCCTATTACTATATATTTGAATTTGCGGCTTCCGTTTTTACTAGTAAATGCATTTTGAATAATTTCCGCTTATCTGTCTTTTAATTTCTGATGAGGGATCGTTGTGTAAAGAGTCGAAAAGTCAAAAGACTTGATGGAGTGAATTTTAGTGAAACTTTTTAATTTTAGATGTTCTAACAACTCTTTTGAGTTTTTAAGGATCCACATTTGATTAATTCCACTTCTGGAATATATTGTTTCGCAATATCTATGAAGGCCAGATTTAATTTCTGATAATATTTTTGTGAGTAGTATCGATACAGATTTTGTGGAACACTTCGAGGAACCAGTGATAAAGCGTTGTTTGTAAGGATTTTTGTGCATTTTTGGAATGCAGTACAAATATGGAAGTTCTAAATTTGATTTATTTGAGTCAATACCAATTGCTTCTTATTTTGACTTATAAGATTTTGTATAAAGTAAATTTCGTACGGCGAAAGGAACAAATCGGCTATAAAAGGAGCACAGTTAATCCCCATAGGGATTCCGATGGTTTGTTGGAAGACCCGGTCACCGAACACAACATATATATTGTCAATCAGAAAGTCCAGCATGTTTTTATGTCATCTTCAGAGTACTTATATTTAGATTCAGAGTGGTTTTTCACAAAATATGTTTCTGGATATATATTGGATAATATTTTGGTAAGGAGGGCTGATAGAGGTTTGGTGGAGCATTTACTGGATCCTGCAATGAATCTATGAGAGGGATTTTGTGGTTTCTATTCAAAAATCAAAACGTTTCGACCTCACTGACAAATTTAATAATACTTGCAGATATCTGGATGACATTTTGGTTATCGACGACCCTCAATTCGAACAATTTATATCAGAAATATATTCACCAGAGCTCAAATTGAATAAAGCTAATACTTGAGATAAATCTACCCCTTTCTTTGATTTGAACATCAAAATTATCATCTACCTAATATATACTAATATTTATGATAAACGTGAGGATTTTGGATTTTCCTTACTTGGATGGCGTTTTCCCTCGACTCCGATCATATGGTATCTATATATTTCAATTAGTTCGAGTTTTCAGAGGTTGCACCGATGTTTTGGACTTTCATAAACGAAATTTACAAATTACTACTAAACATTTAACTCTGGGTTACAGATATCACAAGCTAAGAAAAACATTCGGCAAATTCTTTAGATCTTATTCAGAACTTCTGTCTAAATTTGGAATATTTTTTTTCAACACTATGTATCTAATGGAATTTCCCATTCTCATTTTCACGGTGATTTCGTATATAAACTAAGGAAAGTAAAAGGCTCCGATAACGTTATTTTATCATGTAATGAAATAGTCAAACGTCTTCTAAATAGACAATATGACATTGGGATCATCAAAAAGACTATAGGTCTTGTATTTGGCCCCTCTACAGCCTTATGCAGACTTTTACTTGAACGTTGCACGCTGACTAACAGGGCGGTTAGGACTATATTACAGGCCATGTCCAAACCTCTTTCAGAGGAGACATGGTCCTGAACCTTTTCCCCTCTGACTGTTAGTCGGGACTCCTACAGCCCTGGGGTCTTAGCTCGCTTTCAGACCGGCAGAGCACGGTTTATCATGTTGATGTCGCATATATTTTTACATCATTATGTGTTTTACAATACCTTACGCGTTTATATTTTTATGACCTCTCAATATGTGATACCTGTTGACCCTTGTTCTGTACATGGAGAATTATTTTTACATTTTTAAATGTACGTCCTTTGATTGTTCTGCTGTTACGGTGAGTGGGAAGGTGAGCCTGTAAACCGGTTAACACACCATTTGTTTGGCTTTTGTCAAATTAAATGACCGTCCTAAGTCGGTATCGTAATTGCACTACAATCAAATATTTTTGTAATGTGTTATATGTGTTAGTATATTATTGATATTCATGTATTGTATACTAGTAGCTCCATGGTGACTTCTTCCACATAAATGAGCCAGTAACTCCTCTTTTTTCTTCTAAGTTTATATGGATCGTTGTGTAATTTAGGGATCCAATATAAATAGGGTAACTCGAACTCGCTATCCTTTGTACCTAAGTTAAAGGTACTCAACACTGACTTATGGCAATTAATAATTTCATCTAGTGAGAGTGTAGAACGAGTGTAAGTGGGACTTCCAGTAGATTTGTTAATGTCAAGTTCCTCTAAAAGGCAATTTATATAAAACGAGAGGTCATAAAAATTTATTACACACGAAACAATTACAGAATAGTATGTTGCTATCAAAAATATGTAAGGAGACATCAACATAAGTAAACCGTGCTCTGCTCGTCTGTAAGCGAGCTCAGATCCTTGATCAATAGAAGCCCTGACTAACAGTCAGAGGGGACGAGGATCAGGACCGTGTCTCCTCTGACAAGACCCAGTAACCTGCACATGCTCCACATCTGACTTTGTTTACCCTGAATGCAGCCATGCAGTAACGGGTGACCTTAACACAGTCAAAAATTTATCTGATACTGAAAAACTTGACAATCACAAATCTGTTCTTCGGTCATTCGGAATTCTAACAGTAAAAAACGAAGAAGTACGGAAGGGTAAACCATATCTCATAGTCCATGGAATAAAAGGACAATATGTGTCATACAGTTTCATATTCAGACAAATGCAAACCCCATTGAAATCGAAGTGAGACCAGGTGCCCGGGGGAGTAAGCGTCCCCTGGTTGCATGCAACACCCCTTACAAAAGTCCTGCAACAACCTTTCAAGTCGGGGAGGTACATAAATATACACACACAAACACAGGAAGGCGATAAGAACAAATTTTCCTTTCAAGGCAAGAAAAGCTGCCAAACTGATATTCCGGTGTCGGAAGCGCACGTGAACAAATGTCTGTATATATATATATATATATTATGTCAAATGAAGTATAGTAAAAATGTGAGAATGATTATTTTTTATGTTCAGGTCCCAAAATATCGGTTGAAATTCTTGGAAAAGGAATCTGAAATTGCACCAGATCCCTATATCGACCATAGAACTTCCTCAGTGACAATTTCAAACGTTCCTTAATATATCCTTGTGACAGTAGTTTCGTTTTCGCTCTCAGGACGAAACTTTCGTATTTAGAGCATGCCCTGGCATAGTTGTGAAATAAAGATGCCATGTGCGAGAGAGGAAGGTATGTTACTACTTAGAAAAGGAAAATTGGTAATAATGAAATTGAAATCGTCATGTTTGTGATAGAGAGAGGTTACTAATGAACCATCGTCACTAATTGATAGGAGTATATCGAGGTATGAAGCAGAAGATGCGCTCTTATTGGTATCTTTTATCTCGAGTTCCTTTGGATATATGATGTTGAAGTGATCCTTAAATACATGGTTGTTAATCGACAAATCGTCCTCAATGTATCTGTATGTAAAGTAGAACCGAGATGCTAATTGTTTATTGCCTTTAGAGAGCAGAGACTATGAATTCTGCATCGTCAGATTACAAAAATATGTCAGCCAGAAGAGGCGCGTAATTTGTACCTATAGGAATGCAAACAATCTGTTGGAACACGTTCCCACCAAATATCACAAAAATATTATCTGGAAGAAATTCCAACATTTGGATGATATCTTTTTCTGTATACTTGCTGCTGGAATCATAGTGTTCCTTTACAAAATATATGTCGTTGTGGCCTATAACGAGATACTTATACCTGCGAATTCCTTTTTTGTTAAAGAAGGTGTTTGAATAATTGATGCTACACTGTTCTTCAGTTTTTGATGAGGAATGGTTGTAAAAAGAGATACAAGAAACTAAAGGGCCTCTTAGCAAGAGAAGTTTTGGTCATGAATTGTATGTAAACCAGTGTAGTTATTAATTATTTTAAAGACATCTCATTTCTAATAAGCATTTAAGGTGTTTTAATAACTGGTGTAATACTGTTCTTCAGTTTTTGATGAGGAATGGTTGTATAAAGAGTCGAAAAGTCAAAAGATTTTATGCTAGTGACATTATTGAAAAAAGGAGATTTTAAGTTTTATAGAATTTCTTTGGAATTCTTTAGGATCCACATTGGATTGATTCCACTTCTTGAGTAAGCAGTAGAGCATTATATGTGAAGACGATTCTGACCTTGATTTATCGTACATCTACTGGATTTCTAAGATGCACAGAAACCCTTACAAACATAAATTTATCGCCGGGTCTTCTAGGGTCTCCACCAAACCTATATCCATATTGTTAATGAAAATACTGACCCGCATCAAACATGGTCTTCAAACATTCTATGAAACAATATACTCCAGAAACAGGATCAATCAGATTTGAATCCTGAGAAATTCTAAGGAACTTTAAGATAATCTGAAATCCCCCCCCCCAATTTCAACCACGTTAGCAGCATAAAATCTTTTGATTTCTCCACGCTCTTAACTACCATTCCTCACCAAATGCTCAAAAACAGACTTGCCGAAATCGAAGATACAAATTCCTCGTTCTAGGGCGGGAGGACACATATTTCGTGAAGGAACAGCTTGATTCAAACAAGAAGTATACTGCAGACGGTATCATCAAAATGCTGGAGTTTCTGGTAGACAATGTTTTCGTAGTGTTTGAAGAAACAGTTTTTCAAAAAATCGTTGGTATTCCTATGCCTGTGCATATGCATTCCAACTTCTTGATGACATTTTCTTATATTCATACGAAGCCGAGTTTATTCAGACCTTGCTCTCAACAGAAAGAAAGCACCTTGCCTCTCAATTACATTTTACTTACAGAAACGTAGATGATGTGTTGTCAATTAATAATCACAACTTTAAGGATTACCTACAAGAAATCTATCCCCACGGACTGGAGATGAAAGAGACAACCGAGGGGGACAGATCTGCTACGTACTTAGATATGATGATAATTGTCACTTAAGCACTGCCTTGTCAACATCCACATAACGAACTTCCCTTTCCTTTGAAGCAACATTACTTTCTCTCCAACCTATGTACATGTAGTTTTTGTATCTCAGCATATAAGGTACGCCAGGGTATATTCGAAATTCAATGGTTTTGTCAGAATGGCTAAACGGCTGACGGATAAGCTGCTTATTCAGGGTTGTTACAAAACGTCTAAACTTGTCACTGAGGAACTTCTCTTCCCTATGGCATTTTTAAATTTCAGCTTATAAGATATGTATGTATGCTCGAAATACTTTTTTGTCACAAAAGAGAAAACATCTGACAAAGCTGTATGACACAAATCACCAAGGACATGCACAAAAACATGATAATAGTAGGATATACACAGAAAAACGACATTACAAAAATATTTAATTGTGCTGCGGTTAAACGCAGAGCTAAGCTGCTAGTTCAGGGTCATGTTACAGAACGCCCGAAATTGTCATCGAGGAGGTTCGCTACGATGATCGCATAAGAAAATGGGGGTTCGCTGTTCAGAATGAGTCATGACGTTCTGGAAGGCGATTGGATGACTGTTCGGCGAACTCTATCATGACGTCACCTTCACAATTTCTGTACATTGTTGTGTGCATTGGGACCTTCACTGAATTTGACATGTTTCCATATAACTGTTGCATTATCTGTTGTATGCAAACAGGAGTTTTTATCAGCTAGCTGGTCATATTATTACAGGTGATCTTATTTGTATTTCTGACAAAAGTCTACGTTCGCCAAAATACAGATTACTTTCCAGGACACTAGTATATTTTACCAAATTCCTGGATATTCTTGAAGTAGCACTACACACTTATTGTAAACGATGGTGTAAAAGGGTGTAAATATGCATGCCTTGAATGACTGGAAAAGAGAAATCTCTTAAATAATCGATATTCGCATCGATATTTTACACTAAATCCCCATTTATTCAAACAGGCACATAAAATATCGATCCAGACTATAAAAAAGAATGATTTACAAAAACTTGACGAGGTATGTGTGTGTGTGTGTGTGTGTGTGTGTGTGTGTGTGTGTGTGTGTGTGTGTGTGTGTGGGTGTGTGTGTGTGTGATTGTGTGTGAATTTATATAGTGTCATGTTGTTTGGACGTCGAGTTAAGGAAATCAGATCGGTATCTCAGATTTTCACTTAATTTAAGTACTGATAAAAATGATCCTCTATCCATGCATTGGCTTCCTAAATTACACAAAAATCCATATGATTCACGTTTCATGTCAAATTCTACTCATTGTTATACAACTGTTCTTTCGAAACACATTACTTCCCCTCTTACCGCAGTTAGAGACCATTTTATTAAACATTGGACTGTCGTGTTTAACAATAGTAACGTCAGTTACATTTAGTCGATAAAAAATTCTACCGAAGTCATTGAAAAATTCCGTTTGAGAAATTTTGAAGTTAATCAAGTGTGTATTCAGTGTGTATTCTGTGTGTATTCAGTGTGTATTCTTTGTCAAATGTACTGTGTGGTTTTATATACATACGAGAAACTAAAGGGCCTCTTAGCAAGAGAAGTTTTGGTCATGAATTGTATGTAAACCAGTGTAGTTATTAATTATTTTAAAGACATCTCATTTCTGATAAGCATTTAATCTTCTCCATGAGGGTTTGCATTAAAAAAAACTCTTACCATTAAACCTTTATTTGGTATTCTCCTTCGCAGACAGTGAAAACGAGACTGGATTCGTAAACTAGATACTGTTTTTCCATATGGTTGTAACTATAAAAAATGATAAGCGTAGGAAATATATTTACCATAGGATGTAGAAATGTCAATATGATGGGCTTGTTAATTCTCCGATATGATGCACGCGTATTCCTGCGTATTGATCTTAAAAGAAAACATATATACACTATGTATCTTTTTCTTCGCTCCTGCTTCAAATAATTAAACAGTTTTGTGTCCCTTATATCCGTATATAGTTCATTCTATTCCTCTGAAACTAATCAATCAGTTATACGAGAAAGCAAGAGAAAATCCCTATATCGACTCTGAACATCCGAATAAAAATTAAGTTTTGTAATTATGGATTTGTGAAAGATAATTATCAAATTAGTGTCGTTTCTTCCTACAACTAAAATTTGCGAACAAATATATAGACGCCTTGAATATTTGCGATGTTCCTTTTCTTTAAAAGGTACAATCTTGCATTTTCCCGTATTCTGAATATAAATCAAACCCATGTAATTTCTTAAAGCTATAAACCCTTGCTTTCGAACTTTTCAGGGAAGGGAAAGGGAAAGATATCTGACTTAGATGTAGGGTAGAAATCACCAAGGAGAAGCACAATAAAAGTTGACAAGTAATGAAATACATGTAATGACATCACAAAAATATTGACTTATGTTGAGTAACAAAAGATACTCAGTTGGTGTGGTTAACCGATTTACGGGTCCACCTTCACACTCATGGCAAATGCAGTACAATCAAAAGCCACACAATTAAAAATTTATAAATATTCCTCCATAAAGAGAAAAGAATCAACGATTATATCAGATTGAGATGTCATGAAAATATATAAACACTAATAGTCATATAGAGTAAGATTATGATATCAAACATATATAGCGCGATATTAACATGAGGTAACCTGTGCTCTGCTGGTCTGGAAGCAAGCTCAAACTCTTGATCTGTAGGAGTCCCGACTAACAGTCAGAGGGGACGAGGTTCGGGACTATGTCTCCTCTGCAAAGGTTTAAACAAGAGAGAAAACAGAAGACATGCCCGTCATGGAGTCCCAATAAAAAAGTGTATTTGGACGCGTTATCGGAATTGATTAAAAATATTATTTGTGAGGAAATCACGTATTGGTAATCTCAAAAGAAACATTAAGACCCGGTTATACTTCTACATTAGATGATCCAGATGTAATGGCAGAATTAAATACATGTAGAATGTTTCAATTAATAATCCTTCTTTCGCGGATTACCTTAACATCATCTATCCAAGTGATCTTGAGGTCAAAGAAACCACAGAAAGTAGTAATTCTACTTCGTATTTAGATATTATGTTGTCTTTCGACATTAATGGTCAATTGAACACCTCACTCTATGACAAACGTGACGATTTCAATTTCGCTATCACAAACTTTCCTTTCATAAGTAGCAGCATTCCATCATCGCCCGCATACGGCGTATTCATATCTCAGTTAATACGTTATTCCAGAGCATGTTCAAATTACAATGACTTTGTTCTGAGGGCTAAGCGACTTTCAGTTAAGCTGCTCAACCAGGGTTATATATGTGCTAGACTACCAACGTCACTGAGGAAATTCTACGGTCGTTACGAGACTCATTACTCCATATGATATCTCGTTATCCAGACTTTTAAATGATATTCTGGACTGAGACCGATTCCGATCATTTTACACAGATTTGACACCTTCTATACTAGAAGGTTACCTACTTCGACTTCTCCATATATAAATACATATGGAATTTACACGATCTGACTCTTTCTACTAGGTATATGTGACGGGTGTTGCTAGCAAGCAGGATGCTCACTCTCCCCGGGCACCTGATTTCGCTCCATCACAGGGGTTCACATATGCTCTTCAAGTAGACATATTTTGTTATTTTCCATTTGTTTTTCATTTTCACTGATTTTGTATGTCCTCTGGTTTTATGATTTTTGGACTTGTGCTTTGGATTTATCCATCATCTCTACATACATAATGATTACGTATAGGAGCCAACAGACAAAACCTCTAAAAATATTGCAATCGTGTGCAAGGCTTATTAATAGTTTGAATATAGATACTGGACGAAATCCTTGAGAAGTATTCGTTGGTCCTGAAGGCCTGTATTACATGTATTTAATATAATGAGTTTAAGTGCATTATGTTGTATTTCTAAGCTTAATAAAACTCCATACAGGCGTTTGACTATTTAAAACCTTTGGCAATGAAGTCATATACCAGTATATACCAGAAGAGCTACATGTAATTAAACCGTCTGGTTATACAAGTAGATTTAGAGTGGGTGTCGTTAAGATTTTCAAATGTAAATATACCACTTTATTTGGTAAATTTTATTTAGTTATTTATTAAAGAAAGGAATCTAATGTGTTAGTTAGACGGAGGTATATCACAAAAAAGGATTGAAAACTATGCGCGTTCAGCATGATGCACAAGTTTTCCGTCGTTTTTTGTCTGTTTTTATTTTTTTCGTGGAATACCTCCATCAAATGAAAACAAATTAGATTCATTCTTTATCACTTAATTCCTTTCAATTAATATAGAACATATGTACCTTTTAATTTTGTGCACCATATGTGCATTTCGACAAGTTATGTCTCTTCAGTGATGCTCTTGGTCGAATGATTGGATTTCTCAAAATATATAAAAATATAAAGAGCAGTGAAGCCAAAATGGCCGAAAAGTGAACAGAGCTATGCATGAGGGAGATACTCCTTAGTTTTAGAGTGATTTACTTAATTTGATAACTGAAAATTTGAAGTATTAATATTTAATGTCAGTACAAAAGCACTGAAAACATGTTTTATATTCTCAGATATTGGTACATTATGTATGCACTATTTCTCATCAACTCTAAATTTCTGCTGCGATGGTGTGAATATTGACATCACAGTTAAGAAAACGCTGGAAATTACGTCGTCAGAGAAAGATTTTCGATTTTCGTGGATGAGATATACCACAAATTTTTAAACCATAAATGATTTATTTATCTCTTTTTTTCTGTCAGTGTATCTGATTATAAGCTAGAGGTCTTAACTTTGTCAAAAATCACATGATGACAATGATGATGATTGTGACAAATGCAAGCATATACCATGGTGGGTAGGGAATGACCCCTGGGAAAGTGTACATGTAAATGTAACATTTTTATGTTTGATCAGGACTTTCTTATATTTCGGTATCAACCTATAAGTAATATCACAACTTAAATCCTGTAAGCTTGAAAATGTTTCACTTGCCAATATTAAGGACAATGTCAAAGACATGTGATCGAAGCGCCATATTCTCCTGTGGTCTCATGGGACATAAAAAGGCAGAGAAATTTCTGTCAAAATTCCCAAATATAGTGGTATATTTTCATTCACTTTTGGGTCGACTCTTAGCGACATCTTCTCTGAATCTATATGTATAGCCAGTCAGTTTAAATACGTGTAGTTCTATTGATAAGACGCTCTTCTGGTCAAGATCAGCAGATCTCATTTGATACCCCGACGTCTCTCCTTTTGAAAAAATCTAAACTTTCAAAAAATTCAAAACTATTATAAATATTTGATATTTTAAGGGGGGTTTCTTAAAACATAGAATATTTAGAATTCGAAACCATTTTTTAATTTTGAATTCTGAAGCGTTACACGGACCATTAAACACTTGATTCTATATTGTTGTAATATCGCACGATCCAAATTAATGATTGATTTATTTACTATTGTTTTAAGTCTTTCCATGATTATTTCACGCATATGATGACGACCTCTGCCTAATGCATTGCACAGAAATTTACCTTTGCAACAGGCCCAACCGAGACAGTGAGAGATTCTTAACATGCCACGCCTACCGTGACTTCGTTTTCACTGTCTCATCTTAAAGGACACCACTGTGCCCAAGTGACTACCACTTCTTATTTAAGACTCAATTTGACTACACGCTTAACAAGTTCGATGAATATCATCTAGGGCATTACATCGGATGTTATCGATTGTTAGACAATACTTACTCCTGCATTGTATCTTATTTCACCTCTGATTTATCCAGTGATCCATGTTGCACCGCTTCCTAGATTCCATTGTATGCAATTCAACATTACTTCCGCTCAGCGTTTGGTGCATTTCATTGGTATAATGAAGAAATTGTTTGAATATTCAAGAAAATATGTATTTTCCTCATCAGTTTTCAAGAAAAGACAATTAAAACTGTATTATATATATATATAAATGTATTCATGTATGTATGTAATAGACAGATCGATGGACAGATAGATAGATAGATAGATAGACGGACTGATGGATGGATGGATGGGCTGGACGGACGGACAGACAGACAGGAAGGTAGACAGCGTATGGTGATATCACTTTTATATTTCTGATATTGAAAGTGCATCCCATATAATTGTTTGTATTTCTATGAACTGACAACTTGAGTAATCTGTTGACTCTCGATCTCAAAATGGAGGATAGTTTATAATTTTTATCTGTATGTTCTTTGATTGAAGTGCTTCTGTATTGAGTGGGAAGGTAGGCCCGTATACAGGTTAAAAACACAAAATGGAGTGATTTGCGTTTTATTTGATAATTACAGTTAAATATAATATTTATCCATAATCTGTGCAATTGACGCAGTACATTTAATCCGCACAACTTGTTACTTGTGGAACTCCAGTAAATAAAGATATCAGAAACAGGAGATAGTTACGGGACGCTGTAATATACTTTCAATGTTGTAAACACAAGAACAATACCGTTGCCGCTTAAAATGTGATCAGATTGACATTACCTTAAATCAAAAAGGGTTAGTACATGTTGCATTTAGAAAATGTTTATCAAATCCGTAATCACATAGCTAGTAGTGTAGACATGCATCTAGTAGTTTAACCACGAAATAATCCAATTTAACTAGTCGTTAAACCAATTTTAAATATTACAGAACCCGGTGCTATATATGTCACTGTGACAATACCAACGTACAAATATGGATATTCCTGGAAATCGGGGTTGAGATGAACTGCTCCGATAGAGTAAACGTTTTTTGTCTGATGTACATAGTAAAACCTGGTAACTTATATGCTAGGAATAAAATTACATTTAATATAAGATATGTGACTAATATTTAGACTGTGAGCCAGAAATTAAATGGTGTAGCTAAGTTTGTATATAAAACATTTATTGATAACACAACCTTATAGTCATATATAACATTCTTATTATCATCTTTGTAACAAGTATAAAAACATTCATCAAGTATTTTGTTGTTCAGTTATCTATAATTGCAGAGAGTCTTAACCATTCAAATCGAGAAGTAATTAGCAAACGATGAAGCGAGTGCAATTTATTTTTCAATCAGATATAATTAGAATAAAAGGTGATAATACATAGCTCAACTTGCCCTTAGTAGCAAACTTATTGCTATTCCAACAACATTACCTTTAAGTAAATTCAGTTATACTGTATCAGTATATACATGTAAGATCGGTACTCATGGAGCAACATATAAGCATCTGAATATTTCCGCTGCTCATATATTATACTGCAAAAGTACAGACATGTTATCTCATTACTTCAGGAGCAACATGTCAGAATCTGTATGTTGTAGCACTACAAACAATATACTGTGGCAGTACAGATATGTAAGATCATTCTTTTGGAGAAGCATGTCAGAATCTGTATATTGGAAAAGTACATCTATTTATCTCCTTATACTGCAGTACCCCCTTTTCGGGTATCATGTGCAGCGTGCACGTTTGTGTTGTGGAGTCATAATCTGTATATTGGAGCATTACATACTCTATACTGTGGTAGAACAGATATGTAAGATTATTTCTTCTAGAGCAGCATGTCAGAGTCTGTATATTGGAGCATTACATACTCTATACTGTGGTAGAACAGATATGTAAGATTATTTCTTCTAGAGCAACATGTCAGAGTCTGTATATTGAAGCAGTACATACAATATACTGTGGTAGAACAGATATGTAATATCATGTTTTTGGAGCAGCATATTAGAATGTGTATGTTGGAGCAGTACATACATGTAGGATAATCACTTCAAGAGCAACATGTTAGAATTTGTATATTGTAAAATTCATTAACTACACACAGTTTTCAATATACAGAGGCGGATTTAGAGCTCACCCTCCCCCTTTTTCGCCACATATCTAAAAGTAAAACTCCAGATTTGGCACTCAAAATGGCTGAGTAGTTCGGTTAATACTTGAATTTCACAGGTGGGTACCCCTTTTTACTGGATCCGACAATGATATATACATGTAAACTCAGTACATGTAAGAATTTGTTTATTGTAGTACTGCATATAGTATGCTGCAGCGTTGCGTGCATGCAAGATCAGATCTTAAACAGCAAAATATAAGAGTCTGTGTGTACATATCAGATCAGGACTGAAGTAGCAAACTGCTGAAGCCTGTATATAAACTTTAAATATAAATATATATATATATACATATATATATATATATATATATATATATATATATATATATATATATATATATATATATATATATATATATATATATATAGTGTTCCCATACAGCCCTGTTTTCCTCAAATTAGCTAGAGTTATCTCCCTCATTGGAGTACAACTCTCGGACTTTATCAATCAATGCTCATATAAAACTGCTTGATTTAACTTAATTTTATGAAATAATCACTTCGTATATCTAAATGTTTTACAGAAAATTTTCAACTGATTGATTATATTTACTGATTAATTAAGACTGAAGTCACGAAATCTACCCTGATAAATAGTTAATTTCTCAGAAATTTAATGAAGTTTACATGGTAGAGATGGAAAAAGTCCAAGAGTTGTACTCCAACATGGCTGCTAATGCTAGTGGTGTGACATCACATGGGCAAACTCTATATATATATATATATATATAAATAAATATATATATATATATATATATATATATATATATATATATATATATATATATATATATATAAGATAGATGTAAGATCAGTACTGAGGGAATAAGAAGTTATGATATCAGTATGTACATTATGCTGTAGCAGTATATACTGATTAGGTCAGTTCATGAAAAGCAACATGTTAGAATCTGTAGACTGTAACAGTACATGGATCATATTGTAGCATATTTTTATATAGATAGTTTATTCGCTTCATGCTTACAATTGTATCATGCGACTGAACGTTTACTTTATCATACTCGTCGCTTTAACTCCAAATATTCTGCTATGAACGTTATATTAATACCAGTATATTTGGAATTAAGGAAAATGCGTATGACAAACTAAAACATTCAGTTACATGGCTCAATTGTAAGCATGAAGCGAATGAATGCATATGCGCCTGCAGATTGTTTGAAGTTTAACTTTGCCTATCTTCATTTCAATCATCACGTGAGAGCTTGTCTAAAGTCTAACATGTCTCTAATCCGTCTCAAGTTATCGCTTCAATCATTTTTCTGAGTTCCACATGTTCGTACAGCGGAGCTGGTGACCTAACTTTTGACACGCCCCGTACCGTATATTTACCTATTGTCTACTAGTAGATGTACATTTTCCTTTCACACTGTATATCATCAGACAGTGGCGCATGAACTTGTGAACTATAAATAGAGGGAACTTAAAATAAAGGTACTAACAATGTCGTGAAGCCAATGCTTTCCTAGACACTGATACAACACGTGCATAGTTGCATGTTTCATGTGATTTACCTATCCAATTTTAAGTTCTTGGAATAGTACTATATAGAGATGTACAATGACACTTTCTCGGCCTGGAACGCACCGCAACCGCGCTGGTTAAGGTGAGTATTTATCGAACTTTTCGTTTTTATGAAGATTATTAAGTTTTACATTTATGTTTGAATTTTTATGAAACAATAGTTTGATATGGTTTATCAGCAACATCTACAACACAGATTTTTGTTTGACACACAGAAACATAATATTGTATACATCTGTGTAGTAAGAAATCAAATTTTTGTTTCAGCATATTTTTGTTTGATGCCCTTAGAAAATGAATAGCATCTTATCTTTTCAAATATTAGATGGGATCCTGCGTTCATTATAGAGTGTCTTTGCAAAAACGATATGCAATTAATACTTTTCGCAGGTAATTTCGCACCTCTGGTAATAACCGGCTTCGATGACACTGCTTGATAAAGTTAATGAGCTTGATAATCAGGTAGATTTACGCAATCTATGACCCGAGCAGGTAGGAAAAAACAATCAACACCGCACACATAGTCATTAAAAGTTTTTGATCTTCAACATGAAAAGAAAAAATCTCACATTTGTAATAAAAATGACGCAAGATGCGACTTTACTTCATTATGATCAAGTATCTATTTTTTCATCTTTGGATAAATATTAACTGTTTTTATTTATTTTATTTAATTTTTTTTCTTACTCCCATATATTTATATAACAGTCTAAAATTATTGTAAAAATAATAAACATATAATAGGTTGAATCTGGCACGTCATCATTTTTGCGAATGTATTTAAATTATGATTTAATTAATATTTATTGCGTTTAGAAACCTGATATTTCGAGAATAAGGGACAAATGTTTCCTTCATAATTTCAATTTCTCGTAAAAATTCCTGTTGTACAAGGGTATGTCTATCTCTTTAAAATGTGTTTAAAAATTTGAATTTAATTTTCAGCTCTATAAATTCATTTAATAAATCTGGGCATCTTATTCGGTGCTTGTTGTTTGATTGTCTAGGTATACGATATGATTTTTTGTCTATAACATGTGTTTGTAAATCATCCTGATTATTTAAGTAGATAATGTCCTTGGCATTTAATCGACAACATTTTGATTGACAAATATGAGCTGAAGAGATACATTTGTCGAATTGAAAGTCAATCCCTTAAGTCTATGACGCACTGCCATTTCTAATCTACTGGCATATAAAAGTATTTTAAAAGTATATCATATGTTAAACAGAAGATAGAGAAGTGTACATAACATAACAATGTTCAATATTCACTAAACATTTGTTTGCGTTTACTCTATTAAATTGTTCTACTTTGTCGCATGCACTTGATAAAATCTTTACCCCCAGTCCTCGACAAAGAAATCAAATGTCATTCTAGAATTTCAAGCCTACATAGTTTACATATAGTATAGAATAAAGTTACTATAAATTCTTTAAAATGTTTTAATTTTACTCTTAAAAAACAAATATGGAAAATGCAGCTTTAATCAACAATCTGAGACTTATAAGGGCTATGTAATCGACTCTCTAAAGTGATGGTTTGCAAGTAGATCATTCTGGTAAGGGCACTATTCCAAATAATTTGATTTATTAAAGTTAAAAACATGAATGAATTGATATAGTATTCCACGGTGAATGTTTGAATGAATTGTAAAATATGCAATGAATCGCACCTGGGAAGTCAAATAATTTCTTTTGAAGTTTTGAATAGCAAATTGATGTATTGCAAATTAAATCAGAGTAAATGAAAACTCACGAAAACGCATCTCCTATTATGGAGAAAGAAATATTTTAGGTCCTGAACTACGTCTTCTGTAAATTTTGTTCCACAGGAAACAGCTGCATCGATTCGATCATACTACTACACCTACTGCCTTTTAATGTGATAGCTGGTTAACAGTAAATGATGCATCCCATACATGGACCTATGATCATAGTTACATATTATGATATTACATAAAATTCTCTCTCTCTCTCTCTCTCTCTCTCTCTCTCTCTCTCTCTTGTTTCATATCCGAACGAAAGCCTTGTATTATATGGATATACAGCTTAATTAATTTAACACATTCCAGTAGTAAGAAGGTGTTGATTAATTATTTCATTTATTAATAAATCCACAATATCTTGTAAATGTTTAAATTAATTTTAAAAACGACACCCCAAGATGTTTAATTGCTAATAGGCTCCTTTGCATTACCAAAGAATGTTTTCATTTGGATGAGTTGACCTTATGCTTGTGAGAGAATGGGGAGATCTGACACAGATATATCGTAGATATATAAAGAGAAACAGCTTATAAAATATGTTTTAAAAAAGTGCATTAAAAGCAAATCAATCATAAATTGCTGAGAAGTACCATTCAAATCGTCTTTGATGCAAGTGGTTCACATTTTCTATTAAACAGTTTTATGAAGGCATAATAATATTGTCGTAATGTTGAGCTTGGCGACAGGCAGAAAGTGGCATATTAGAGTGAAGTCATGCGGCCATCCATGTAGCTTTTGTGTGTACTATCTCCGGGTAGAATATTTCACACATTTAAACCTGCACGATTCATTATCCTTGCTCATATTGCCGGTCATATCATTACGTGGTACAGATCCTCCTCACTCACACACTTATCATTATGTAATTAACTCGTCATAGAATACATTTACGATTGGTGTTAAGTGTTGAATTTATTTACGATAAATTCATTCCATGGTTAAAACTCTGCATGTCCACGATGCTGCAATATGCTGAAAAAGTTCTTTTCCAAAGTGGTGTTGCCACACGAGGTACTTCGTGTCAAGTGTGATTTTGAATCACATGCACGGACACAGTGGCAGATGTAGAAGGGATCAGTGTTCTACCCCGAGTTCATTTAGAGTTTATGAGCATACTATACTTTAGTCATAAATCGTCTTTGATTTTTTTTCAGTGCTAAATCTCATAACTACCGGTCTCTCTATTAGATCCGCCTTTCTTGTGCAGCTATCTGTTTTCACACACACACACACACACACACACACACACACACACACACACACACACACACACACACATACACACACACACACACACATATATATGTATATATATATATATATATATATATATATATATATATATATATATATATATATATATATATATATATATATATATATATATATATATGACATTGTGGATTATGGTTGGTTAAACTGATCATTAATTGCTTAATAAAATGGGATATTATAATGTATATCAATTAATTTCTATAAAGTAAAAGAGTAAGCTACGACAAATATGTGGTGTGCATTGTAGACTTATAATATTTAGGTGTGTCAAGCAAGTCTGGATATAATACCAGACAATCTGTCACCACTGCAGTCTGTCGACGGCAAGGACGATCGTTGTTCTTGCCACCCATATGCGTTTCATCTAAATTATCTTAAATGTGACGCAATGTCTTGTATAACACAATAGGACCGGCTTTTATTTCATTCTCTCTCAGCGGGTAACAGATATGACCTACTATGACGTCGAATTAGAAAGGGATTCCATATTCCATCTTATTCGATATTGTTTTCGAAATAATCAATTCGAAAAAACTAATCAAGAATGTTTCAGACTGAAAATCTAATTATTTTTTGTAACCTAAGCCGTCATTGTTCATTGTTCTATAGAAGATTATATCATTCTTGTAGCTTATGAATTTTGACCAAATACATAAATACGAATGCAGTGTCCTATGAAATATCACATTTAATGAAATAGAATTGAAATATCCATATTGACTACAAGAAATCATTCTGAATATTTTAATTAATATGTCATTAATTGCCATATTTCAAAGGACAGCAAAAGTCAAAATAAAGACTGAACCCATTTCCAGTTTGAGTTTATTTAAATAATAGGACTATTTTTGAACTAGCAACATTGAAGAGTGGAATTTATTCTGATTTAAGCTATATATCTATACACACGTACATTTGATTTACTCCCTGTATTGTGACTGTGATCTGCACAAAGCAATATTGACAGTGCTGTTGGTGGATCATTTCCACTTTTTCATAGTAAATGAAGTACGTAATATGTTTCACTTTTGATTATGTGATATATTAATAAAATAACGAAAAATTATTACCGATTATCGTGGGAATAATCCTCTTGTATTTGAAACGTGCATATAGCGCGTGCATATAGCGCTATCACAGATAGTACCTATGTACAGAATACCAAGGAATTTTAGCATCGAGACTTTTATTCAGTATTTTTTATTTTATTCAGTGGTTACACAGGGAAATCGCAGTAGGTAAATAACCAAACACCTTTTGAGTCACAGTCAAACATTCTGACGAACATTTTATACCAACTAAATCCTTAGTCACTATTTTGTTCAATGTGTTGTTATGAATGTTGCCGGAAATCCCTCATTATTTATTAAGGTAACCTAGATGACCTCCGGCCAATGTTCTGAGGCTGCCCTGCATGGTCAGTGCCGTGGAGGGCACCCTCTGAGGTTAAACAAATCGACAAGTATGCGGACACAGTATGTGCAAGAATCCTTGATCATGATTATTTTCTCAGAAAAAAATATTGTTGTGCATTCACGATAAAACTGTAAGAAAACGAAATCCGATACGCTGAGAATCGCAGAAAATATTAGCTTGAGTGCCAGACACATTAGAAATGTAGTGATGAATACGAAGAAATGTCAGATAGCTTTCTGAACAGTCAGCGGGAGAAAACCAACGCGGCCATTTTGTCGACAACTGAAAACTAAAAGTTTTCAATTGTATTTCAAAGAGGTCCAAAATTGCAGTGCCAATACACTTAACAATATATTGTTTTAGATAATGCTCACATGAAATACCTGGGACTTCATCTAAACCTATCTGCTTAGTTTTCTTTTAGATAATGCTCACATGAAATACCTGGGACTTCATCTAAACCTATCTGCTTAGTTTTCTTTTAGATAATGCTCACATGAAATACCTGGGACTTCATCTAAACTTATCTGCTTAGTTTTCTTTTACAAATTTGTAATGCATGATACAATGATGACAGTAATTATATATTACTGTAGAATAATTCTAACCTGAATGTACCATAGAATATTAGTTCATTAAATTGTTGTGATAGACCAGATAATTGTTAAGTTTTTTCATTGATCGATTAAGCAGGACGAATTATTTGCAGGGAGTTAACATATGTTGGAATCTAACCCGAATTGAACTTTTCCTGATAAAGGACATGTGTACAGCACAAACAAACATTCCCTCCACGATAAAACCCTAATTATTTTCTGACAGAGAGTTATTCAAGCGACTATATTGGGACATGCCTCTTGGATTCGTGGAGGGAGAATGGTGTGGTTTAGACACACATCATTTCATTCGTTGTCGAAATATCGCTTTCCGCCATTACGTCATGTTCATGAAATGTAAAATAATTTTCTGTATCGGCATCGCCGTCTCTTCAACTTTTTTTTCCTTTCGTTCATATGAGACACACAAAACACACAAAGCACACAAAGATATGAATTATATCACGTCCTTCTTGAAATAAATTTAATTAAAAAGAAAAAAGAAAAATAATGATAATGATTGTTATCATAATTGTAAAACTGGTGATATTATTACTACTACTACTACATGTATTATTATTATCATTATTATTATTAGTAGTAGTAGTAGTAGTAGAATTACTATTATCATCATTATCATTATGATGATGATGATGATAATGATGATGATGATGATAATAATAATAATAATAATAATTATTATTATTATTATTATTATTATTATTATTATTATTATTATTATTATTATTATTATTATTATTCTGCACTTGCTCTTCATATTGACATTTTTGTCCTGTTGTTTTCTCCTTGATTTAGCGATATTATACTTCCCAGGCCATGTGGATGACATAGCTAATTGGATCTCCACAACGACAACCATTATTATTATTATTATTATTATTATTATTATTATTATTATTATTATTATTATTATTATTATTATTATTCTGCACTTGCTCTTCATATTGACATTTTTGTCCTGTTGTTTTCTCCTTGATTTAGCGATATTATACTTCCCAGGCCATGTGGATGACATAGCTAATTGGATCTCCACAACGACAACCATTATTGTCCTGGATTTACTTTTATTTAGTCTGAGTGAGGATGTTTAAAGGTGACATTAATGAGGATATAAATTTACCATAATATACGACAGTACATACGATAAAGGAGACAGATTACCTTACAAATCATCGATAACAACTCAGTTCATCCATCTATTATACTGTGTCACCATATTCTTATCAACACTGAAATATTATATTAAATCAAATAATAATAACAATAATAATAATAATAATAATAATAATAATAATAATAATAATAATGATGATGATGATGATGATGATGATGATGATGGCGATGATGATAATAATAATAATAATAATAATAATAATAATAATAATAATAGGTAGTAGTAGTAGAAATAGTAGTAGTAGTAGTAGTAGTAGTAGTAGTAGTTACAAAACTTATAACAAAGTCCCAATTAAATTATACACCTTGATTTATACATATCAGTGGCGGATTTAGGGCCCCCGCCGCCCCCCCCCCTTTGTTCTCATATTTACTAGTAAAAATCCAGATTTTGCACAAAAAATGGCTGAGAAGTTTGGCTAATACCTATTTGGGCCCCCTTTTCGGAAACCCTGGATCCGCCACTGCATATTATACACCGATTCGATGCTCATTGTATAAGCAAACTGTGTGTACAATAACGATATAATTCAATTGAAATACGTGTATATCTTAATACATTCAGAGTAATTACATGTATGTGAACCACTTAACTGCAAGCATACATGTATGTAGACTAAAATGAAAGTGTAATAAGATTATATATGTACTCTGCATATTCTTTTAAAATATGCTATTATAAATGTACATGTCCATATGCATATATGTACACTAAAATACGTTCAACCGCGTGTTTAGATTGCATGTTCCATGTTGATACAATACATGTTTATACAATAAAATAGGTTCAACATACAGATATATGTTCTCTCTGATACACTGGATACGAGTCATTTGGAATCAGTAGAACAGAAAAAGTACAATATGCGCCTTTATAAGAAACATATTTGTAGCCCGAAGAAAAATTTCAATAAAAAGATTTATGTCAAGATTCAAACCCTGTCTGTGTCAGAAGCACAAGTGTGTGTGTGTGTGTGTATGTGTGTGTAGGTGTGTGTGTGTGTAAAGGGGGGGGGGGTGTAATTAACTTGCAATGATTTTAGGTACGGACGAGCGGCTTGAGTCGCTGGCACCCTACCCCATTTATGTTTTGAGCAAAGTGTTAAAACACATCCATTCATATACTGACCTCTGTAGCTCACGCAGCATGTGTCAAGGAGCTGCTGCTGATGAATCATTCGAGAATAGTGATGACGTATTCCACATAGACCTTTGCGTAATATGCAGTAAAAGGTGTCGTAATAAAGATACACCAGAAATAAATGTCCCTATTATTTACAAGCGTAGCTTTTTAAAAAAAAAAAAAAAAAAAAAAACTTAGGTTGCAGTCGGAATAGCTTTTAATCTTCAAGTTGTTGGTCAAAAAGCCAAATGGCTTTATGTAAATAAGAATTTTATGTACCTGTTTTTTACACCATCTTTTTGAAGCCGGCGTGGCCTAGGGGTATCGCATCGGACTCCTGATCGGGAGGCCGGGGTTCGGGTCCCGCTCTGGCCATGCCGGTGCCATGTCTTTCGGATGAGACAGTAAAAGCCGAGGCCCCGTGTCGTGGTATGCATGGCACGTTAAAGATCCCTCACTGCTTCAGGTGGGTCCGTTGCAAAGGTCAAAATTTGTATGCCCGTATCAGGCAGATGCTGTCACCATATACGTGAAATATTCGTGGTGTGACGTAAAGCAAAAATCAATCAATCAATCATAAAACCATCTTTTTATGCGCAGTTGTGAATTTTCCCGCTAAAATTTCTAAAACCACACCTCATTTTTTCGATATTAGGAAAGTAGCCGCGAATTTTTCCTTTTGGGAAATTCTTTCGGATGTTCTCGTCAATATTCGGAAATAAATTGGTTTTTGATTTTGAATTTTCCCTTGCCTCATCGTTCAAAATGTTCGGAACATGGGGTATTCCTTATTGTCGGGTCACGAATTTGCTGTTTATGTACTCGGACCCTGTCAATAAGTCTGCCAGTCTGGCCGATGTAGATTTCATTGCATTCGGGGCATGTGGCACAATAGATTAAGTTCTGGGACTTGCAGTTCATGTTTTGATTCGGTGTTAAAATTTTGCCGGATTTTAGTGTTTTTGAATGTCCCTCTTCAATTATTCCGCATGTCCCGCATCTTGGGTCTCCGCATTTTGTCACTTTGTTTGTTTTATCTACGTTGAATCATGCTTTGGTTAAAAGTCTTTTCAGATTCGGCGGTTGGCGGCGACTATTTATAATTTGTGTTTCTTTCACTAATTCTTTCATGTTGGTTGATTGTTGTAATATAGGAAAGAATTTTTTTGCCGAGTTAAGGATGTTGTGGTTTCTTGGATTATGTGTTACCACAAAGGGGATGTTTTCCTGTTCCGCATTGTCCCTTTCCCGCGTTCGTCTAAGCTCGGCGATTGGGATAAGTTTTGCTTTTTGAAATCCCATATTTATTAAATTTTCCGGGTAGTTTTGTCTCCGGAGGTATGTTCTCAATTCGGTAAGACGTAAATCTCTGACGTCATTTTCGGAAACAATGGTGCAAATCCTTCTGGCCAGATTAAAGGGTATGTTCCTTTTCGTGTGCGAAGGATGGCAGGATCGAAAGTCCAAATACTGATGCGTGTCTGTAGGTTTGCAGTAAAGATCTGTGATGATTTTATTTTCTTCTTTGATTATTAGGATATCGAGAAAAGGAAGCTTTGATGTATTTAATTGATTCGTGTAGATTGTTGATGGATGTATGGAATGCGTTTAAATCATTTTCGCTTTTCGTCCAGAATATGAAGCAATCGTCAAGATACCTCTTCCAGTTTTCATTGATGTAGATTGCGAAGTTTTCATCAAATAGATTTGGGAGTTGGTCGTAGAGTTTGTTCTCCAATAAACCCATCACTAATGTGGCATATGTTGGTGCTACTTTGGTGCCCATGGCCGTTCCTTTAATTATCCTTTAATTAAGTATTCATTGTCGAACATGAAATGATTATTTTCCAGGACAAGTTTTAAACCAGAAATGATGAAATCATGAGAGAAACGGGTCCGAGTACATTAACAGCAAATTCGTGAATACCCCATGTTCCGAACATTTTGAACGATGCGGCAAGGGAAAATTCAAAATTTTCCCTTTTTACAAAATTATGGACAGTGATGAAAACTTAAGAAGAGCAAAAGAAGACTATTTCATTGAACTTTTTAAACCAAGTCTTAATAGAAAATAATCTATCTATCAATGTACCATTCCATTTCACTCATATGTAAGCTATTACGTCATAATGACGTGACGTCATAATGTATCTAACCTTGTTTATCATAACAACATATTCTGTCTGAAGAGCCAACATGGCGAAAGCGCTAACAGAATGAATTTATAGAAAAATGTGACTTTCTCAACTTATTTCCTTTTTCTCAACTTGTAGAACCATCACGACCTTTTCATTCATTTAATATTTATTTCCTCTGAGACAGAGATTATTACAATAAGTAAAAAATTCAATTTGTAGATAACATCATAGACAATAGAAACTGAAAAGGTGTAATATTTAAGAGAAGGATTTCATATACAAAAGAAATATCATGCAAACAGAAGCACACTGCCCTCTACTGGTAAGAAAATGTTCAAGTTCATAATTGAAGGCAAGTGAAGTGACAAATGTCAGTTTTCATTGTAGGTTATTTATACAGATTGTATTATATGTGTGGCAGACTGGGACATCGGCCCAGATAGCTCAGTTGGTAGAGCATCCGCATATGCATATTGCGATTGTATAAGCCACATGCGTCACTAACGAAAGTAAAATTTAGGAAGCGGAAGTTGCGTAGAGCTTCCTCACTTAAAACAGGGTTAGGGTAAATCAGGCTTATTATGATTTAGATTACAGGGTCCCCACGACCTGATGTAACATATTAGACCCATCACGATCTTTTTAAGGATATAAAACCGTCACAATTTAATGTTGGCAATATTAGATTTATCCCGTACTGAGATAGTATATAAGCCCATTTCGACATGATATAATTTATTAGACCCATCACGATCTTATTAAGGTTGTATAGCCGTCACGACTTAATATAGGTAATATTAGAAATATTCCTTACTGAGATAGTATATAAGCCCATGTTGACATGATGTAAGTTATTAGACCTATCGCGATCTTATTAAGGTTGTATAGCCGTCACGACTTAATGTAGGTAATATTATATTTATTCGTTACTGAGATATTATATAAGCCAATGTCGACATGATATAATTTATTAGACTCATTACGATCTTATTAAGGTAGTATAGCCGTCCGGACTTAATGTAGGTAATATTAGAATTATCCCGTACTGAGATAGTATATAAGCCCATGTCGACATAAATTTATGTTATTGACCTGATTTAGTTTAGGCTTATTACGACGTAATTCACGTAAAACACCAATCACGAACCGATTTATGTTATAAACTAATCATGACCTAGTGTTGGTTATATAAGACTTATCGCTACTTGATTTGTTTTTTAACCCATCAGGGCCTGATATAAAATATGCTAGACCCACCAGATGGCTTATTCAGGTTATAACAGACCTATCACTACTTGATTTGTTTTTGGACCCATCAGGGCGTGATATAGAATATGCTAGACCCACCACATGGCTTATTCAGGTTATAACAGACCTATCACTACTTGATTTGGTTTTGGACCCATCAGGGCGTGATATAAAATATGCTAGACCCACCACGTGGCTTATTCAGGTAATATCAGACCTATCACTACATGATTTGTTTTTAACCCGTCAGGGCCTGATATAGAATATGCTAGACCCACCACATGGCTTATTCAGGTTATAACAGACCTATCACGACTTGATTTGGTTTTTGACCCATCAGGACCTGATATAGAATATTAGTAAAGCTAGGAAGTTTAAACGTATAACCGGTACCGTGTCGGTTACAGGCATCAAACGTTTAGCACATAGTTAAACGTTTAAACGACGCTGACCATGCAGAGTTACCTCGCTTGTATATGTGATACTGTTACAAAGCTGCATTCGTCTCTAAAGTCCGACACACTTAACAAACTTATATTTTTGAATAAGAAATTCAAGAAATGCGAAACAGTTCCTGAGGCGGATCCGACACCTGAGGTTCCTCTACTCATTAAAAATAAGCGCGATTCGGGGGAACATGAACACACTCTACAAACTTCTTCACTACCCGATTTACATACCCTACCAACTACCGACGGAAATGGCAGATTGCTGGAGCAAGTGAAATTTCTGGTATTTGTGAACACTTGTTCAATTCGGTATTCTTCGCTTCAGCTTGTGTTAATTCTAATGTTTGAAGTTTATTGAATATCTACAGCTGAATTTATTTCATGTCTTCTATTGATGCTGGACACATACGATATTTGTGCAGGTATTTATAGGATCAAAGCCTCAAACACTGGAAAACCACAATAATGTGTAAGTTTGTAGGTAAATATCTCAAGGATGAGGGCTTAAGAATTTATTACGATATAATAACACAATAGAGAAGCAGGCCGATTAAACGGCACCATTTCGGTTAATACTTTCCGTTTAAACGTTTAACGATTTTAGTAAACGTCCGAGTCTTAAATATTAGAGACCTACCACATGGCTTATTCAGGTTAAGGGTCCATGGCGACCCGATTTAGGTATAAGACTTATCTTCACATAGTTTATTGATCGACTTATTACGACCTTATGCATAACCTAATGCATTAAATTTCCTAAGCGGTTAATAATAGTACAAACAAAATACGCTCGGAGAGATATCGATGTCTATCGAACCAACACGCGTTCAGCAATAAATCTTCAAAAGTAATGAATTAATTATATAAAGATTTGCATAAATGTTAAAAAAAAAAGCATTTCCTGTCTTAAAAGACATGGACATAAAAACCCAAACAACCTTTATGTTTGCAAATGAGAATTGTACTATTATCATACGCCCCTGACATCGTAAGTTGAAACCGTGTACTAAATCAAAATGGTCATTTCTGGTACTACAGATAAATCCAACACTTCTAGTACTTCATTTTGATCAATCACAGAGTCTTATTTCAGCGCTTGTAGCATTTCATATCAAGCATTTATTCTTTTCCTTATAATAATAATATTGATTGATTGATTTTTGTTTTACGTCACACCACGAATATTTCACGTTTTTGGTGACGGCATCTGCCTGATGCGGGGCATACAAATTTTGACCTTTGCAACGGACCCACCCGTAGCAGTGAGGGATCTTTAACGTGCCATGCATACCACGACACGGGGCCTCAGTTTTTACTGTCTCATCCGAAAGACATGACACCGGCATGGCCAGAGCGGGACCCGAACCCCGGCCTCCCGATCAGGAGTCACGTCGGCTTTATAATAATAATAATAATAATAATAATAATAATAATAATAATAATAATAATAATTATTATTATTATTATTATTATTATTATTATTATTACACCTTTTCTAGCATTTCATATTGCAACAGGTAGTTTTTGACCCAGTACTTCATGTGAGTCAAACATTTATTCTAGTATTTCTTCAGATCGATTAAGCATTTCTAGTATTTCGTACAGGGCCAGAATTGGTGTAGTGGTCATGCACTTGGCTTGCGATGGTGACGACCCGGATTGCATCACTATATCTGAAAGGTTGGCCACCTCCTGAGTCTTTGTCGCGATATGACAGAAAAATTGTTGAAAGGGACATCAATCAAAAATATTCATTGAAAATATCGCTCAAGCACATGTGGTGATACTTCATGTCGTTTCATGTTGTGATGCTTCAAATTATTGATCAAGCACTTGACGTTATACTACATATCATTCAAGCTCTTGCTGTGATGCTTCATATCGTTCAAGTTCTTGTTGTGATACTTTATATCGTTCAAGTTCTTGTTGTGATGCTTCATATCGTTCAAGTTCTCGTTGTGATGCTTCATATCGTTCAAGTTCTCGTTGTGATGCTTCATATCGTTCAAGTTCTTGTTGTGATACTTTATATCATTCATGTTCTTGTTGTGATGCTTCATATCGTTCAAGTTCTTGTTGTGATACTTTATATCATTCAAGTGTTTGTTGTGATACTTTATATCATTCATGTTCTTGTTGTGATGCTTTATATCGTTTAAGTTCTTGTTGTGATACTTCATATTGTTCAAGTGTTTGTTGTGATACTTTATATCGTTCAAGTGTTTGTTGTGATTCTTTATATCGTTCAAGTTCTTGTTGTGATACTTCATATTGTTCAAGTGTTTGTTGTGATACTTTATATCGTTCAAGTTCTTGTTGTGATACTTCATATCGATCAAACACTTTTGGTGATACTCCTATTGATGAAGGATCTGAGCTCGCTTACAGACAGACAGAGCACGGTTTACTTATGTTGATGTCGCTTTCGATTCCCGCCGTGGGCACACCGGTATTCTCTCTTTCGGATGAGACAGTTTAAACCGAGGTCCCGTGTCATGGTAGGCGTGACATGTAAAGATCCCTCTCTGCTTTGGATGAGTCTACTGGAAGGGTATAATTTTCTATACAGTACATTAAATAGATGCCGTCACCATATACATGAAACAACCGTGGAGTGACGTACAACAATAATCAATCAACAAATCAGTAAATCAATCATATCGCACAAACAGTTCTTGCTTTTCATATCAATCAGGCAAATGTTCTAGTACTTTATCTAATTTAAGTTTCTTCTTCTGTTACTTCTCATTGTTTCAGTACCAGTACTTCACGCGAATCAAACATTGTTTCTTGTACTTTAGATTGAGCCGGTGTAGCTCAGTAGATGAGGTGCTAGACTTGTGACCGAGAGGTTTCGGGTTCGATTCTCACAGTGAACACACCGGTGTTCTGGCTTTTTTTTTATGAAACAGTGTAAACCGAGTTCCCATGTCACGGTATGCGTGACACCTTAAAGATCCCTTACTCCTTTGGATAGGTATATTACAAAGTAGTATTCACAACTAAAATTTGAAATAACATTTTTTTGTTGCTCTAACCGTGTCTTTCCTACTCCGAAGTGTGTCCGAAACTCGTTTTCAAATATAGCTATCATTAGTTTGTGATATCTTTTACAAAATAAAAGAATAAAAAAACATGTACTATTTACAAATTTGTGTTAAAAGGGGATTAACTCAATAATTAATTATGAGACGCATTTTGAAGTAATCCTGACTCCCGCCAGTACAAGGAATGTATAGTCTTTATTATTGTTATACTTAAGAAATAATTCCTCCACTTCTTTAAGAACAATGTATCCGAAAATTATATCGTTGCATAAATATTAAGAATATATGGATATATATATACATATATATATATATATATATATATATATATATATATATATATATATATATATATATATATATATATATATAATGTATTTCATTGAAATCTGTTGTAAAAGTTGAAGCAACTAAAACAATTATTTTTGAAAGGAACTATATACAAAGAACGATAATTTTGCACGCATTCTGATCGATTTCCTCGCTTCAGTTTATAATCGTCGTGTGCATTCCTGTGCATATTTCAAATTAACTAAATATAAGCTTTTCCACAAGCTATTGTAGTAGGTTACCATCGAAATCTCCGATAGCTTCCAACACCTGGTCTTCCATAGAATTAGAAAATATATACTTTTTCGACAACCCTCCCCAAAGGTGCACGGTCGATTATTATATCTTTTTTTCAGTTTTTAATCACTGTCATGTCAAATTGCTATTTATACATACAACTTTTATCATAATTGATTCTTGCATATACCACCAGTATTTTTTATTTGAGCCAATATTTACACGTGAACATGATTGGGGTGTTATGTTCAAATGTGTCTTCTGCATGACTTTTATTCTATTGTCAAATATCACAAGTTCCGGTGAATGGAGTTATCGGTCCCTGACATTCCCTAGCGGCTATTGTGAATGCTAAACAAAGGTAGAACTTGTGTGGAATCCATCAGGCAAATGTTGTCATCATCAGGCAGATGTCGTCATCACTAGGCAGATGTCGTCATCATCAGAGGCGAGTCCAGAAATTTTGTTCGGTCCACACCCAACAGATTTTTCGAGAGGGGGTCGAACCATGTTCTATGTAGAAATCACTTATTTCACATCGTAGAATAACAAGAAAAGTAATTTTCGCCTAATTTCAGGGTGGCGGATCCAGGATTTTAGAAAGGGGGGGGGGGGATGCGTATTAACCAAACTACTTAGCCATTTGTGATGCCAAATCTGAATTTTTACTCGTAAATATGTGGCGAAAAAAAGGGGGGCGTCCCCCCTCCCTCTAAATCCGCCACTAGCTCCAGACCCCTGGTCCATCCCTCTGGATTTGCAAATGATCATATACTTGAAATAATCGTGGAGTAATTCAAACAATAATCAATAAAGCCAGCACATCTTATTGTGTTCATATGAATATCACTCAAGCATATTTCTAGCCCTTCATATCACTCAAGTATATTATAAGTACTTCATATCACTCAAACATATTGCTAGTACTTCATATCACTAAAACATATTTCTAGTACTTCATATCACTCAAGCATATTTCTAGTGTTTCATATCATTCAAGCATATTTTAGTACTTTATATCACTCAAACATATATCTAGCATTTCATATCATTTAAAGCATATTTCTAGTACTTCATCTCACTCAAGCATATTTCTAGCATTTCATATCACTCAAGTATATCTCTAGCACTTCATCTCACTTAAGCATTTTTCTAGTACTTCATATCATTCAAGCATATTTCTAGCACTTCCTATTATTCAAGCATATTGCTAGCACTTCATATCACTCAAGCATATTTCTAGTACTTCATATCATTCAAGCATATTTCTAGTACTTCATATCACTCAAGCATATTTCTAGTGTTTCATATGACTCAAGCATATTACTAGTACATCATATCACTCAAGCATATTTCTAGCATTTAATATCACTTAAGCATATTTCTAGTACTTCATATCACTCAAGCATATTTCTAGTAATTCATAACACTCAAGCATATTTCTAGTACTTCATATCATTCAAGCATATTTCTAATCACATCACTCAAGCATATTTCTGGCATTTAATATTATTCAAGCATATTTCTAGCACTTCATATCACTCAAGCATATTTCTAGCACTTCATATCACTCAAGCATATTAAACATTTTTTCTACTACTTTGTATCAATCAAGTACTGCTTCTAGTTGTTTACACCGATCAAGCACTTTATCCTGTACCTTATATCGATCTAGCAATTCATCTAGTGCCTTATGCCGATCTAGCACTTTATCCTGTACCTTATACTGATCTAGCAATTCATCTAGTGCCTTATGCCGATCTAGCTCCTCTTTTAGTACTTTATACCATTAAGTACTTCTAATTAATGATATCGATTAATCATGTCTTCTAATATGGGGACTTGATATTGGACAAGAATTTCATTGGTATCTTTTTGGTTTTGTTTTGTACTTCTGCATTTAACAAAGCTGCGAAACAAGTCATAAATCTTATTTAATACTAATACCCTGTCTTAATTCCACCGATTTGTGTTAGGGTTCGAGTAACATGCATGATTTTATAATTCGCTATCTCTTCGTTGTTTACGTTTTAATTCAAGAAGAAATACAACATTCTCTTCTCTTATTTTCACTTTGTGTTCAACGAAGGTATATTTTATATTCTGAAGGGAAAATCACCTACATGTAAATAACTTGAACTTTAAAAACAACTACGTAATATTTAACTTGTAATGCTATGAGTATATATTTAAATCACACCATTTTAAATAAAACAACTCTCGTGAAAAGTTTTTAATTTCCAACTTAAAATCTGAATGTTTTGGAACCAGGGTTAGTTTGTACGAATAGAGATAACTTATTTACCAACAAATAGAGATAACTTGTATACATGTGTCGTAGACTAAACACCGTCAAGGATATATATCATAGCTTTCTCCTTATTTGTAAAAGCAAAGGCAAAGTGAGTAAATTATCATTTTTATATATATTTTTCTTTTATAATACATATATTTCAGAACTATGTTTCATGCAATTTTTCGGGACCAAACAAAAAATGACAGTTAAAACATTTGTTTTTAGAAAACTAGACTTTCAACTGACAATGAGCGGCTGTGTAAGTGTTAAAAGTTATTTGAACCTCCCCCTCCCTCATTTACTACAGGCATCTTGTAGGTTAATATTATGACAAAATTTTTCTAAATATAAATATGATTTTTTTTTCTCATTTCTAAATTTCGATTTCGACAAACAATTTTTTTATATATTTATTTGTTTATCTATTTATATAAGTATTTAAAAAAATATATATTAAAATATGAAAACATATGCATATAGCCAACTTGAGTGCGCTTTTGTTTGCCTTTCTCATGGCGCGTGTCAAATCCCTGGTCGCTTGCTGATAAAGTGGTGTATCGTTCTCTTGCAGTCAACGAGATGGGGTCGCTTAAGGTCATGACAAATATATGTCTATGAACTTCATTGTCATTTGTACCTTGCCTATGGCGGACCATTAATGTCACAGCACTACATTATAATTTTGTGTATTGAACTGACGTTGAAGATAGAGTAGGCGTGACCAGAGCCCCGTGAAATCAGCTGTTAATTGGTCAGTTTACTACAGGTGATTTATATTAGACGACGTTGAGAGGACGATATTGCATTAAAGGGAATGTCACGAGCTCGGTTAACGCTCATATCCAAAACATTCTCTCCGGATAACATGCCTGAAAATTGTTGTCCAAAAGACTGAGTCATGATGTTGAACTGAATTAAGTAAAGTCATACAAACGAAGTTGACTGATCCTTTGATTTGCACATCACTTTTCATAATGTGGTGAGGTAACGTGTATATTATACTTTACACATTACCGTGAACAATATACTCTACATGCTACCATGACAATTATACACAACACATTACCATGAACATTAAACAGTACACATTACCATGAACATTATACTCTACACATAAAGGTGAACATTATACACTATACATTACCATGAACATTATACTCTACACATTACCATGAACATTATACTCTACACATTAAGGTGAACATTATACTCTACACATTACCATGAACATTATACTCTACACATTACCATGAACATTATACACTATACATTACAATGAACATTATACTCCACACATTACCATGAACATTATACTCTACACATTACCATGAACATTATACCCTCCACATTACCATGAACAATATACACTATACATTACCATGAACAATATACACTATACATTACCATGAACATTATACCCTACACATTACCATGAACATTATACCCTCCACATTACCATGAACATTATACTCTACACATTACCATGAACATTATACACTATACATTACCATGAACATTATACCCTACACATTACCATGAACATTATACACTATACATTACCATGAACATTATACTCTACACATTACCATGAACAATATACTCTACACATTAAGGTGAACATTATACACTATATATTACCATGAACATTATACCCTACACATTACCATGAACATTATACAATATACATTACCATGAACATTATACCCTACACATTACCATGAACATTATACTCTAAACATTACCATGAACATTATACACTATACATTACTATGAACATTATACTCTACAAATTACCATGAACATTACACACTATACATTACCATAAACAATATACTCTACACATTAAGGTGAACATTATACATTATACATTACCATGAACATTATACTCTATACATTACCATGAACATTATACCCTACACATTACCATGAACATTATACTCTACACATTACCATGAACATTATACTCTACACATTACCATGAACATTATACCCTACATATTACTATAAACATTATACCCTACACATTACTATGAACATTATACCCTACACATTACCATGAACATTATACTCTACACATTACTATGAACATTATACCCTACATATTACTATGAACATTATACCCTACACATTACTATGAACATTATACTCTACACATTACCATGAACATTATACCCTACACATTACTATGAACATTATACTCTACACATTCCCATGAACATTATACCCTAAACATTACTATGAACATTATACTCTACACATTACCATGAACATGATACTCTACACATTACTATGAACATTATACCCTACATATTACTATGAACATTATACCCTACACATTACTATGAACATTATACCCTACATATTACTATGAACATTATACCCTACACATTACTATGAACATTATACTCTACACATTACCATGAACATTATACTCTACACATTACCATGAACATTATACCCTACACATTACCATGAACATTATACTCTACACATTACCATGAACATTATACTCTACACATTACTATGAACATTATACCCTACACATTACCATGAACATTATACTCTACACATTACCATGAACATTATACTCTACACATTACTATGAATATTATACCCTACATATTACTATGAACATTATACTCTACACATTACCATGAACATTATACTTTACACATTACCATGAACATTATACACTATACATTACCATGAACATTACACTCTACACATTACCATGAACATTACCATGAAAACAATATACTCTACACATTACCATGAACATTATACACTATACATTACCATAAACAATATACTCTACACATTAAGGTGAACATTATAGACTATATATTACCATGAACATTATCCTCTACACATTACCATGAACATTATACCCTACACATTACCATGAACATTATACACTATACATTACCATGAACATTATACTCTACACATTTCCATGAACATTATACACTATACATTACCATGAACATTATACCCTACACATTACCATGAATATTATACTCTACACATTACCACGAACATTATACACTATACATTACTATGAACATTATACTCTACAAATTACCATGAACATTACACACTATACATTACCATAAACAATATACTCTACACATTAAGGTGAACATTATACACTATACATTACCATGAACATTATACTCTACACATTACCATGAACATTATACTCTACACATTACCATGAAAATTATACTCTACACATTACCATGAACATTATACCCTACACATTACCATGAACATTATACTCTACACATTACCATGAACATTATACACTATACATTACCATGAACATTATAGCCGACACATTACCATGAACATTATACTCTACACATTTACGTGAACATTATACACTATACATTACCATGAAAAATATACACTACACATTAACGTGAACATTATACTCTACACATTAGCGTGAACATTATACACTACATATTACTATGAACATTATCCTATATACAGTGGCATGAATATTATACTCTACACATGAAGGTGAACATTATACACTACATATTACCATGAACATTATCCTCTATACAGTAGCATGAATATTATACACTATGTATAACCATGGATATTATACTCTACACATTAACGTGAACATTATACAGTATACACTTCCATGAACATTTTACTCTACACATTACTGTGAACATTACGCACTACACATTATCTTGAACATTATATACTACACATTACTGTGGACATTAAACTCTACATATTACAGTTAACATTATAGTCACCACTTTACTGTGAATATTATAGTCTACAGATGTTTAATTGATGTATCCCAATTCCTCATAAACATGCTATCACGCATTTAATCCATTGATAACAAATCATTGGATATCCGGTTATATTCATTTCACTATCATCATTTAGATTTCTCATTTCTAGTAAATATTGCTACAATTTCCTTCTTTCATTCTTATTTATTTATTTGTTTATTTATTTATTCATTCATTTATTTATTCTATCTATTTATATATCTTCTATTTTCTTCTGGATATTAACTGAATCGACCGATTAGATTTTGAAGTTCGATTATGCATTTGAATTCTGGAACATATGTACCGATTTATTATAATGTATATATGAATGATTGAAATAACTCCTCACAATGGGTAACTATGTTAAGTTGAGTTTTATGTTGATTGTCACCTCTGCAAAATACCACTTTCTCTCCAGACCGTTTGACCACAAATGTCATTTTCATTGTCTAGACGTATAAATTAACGGAGACTATGTACACATGAGAACCTGGACCCACTGGCTAGCATGGACTAATTAACTCATATCTTAACATGAAGTAGATCATACGGGACCACTTTTAGGTACGTTTGGGATTGCTGACAACACCACCATAGTGAACGAGTCCTTTTTAACATTTAACACCGAACCGATTACATCACCATCGTTGTGTCTGGGTCCTTTATAACATTTTACTCAGGGGTCGCTTACAACATCTTTGTGTCCGGGTCCATTATAACGTTTTACTCAAGGGTCGCTTACAACATCTTTGTGTCCGGGTCCATTATAACGTTTTATTCAGGGGTCGCTTACAACATCTTCTTTGTGTCCGGGTCCTTTATAACATTTTACTCAAGGGTCGCTTACAACATCTTTGTGTCCGGGTCCTTTATAACATTTTATTCAGGGGTCGCTTACAACATCTTTGTGTCCGGGTCCTTTATAGCATTTTACTCAAGGGTCGCTTACAACATCTTTGTGTCCGGGTCCATTATAACGTTTTATTCAGGGGTCGCTTACAACATCTTCTTTGTGTCCGGGTCCTTTATAACATTTTACTCAGGGGTCGCTTTTAACATCTTCTTTGTGTCCGGGTCCTTAATAAGATTTTACTCAAGGGTCGCTTACAACATCTTCCTTGTGTCCAGGTCCTTTATAGTTTTCTACTCAGATCCGCTTACAACACCATCTTTGTGTACGGGCCCTTTATAATAATTTAATAAGGGGCCGCTTTCAACACCATCTTTGTGTCCGTGCCCTATACATTTTACCCCGGGACCGCTTACAATACCATCTGTGTTCCTTTACAACTTTGCACACAGGGGCAGCTTACAACACCATCTTTGTATTCTGTGACCCCTTAGAACATGACCACTTACGACATCATGGCTGTACTACAGGAGCATTCTATGACCATTTACGACATCATTGGTGTACTACAGGAGCATTCTATGACCATTTACGACATCATTGGTGTACTATGTACAGGAGCATTCTATAACCATTTACGACATCTTGGTTGCACTTCAGGAGCATTCTATAACCATTTACGACATCATGGTTGTACTACAGGAGCATTCTATAACCATTTACGACATCATTGTTGTAGTACAGGAGCATTTTATGACCATTTACAACATTATTGTTGTAGTACAGGAGCATTTTATGACCATTTACGTCAACATGGTTGTACTACAGGAGCGTTAACACCACCTTTGAGACTGCTTACAGTGTAATATCTGTATCTTCGAACCATTTCAACATTTATGTACCCCGTAACCATTTACGTATGTACCCCGTAACAATTAATACTACTATCAATAGCAGTATATCTATTCACCGGGATCGTAGACACTACTATATATTTTTTCAAGTTTTACATAAATTTTATCTATATTTTCATTTTATGTTTCATTCAATGGGGGGGGGGGGGTTGCTCTTCCTGTTCTTTCTGATTATTCATTTTAATTTTATTTATTTATTTTATGGACTGTCCTCTTTTCCTTTTTCTGAGATCCTGGATCCGCCACTGGGGTCTGATAATAATTTTCATCTAGCGTCGAGATATTTATTGAACATTAACGGATGTAATTTGGATTTCATATCAATACATTCCTGTTGAAACTTATCCGTATAAACCGTTTTCATAATTTTTTTTCAAAACTCCTTCATTCCCTTCCGATCAAGCAACTAGTGATATCTTCATGTAAGAGTCTTCAAACACAACAGTATTTCCAGTTATGCATTAACACACATATATATATATATATATGTCTATATCCTGTATCCATCGCTAGGAATTACAGATCTGACCTGCTTGGTCATAAATAAGGATGTCATCGTAGCGTCCATGAATAGCAAGCCGGATGACATGCAGTATAGAATGTTGGCCTCAAGACCTGAAGTTACCCACCCATATAGCTTGGTGAAAGTTGATCCACTCTGTTTGGATTAATCAGTACATATCTTCCGCTTCAGAGAGCTCTCGACAAAATTATCATACTTTGAAAAAAGATTGTTAAAATCGACATAACAAAGTCAGTAATGATACGTGTGACGGACTACATGTGTAACATGATAGATACATATTTTACATATAATCTTCTATTTCATTTGCAATACGTTATTGTAGAGGTCGGCGGTATTACTGTATACCTCACTGTTTGCCTCTTAGACTGACAGAACACGAAGGTATACGACTGAAGATTACTGATGAATTTACAAATCGTACGATCAACTTTCGAAAACTGTGCATCCATGGTCTTAGCCTGTGGGGGGTTCACATATTTATAAGTAAAAATTCAAAATTGGCTGAGTAGTTTGGCTAATATTACATGTGCCCAACCCAACCCCCCTTTTCCGGAAATCCTGGATCCGCCACTGTTAAGAGTTCGACAAAGGTGAACTAGAGTTTTAATCAATATAGGAGCATCAATGAGGGGTTTCTTTTAAATTATTCTCCTTGGACCATAATCCTACAGCGAGACTACCCACCGAGCACCGGGTCTCATTCGACTATCCGATCACGGGTCTCAGTCGACTATTCGATCACCGGCAGACTGCCCACCGAGCACCGGGTCTCAGCCGACTATCCGGACTATTGGCAGACTGCCCACAGAGCACGGGTTTCAGTCGACTATCTGATCATTGGCAGACTGCCCACCGAGCACCGGGTTTCAGCCGACTATCCGGACTATTGGCAGACTGCCCACAGAGCACGGGTCTCAGTCGACTATCTGATCATTGGCAGACTGCCCACCGAGCACCGGGTCTCAGCCGACTATCCGATCACTGGCAGACTGCCCACCGAGCACCGGTGTTATATAGTATTTTTTCCCCCATAGCGGAAAAACTACTATATAGTAGTCTTTCCCCCATAGTAGTTTTTCCCCCTTACGTAACGGTTTGGAAATTATACACGTTCATTCTGTACCAATCAGATAACATTTGAAATACAAATGTACTATAGTAATATCCTGTGAAACAAACCGATGTTGTTATAGTTAATGGGTTTCTGTATTCTGTTAAGTGTTTTGTTTGTGTGTGTGTGTGTGTGTATTTATTTTTTGTTTTATTTATTTATTTATTTATTTATTTATTTATTTATTTATTTATTTACAAGTCTTTCTTCTTATATATATATATATATATATATATATATATATATATATATATATATATATATATATATATATATATATATATATATATATATATATATTTACTAAATTTTGTAATACATCATAAGTAAAATAGGAATTTATCAACCAAAATGTTCCAATGATAAATATAAGAATTAAACGTGCAAGAATTCCTTGAACATTCAATTCCTAAATAAATTAAGACTGATGCATTATATATATATCACAATATCGCTCATCATTTACAGAGTACATGATGAACATGAAAATAATAGAAGGGAATTCCACCCAGCTGTCCACGATTTGCAATCTACGACCATGTTTGTCTAGTGGCAGATGTTGTAGATAATGATCACAAGAATGTGATTTCCTTGTTCCTTACGCAAAGTATGAAAGGTTTCATCTTAAAGTATCTATATGTTAAGTTTCAAAGCTCTACACCCTTTTGTGTAGAAGATATAGTCAAGGTTAAAGTTTTTGAAAAGTAGGTCACACTTCAAGGTCAAGGTCAAAAGTCATGGTCCCAAATTAAAGATCTTATCACAAGTAATCTATACATGCAGTTCAAAACACCTTTATCTTTTGGTACAAAAGATACAACCAAAATTTAAGCTTTTGAAAACGTATAGTACCAAGGTCAAAGTTACTAGTTAAAATACCATGGTCCCAGATAAAAGGTCTCATCACAAGAAAACTATATGTGGAGTTTCAAAGCCTTGTACCTCTGGGTACAAACGATACAGTCAAGGTTTTTGCCACAGGGTAAGAGTCACAGACATAAAAAACATTTTCAATCCGGGGGCATAAAAACGAACTTGTTTTTCTTTTTTTCATTTGTATATATAGAGACTTCTCGGATTAAATAAAGATATCTCGAATGAAATTCTAGTAGATAAATCTCTGTTCTAAATATATGCATTTGTATTTGGAATAGAGATTAAAATTGAAGACATTTCTACTTAAGAAATCAAACGTTGGGATATCTCTATTCTAAATAGAAATATATTTATTGTTAACAAGGTAACAAGCTGGATTTACTTACATATATGTGTGAAAAGAAAATCCGGAATTTCACATTGGGTGGAAAATCCACTTTATAGTAGTTTTTCCCCAGGGGAAAAATGGCTATAAGAGGGGAGAAAATGGCTATAAAGCCAAATTTTCCCCTGAGGAAAAACTACTATATAGCCATTTTTTCGGGGGGGACTACTATATAGCCATTTTTCCGGGGGAAAAATGGCTAGGGGGAAAAACTACTATATAACACCGGGTCTCAGCCGACAATCCGATCATTGACAGACTGCCCACTGAACACCGAATCTCAGTCGATATTCCTCAGGAGACCGGGGTCCGGTGCCATAAACTGAGAATATACTTAAGTCAAAAATTCATATTGATTTAAACAGTATTTATTGGGAAAAAATATACATTAATAAGATATATACATATGCATCAATTTATGGATTGAGCAGCAAGCTTATATAAAGCTCTCTCCATTTGTACAAAATTTTAATTACATTTATGATAGGCCGACGTGAATAAAGTATTAGTATTTATACAGATACAAATACACGTAGAAACGTGTAAATATGCAATCACTAGTAAATACAAGTATAAAAGTAATGGTAAACCAGTATTCAAATACAGTACAGAAATACATTTATGTATATAAACAGTTATACATAGGTACATATGTAGACATTTGTAAGATATAATTAAGTCGGTTTGCCATGTATACATAGCATGCTACATCACATATGTACAAATATGAAAAAAACATGTATAGGCCTATATGTAGACATATATATATATATATATATATATATATATATATATATATATATATATATATATATATATATATATATATATATATATATATTCTACAAATTAATAATTATTCATATGAAAAAAAAATTCATATTCTTCTGTTCATCAATGAATTAATAACTGGGATTTAGATTTTATTTAGTTTTATTCTACTGATAAATAGAAGTAAACCATTTGCATTAAAATTTATTTGAACGTTGTATAATGGAATAAATTAAAATGAAATTTTTGACTTAAGTATATTCTCAGTTTAGGGCGCCGGACCCGGGTCGGTCCGGCAGATGGGTGGTTACTGGGTGAACACCGACCTGCGTTTCATCGAAATACATTGTTGCACGTGTACCGGGCGATCTAAAAACGTACGCCTCGACAGATAAGAATATGCATGTATTCCTATAAATAAACTGGAAACATCAAGTGTGCTACGTCTGCATACCAAAACAGGGCCAGTAAACCAGACGATTATGGGTTCGGGCCCTCGTTGTTTTCGTATTTCGTACGGTGTCCGTGCGTATGCCAGCTTATAATCGGAAAGTTACAGATTCTTACATGTCTATGAAATCCTTCGATCTCCCTAAATTGTACGATAATCCCGGGAAATATTACAAGACGAATAACATATCGGATTGTGTATGTAGATATGTGATGGCAGGGTGTATTCATTTCAATCGGGATACACCCGTATTTCTTAATTTTGTTTATTGACATTTGTCGCACTGTTATTTCATTAATCTTGACAGCTAATCATGTTCAGTGTATATTAGGTTCCACTTGATCATTTTCTTTTTAACAACAAAATATTTTCTGTATTTTTCCCCTCATGTATGTCCTATTTGTTGTTTTCATTGTCATTTATTCGATTTGTATTGTACCACTCGCACATACTTATTTTTGTGGTGGTTTTGTTCATTATTTTACATAAAGAATTATTATTAAATAGTGCACATGTTGTTCTACTACTGCAATATACAAGGATGTATGTTGGTGTTTAGAGAATAGCAATACGCTGTTTATGAAGACAGTAAAATATATTAAGGCAAGAAAACATTGATCTTTTCCATCAATAGAAAACTGGGTAACTTATGGTGTACAGACAGCTACCGGGTAATTTATGGTGTACAGACAGCTACCGGGTAATTTATGGTGTACAGACAGCTAGGACATTCTTTGTTAAACTCGGATCTTTATCCATGATAAGAAATTCCGAAAGTTGTGAATTTTGCGATTTTATTCATTGTCAAAAGGAAACTACATAATGAAGATAAGTTTAAGATAATTCATAATTGCACAATGTATGCAAATTGTAGTAGCATTATAATTTATTGCTTTATTCCTTGAATTCGACATTTTTAGATAATTATTCGTTTAAAAAATATGGTCGTCGAATAGACCATTTTCCGGTTTTGATAAAGGACGACTTTTTGTCCGAGTTAATACCTTTTGGCGTTGTTTTTCATAGTGACGTTATAATGAATCTATGTCATGCGTTATGACGTCACTATGAAAAACAACGCCAAAATGTATTAGCTCGGACAAAAAGACAGCAATTATCAAAACCGGATTATGGTCTATTGAGAAATAATTTGACACGCCAATTCCTCAAGATCAGAGACTTTTTATTTATCGAAAACTGAACCATTGCACGAAGATATATTTCAGTATGCATTACCATAAATCCATGCAAAATATTACACCAATCAAAACCTACACACATATAAACTTGTATGTGCAGTAATAAATCCTACATACCAATAATCAACCATTCCCATGGTAAACATACATCTAACACACATGCATAAAATTCTTTGATACACAATAACTTTTGTTTTGTCTTTTAGTAGTATCTAATTTCTTGTTTTCTGTAAAATGTGTGAGTAAATGAATTACCAAACTGAAGTAATTATAGATTATTGACTTTATACGACGAAATATGCCCGAGGTCTTTGAGCGAATGCGGCATCGCAAACTCGGGCCGCTTTACCGCTATTATTTATTATTATTATTATATTAATTATTATTATTATTATTATTATTATCATCATCATCACCATTATCATTATCATTATTAACGTTGAAGTAATTGTTCTAAATAACGAGTCGACTCAAATAAAATAAATGTTCTCATTTGCAAATATCATACTAGATCAGCTGGGGATATAAGACTTAGCTCGGGAAATAGCTGCGGATACTAATTTATATGATATTTAGCGCGTAAGTTGAAAATGTTATTTATTTTACAGAGATACTTGTCCCTGGCGCTGATCAATATCTAAACAATATAGGTTGGATTAAATATGAAAATTATTAAGTACATTTCAGGTAAAGTGGTAACACATTGTTGTAATGTTTTGAAGCCATTAAACTTCAATGCATTATCTTAGCTAAATGATTGGGTCAAAGCGAGAGATTGATCACATTGCAATGTGGTAATTCACTAATCTACCCACTCCGCTCCCGGAAATGTATCTGACGCCCTTGGAGATATTCGCTTGTTTGACTTTATTGTTTGATGTTGTGTTTCTCCATACGTCATTATTAATTTTCTGAATTCAGTATTCATTTAGAATTGCTACAGATGGAAAAATTCAGTTGTAGCATCTGGATTATCTGCACGTGTTTTGCACCACCAACGTATGTGTTGGTCCCAGGTTGTGGTTATATAGGCAGTTAAGGTGACCTATTTCAGTACAGTAATTATAAACATTGCATAAAATTAAGGAATATTTTTGATATGTTTCTTTTGAGCTTTAGATATAGATAAGCTATGGATATTCAGCCTGCAATGACAAGCTATAGCTATATAGCCTGCAATGATAAGCTACAGCTATATAGCCTGCAATGATAAGCTACAGCTATATAGCCTGCAATGATAAGCTATAGCTATATAGCCTGCAATGATAAGCTATGGATATTCAGCCTGCAATGATAAGCTATAGCTATATAGCCTGCAATGATAAGCTATAGCTATATAGCCTGCAATGATAAGCTATAGCTATATAGCCTGCAATGATAAGCTATAGCTATATAGCCTGCAATGATAAGCTAATAGCTATATAGCCTGCAATGATAAGTTATGGATATTGAGCCTCCAATGATAAGCTATAGTTATATAGCCTGCAATGATAAGCTATAGCTATATAGCCTGCGATGATAAGCTATGGATATTGAGCCTGCAATGATAAGCTATAGTTATATAGCCTGCAATGATAAGCTATAGCTATATAGCCTGCAATGATAAGCTATAGCTATATAGCCTGCACAGATAAGCTAATATCTATATAGCCTGCTATGATAGGATAATAAGACATATTTGTTTATTTGACAGTATTTGTCTATGATAGTCTATGAACGCATATTGTTGATGAGAGATCATCATGATAAATAGTCTATGAACACGTGTTGTTGATCAGAGACCATCACGGTAAATACTCTATGAACAGGTGTTGTTGATCAAAGATAATCATGATTAATAGTCTATGAACACATGTTGTTGATTAGAGAGCATCATGATAAATAATCTATGAATACGATGTATTAATCAGAGATCATGATGATATATCGTCAGTGAACACGTGTTGTTGATCAGAGATCATCATGATAAATAGTCTATAAACAAGTGTTGTTGCTCAGAGATCATCATAATAAATAGCCTATGAACACGATGTGTTTATTAGAGATCATTATGATATATAGTCTATGAACACATGTTGTTGATCAGAGATCATCATGATATATCGTCAGTGAACACGAGTTGTTGATGAGAGATCATCATGATAAATAGTCTATGAACACGTGTTGTTGATCAAAGATCATTATGAAAAATAGTCTATGAATAAGTGTTGTTGATCAGAAATCATCATAATAAATAGCCTATGAACACGATGTGTTTATTTGAGATCATCATGATAAATAGTCCATGAACGCATGTTGTTGATGAGAGATCATCATGATATATAGTCTATGAACACGTGTTGTTGATTAGAGACCATCATGATAAATAGTATATGAACACGTGTTGTTGATCAGAGATTATCGGGATACATAGTCTAAGAACACGTGTTGTTGATCAAAGGTTATGTGACAGATACTCTATGTGTTGATCCGAGATTACCATGGTAACTAGTTCATGAACAAGTGCTATTCATCAAGATAGTACCGTGACAGCTACTTTATTAACATGAGCTGTTGATCAAAGATTCTATGATAGATAATCTATGAAAACGTGCTGTTGATAATAGAGTACCATGAAAACTAGTTCATGAACATGTGCTGCTGTATGTTGATAGTCTGAGAATATATGTTGTTAATCAGAGATTATTGCAATAGATAGTCTGTGAACATGTGTTGTTAATTAGAGATTATTTTGATAGGTAGTCTGTGAACATATGTTGTTAATCAATAATTATCGTGGTTAATAATCTGTGTGGATAGGCTTTATTGATATATTACTTTGATAAATAATCAAAGATGTTTGTGCTAAATGATATATTTGTGCTTTTGAAAAGATGAGATTTTTCTTAAGGCCTTCTCACATACATGTACATAAAGGCGAATTCATATAAACGAAGACTTGCAAATTTGGTAAATTTCTCAAACCTGTCAATGTTTGACCAAAACCTAAACCTTATATAATATCGTTTCAATTCAAACTTTTAAGAAGTTTTCGATCAAACAGCGCCAGTTTTGACAAATTTACCAATCAAACACATGTACATACATATATCTAAATGTATATGTACATAAAATTCTAATCTGATTTCTCTGGAGTTTATAGTACTTTCAAATTTTCGAATCTTTAACTCAGTAAAACTGTCTATAATTGTTTAACTCATCATGAGTAGTGCATTATTGGCGCTCCTGGAAACATGTGACGTTATGGTGATAAATCATACGTCTTTGAAATAGAATCTTCTTGCTATAATTTTAAATTATGGCAAGCGAATAGTTATCATAATTAAGCTGATTTTAATAGATTATGATAAGTGAATAGTTATCATAATGCAGTTAGTTTTAATAAACACTGTAAGGCATATATCAAGCGAAAACAAAACACTTATACACAGAGATCTTGCCTGTAGACGAACTGTCCTTGGTTTGGGTTACGGTTAGAGTTAGGGTTACATAGAGAGTTTTGTTCTTGTCATATGAGTATCTTACCTGTGGACGAACTGCTCTTGGTTTGGCTTAGGTTTAGGATATTTTCGTTCTTGTCAGATGAGTGTCTTGCCTGTAGACGAACTGTTCTTGGTCTAGCTTAGGTTTAGGATATTTTCGTTCATGTCAGATGAGTATCTTACCTGTAGGCGAACTGTTCTTGGTTAGGCTTAGGTTTAGGATATTTTCGTTCTTGTCAGATGAGTATCTTACCTGTAGGCAAACTGTCCTTGGTTTGACTTGATGTTCTTTACTCAGTTTTCATACACTAATCAGTGTTTAATTTGTATTACTTTAACTTGATATAACAAGAAGCCCAAACCGGACTATATCACCCATCAAGGCACATGAGAAACTTAGAAAGAATCCGAATGTTCTTAAACAAGAGTCTCCTTTATCAGGAGTATCTCAAATGAGCCAAAAGCAACACTACATCAATCTGAAACAAGCATACATTATGAATATCAGAGAAAATATTAAAAACAAACTAATAACAAAGTTGAAAAGATGTTAAAAGGATTCCATCTAGAACACTCTGATACATTGGGTGATCTACGCGTCCAGTCTAAGACAAGGAAGTTTGTCAAAAGGCGATGCTCTTTTAGGCCTACATCGGCCCACCCTTGTCGACCACGCGATAGACAAACAGCAAACTTTGTAAGGGACCTGGTGTACCTCAGATCTACCAGGTTCCATTAGCATTTTTCATTTGGTTCTGAAGGAGATGTACATCAAAGTCTATCATTATACAGTATAATCTGTGTATTCCGAATCTTGAGTATTCCGATATTCTGTCTATTCCAATGATATTCTATGGTCCCAACAATTTCCCTATTAAGTATATAGGAAAATAATTTGTGTATTCCGTATTCTGTGCACTCCGAATTCAGAACATAAATTATGTTCCATAATCTACTTAATACTTAATTAAACTTTGATTATTCCGATTCGTATTTGTTTATCCAAGCTGAGCCTCAGACTAAGAAAAGTTTATCAATGGCCATTCAAAGAGATAATTGGTTTGTATTGCATCCCCCTTTTTAATTAAAAAAAAAGAAACAAAATCCTAAAATAATAATTATTTTTGTATTCCATTTCTTTTGAACCATATTTATTACAATAAAATCAGTTAAATACACTTAATTAATGCATTATAAGGAATCTACAAAGAGATAAAATCTAAGAAACTACCTGAAAATTGGCCAAAGTGTCAGTAAAAATGGTCAGAAATTTGATTTTGCAATGGAACAAAAACACCACTTCTTGAGATACCATTCTAGATCACTGATACATTCCGTTTGCTGATCTGTATAGCTGATCTGAAGAAGTTTGTCAGAGGAGGGTAACCTCTGAAACTGTCTTCATCTCTTCTAAGTTTCATCAAAATCCTCACAACGGTTATGAAGAAGTTAAACAAGTGAACAGTAATGGTCGGACGAACAACAGACACTGAACGACACATCATGACAATAATTTACATAAGCCTTTGATTCGGGTTAAACCATTGTTATACTAAGTCATCTATGATAAATGAAGTTTTTAATTTAGAACAACATTCTTTAAGGTGGAAAACATACACTGGCTTAACACTGATGTTAATATGTTTCTTACAAAGATTCAAATGAGATATTGGTAAAATCAGGCAATGACAGAAGTCAGAAGATTCCATTTCCGATATTTACAATATATCTAGAATTACTTGACGTGGACGTTACCACGCTTTTTCCATGCCCCGACCATGGAGAGCAAAGCTAAACAGCTTAAATTGGTGCTTCAGATATAAGTTGCTAATAAACATTTTAAAAGGTTTGCTTCCTTAAACAAAATTTAGAATGATTATAGCAAAATATTACAGACGTCGTGGGAAAAAAGAAAGAAAGAAAACAAAATAACCAATAAAAAAAAACAAGAAAAAACCCCCAACAACCAACCAAACAATGCCAAAAAAAAAAAAAAGAATAACTCCAAAACTAAACAAAAACAAAAAACAGAAACAAAACAAAATAAACAATTAACAAAAAAAAAAAAAAAAAAAAAACAATAAAAAAGTAAAAATAAATAAATTACAGTAAATAAAAAGTATCATGTTGCAATTTGTTTGGTATTTATTTCGTTCCTAATATACATGTATTATAGATGAAAATGACTGTTAAAAACTACAAACCTATGATTTGTATATTGTTTTGGACTTAAAGATTTATCAAACGACAAGTATCCAATATTATATTGCTCGCTAATAAAACGCACATATATTGTATCAATGTTCAGCAGAGCCGATCATTACAATGTTTATAATACGCAGCTCTGCGAAAAAATATTGAGGAAAAATTCTGATATATTCCTATCAGTTGTTAAAACCCCATTCTGGATTTAATATGTATCGTCATCATAAATATCACACAAGAAAATGAAAAACTAATCATTGACACCGACACTTCTAACGCATTATACGAACAATTCGCTTGCATCTGTTATCCTCTACTTCGCTCAGATTCTGGTCAGAAATCTGTCTCTTCTCCAGCATAGAATAACAAAATGTGTTCGTGAAACACTATGTCCCTGATGAGGCCATTTTATTGCGAGGCATAAAAGACTATAACTCGATAAAAATTGGAATATATGTATATCTTTCGAACTGGGGCATAAAATTAGAATATAAAATACGAAAAGGATTCAATCATTCATATGTCACTTATTCTATATATTTACCATTTCACTTACCATTATGACAAAAATAGAATCGGTTTCATTTTATGCTTCCTATATATTTGATCAGTTGATTATTATAAACCTGGGTCTAATATACATGTATTTCGACCTTAATACGAACATTGTTGTCGAAGATTCATATCGGAAAGTACTAACATTATACAATTTGTAATTTTATTAAATTAAGTATTTAATGTTTCAGCAAAACAAAAATGGACATCCAGTGAAGTGAATGAATTTAATTGGAACAAGAATAAGAGAAAATATTGAAAGCCGATATGAATCTTGCATAATGAGTCAGGGCAAAATGCAGGAGAGAAAAATATGCTTTGTGTATAATAGTTCATTATAGTAATGTAAAATATTGAGTAATCTGATAACTTATGAGCCTGTGGTATTCAGAACAACGTATCACGATTGACATTCACGGACCTGTGGTACTCAGAACGACGTATCACGATTGACATTCACGGACCTGTGAACCTGTGGTACTCTGAACAATGTATCACGATTGACATTCACGGACCTGTGAACCTGTGGTACTCTGAACAATGTATCACGATTGACATTCACGGACCTGTGAACCTGTGGTACTCTGAACGACGTATCACGATTGACAATCACGGACCTGTGAATTTGTGGTACTCAGAACAATGTATCACGATTAACATTCACGGATCCTAGAAGTCAGACTTGGCACCAAGTGTCCGGGAGGAGGAGGGAGTGTCTCTTGGTTGACAAGCAATATCCACCGTGATGTACAATTGATAAAGATACAGCAGTTTGAATTATAGAAGAATTATGATACCAATGAATCTGATATAATGGATTGAAAGAATGGCTCAATGAAGAATAATATAGAATATTATTGTCAGGTAATGAATAATTTCATACAAGAAAAATTTCACAAGAAACTGCACTATGTATAAATAATTATATTCAAGAAGATAAAATGACTACACAGATATGTCAAGTACAGAACAGAAATGGAGAAATTACTTTACAATCAACGTATTTCAAAATGCAGAGAACCGAAATATGGAAAGAATTGTTGGTGTGAATGGAAGAACATAAAATATCTAAAAAAGATATATAAATCTATTTAAAAGTAATTATATTAACAACAACAACAACATTAATGATACTACTACTTCTACTACTAATAATAATAATGATAAAAATAATATTGATAGATTGATAATTGTTTTACGTCACTCCATAATAATTTCACGTGATAAAAATTGTTCATGCCACGCCTACCGTGATTCGGGACCTCGGTTTTACTGTTTCATCCGGAAGACAGGACACCGATGCGCCCATGTTAAACCAGGGATCTCTCGGACACTAGCAGAACACCTCATCCACTGTGCCATCCGGTTTATATAATAATAATAATAATAATAATAATAATAATAATAATAATAATAATAATAATAATAATAATAATAATAATAATATTATTATTATTTTAAATTATTATTATTATTATTATTATTATTATTATTATTATTATTATTATTATTATTGATGAAAACACAACATAGACTAATTGTTTTGTTTTTGATAAATAAGATATGTATTTTATACTTTTGAAAATAAATATAGATTAGATGCACGTACTTAAATTACCATTATCTGCGATGTCTGAATCTTTAATAACGATGCACATTATCACTTTCCATTTTTCGATATTGTACAATGTATGTATATCTTGATGTAGGACTTTTCCTTCGGTCTCGTCTGCGTGCACATTCCATGAAATGGGTGCTCTCCATGGCTTCCCGTCGCTGTTAGAAATAAACCAAGACATTGACAAATCTCCGCCAACTGCTACTTCACATTGCAATTTGCTCGCATCTCAGCGCCGGCCCACTAGGTCACTGAAAAACGCAGCGCTATCGTCAAGCTTCTATCAACAGTTGGTAGAACTCGCAAAACGATAAAGAGAAAAACATAACCTATTTATACCCGATATGTTGTATGCATTTCATTTCACATGTAAACCCTGAGATTTGTGATTATTTGATATTTGGTTTTAGTGCTTGATTTTCATTCTTTCTTTTTGTAATTTGTATATCTTGATAAATATATAATTTATTATATATAAATATTTAATAAATATTTTAAAATAAGAATGCGTTTCAGAATTTGATAAAGATAATTAGATATTGAAATGATAACTTAAGAAAGATTGTGATAAATGAAATAAATGAAAGATTCATGCACGGTACTTTTCCCAAAACGACATAATAATGGAAGGGAAGCGTCAGATCTCATCCTGATGTTTGTTGTTTTATAATCTTTATTATTGATCTCCATTCCCATTCTTGATTGAAAGGCATTCATGAAATATAAAACCAACATTCATAGGATCCATATGTGTGAACTCACCTTTTATTTCTTGTCGATATAGCATATGACACCTGGCCTACTGCACCTGGGATCACGGGGTAGGGGCTCATCATTACAGATCGTACAATCCAGTATAGAGTAAAACTGTCAAAGCTTCTCATATAGATTTCACGACACATGAAAATAGAAAATTCGATGACTGTTATGATGCAAAATAAATAATATTATATTTTTTATATTTGATCCGCATACACAGCTTTTTGTTCCATTAGTCCCTGACTTTGTAGAGCTGGAGATTTTCCGACATTTTTCTAGCTCATCACCGATGTCACTTTTCAGGAAAGCTACCCATTGTTTTCTGTTGCTTTTGAGGGTATTTGCTATCCATAAACACAGATATCTATTTTAGTTACACAAGGAGAAAGTTATGTCGGAACGGATGGCTCTATGACAGAAACTTTGACGACGTTGTTGAAGACTCCGTATGTGTCAATATATAACATTAAAATATCGTCTTTGATTGGTTTGTCTATTGTTGTTTACGGATATAGCGTTGATATTACATATATGATATTCCAAGACGATCGTCCGTTATGGTAAATTCTGAATTGACTGGGTGTTATTTACAAATTTCACAATATTATAACCCTGTGTAGTGAATTAAAATTTTACAGTATGGTAATAGTACATCTTATTTGGTTTGTTTTACAGTATGGGAATAGTACATCTTATTTGGTTTGTTTTACAGTATGGGAATAGTACATCTTATTTGGTTTGTTTTACAGTATGGGAATAGTACATCTTATTTGGTTTGTTTTACAGTATGGTAATAGTACATCTTCTTTGGTTTGTTTCACAGTATGGTTTGTTTTAAAGTACGGTAATAGTACATCTTCTTTGGTTTGTTTCACAGTATGGTAATAGTACATCTTATTTGGTTGGTTTTACAGTATGGTAATAGTACGTCTTATTTGGTTTCTTAATTATTTTACGCCACACTATAATTCATCTCAAATTAAGGAGTCATAGTAGGATGCAGTAGGATGTCTTTGTCGTTTAAGGCTAGAATTTAATTGCGAAGTTCAAACCTGTTTTTCTAAAGCTCGTCAATATTTATGAATGTTTGTTTCTTGCCACATTATCAAACAGGCGATTCATTTATGTATCATCTATCCAAATTCAGTAAGATCATTGACATCCGTGTCCCTAATCAGGCAGGGAGGCGCAGTCTTAGTCATTGGAAATATTCGCTAGCAGGGTCTGTTCACATGTTCATATACAGTAGATCATTTTTAAAAAGTACTAAATTTACATTGAATAACAACATTAAAATATAAACAATTGACGAACAGCCGATCTTCCAAGTACTCGGTTGTCTGTGTGTCAAGCCACCTGCGGTCCATCCTATCAGATGAATGGTCACCATACTAAGTAGATAGACTTGTAGGAGAATGTTCAATCTATCATTTACTCCACCCTATTGTCCACGCCCAGTGTCCGCGTAATGACCAATAACTGGACAGCACTGACTCTGTCGTTACGATATTTTACCTGGCGTTGACTGCTTTCTTACGTCTGCGCGAATTGTTTTTGTGACAAACGTGAGATGATGTTTGGTCATAACTTTGATGTGAGGTATTTATCATGTTTTGTGTTATTATTATCAATTTGTCTGTTTTGTAGTCTACGACCCTCTACTGCATTTATTACATGCTAATAACTTTGTTCTGTATTGTTTTAAATGTTTCTACATCAATGTCTTTCTCTTATCTGTGCATTATCATTGTAAAATGTTCTGCTCTTTCAATTAAGCCTGCAATTTTTAATATATATATATGAAAGATTTCTTTAGAACTTTAATTGTCGTTTGTCATTATCTTCTCTAAGATCTCTAGGACTGGATTTTTTAAAACGTGGGGAAAACTGTGTCGATTTCATTATATGTTTAATATCAGATCCAAAAATTTCAAATCAAGTGGAATCTAATATCGAAATTGAAATAGTCATTATATATATATATATATATATATATATATATATATATATATATATATATATATATATATATATATATATATATATATATATATATATATATGAAAATGAAAATTTCAGTTATATTTTCAATATCTGTAATTTCAAGGGCTCAGTAAACGGCTTGTAAGGCTTAGTGATAGGATTATATACGTATTTCATCTATAATAAACTGAAATGTTTTCGAACTTCAATATGCTTGTATGTCACCATAGCTTCTTTTTGGATACGTTGTCTGAGTGACAAAATGTATATCTGTTGCTTTTTATCATAATGTCATTGAATGTTTATAGAAATGTGTATTGTACTACACATAATCGATAAAAATCTTTAAATTATACGCAAAGCGTTAATTACACGCCAATCCCTTTACGTATAGTCGTATTTCAAACTTGATTTAATTCATCGCCTTTCCATCAATCTTTTCCCCTCTTTTGGATTTCTTTGCAAAACCTCTAATAAGACACTATTTATATAACAAATGACAGTGTTGATGGATATTTAAGAATATCAAAGGTTTGACATGAAATTTATATCACAACCTTTGCTCCCTGTAATCACCTATATAAGAGAATCATTTATATGTTGATGTAATCCTAAATTGTTTTATCTTTGTCTCTAGGTGGGTTTTGGTTCTTACTTTAAGGTCAATTGGTAATGAGTTTGCTCTTCAGGTATTTTGGATTTTCACATTTTGTGCTGTGAGCATCACTGAGAAGATGTCAGTTGTCGAAATGCACACACCGTACAATAAATCAAATCAATATAGATATACATGTATATTCTCTTAAAGTTACCTTTCCTGAATAGTTTTCCAACTGCATTCAAATTAAGTTCAGGAGAATGAATTTAACGATCTACATCTTCCAGCGGGATGCTACAACTGACTTTGTTGTTTGAGATGTATTGAATTTTAATCGTTTTTAACGAAAAAGTGGGGTTCATAACCAGTACAGGTTAGAGGTGTTGGAATTCAAATTAATTGGGATTAGTTTCTATGTTTTGCAAAACTGTGTATAAACACAGTATCGCGTTCATACTCAATGCAGTGAAACGGAAGAGAAAGAACTGTGAAAACGTTAAAAACAATTGTACGTACAATTTGATTGGGAAAAGAGCGAATAAAAATTATAAAAGGATATTGATTTTTAATTGAAAAACAAACTTTAGATTGAATTTGATCAATACAATCAATGCCGATCCATACCTGAAGAAGATGAATATCCATATCTGGTTAAAAAGATGAAGAATGGCATCTACCTGATGAGGTAGAAAATCCATAATTTATGAGGAAGGACATCCGTCTGACAAGAACATCCATTCCTGATAGAGGACATTCATATCTGATGAAGGGAATGTCCACTTGAAAATGGAGGGGATTCAAGTGATAAGGGGGGTGGGGATTCGCTTGATGCAGGTCATTCATAAGTGAAGAAAGACGACACACATACCTGAAAAATGACGACATCCATACCCAATGAAAGAGAACATCCGCTCGATAAAAGAAACATTTACCTGTTGAAGGAAGACATGCACATCTGATAAAGAAGGATTAACATCTGATGAAGGAGGGTATGCATTACTGATAAAGGAGGACTTCTACCTGATGAATTAATGTATCTACTTGACGAAAGAGGATATCCATTACTGATTAAGAGGACTTCCACCTGACGAATTGATGTATCCACTTGATGAAGGAGGGTATCCATCACTGATATAGCAGGACTTCTACCTGACGAATTAATGTATCCATTCGATGAAGGAGGATATCCATCACTGATATAGCAGAACTTCCACCTGATGAATTAAAGAATTCACTTGATGAAGGAGGGTATCAATCACTGATAAAGGATGACTTCTACCTGATGAAATAATGTATCCACTTGATGAAGGAGGGTATCCATCACTGATTAAGGATGACTTCCATCTGATGAATTAATGTATCCACTTGATGAAGGAGGGTATCCATCACTGATAAAGCAGGACTTCTACCTGATGAATTAATGTATCCACTTGATAAAGGAGGATATCCATTGCTGATAGAGGAGGACTTCCATCTGATGAATTAATGTATCCACTTGATGAAGGAGGATATCCAATACTGATAAAGGATGACTTCCATCTGATGAATTAATGTATCCACTTGGTGAAGGAGGGTATCCATTGCTGATAAAGGAGGACTTCCATCTGATGAATTAATGTATCCACTTGATGAAGGAGGATATCCATTACTGATAAAGCAGGACTTCTACCTGATGAATTAATGTATCCACTTGATAAAGGAGGATATCCATTGCTGATAGAGGAGGACCTCCATCTGATGAATTAATGTATCCACTTGATGAAGGAGGTTATCCATTACTGATAAAGGATGACTTCCATCTGATGAATTAATGTATCCACTTGGTGAAGGAGGGTATCCATTTCTTATAAAGGAGGACTTGCATCTGATGAATTAATGTATCCACTGGGAGAAGGATGATATCCATTACTGATAAAGGATGACTTCCATCTAATGAATTAATCTATCCACTTGATGAAGGAGGATATCCATCACTGATATAGCAGGATTTCCACCTGATGAATTAAAGAATTCACTTGATGAAGGAGGGTATCCATCACTGATAAAGGATGACTTCCATCTAATGAATTAATGTATCCACTTGATGAAGGATGGTATCCATCACTGATAAAGCAGGATTTCCACCTGATGAATAAATGTATTCACTTGATAAAGGAGAATATATATTACTGATAAATGAGGACTTCCATCTGATGAATTGATGTATCCACTTGATGAGGGAGGATATCCATTACTGATAAAGGATGACTTCCATCTGATGAATTAATGTATCCACTTGATAAAGGAGGATATCCATTGCTGATAAAGGATGACTTCTACCTGATGAATTAATCTATCCATTCGATGAAGGAGGATATCCATCACTGATATAGCAGGACTTCTACCTGATGAATTAATGTATCCACTTGATGAAGGAGGGTATCCATTACTGATAAAGGATGACTTTCATCTGATGAATTAATGTATCCACTTGGTGAAAGAGGGTATCCATTGCTAATAAAGGAGGACTTCCATCTGATGAATTAATTTATCCACTTGATGAAAGAGGATAACCATTAGTGATAAAGGAGGACTTCCATCTGCTGAATCAAGGTATCCACTTGGTGAAGGGGGGCATTCCTTACTGATAAAAGAGGACTTTCGCCTGATGAATAAAGATATCCACTTGATGAAAAATGATATCTATTACTGATAAAGGAGGACTTCAACCAAATATATTTAAGCTGTCCACCTGATGGAGGAGGATATCCATGGGTATCCTCTTGATGCAGTAGGACATTTATAACAAATTTAGAAGACAGCCAGGTGAAGGAAGACACCCACTTGATGGAGAATATCCGTAACGGATGAAGAACATTCATACCTGAAAAAAAACACATTCATTTCTGATGAGAAGGATATCCATATCTGATGAAAGAAAGAAAAAAGAGGAGAAGACATCCGCTTGATGGATAATTCTCGTAATTGCTGAAGAAGGACATCCATACCTGAAACAGCACATCTATATCTGAGGAAGGAGGATATCCATATCTGATGAAGGAGGATGTAATGAACGAGGATATCCGTACTAATGAAGGCGGACACCCATATGTTATGAAGGACGATTTCCTTACTAATGAAGAAGGACATCCATATCTATTGAAAGAAGATATCCATATCAGATGAAGGAAGACATCCATGTATAATGAAGGAGGATATCCATATATAATTAAGAAAAGATATCCATATCAGATGCAGGAGAATATCAACATTTAATGAAGAAGGATATCCATATCTTATGAAGAAGGATATCCACATATAATGAAGGAAGATATCCATATCAGAAGAAGGAAGATATCCATATATAATGAAGAAAAGATATCCATATCAGATGAAGAAGAATATCCACATTTATGGAAGGAGGATATCCATATCTGATGAAGGAAGATATCCATATATAATAAAGGATGATACCCATATCTGATGAAGGAGGATATCCATATATAATGAAGGAAGATATACATCTCTTATGAAGAAGGAAATCCAAATGTAATTAAGGAGGAGGATATCCATATTTGATGAAGGAGAATATCTACATCTAATAAAGGAGTATATCCACACTTAATGAATAAGGATATATATATATATATATATATATATATATATATATATATATATATATATATATATATAATGAAGGAGGTCATCCATAAAATGAAGGAGGATATCAATATCCTAGTGAGCAACTTTTAAGTACATATAATACAAAAGATCTATGTAACCTGGGTAACTTTGCCAAACATGCTTTTAACCTAAGAAAAAACATCTAATCAAGTATCATGTTTTTGTTTTCATATTCATGTAATGATTTATATCGCCATCATTAATACTTAACAACTTTTACTATTAGTCTGACCTTATGTACATTGATGAATGTATGTATGTATGTATGTATGTATGTATGTATGTATGTATGTATGTATGTATGTATGTATGTGTATGTATATATGTCTTTTGTGTTATGATCAATAAGCTGTATTGCTCACAATGAATAAACTAAACTGAATTAAACTTAATTTATTGAAATATTGAAAAAGCAACACTACATACATATTCATATCTATCTATCTATCTATCTATCTACTAGTAATTTAATGTTTAAATTATTACCATTCTCATTTTTTTTAACCTGGTTTGAATATACATGCACTTTTTCGGTCAAAATGCAATGTAAAATTAATTTAGTTTTAAAAGGAGATAGCTTAAAATAAGATTATATCTTGTTGCTAAATCCTTATTTACTTACAAATAAATACTGTTTAAACCAGCTAACAAGGCACCCTATATTACACTTATATTCGTTAGTCGACGGGGACTCGAACCCACGACCTATGGTACCGAATCTCCTAGCTGTCATGCATCCGACTATCTAGCTACCTGAGCTCCAATATATATATATATATATATATATATATATATATATATATATATATATATATATATATATATATATATATATAAGCACAAGTAGGAAATATAGCAACAACGTTCACTATTCAAAAATGTCAGGTCGACCGTGGGGCAATGCAATTCGCTAAAGAATAAAAGAGGTCAAATATAGAAGCACAAGAAAGCGACAAACGACACTCATATAATAAAAAGATGGTCAAATTTTCGAGGCGATCTGCCCCTTCCTCAGGACAAAACAAAACAAACTACATAAACAGAAATATGAAAAAAGAAAGCTATATATATATACAAAGCACTAGTCTAATTATACGATGATATATATATATCCTTTTTTGTTTTCCATGTTTAGTCTGGGTATATATTGGAACTGGGGCCTCATTGGTAACTGAACCACGACCACTCTTTGTTTTATGGGTGTGTTATTAATATCATTATTATTATTATTATTATTATTATTATTATTATTATTATTATTATTATTATAACCTCTGTCAAGATTGGGTTCCTTCCCCAGTTGCGCTTAGTGGGAAAGTACACAAGAGCAATATTGTACCTGCCAAAGGCAGAGGACACTACTTCTCTCCGAAACAATGATTCACACCATACAATTAAAAATCTCCTGGTAACAAACCTATCGAAACTCGTAAAATGTTCGTGATTAGATTCAGATTTCTGTTAAACGATAGCGTATTAACTTGGGTTTGCCAGATTACGTTACGTGAGTAGTCGGATTAAAAATAATGTAAACTATAAAGCGGCTATCCTTCAAAATGCTAAATTCAGAGATGTTATTCTCTCTATCAAAATGCATGACATATAAAGGTGAAAGATAAGATTAAATCACATGTAGTAAATAAAAACAAAAAGTTCTGAACAGAAGCATCGGTCAAGCGTCTACAGAAAATCTATTATACAAATATGTTTACACATAATGTGAAAATATAAGATATAACGATAGGTATCCTTTGTATTATGGCCAACACTCTTAAATCGAAAGAAGGATTTTTTTAATCCAGTCAGTTTTCTCTAATTATCAAAGCGGTTCATTTGAATATATATGAAACATGTCAGAGTTAATCTTTGCGATCCATTGCTTCTCGTCAAAACTTAATTACAGGTAACCCTATATCTAATGGAGTGGTAACTTCAAAGTCAGACTACACCTCCAGCGAGCGCTAAATTGATAGATAATGATATAAACCATTGTTTTGACGAGGCAGATATTACCTATATGCATACGTCAAGTCTATAGGAGAGGATCCTTTTCTTATCTATTATAATTTTGATAAATGCTTAATATCATTATAGCATATTACATACCAATGGATAAATATTTCAATAAATTGAAATGTTCATTATAGAAATTTATTTCAAACCATTAAGTAAAGATAAAAGGCAATACAGTGTCGTTCTTGGATTGAATTGCAAATCACAAGAAAAGTAATAGAAAATGCCCCCCCCAAGTAAAAAAAAAATAAAAAAATAATAATAAAATAAAACAACCCACTCCCCTCCACCCACCCCTCCAAAAAAAAAAAAAAAAACAAAAAGAGAAACAAACACAAAACATATAAACAAATCAAACAAACAATCAAAGAAATAAAGATAAGTAAATTGCAAATTTCCACGAAAGGAATGAAATTGCAGATTACCACAAAGAGGTCAAACCACGATGTAAAAAAATATCCCAAAAGAGATTACGACAGTTCATTAGACGGGGTTTCATCTGAATTAGTGTAGAATTAATTCGAAATGTCAGAACCACAATGAGGCTTGGGTTAGGGTTAGAGAGAGAGAAGACAGGAATTGAAACTTTTCATTTCTCATAATTCCTTTTGTTATTCCCTAGTTCACATCCAAATTATAATGCCTTCACATCAGAAAGTTCGATATAAGTCCTGCAGTAAGTGATTTTAGCATTCTTTCTTTTCTTATTTTTATTTTTTTTTTTCATTTCTTTCTTTTTTCACATTTCCCCCTTTTTCATTAAAATTGAAATTTACCATAATATAATATAGAAATCAAGGGTGTAAGAGAAAGTGGGGGAGATGCATTTTCCAGTATAAGAGTACCTTGTCTGTGATGCCACTTCAGCTTCCATGCGGCCCCCTAGCCTCAAAATTTAATGTTGCGCCCTACGGAAGTTTGCATACATATCACTACCTTATTCTAAATTTAGGTATATGTTTTAATTTATTTTTACAAATATTTTGCGACATCTAGACTTTTTTTTATAGTTTTTTTCCTTCACTATGGACATATAAATATATATATATATATATATATATATATATATATATATATATATATATATATATATATATATATATATATATATATATATACATATATATATATATATATAATTTTATTAAGATTTTTTTCCAATTCCCGTCGATTTTTTCTTTAAAAGGGACTCGGATCCAAGTCTAATTCTTGAGTGACATTTCGGACTGGTTCAGCTGCAATATCATTCGCGTATAGTATTGTTATCGGTTTATTTAATATTCATGAAGCATATGTCACACCTTTCATAGAACAACCCATTTTCTTAGTAATCAATGACTATAAACACATGCAGGTTATTTGATTGGTCAATGAGAATACTCAATATCCAGTTATATTTCAGTTATATTTATGTTTCTAATCAACATTCTAATTAGTATCATATATTATATTATACGCGAATATATATAATATTCAATACCCTTTATATTTCTGTAATCAACTCTCTAATTAGTAAATGAGAACAATATATGTCCAATGAATGAAATTTCTTGTCTATTAATAATATGGTGGGCCAGATCTTATAGAACTGTATGCGCTCACTGTATGACGTACATTCAAAGTAAAGGAATGAGCTACAAGATGATCAAATGTTAAGCTGCAATTACCTACAATCTGATAATCAATCTCGAGAGCTTAAATCTCAATTTGCAGGTTTGTACAGCAATACCCTTACATATTGATTGATTGATTTTTGTTTTACGTCACACCACGAATATTTCACGTATATGGTGACGGCATCTGCCTGATGCGGGGCATACAAATTTTGACCTTTGCAACGGACCCACCCGAAGCAGTGAGGGATCTTTAACGTGCCATGCATACCACGACACGGGACCTCGGTTTTCACTGTCTCATCCGAAAGACATGACACCGGCATGACCAGAGCGGGACTCGAACCCCGTCCTCCCGATCAGGAGTCCGACGCGATACCACTAGGCCACGCCGGCTTACAATACTCTTACAAAAGGGATAGTATGAAACAGATATGACCGTGCATTTATAAGCAACAGTATGTAAATACAGAGAAAATAGATCGCATTGGATAAACTGTACATAATACATATAACAAATTATGAATTCGATGAACTAAGGAATTGTATATATGGCACAAAAACGAAAATAAAATTGCATTTATAAAATAAAAACGAACAGTCAAAATTAATCATTGACTGAGATAATAGACTTTCGCAACTCCGAAATCTTGCAGAAGAATAGGATACGAAAACATCGAATTTCCGTTATATTTTCAAGGTGCACAATGATAAACTTGACGCGGTTTATTTTCTATCAATGGCTTCACTTTACGCAATCTCGTCGTAAACTGAGTATCTATCCATGGTGGATGTAAGTCCATATGTAAAATCTGATGAATTGCTTTATTCATTTAGCATCACAGTTTATGAAAGATTTCATTTTAAGATCTATAGTAAAATTAATATAAATAAATATATTACTGCAGACTATAACACATGCACCACAACCGAAGTTTACATTTACGGAATGCGCTATTGCGTAGAACAGAATCACGATTTTGTTTAAACGATTTATCAAATACAAGCAAATATAAATCTATTTTTACATGTAAAGAATCACAAAATTACTGTCTCTTGAATAGCAAATAAAAGTACAACAGAAGTAAGAGAAAGACTCTTGTAAATTTAAACTGCATGATAATCGTTTACAGCAAGATTACTAAAAATGATTATACATGTAAACAGAATACAATGTCATATAATGCTGAGCAAAGTGTCAGGACATACATTGTGTATAGTGTCAGGACATATATTGTATAGTGTCAGGACATACATTGTGTATAGTGTTAGGACATACATTGTGTATAGTGTTAGGATATACATTGTGTATAGTGTCAGGACATATATTGTGTATAGTGTTAGGATATACATTGTGAATAGTGTCAGGACATACATTGTGTATAGTGTCAGGACATATATTGTGTATAGTGTTAGGACATATATTGTGTATAGTGTTAGGATATACATTGTGAATAGTGTCAGGACATACATTGTGTATAGTGTCAGGACATATATTGTGTATAGTGTCAGGACATATATTGTGTAGTGTCAGGACATATATTATGTATAGCGTTAGGACGTACATTGTGTATAGTGTTAGGATATACATTGTGTATAGTGTCAGGACATATATTGTGTAGTGTCAGGACATATATTATGTATAGTGTTAGGACATACATTGTGTATAGTGTTAGGACATAGATTGTGTATAGTGTCAGGACATATATTGTGTAGTGTCAGGACATATATTGTGTATAGTGTTAGGACATACATTGTGTAAAGTGTCAGGACATATATTGTGTATAGTGTCAGGACATATATTGTGTATAGTGTCAGGACATATAATGTGTATAGTGTCAGGACATATATATATATATTCTTGTCTGCATTCCCTTTGACATTACTTATAGGAAATTGCGATGTCGTGAGGCTGAAATAAATGTCAAAAAGCAAAAAGAAAACGCAACTGAGCTAGAACGGAATCTGTTTAATTGTGTATATCGTGTTTTCGTTTAAGCTGTAATCCCGAAATTCTTCGAGCTCGGGTAATGTCAATTAAATATACAGTATGTAACTTAAATATAGTTCCATTATATTTACTTACAAATTAAACATATACTTTGTATGTGTATACGTGGTAACATGTTTTGTGTGTGTGTTTCTTTTTTGTTTGTTTGGTATTTCCCCTGCCCCCTTTTTTGTCTGTCTGTTTGTTTGTTTGTTGATTTTGTTTTGTTTTGTTGTTTTGGGTTTTTAAGAAGTATCTTTTATTTGAAGATTTAAATACTATTTGAATAGCATATCAAAAGTATGTCATAAAAGTTTAATTATAATCTCTTTGCATGTACGATCTTCGGAATATCCCCATGTTTTCAGAATACACCATCTCTCTCTCTCTCTCTCTCTCTCTCAGTCGTCAGGTACATGTATGTACGCTCTCCTATCTAGATCGTCTAGCGTTCTCTATGATAGGGGAAGTCGCACATTAAAATGCATTCAATTTTGACTGTTATTTGTCAGGGGATTGCCTACTGCTGCGCACCGATGTTTTTATTTAATATGAAGTAAAAACAGTCCCTGGCTGTCAGTAGCATTGCACTCGACTATAAATCACTTCTATTGGAGAGGCATGTAGTGACTGGGGTACAGAGTCAATCAAAGTTAATGACTGAATTACGACGGCCGTTAGGGAGTCCTTCAACATTTACCACTGATTTGTGTTACATCATAAGTGTTTATATAATGTGACACTTATTAAAAACATACCCTTCTCCTCGTGGATCAACCTGGGTCAAAACACTAACTTAAAACACGTCATTCCACGTCTTTGTCAATGAGGTTTTCTTTAAGAATAAATTTTATTGCCTTCTAAACTGCTTTCTTGTATTTTTTTTTGGTTAAAAATAACAGAAAGATGTTGTTGAGATGTGAATGAAATTAAGTTTAGAAATAAAACAGAATATTTAACATATTTAAGAAAAAAAATACTGTGAAGTAATGAATAAATGAAAAAATTGTCCAAATAAATACGCGAATCAAATTTTGCTGACTATATTGTTTATATTGAGTTTTATACTTTGAAAATATAATGATTTTTTTGTATTTAATGTATTTATTAACACTGTAATCGGTGTAAGTTATCAGATCTGATACCCAATAAAAACAAGTGGAATGAGAGGGTGGGTAGATGTTTACGTGAGATTGTCAGAGCCCTTATTCCGTTCACCATTGGGTAACAACTCTATATCGGTGCCAATACAGAATATCTGCATATGCATTTCTTTACGCTTAATTTGCATTGTAAGTTTACCGTTTCATTGCATGTAGGCCTCAGAATTCTGCAAAAATAGATTCCACATCAATTTGCTTCACGGAATATATGAAACTGGTTTCCACATACTTTGTAGTCATAGAAGCTTTTACTTGAATAAATCATTGCTTACTAGCTATGCTACCATTTACTAAACTGGGATAGATCCCTACGCTAAAATCATTCATAAATTTTCATATAATACTTAATTTACTATGCTAGTATAGAATCTTAACCCAGAGTAAATCATTTACACGCATTAACTTCATACCTTATTGACTACGCTAGCAATTACTAGACTAGTATGGAATCTTAACCCAGAGTAAATCATTTACACGCATTAACTTCATACTTTATTGACTACGCTAGCAATTACTAGACTAGTATGGAATCTTAACCCAAAGTAAATCATTTACACGCATTAACTTCACACCTTATTGACTACGCTAGCAATTACTAGACTAGTATGGAATCTTAACCCAGAGTAAATCATTTACACGCATTAACTTCATACTTTATTGACTACGCTAGCAATTACTAGACTAGTATGGAATCTTAACCCAGAGTAAATCATTTACAAGCATTAACTTCATACCTTATTGACTACGTTAGCAATTACTAGACTAGTATGGAATCTAACATTGGAATTAATCTTTTACACACATCGACATGTTTCTATAGCTTATTGTTTGAGATCAGGTTCGTAAGAACCGGCAGGGTGCAGAGGAGGGAGTTTTTGGCCGATCATGGATCAATTTCTATCTCGTTACGAAACGCAACGGAAATCAAGTTTTCAAAGACCCATCCCCCTTTTTTTGATACTCACTAAGGATTGATTGATTGATTGATTGATTGATTACTGCTTTACGTCACTCCACGATTATTTCACGTATATGGTGACAGTATCTGCTTGATGCATTGCATACAAATTTAGACCTTTGCAACGGACCCACCCGAAGCTATGAGGGATCTTTTACGTGCCACGCTAGCATTAATATATAATCTTATACTAAAACATCATTCCAGACGTGACTTCATATCTTACTAAATACGTTAGCATTCATTAGTTTGGTAGGCTACCGTACAGAAGAATAAATCATTTAAACACACTGAAAAAACAAATCAGCATACAGTAGGTTACTGACTACACTTTAAAATCTAACAAAAATTGTGGGATAGAACGGCAGAAAGAATCAAGCATCTCCTGTTGTACTACCACGCCCACTTTATAGAAATCCAAGATGTCAAAGATACGATATTACAAAATTCGGTTTCGAAATTCTGATGTCTTGTAAATTCGAATGCTGATATCTTGTTTGAAGTAGTGTTATACAACAAGGTAATTTCATACTTATTCATAGGGAAACGGTATTGTGTTCGGAAATATTCGTGAAATAGATCTATATTTATCAGAATTATACCTCCAATAAAGGTCTTGATACACAGCTTACTATAGTTTAAACTTAAAATTGTCTACGTTTTTCAGGATGCATACTGTTTTCTTTATTATCATCTGAAGATTCTTCCAAGGTAACAAACTCCCGATATCATTGAGATAAATAAAATGTTGAAAAATATAACTCACTTGTCTTAACAGCTGGGGCAATTAACGTGACCGATGCAATCTCCAAAGATATGAAACAAATCAGTGTCAAAAAACGCAAAGATAACTGGTAAAAACGCCAGCCACATCTTATAGTTCTTATTATGCAATTTCTGTGAGCTGAGAGCGAGTTGCAGTGCGCGTGTGTTCCGGGCGCGATTTCGCCGTTTTGAAGCACATGGCGGTTTCTACTTGATCTGGATCATCCAGGTGTTTGAATCTAATGGAGTGTGACAATGAAAGCAGCCTCCCTTCAGAATTATGCCAAGGTGCAAACATGGACACCCAAGAACTTGAGGGGAAATGCGTATCAATGTTTTCGCTTAAGCTCCTATTCCCATGCATGTTTAATATTTTCGGTGACTATTTTGTATTAGGGCGATTCCGATCGCACGTGTGTCTCTTCCAAGTGATATCCAGATGTTCGATGCTACTGTACAGGTATCTCTTGACATTTTAAAAACTTTTTATATTCACCTATATTATAAAGATGTGTCCTTTTAAGTTTGAAGTCAAAATTTGTAAATTTATATTATTTAGTACTTGTTTACTTCTACTCAGTCCTTGAAATTGATTAATGGAAACAGATTTTAGCTTTTTAACTGTATCATACTGCCCTGTGAGGCTTTTATCTTGACTGCCACATGAAGTATAACGCTCAACTTTTGAGTACACTTTGTATTGGAAGAAGAAGAAGAAGAAGAAGAAGAGACTGTTACGCATATATATATGGACTTTATCCATTCCTGCCCAATACAAAACTGCTTGATTTAACTTAATTTTGTAACATAATCACATTATATATTAAAATGTTTTATTGAAAATATTCAAGTGATTGATTATATTTACTGATTAATAGAGACTGAAGTTACAAAATCTGCCCTGATAATTAGTAAATTTCTCAAACTTTTAATGAAGTTTACATTTGTACATACATGTACTGTAGTAGTAATAAAAAAAAAGTCAGAGTTGTACTCCATCATGGCCGTTAGTGCTAGTAGTGACCAAACTATATATATATATATATATATATATATATATATATATATATATATATATATATATATATATATATAAGAGTGATTGTCGCTAGAAGTAAAATAAGAGGTTGTGCCCAACCTGCCACATAGTGAGATCATGCTGTATATGTGGCCCTTCTCTTTAATGGAAGAAGAAATACAAAACAGTCTTTTCAATCAAATTCAAATATATCTACCGGTACTACAAAATAGAATTTTGGAGTTTTGATTCAAAATGAAATGGGCACACCAAACACAAGAAGTTGATTATGTAAACTTACTGACAGTACTGTTTGGTATTTGATAGATCTGCGAAATTTGGGTGAATATAAAATCCAACTCAACTTTTGAATATACTTTTGTCAGTAGATACATTGTTGTAAGTTTAGTAGAAAACAAATCATTTAATAATTATAGATATGATCAACATCATACAATTGCAAGCTTTTTTAGCCCACCTGAGTCAAAGGCTAAAGTGAGCTATAGTCATAGTGTGCCGTCCGTCGTCGTCGTGGTCCGTCCGTCGTTAACTTTTTCACATTTTCGACTTCTTCTCTGGAACTACATTGCAGATTTGGATCAAACTTTGTATAAATGATGTACTCAAGGTTCCCTACTAAAACTGTGCTCGGGATCCAGATTCCCTCAGGGGTGGATCCAGGGTGGGGCCAAAAGTGCCCAAAACGGTACCCCTCTTCAAACATCTTCACCTCCAGAACCAGTACAGAAATGAGGAAACAAATTGCATTTCAACAATCTATAAAGATGGGTTATCAAAAATTGTGTTTGGGGTTAAGATCCGTCAAATAGAAATTTATGCTTTTTTGACCTGTTTCTGGACTTGGTAATTTCAATGCAGAAAAGTGTCATGTTTTTCAGTTACATGTAATTGATATTGATGATTTCTTAATGATTATTTTGATCATAATTGTGGTAAGGAATATTATTGTGAAAGAATTTTGTCAATATCTCAATTTTTGGATTTTTTATGAATTTTTTAAGACTTCCAAAAACAAGGGGGGATTTTAATAAATCTTGGTAAAAATAAGTCACTTATGATCCTCTTCAAATTCTGTTGTTTTTGTCCAGACCTCTCTAAAGGTGGCGCCACCATAGTCAAAAGTAGGTCACAAAAAGAGTACCCTCCTTTGACAATATTCTTTTTCATATGGGCTGTTTACAGAGACAAACAGAATGCATAGAAATGATCTAGAGGGATGAGTGAAAACGTATTGTCATTTTGGTTCCCTTCCAAAATCAAATTTTAGAATTGTTTTTCGACATTTGTTTGGACTTGGTGATTTCAATGCAGAATAGTGTCATATTTCCTAGTTAATTGATAATGATGATTTCTTATGGACTGTTGTGATCATAATTATGGTAAGGAATGTTGCTTTGAAAGAATTTTGTCAATATCTTAATTTTTGGATTTTCTATGAATTTTTTAAGACTTCCAAATGAGGGTGTATAGGAACAATTCTTCACATTTTTAACTTCTGCTGTTATACCACATGAAAGATTTTAATGAAACATGACATACATGAAGTACTATAGGTCCTCTATCAATTTGGTAAATTTCATCCAAATTGGTTAACAGATAATGCCACCATGTCTAAAAAGTAGGTCTCACAATGGTACTTATACCACTTGGTAATTGAAATATGGAGAGTAGCGGTTCAAATCCAGCTGTGGTCAAAATTTTTTTTTCATTTCTTTACACATCTAAATAAGTTTTTAGATGTTTTTCAACATTCAACATATGAAATTAGGCAATTTTAAGTTAGATCTGGACAATATTTGAAACAATTGTTGTTCATGACCCAGACTTGAAATCAGTCAACAAAAGGCCACACCTAACGAAAATGACTAACTAGTTGCCAAGAATGACATCTTGCAGAGACAAAGGAAATGCTGAATATCAAAATCACCTGAATGGATGTGCAAAAAAAAGGTGTTGTTTTTTATTCTGGTCTGAAATATAATTTGACATATTTTCAACATTTGTGTTGACTTAGTCACAGTAATGCAAAAATAAATTAATTCTTCCTTCCTGCATGACTGATCATCTGGGTACTCAGGTGAGCAATATAGGCCCACTTGGGCCTCTTGTTTTAGCTTACTGGGACAAATGTCCAGAGAGCTATTGTCATATCCCCAGGGTCATCTTTGTTGTTGTGGTCGTCATCTGTAGACAAAAACTTTAACCTGGATCATAACTAAATCATTAGAGACAGGGCTTTGATATTTTACATGTGTATTCCTTGTGTAAAGACCTTTCATTGGATACCAAAAGTTTTGACCTTTTGACCTTGACCTTGAAGTTTGACCTACTTTTAAAAATCTTTAACCTTGGCCATCACTTACGAACAGTAAAAGATCAGGCTTTAGTTAAAGTGAAAGATTTCATGTGTGTATTCCTTGAGACAAACCTTTCATTATGCATCAGTTTTTGTATGCTTTGACCTTGAACTTGAAGATTGGCCTACTTACAAAAAACTTTTGCTATTTAGATTTGGTTGCCACCAGCGAGCTCTGTTGTCTTCTGACAACTCATGTTAGTTTTAACTGTTATACCCTTGGGTTTACCCATACTTTGAATAACAATATTGATTGAGTGGTCACCTACTGACTTAGGTCCCTAACTTTGACATTTTGTGTCCCAGAAAAAAATGGGCCAAACTGGTACTATATCTTTTTCAGGACGCTAAAAGTTCCCAGACATTTTGCTAGTTTATGCATAACAAATAAATAATAATTCCAAATTTTTCTTCAGATTACATAATCTTTTATGAATAAATAGAAACCTTCATATACATGTATGAGGGTTCAATCTTTTATTGATCACATTTTTTCATGATTTTACCTTGTTCTGCCCTCTTTCAGTATCAGTGCACATGGCAAGTGATCTTGGTCAATGGCCTTAGATCAGTATTTTTAGAACTTTGGAATGATATTATATTTCTGTGCATCTGTGTTAATCAACTGATAATTCAACAGCTCAAATAGACTATTTAGATGTCTTCTCTATATTTTTGGTGCTTATTGTTCTCATCATTGTACACAATTGAAATTTGATCTTACATATCTTACCATAATTACATGTAGTATCTTTTACTTTAATGTGTTACTTTTATTATTTATCTATATAGTTTAGCTAGATACACACACACACACACACACACACACACATATATATATATATTTTTTTAATGTATTGGTTCTTATTAGCATCTATCATTTATCTTTAAATGAATTTCGTTTCTTTTATGGTCTTTAAGTTTAAGAATTTGTACTAATTATGATTGCTTTTGTTGCCTCTGCTAAAGTTGTTGTTTTTTTTTTATTATTTTTATGTATCATACAATCTATTATAACTCTGCCTATTTAGTGCTTTTGTGTGCTGTTGTTTGCTTAACTTTTTATCAAGTATCTTACAATTTATACTGTGCCTTTTCAGTGCTTTTTTCTCTGTGACTTTTGTGTTTAGCAGTTTAACCTCTTTATGTGTTTGTCTTTTCTTCATTCTTGACTACTGTAATTGCTACTTTGTACATATGTTATTTGTATATATGTTATATGTCGGTTTAAAAGCTCATTAGAGCTTATGTTATCCAATGATTGTTATGCTGACATGCCGACTTTAAATAAATATTATCTTATCTCATCATAGAAAGTAGATTATGTATTATTTTAATAGATATATATTGTTTACAAAGTGTAGTTGACTGGTTGCATATATTTGTAATTTCGGTTCAGGAACTTGACACTGAATTCTGAAAAGTGGTGTAGTTAGTGTTCCTATGTAAATCTGTATCATTTTGTTTGTGCTCCTTCTCCCTATGTAGATCTATATCAGTCTGTATTATGCTTCTCCGAATTTTTACTTGACTTTAGTTAAAAAAGGCCTACTTGAATGAAACTTGGAACATTTTCTTTAAATTTGTTTCATTAGAATCATGTAATTTGAGTCTTTTTATTCAGTCATACATATCAAATATAATATGAAATTAAAGAATATCACTGCATAATAAAGGAACATTCAGATGGGAACATTAATCTTTTTGTTTTTGGTTGTAGACAATATATGTACTAGATTATTGGTAACACTAACTGCAGTACTACATTGAAGCGATGGTAATATATGTACAGTACTAGATTTTTTTTATAAACTATGTTTATTGCAATACCCGATTTGTTGTAATAGTTTGTTAATTGAAATAGATTAATTGGAATATGAGATCAATCACAGAATGTAGATGATTTCAACACTTTATCTTTCTTACCTCATTCATATGTAGTTGAATATTTTACTCGATGCTTCACATTGTCTTTTCTCATTCCTAGCCAGTAACTAAGGGCCAGGAATAGTCCTTTCAAATTCTTAACCATGAAGTATTTGATGCCTCAAAATAGTCCTTTCCTTTCCATTGAAAATTGTTTTTGAATGCAGAAGGGATTTTTAAATTCAGATCCAGTTCTTTCCCATCTTTATCTGTGCATTAAACAGTGCATTCCCAATCAATACTTTGTAAGTCATGATTTAATTTGCTTAGTATCAGTGATGATTGTGATGTCATCATCTTAATTTGCTCAGTATCAGTGATGATCATGATGTCATCGTCTTAATTTGCTTAGTGTCAATGATGATAGTGATGTCAGTGTGTTAATTTGCTTAGTGTCAGTGATGATGTGATGTCATTGTCTTAATTTGCTTAGTGTCAGTGATGATCGTGATGTTAGTGTCTTAATTTGCTCAGCATCAGTGATGATCGTGATGTCATCATCTTAATTTGCTCAGCATCAGTGATGATCGTGATGTCATCATCTTAATTTACTCAGTATCAATGATGATTGTAATGTCAGTGTGTTAATTTGCTCAGTATCAGTGATGATCGTGATGTCATCGTCTTAATTTGCTTAGGATCAATGATGAATGTGATGTCATCGTCTTAATTTGCTTAGTATCAGTGATGATTGTGATGTCAGTGTGTTAATTTGCTTAGTATCAGTGATGATCATAATGTTAGGGTCTTAATTTTCTTAGTGTCAGTGATGATTGTGATGTCAGTTTGTTAATTTGCTTAGTGTCAGTGATGATCTTGATGTCAGCATCTTAATTTGCTCAGTATCAGTGATGATCGTGATTTCAGCATCTTAATTTGCTTAGTGTCAGTGATGATCGTGATGTCATCATCTTAATTTGCTTAGTATCAATATCATTGATGATTGTAATTTCAGTGTGTTAATTTGCTTAGTATCAGTGATGATTGTGATGTCAGTGTATTAATTTGCTTAGTATCAGTGATGATTGTAATGTCATTGTGTTAATTTGCTTAGTATCAGTGATGATTTTTATGTCATTGTCTTAATTTGCTTAGTATCAGTGATGATCGTGATGTCAGTGTGTTAATTTGCTTAGTATCAGTGATGATCATGATGTCATCGTCTTAATTTGCTTAGTATCAATGATGAACGTGATGTCATCGTCTTAATTTGCTCAGTATCAGTGATGATCATAATGTCATCTTCTTAATTTGCTCAGTATCAGTGACGATTGTAATGTCAGTGTGTTAATTTGCTCAGCATCAGTGATGATTGTGATGTCATCGTCTTAATTTGCTCAGCATCAGTAATAATTTTGATTTCAATGTCTTAATTTGCTTAATATCAATGATTTTTGTGATGTCAGTGTGTTAATTTGCTAAGTGTCAGTGATGAGCGTGATGTCAGCATTTTAATTTGCTTAGTGTCAGTGATGATCAAGATGTCAGCGTCTTAATTTGCTCAGTATCAGTGATGATTGTGATGTCAGCGTCTTAATTTGTTCAGTATGAGTGATGATTGTAATGTCAATGTGTTAATTTGCTCAGTATCAGTGATGATTGTAATGTCAGTGTCTCAATTTGCTTAGTGTCAGTGATGATTGTGATGTCATCGTCTTAATTTGCTCAGTATCAGTGATGATTGTAATGTCAGTGTGTTAATTTGCTCAGTATCAGTGATGATCGTGATGTCATCGTCTTAATTTCCTTAGTATCAATGATGAATGTGATGTTAGGGTCTTAATTTTCTTGGTGTCAGTGATGATTGTGATGTCAGTGTGTTAATTTGCTTAGTGTCAGTGATGATCTTGATGTCAGCATCTTAATTTGCTCAGTATCAGTGATGATCGTGATTTCAGCGTCTTAATTTGCTTAGTGTCAGTGATGATCGTGATGTCATCATCTTAATTTGCTCAATATCAGTGATGATTGTGATGTCAGTGTGTTAATTTGCTTAGTGTCAGTGATGATCGTGATGTCAGTGTCTTAATTTGCTCAGTGTCAGTGATGATTGTGATTTCAGCGTCTTAATTTACTTAGTGTCAGTGATGATTGTGATGTCATCATCTTAGTTTCATGTTATCAGAATGAAATAAAATATGTTTAAACTAAATTGCTCAGTATCAGTGATGATCTTGATGTCATTGTTTTAATTTGAGTATCAGTGATATTATTATCTTATTCTAGAGACCTAGAATTTGAACTTTGACCATGTAACAATGTTTTGGTTTGGAAAGCAAATTTTTTTATATAAAGTATGAGATGAGGATTTCATATGCCACACACCTTATGAATAATGAATTATTCACCATAATGATAACAAGTACAACACTAAAACACATACACTTTATCCTGTTCCAAATTTAATTTGCTTGTCAAGGGGGGTTGGGGGGAGGGGGATTAGTTTTGGTGATGTTTGTCATGGGGGGGGGGGAGGAGATTAGTTTTGGTGATATAAGCTTTTGTAACTTCTTATGTTATATAATGATCATGATGTATACTTTACATTGGTGTTTAGATGTCAAGGTCGTTTCAAATAATTTTATCACAGACATGTGGAGCATCATGAAGTTAGCTTGTCAGATCTTTATTTCTTCACATTTTCTAGGATAGACTCTAGGAATAAGAATTGATGTAACCTTATCACAACTCATATCATTCTAACTCAATAAACAGCTGGTTGTACACTCTGATAGTTACGCAATATCTCAATGTTGAAATTTAGAAATTTCAAAGTTGAAATTTCAACAGTTATAAATACTTTACATAAGGTGTTGATACAGAGAATCTTTCAAAATTATTGTATGAAAAAAATTCTCATATCTGGTAATCTCAGTTATTGTTTAATCTGAACATACTGTGGGCCCATGACTAGCTCACTACTGATACAATGCGATTGATCTGGCTCGTACAGTTTCTGAAGCTATGTATACTGTTCAGAATTCTGTTATGAAAAAATGAAGTTCATCAACATATTTTCTCATATTTGTAAGTCATTAAAATGCTGTTTTAAAAGTTGTTGTTGATCATAAAATTTTAGAGAGAAATTATTACTTTTGAGTTATCTTTCTTAACCGAGGGACATTTCACTTTTTTGTAAATGGTAAATCTTACCTTTAGTTATGCAGTAATTAGTTAAATGTTTGCATCTTGTGAATTGTTTAATTGCTTTTAATTTATTTAGTCTAACAGTATCTTGTATAAGACCTTTTGTACATAAAAGCTATTTACATGATTTTGCTATATTCATGAATGATTTGGTTTATTGATTCATTGTTGGTTTTTGTCCCTTCTTGAATTGTAAGACAGTAAGGGAGGGACTTCAATAAATGTCGCTATGAAGGTGATCATAGCTTCCCAGGGAGTGTTAAACATGAGTGATTACAGTTAGCTCTGCAGACTTCTTGGCAAGACCAAGCTGTGCAGACATGTACCACTATGTTAATACATACTGACACATTACATACAAAAATGGAGAAAAGTAGACATATAACATGGTTTAACCTCACTGCCATTTGGTGTATCATCAGTGCAGTGATAAATCTGAGGTGAGATGTTGACCTCTATACCGAGTTAGTTAGAACTGTTCTCATTGTGTACTAGATAATAAGAACTCATTGAAGTCATTTATCACACTAGAGATAGGTGGCCTGTTTCATCTTCTGCAGCATGCCCATTAGTTTTAATTTATAATGATATGTGAGTAATCCATGTCATTTGTTATACTGTTTTACCTAGGTTTACCTGCCATTATTTGCACTTACATTACTATACTCCATGTTATTTGGTGTACTTTGCACTTAATTATAAGTATTTGTGTTATTTGGTGTGTGCTGTTTCCCTAGGTTTACCTTTCCTTGTCTGCGTTTACCATACAGTAATCTGTGTCATAGTACCTACAAAGTTTGCTACTTTAGTTTTTAGTAAATTAAAACACATTTCAATTCCTCTGTAAGGTACAGCACAATTATCTTACCCTAGGGCTCAATTTTTAACAAATTTCTTGTTTGTTCATTGTTCTTAGGGAATTGAAACGGTCATTATTAGGCAAATAGTCTACAAAGTAAATGCAATGTCAGAAAGAGTTAGATTTTTTCAGATTTATTGCTTTTTATGATATCTTTTTTGGTTTTGGTGAATGTTGTGGCCCTTGGGCCCCTTTCACACATGTTTAATAGCTTTCTTCTCTGCATGTGTAGAAAAAGCCTGAAGGCTGAAGCTCTTAACTGAAATGGTAAACTGTATGACTTCTAGAGTAAGAGTTCAGTTTGTAAATTTCGTTACCCTGTGGGCACACTATTTTCACTCTATTCCATATATTATATTGTCTAACACTTTGAGTCATTAAGGTGGCCAAAAAGGTGACTGTCCTTGCCCATTAACAAGTGACCCTTCTTTACTTCTTGAAATCTACAATACCAAGTTATCATCTTATTTCATATGAAGCGTGTTTAGGATGAGAAGAACCTTTATCATGAATTCCATGATTCTGGCATCTCTTGAGTCCTAGGGACATGGCAACACAGCTTAGGATAGTCATATTCCCTAATTCTGTGCATCTGTAAGGATTACTTAGACAGTAACTTATGTTCATAGTTATGAAGAGCAGAAAGCTTTCTACCAAGAGTTTGAAATTTATGAGCCCTTGTGTAAAGGTTCAGACTGTTGAATGAGACCCATAAAGCTGTACAATAGAATATATTTTATACTTGAAAATCATCTTCTAAAGGATCTTTTTTGTACCTTGTGACACATTGTATACATTGTATGCATGCTTAAGAGGAGGAAATGCCCCTGCTGTAATTTTTAATTGCTTGAGCCTTAGGGCAGGGTTAAAGGCTTTAGGGTAGTATCCATTCATATATATAATCATAAAAATATAATATATATATATATATATATATATATATATATATATATATATATATATATATATATATATATATTGTCCGGGTGGAACTCAATTTGCCCACTGGTCACAGTGGGCATTTTTAGAGTGGGCATTAAAAATGTCCACTGGACACAGTGGACATTCTTGTAAGCGTCAGTTAGAATTAACATACTGGTAAGTGGACAGTTTGATAGCTCAGGTAAATGTTCACTTCTAATGCCCACTGAAATTTCAGGTGGACTGCCCACTGTGGACAGTGGACATACAAAGTTCCACCCGAACTGTACTGTATATATATATACATATACTGCTGTCTGTGTTCATGACCCTACATCAAAGGTGCAGATTCAAGGGCAGGCCTAGATAGCTACATTGTGAAATCTAGAAAAATTCTGTTTTACATCTGTACATTGTAATGATAAACTGTGTGCATTATAATTTATAATAAAGAGTATGTAGTCTTTTCCAAAATAAAAAAATTAATAAACCCTGAGGATTCTGGCATAGGAACAGGGCCAGTATGGCTGCACAGTAAAAATGCTTTTAATCTTAGAAAATTTGTATCTTTTATTATCTACCCTATAGTAATAATGTATGGATGCAACGATACATATACCTCAAGATACGATATGTACCGTGATATTACATTGAACTCTTCTAAATGTCATTACATGACGAAACCTTACACAGATGGTTAAGGAAATATGTCTTGTTTAGGAAAAATTTGAATCATAGTTCATGCAGATTATAGTTCTTATAAATAACAAAAAATAAAACCTGAAATATTTGGAGTCCAAGAATGAATTTTATTTTCTCAGGACAATTATTGTTTGCGTGTCATTTTGTTATAAATTCTAACTTTTGAAACGAATCGAAACATAATGACATGGATACTATGTCCCACCTTAAATCGAATTGTCAATAAAGATCACGATGAGTGGAGAATCGTAGTGAATTATTTCACCCCTAATAAAATGTATACATAATTATGAAATCAGAAGGCCCTTAACCAAAATGTTGAAATTCTTGATACCTTGGTTAAACCTTCAGGTTCTAGGTAGGTCTAATTGGTTATTTTTCACGATAGAAAATTTTTATACTCTTTTTCACACTTGTTTTCACTGTATGCATAATTATGAAAAGCATGAGTCCCTCGAAGTATATCTCACTGAAGCTATTGTTTATCCAAGTTTCAGTTATACTAGGGTGACCAGTAAGATCTGTGGGCTTCTTGTTTCTTATTAAAATACTGCAATTAAAAACAACCCTTAATGTCAATTACATAATCTTTTAAGCAGCAAGCATGTGTTAATTTGGGGAAAGCCCCTGAACTCTATAAGTGGAATAGTTATCTGGTCCCCTTAAGATGAACTTGAATAGCATGATGAAATGTTACAGAGCATCTCATGATCTTTATACACCATAGCAAAAGGAGGAGCAGTTCTAATCTGTAATGTTAGATAAAGCTGTAAGGAGCAGTAATTATGCTCAACAGGAGATAAGGTGTCGCACATTAAAAACTGATTCATCCCTGTACAGAGTTGTGCCAATAAACCCTCCAAGTGCTGCACTCAACCTTCATCTCTATATCTCTGATGGGCGATCACATCTCATTTACCATGCACAGTTTGCGTATTATTTCAAGAAAAAAAAAATTCTTTCTGCATTCAGTTCTGATTTTCTGAAGTATGTCGTTAATTAATGGGTTTCTTCTAAATGTATGTGTTTCTAAATGCTAATCTAATATTTGAAAAAAGTAATATTATTAACATGAATAAAATTTCAAATATCAGACCGAATGCCATACCCCTAACTATAGACAAAACTTCAACCTGGGCTATAATTTTGAACTGCAAAGGACCAGACTTTGATATTTCACTCATAGATTCCATATGACCATAGCATTCATTTAGAGTTCTGACTTTTGACCAAGTGACTTTGACTTTGGATTTTGATCCACTTTTCAAAAACTAGCCAGGCCTATATGTTATGTGAGAGACATGAAGAGACAAGGATTTGATTTTTCGCATATAGATTCCTAATGATGAGTGCTTTCATTCAGGATCATGACTTGACCTAGTGACCTTGACCTTAGACTTTAACCTACTTAAAACATCTCATACCTGGCCAATATCTTTTGAACTGTAAAGAATAGGGTTTTGAACAAAATTTTCATTTAAAGTCTTGACTTCTGACTAAGTGATCCTGACCTTAAACTTTGACCTATTTTCCATAAACCTATAACATAGACTGTATTCTTTTATTTTACAACTCTTTTTTTTGTACATAATATTTGTTTGTTTCTTATTACTATAAGGTGTCATTATGCTTCCCAAAGGGAGAGCAAATAGTTGCCACTTTGTCTGTTGTTCCGTTTGTCTATCATAATTTTGTTCGGGTCATAGCACAAAAACTATCAGGGGTATCAACCTGAATGTCCTTGAAGAGAAGTGCAGTGCACAAGAACCGTAACTCCCTTTTACATAATTAAAGAGTTTTGCCCTTTGTTATTTTATCATACTTAAATATTGTTTGGAGCATAACACAAAAACTGTAAGAGGTATCATTTTAACACTTGACCTAGATAGACCTTTCTGTCAATACAATAATTTTTGACATTGTGACTTTGAATGTGACTTTTGACCTACATTTCAAAAATTTGCCCTATTTGGACTTTGATGACACTAGGGGCATTTGTGTGTTTCACAAACACATCTTGTTTTCTTTGTAATACTGTATTATGATTTTTTTAAACAGAGATATATGAATAAAATATTTTAAAATTATTCTTTTTGAAACTAAGGTTTATTTGGGGAGCATCCATCGGTTGTACCAATGCCCTTGTTGTATAATAATATGGATTGATTTCTATATCATCATAATTGTAAATAGGGCTTGAAATTGACAAAAATTTTGGGTCGTCAGATAGGCAGATTTAAAGAAAATTTGGATGACCTCCATTATATTTATTAAACTTTTAAGTTGCCTAAAGAGTTATTTGACGACCAGATGACTTTAAATTTTGAACCCTGATTGTATAGATTATGTATATATTGTTTTACCCCTGCTTCATATACTAATATAATGGGTCTGTTTTTATGTGGGAACAAAATCATATTTTCTTAATGATCTCTGTACAAAGGTAGTGCTATTATCTTGACACATGGTTATATCTTCAAGATCAGGGTAACTATGGGATTTGAAGGAATTGTCTTGTTTTGTCCTGCCAGATATGGTAGGGGGCAGTAAGTATTTGCTTTGTGTCCATCCTTCTGTCCCTCTGTTCATCCGTCCTTCCATCATACATTGTTTTCCATATGATAGCTCTAGTACCTTTTGACATTTTCAAATTAAATTTGGATATATGCTTACTTATCAAGAGAGGAGGAATCCTATTGATTCTGGGATCAAAAGGTCCAAGGTTAATGTGATATGTTGTTTTAATAGATATTATATAATGCATATTATTATTGTGTTACATTTATTTGATAATTAAAAAGTTCAATTACACAAAAGAAATGAAATTTTCAACAAATACCAAATTGTATTATTTTGTCAGAAAAGTACCGGTATTAAAGATTAAAGCAAAATAACATGAAAAAGAAGTTAAAATAAACAAAAGTGATAACATAATTTCGATCATGGTCAAGTAGCAACTGGACATTTAAAAATAATTGATATGAACAATAGTATGATGTGGCACAATGGATAAGCAGATAGCTCAACAATCCAAGGGTCCAAGATTTGAATCCAGTTGGACACATTTTATTTTAACTAATAGTTTACAATTTACTATCTATTAAAACAGCATGGCACATCAGGGTCACAGCTGACGAAAATAGACTGTTATTATTGGTTCCGGGATGGTAACTCAAGTACCTTTCATCATATTGAAACTAAATTTGAATATATGTTTACTAATCAAGAGAGAAAGAACCCTGTTGATTTTGCGGTTAAAAGATCAAAGATCAAGGTCACAGCTAAAGAAAATAGACTGTTAATATTGGTTTCTGGATGATTGCTTAAATACCTTTCATTATATTGAAACCAAATTTTGGTATATCTTTACTTATTAAGAGGGGATGAACGTTATTGATTTTAGGGTCAAATGGTCAAATTGAAAGGTCAAGGTCATAGCTGATAGAAATGATTTTAAGTGATTTTCATATCATCATATATCATTGACTGCTAATCAAAATTTGATCATATTTTACAGGTCAAGTTCTTTTAAACAGAAATAATTTGAAATTTAATCAAAAGGGAAAGATGCCTATAGATTTTAGGGTCAGTATGTCAGAAGGCAATATACTAATGGTAATATTTACATCAGCTATGGCCCATGAAACTTATCATTTAGAAAATCGTTTTTGCTGCTATGAATTAAGCCCATGTGGGGCATATGTTTCACAAACATGTTCTAGTTAAGCATACTTTTGAAGCCTGCCTCAGTTCTGAATAAAGTGTGTATTAAGCAGTAATATTTCTACAGTAAAATGGTGTGTCATTAACTTGAAAGTCAAGTCATAGGTCACTAATGTATGGAAAAATTTTGCTGTTTCTTTGATGAATTATCTCAAACAGCACAAGATTGTAGTTTATTATGAAGGAATGTGTCATGACTTTTGAGTCATTGTCATTCCTACAAAGTTAAAAGTAGCTTTACTCTGGCAGGCATATTGTGCTATTGTACATGATTACAAATTGCTTTCTTTATTTTAGATATAGCTTTGAATGACTAGTATGCATAGGTTTATCTTAGATACTATATTCATTACTTGGTTCTTCACATAACACCAGTTTAAGTATTTACATTAGTATTTTAATGTATCCAGTCATTAGATTTCTTCCACTAAAACCAGACAAGGCAATATTTTGGTATATATCAATGATAATTTTGTGTTTTCTGTTTGCAGCCCAGGTGACTGCTATGGATTGAATATGGCTGACCGCCACCAGCGTGATGACCTTGGAGTATGGTCTGGTGTACAGGTAAGTCTGGCTAGTTTACTGTTTCTAATATAATGCTGATCTGCATGCTGCAAAGCTATGGGAAACTATTTGGGTTGCTTGGAGATGTGAAATGGGTGGAGGAACCATCAGAGACATAAAACTTTATTCTCTTTTTATGGACCTGTTCTGCATATTCACATTACACTGACAAGTAGCCTAAGGTTTTAATCTGGGTTATCATGAGAGTACTATCAGATGTGATTCTTATTGTATTCTTCGTCCGTGTCCTTTTCATTGAGACTGTAACAACTGAGGCCCCATGTAATGAAATCCTTACATATTTTGAATGAGTCAGTTGCATTGAAATAATTCTAAGACCATGCTTTGGGCAAGTGCTTCCTCATTTACAAAACATCTTTCTTGGAAAAAGATTAGAGTAGCATTTCACAAATAAAATGAATGTCAAATTCTTATCTTTTACAGAATATTCTAACAAATGATATCTATGGGTGTGTGCGTGTGTGTGTATGTGTGTGTGTGTGGGTGTGTGTGTGTAGATAAAAGCACAAAGAATAAAAAAATGCCCTTAAGAATATTACTTCCAATGTACTGCTGTATTTTGTATGCATACCATGACAATAAATATGTGCTAATATACTATTTTGCCAAACCCATGTTTATGTTGTTACAGCACATGTATGTATTGCTATACTAATAGTACAAGTGTATGCTGTTATAATAAATATCTATGGTATAATAGTACAGATATGCTGTCCTAGTACGTGTATATGCTATCATAGTCCGGATATATGCTGTCATATTGTCATTGTACATGTATAAACTATCATAGTGCAGATATGCTGTCATAGTGTCATAGTACATGTATATGCTATCATAGTACAGATATGCTGTCATGGTGTCATAGTACATGTATAAACTATCATAGTAGATACATGCTGTTGTAGTGTGTGTCATTATACATGTATATGCTATCATAGTACAGATATGCTGTCATATTTTCATAGTACATGTATATGCTATTACAGTACATATATGCTGTCTTAGTGTCATAGTACATGTATAAACTATCATAGTACAGATATGCTGCCATAGTGTCATAGTACATGCATATGCTATCATAGTACAGATATATGCTGTCATAGTACATGTATTTGCTGTCGTATTGTCATAGTACATGTATAAGCTATCATAGTACAGATATATGCTGTCATAGTGTCATAGTACATGTATATGCTATCATAGTAGATACATACTGTCATAGTGTGTGTCATTGTACATGTATTTGCTGTCATAGTACAGATATGCTGTCATATTGACATAGTACATGTATAAGCTGTCATAGTACAGATATGCTGTCATAGTGTCATTGTACATGTATAAACTATCATAGTACAGATATGCTGTCATATTGTCATTGTACATGTATATGCTATCATAGTACAGATATGCTGTCATAGTGTCATTGTACATGTATAAACTATCATAGTACAGATATGCTGTCATATTGTCATTGTACATGTATATGCTATCATAGTACAGATATGCTGTCATAGTGTCATTGTACATGATTGTATAAACTATCATAGTACAGATATATGCTGTCATAGTGTCATAGTACATGTATATGCTATCATAGTAGATACATGCTGTCACAGTGTGTGTCATTGTACATGTATGTGCTGTCATAGTACAGATATGCTGTCATATTGACATAGTACATGTATAAGCTATCATAGTACAGATATGCTGTCATAGTACATGTATTTACTTTCATATTGTCATAGTACATGTATTAACTATCATAGTAGAGATATATTCTGTCATATTGTCATGGTACATGTATATGCTATCAAAGTGGAGATATATGCTGTCATAGTACATGTATTTGCTGTCATAATAAATTAATGCCTCTCTATAATGTTAACCAATACAAATAAGGCGAAAGTTATTCAGGTATGTAATTTTCTTACAATCTGTCGATTTTTTTATCTTTGAAACTGTGCTCGGTCGTCACGCCGTGTAATTGAATATTCGTTTATTTGAATAATAAAGTCTAGACAAACAGCCTATTCAATTAAGCAGCTTGCATTGTACTTTCTTTATTTAGCTGACATTAATATTAAAAAGAATCACAATACCTTCAAGTTAATAATACTGAGAAGTTCAGCAAACAAGCAAATGATTAACCTGTATATGTGAAATTAATCATATGCTTTCTTCTCGCCCCCGCCCCTCCTATAATAACAAAACCCGAAATTACTGGCTATCAAATGGAAAGGAGCAGAGCAAGATGAAAGCACATTGAGTGTACACAGGATTATTAGACCAAGTTGATCATCAGAAGGTCTTTATTCCCTTTATATATTTAATTATAAATTTGTGTGTTTACAACGAAAACTTGCTTCATTGTAAACCTCCATGAACGAAGGCAGCATTCACTGTCTATCAAGATTTGTGGTTGCCTCACATAAACGTAGACTTGAAGTTAATGTCACAATTTTTATACGCCCGTCATTAGACGGGACGTATTATGTTATGGCGCTGTCCGTACCTTCGTCCATCCGTCCATCCGGGATCATGTTTTCCGGAGTTTTTTTTTTTGCCGTCTTTCAAGATAATGAGTTGAAATTTGATATATCGCTTCATTTTAAGCGGCGTCAGTACCAGTTCGAGTTTTGTTACGATTGACCTACTTTTGACGGATTTATGGCCCTTGGACTTACAAATTTCAAGATTTTTTTCAGAAATTCATTAAAAATCGATTTTTTGTCAAAACATTATGAAATTTATCATGAAACAAGTAAAATGTACCAACTATCACATATATTACAGGTTTTAATATCTTTTTCTGCATTTTTGAGAAATTTATAATTTTAGGGTGTGGGGATTGACCATCTGTCCAAGGTCATGTTTTCCAGACTTTTTTTTTTGCCGTCTTTCAAGATCTTGAATTGAAATTTGGTATATTGCTTTATATCAAGCGGCGTCATTAGCAGTTCGAGTTTTGTTACGATTGATCACTTTTGACGGATTGATGGCCCTTGGACTCATAAATTTCAAGATTTTTTTTTGAAAATTCATTTAAAATCTAATTTTTGTAGAAACATTATGAAATTTAGCATGAAACAAGTAAAATTGACCAACTATCACATATTTTACAGGTATTGATATCTTTTTCTTCATTTTTGAGAAATTTATAATTTTAGGGGAGGGGGGCCTTGGACTAATTAAATTCAAGATTTTTTTTTTCAAAAATATTGCATATCTGTTCATTATCCATTCGCTGTTCATTTTGTCCGGTCCTTTATGGTTTGTTGTCCGGTATATCTGTTACTTGTCCGGTAGATGTCTGTTGAATTTTGTCAGGTCCTTTACCGTTCGTTGTCCGTTATATCTATTACAACTTTGCATTTAATAAAACTTATATATGCTTCTATGCATGCACTAATATGAAGAAATGATCTTTATCTCAGTGAAGGTATGATGGATTCAAATGATATTTAAGATACAGATGTATCAAGGTAAGATGCAGGTCAAGTTTGAAGATGGGTTTGATAGGATCATTTTTGCAGGAGTTATTGCCCTTGGACTTATTCCTGTGATAAAATGCTATGAAACGCAATTAACTTTAGTAAACGTCAGATGTTTTTCATGCCAAATGCGAATTGATTCCGTCCGAATTAAGTGACGGGCATATTATGCCACGCTTGGCGTTGCTCTTTTTTACAGACTGTGACAAATTTGATTTAAAGCGTGGTCTATGAATTCAAATCTGATCCAGAAATCCAATTTAGATTTCTGATATCAGTTAGGATTGGCGATTTGCGGGCACTGTGTTGTGCTGGCTTAAAACCAGACGGACAATGTTGCCGCTGCTGGTTGTTGATTTCATGATTTCTTGATAAATGAATCGTAAATTTAGAAGTTTACTCGGAAATACGCCATTAAATAGCTATTCTTTTCCACAAATTTCTTCCTCTTTTTCATTGTTTGCATGCAACAGAATGATACGATGAAAATGTATCACGATATGTATGTCCAGGATTATAAGATGAAAATGTACTACGATATGTATGTACAGGATTATATGATGAAAATGTACTATGATATGTATGTCCAGGATTATACGATGAAAATGTATCACGATATGTATGTGCAGGATTATACGATGAAAATGTACTACGATATATATGTCCAGGATTATACGATGAAAATATACTATGATATGTATGTCCAGGATTATACAATGAAAATGTACTACGATATGTATGTCCAGGATTATACGATGAAAATGTAACACGATATGTATGTCCAGGATCATACGATCAAAATGTACTACGATATGTATGTGCAGGATGATACGATGAAAATGTACTATGATATGTATGTGCAGGATTATATGTTGCTAATACCGACAGTCAGAGTCTGCTTTCAAAAAAGAGTCTTTGTCTCTGATCCCAGTATATTGTTGTACCCCTTGACATTAGGTCTCTGATCCCAGTATATTGTTGTATCCCTTGGCACTTGGTCTCTGATCCCAGTATATTCTTGTACCCCTTGGCACTATGTCTCTGATCCCATATATTGTTGTATCCCTTAGAACTATGTCTCTGATCCCAGTATATTGTTTTATCTCTTGGCATTATGTCTCTGATCCCAGTATATTGTTGTATCTCTTGGCACTATGTCTCTGATCCCAGTGCATGTATATTGTTGTATCCCTTGGCACTATGTCTCTGATCCCAGTATATTGTTGTATCCCTTGGAACTATGTCTCTGATCCCAGTATATTGTTTTATCTCTTGGCATTATGTCTCTGATCCCAGTATATTGTTGTATCCCTTGGCACTATGTCTCTGATCCCAGTACATGTATATTGTTGTATCCCTTGGCACTGTGTCTCTGATCCTAGTATATTGTTGTACCCCTTGGCACTATGTCTGATCTCAGTATATTGTTGTATCCCTTGGCACTGTCTCTTTTTCCAGTATATTGTTGTATCCCTTGGCACTATGTTTCTGATCCCAGTATATTGTTGTATCCCTTGGCACTATGTCTGATCTCAGTATATTGTTGTATCGCGTGGCACTATGTCTGATCCCAGTATATTGTTGTATCCCTTGGCACTATGTCTGATCTCAGTATATTGTTGTATCCCTTGGCACTATGTCTGATCTCAGTATATTGTTGTACCCCTTGGCACTATGTCTGATCTCAGTATATTGTTGTATCCCTTGGCACTATGTCTCTGATCCCAGTATATTGTTGTATCCCATGGCACTGTGTCTCTGATCCTAGTATATTGTTGTACCCCTTGGTACTATGTCTGATCTCAGTATATTGTTGTATCCTTTGGCACTATGTCTGATCCCAGTATATTGTTGTATCCCTTGGCACTATGTCTGATCCCAGTATATTGTTGTATCCCATGGCACTGTGTTTCTGATCCTAGTATATTGTTGTACCCCTTGGCACTATGTCTGATCTCAGTATATTGTTGTATCCCTTGGCACTATGTCTGATCTCAGTATATTGTTGTATCCCTTGGCACTATGTCTCTGATCCCAGTATATTGTTGTATCCCATGGCACTGTGTCTCTGATCCTAGTATATTGTTGTACCCCTTGGCACTATGTCTGATCTCAGTATATTGTTGTATCCCTTGGCACTATGTCTGATCTCAGTATATTCTTGTACCCCTTGGCACTATGTCTGATCTCAGTATATTGTTGTATCCCTTGGCACTATGTCTGAGCACTGTGTCTCTGATCCTAGTATATTGTTGTACCCCTTGGCACTATGTCTGATCTCAGTATATTGTTGTATCTCTTGGCACTATGTCTGATCTCAGTATATTGTTGTATCCCTTGGCACTATGTCTGATCCCAGTATATTGTTGTATCCCTTGGCACTATGTCTCTGATCCCAGTATATTGTTGTATCCCATGGCACTATGTCTCTGATCCTAGTATATTGTTGTATCCCTTGGCACTATGTCTCTGAACCCAGTATATTGTTGTACCCCTTAGCACTATGTCTCTGACCCCAGTATATTGTTGTACCCCTTGGCACAATGTCTCTGATCCCAGTATATTGTTGTATCCCTTGGCACTATGTCTCTGATCCCAGTATATTGTTGTATCCCTTGGCACTATGTCTCTGATCCTAGTAAATTGTTATATCCCTTCTAGTATTTTGTATGTATTTATCTCATTGATTTTATATTGTATAATATTTTTGTTGGATATCGATAAGCTGTACAACTTTCTATGAATAAACAATACAGTATGTATATTTTGTTACGATACATATACATACTGTTCTGAGGCTGAGACGATCATCTGTGGATCCAGACATTTTGTCGAGAGGGGATCCACCCCCAGTGAATTTGTGAATTTGAGTGGGGGTTCATCCATGGTTTTGTTTGTAAAATTACCTATTTTACCGAAAAACAATAACGTTACATCGAAAAACATTAAGAGAATAATTTTCACCGAGTCTAAGGTTGGTCCAGATGGATCCGTACATGGCGATGGCATTGTTGTTAAGTATTAGTTAATTGATTAAGATTCCATTCGTTGTTTTATGGTAAGATCACGTGATTTCTTGCAAGCAGATGTACATACAGCTCTTCCTGTCGTGTATTGCCGTGTTTGAATTCACAACGATCTACATGTATATTAACGTAGATATTGATGGATGGTGTGACTTTTTTTCTCCAACACCTGTGGCAAGGAGAATGAAACAATTTTTTAGATTCATTCATATATATATATATATATATATATATACATATATATATATATATATATATATATATATATATATATATATACATATATATATATATATATATATATATATATATATATATATATATATATATATATATATATATATATATATAAAGTCAAGGCGAGAAAACTTTTGACAAGATTAGAAATGTCATTTTAAAGGAGCAAAGTTATATAGAAGGTGATGCTATACCCGGTGATATGTGCTATACAGGGTGATGTGCTATACACGGTGATAATGCTACTCTGTGATTAAGAATGAAAAAAGGGAAGTGTCTGTGAACTATAGAACCATTCTGTAAGTGCGCTATCTACAGTAACCTGTATTTACAGTGTCCGGTCATGACCTTATGATGACCCAATCTAGGTCAAATGGAAGACGACCTTGACTCACTCGCAGACAGGAAGTGTGCAACACATGCACTTTGCTGCCAATTTCTTGCTATTGTAATTTCAGCAAGAAAATGATCATAACGAAGGAAAGTATTTTTCTTGGCACAATAGCAAGACTCAGTCGATAAGACCTCGGCATTTGGTTGCTGCAATAATCTTATCAATGGGAGACGGAATCAAATTATCTTTTGGTGAAAAGGTATGCACCTTCAGCTGGGGTCTTATCTCCACTGTCAGGCAGACGAAGCTGAATGTGTTGCCGCAACTGCTGTCAGTCTCCCTCTCAAAATATCGGCCGTAATTATCAAAGCAAACCATCAACATAAAGAGAACCTTTCTTACCCGGTCTGCTTTCCTGTATGCTCTCTTCACCATTACTGAGAGTTATCTTCCTTGGATTACTCCTCCAAAGTTAAATTCTGTTATGTAATTGTGTCATCTTCTCTCGAAGAATGATTTAGATATTGTTTGATTCCTTGACATAGTCGTCAAACTGATTTGATTTATTGACACCATTTTATGGAACAAAATATTCTTAATTTATATTATTTGAATAAACAATACTATTTAAATATTTGATTTATATAAAATTTATGTTTTCAGAATACGAAATGTATAGGTATAATGTCAAAAATTAAAGTTTATGTCAAAAATTAAAATTATAACATCCGTTCGATGTCATTTTCTGTTGGAACTTATGTTTGAAACGAACTTTTGATTTCCTGTCAAGTGAGTGATGCATTGTATTTGAGGAGTGGAGAGAAGGGCATGAGTGCATTCATATGTAAGCTTTTCAAGTGTTCTCTGTAACGCTTCAACGAAAGCCATCTGTAGTAAAGAAGTTGTATGAATAAATCTAAATGTATCACCTCACAGTAGAATAAAATAAAATAAATGAAATAGACATATTTTTCAAATATAGCTATTTTCTTAAATAAAAAGATTTCTGTAAATCTTGAAAAGGAGACATATATAATCAATAAGAACACTTGAAGTTATGAGTTAGGGTTAACCCTAACTTGAACTTAATATATTTGCAATGGTTGTCTATTTATTTACAGATTGAACTTCGGTATATTTTCACATTTTCTATAGAAATTAATATATGTCCAACATCAGAAAGATTTCCTCGAGATTTTAAATGCATAAATCAGAATCAATACTCAAAATCCATGACGATGAAGTTGCGAATTTGTCACGTTTGCGCGTAAATGCGAATTTACCTGTAGAAATCCGTCACTCTAGATGTAGTGTTACGTCAGGCGTGAACTCACTTCAAAGCCAAGCACTCTTCATTAAAGATGCACCGCACTTGATGAGAGAAAATTGGTGACTCGAGCCACTGATGCGTACAGTCTAGTCTTTTATTTATTAGTAAAACATATTTTATGCACATTATTATGATATGCTAGTGTGTCTGTGCCTTTTTTGGGCCCATGGGAATGATATTTATGATTTTAATGTGAGGTAGGTATTACTTCTGTTCTTATATTAAACTGGAAGAAATATAGAATTGTTACTTAGTGCATGGTTCGAAACCAGGGACATCAAGTCTAATCAGAAAACTCCTAACGATGATCTTTTCAGAGAAAAACCGGTAATTTGAATAATAGGAAGGTCGTTTCTACCTTTATTGTATTACAGTTTAATTCATCTTCGTGGCTTTGTCGATATATTTTAATTCTCTAACTCTCACATAAAAATAGTCAAGGTTTATCATTAAATGTGTACATGTATGCTATATGATCTCATAAATGAGCATGAAAAAAAAAGGCTTTTGTTAACTGACATATAATGCAGTTTATATGGACAGGTTAATACCGCATTGAATTACTGTTTGTCCGTTAACATGGCAACCGTCTACATTGAAAAGTTCTTTTCGTCTTTTCATGCTTCCACGAATTAAGTGAAGCTTCCTCCCAACACCCCCCCCCCCCCCCAAAAAAAAACCTCTTTTTCTTTATTTGTATACGTTTGTAATAATAATAATGTCGTATGATGATGAAAATGATGATGATGAAGAAGATGATGATAATAATAATAATGATAATAACAACAATAATAATAATAAGGTATGGTTGTAAAGTTTGAACAACTTCCACCGTTGTGGGCCGTAAAGGATTTGAACTTCAGCGCTTTGCTGGATAGTTAAGAATTTTAATCACTACCGTTGTCGCTGGCCGTGAAGAGGTTGAACGATCGCTGTTGTGAGCCGTAAAGAGTTTCTACGAAGATCGCTGATGTGAGTCGTAAAGAGTTTGTACGAAGATCGCTGTCGTCAGTGTTGTGAGACGTAAAGAGTTCGTACGAAGGTCGCTGTTGTGAGCCGTAAAGAGTTCGTACGAAGGTCGCTGTTGTGAGTCGTAAAGAGTTCGTACGAAGGTCGCTGTTGTGAGCCGTAAAGAGTTTCTACGAAGATCGCAGACATGAGTCGTAAAGAGTTTCTACGAAGATCGCTGATATGAGTCGTAAAGAGTTTGTACGAAGATCGCTGTTGTCAGTGTTGTGAGACGTAAAGAGTTTGTACGAAGATCGCTGTTGTGAGCCGACATGACTCGTAAAGAGTTTCTACGAAGATCGCTGATATGAGTCGTAAAGAGTTTGTACGAAGATCGCTGTTGTGAGCCGTAATGAGTTTGTACGAAGATCGCTGTTGTGAAACGCAAAGAGTTTGCACGAAGATCGTTGATATGAGTCGTAAAGAGTTTGTACGAAGATCGCTGTTGTCAGTGTTGTGAGACGTAAAGAGTTTGTACGAAGATCGCTGTTGTGAGCCGTAAAGAGTTTGTACGAAGATCGCTGTTGTGAGCCGTAAAGAGTTTGTACGAAGATCGCTGTTGTGAACCGTGAAGAGTTTGTACAACATGTGTTGTGTGCCACATACAGTTTAATAATGTTGATTGGACTTTAAAGTGGAAATCAGATCGGTATTTCAGATTTTTACGCAGACTTGGGCCGTAAAGAAATTTATCTCTATTGCTGTTCTAGCCTATATTAGAAGTTTGAATCACTACCGTCATCCTAGGCCGATTTTGCCACTAGCGACGTCTGTAGGTAGAAAGGCTTCGACTCACTAATGCTTACTGTGGCCGATTAGGTCCTTAGCGACGGGTATAGGTAGAAAGGGTTTGATTCACTAATGTTTACTCTGGCGGATTAGGTCATTAGCGACGTGTATATGTAGAAAGGGTTTGATTCATTAATGTTTACTCTGGCCGATTAGGTCACAGGCGACGTCTTGTAGGTAGAGCGGGTTTGATTCACTAATGTTTACTCTGGCCGATTAGGTCATTAGCGACGTGTATAGGTAGAAGGGGTTTGATTCATTAATGTTTACTGTGACCGATTAGGTCACTAGCGACGTGTGTAGGTAGAGCGGGTTTGATTCACTAATGTTTACTCTGGCCGATAGATAATTAGCGACGTCTTGTAGGTAGAAAGGGTTTGATTCACTAATGATTACTCTGGCCGATTAGGTCACTAGCGACGTCTTGTAGGTAGAAAGGGTTTGATTTACTAATGTTTACTCTGGCCGATTAGGTCATAAACGACGTGTATAGGAAGAAAGGGTTTGATTCACTAAATGATTACTCTGGCCGATTAGGTCACTAGCGACGTCTTGTAGATAGAAAAAGTTTGATTCAATACAGTACTTCGAAACAAACAAATAGCAATATTTACTCTGGCCAATTAGGTCATTAGCGACGTGTATGGGAAGAAAGGGTTTGATTCACTAATGTGTACTCTGGCCGATTAGGTTATCAGCGACGTGTGTAGGTAGAAAGGGTTTGATTCACTAATATTTATTTTGGCCGATTAGGTCATTAGCGACGTGTATAGATAGAAAGGTGTTTACTCTGGCCGATTAGATCACTGGCAAATCCGGTGCAAATCACACATACATGGACATGGCATGTATTTTGCAGTTACTGGTTTTGTCTAGCTTTATTACGATTATATAAGTAATATATATTGTTAATGTTATTTCAAGAGAGTTTTTATGGTTTGTTTCACGTCACGCTGATTTTAGTTTAATTAGTCACGGCGTCTGTGCGATCTGTTGCAAAGACAATTTGACTTCAGCAGTAGGCCTATCTGAAGCAGCGCAGAAAGTGTCCTTGCCTACTTTACCCATTTTTCCTGGGGCTAGTTGTTCGAAACTTTAACCTCGGTTAAGCTAACCAGTAACTAATGTTTGAGAGACAATTAATGTAAATTGTAAAATTTTTGTATAAATATTGAAGCCATTGTGACCTAGTGGATAAAGTGCTCTGCTCGTGATCGAGAGGTCCCGGGTTCGACTCTCGCACTGGCGCACCGGTGTTCTGTTCTTTGGATGAAACAGTAAAAACCGAGACCCCGTGTCAAGGTGGGCCTCACTGTTTCGGGTAGGTCTGTTGCAAAGGTCTAAATTTGTATGCAATGCATCAGGCAGATGTCGTCACCATATACGTGAAGTAATCGTCGAGTGACGCAAAACAATATTCAATCAATCAATCAATCAATCAATCAATCAATCAATCAATCAGTCAATCAGTCATGTATAAATATTGAAATAACATTACAATGCGGATTCCATATGCTGCAAATGAGTACACAGACTATGACTTTAAGACTTCTCATTTCAAAGATATAGCCAGATGAATTTTAACCATTGGTTAGCTTAACCAGCGGTGAAAGTTTCGAACAACTTATCCCTGCTGTTGTGTGGCTGTGACATTTTCTATACAGTGTTTGTTCACTTTCATGTATATAGACAGTGAAGAATTATGTATGATTGGTCTACATTTAAGGGCATTCATGGCGGGTGTGGCTAGCCAAACAGGAGACGCTCATTCCTGCCGGGCACCTGGTCTCACATCTGAAGTTCAGGGGTCTCTGGATGTCCACTATGGTACATTGTTGTTATTGCCATAGTCATGTGACACCAGTTACTGTCGTATTTTATACCGCGACATGTGACCTCAGGTTTTATTGTCTCATCCAACAGACAGGGCACCGACTGGTCGCCGCTTTTACTCACTGACAGAACACCGACAAGTGGTCGGACCAGAACCCGTGATGTCTGGAGTCAAGCACACTACCGACTGACAGGATACCGACTATTGGCCGGACTGGAACTGGTGACATCTGGAGTCAAGCTTACTACTTACTGACAGGATACAGACTAGTGGTCGGACCGGAACCCATGACGTCTGGAGTCAACAACACTACCGACTAACAGGTCACCGACAAGTGGTAGGACTGGAACCCGTTACGTCTGGAGTCAGCTTTCTACCTACTGACAGGATACGGACTAGTGGTTGGACTGGAACCCTTGACGTCTGGAGTCAATCAATCTACCATCTGACAGGATACCGACTAGTGGCTGGACTGAAACCCGTGACATCTGGAGTCAGCATTCTACCTACTGACAGGATACAGGCTAGTGAATGAACTGGAACCCGTGACGTCTGGAGTCCGTCAATCTACCATCTGACAGGAATCCGACTAATGGCTGGACTGGAATCCATGACGTCTGGAGTCAAGCATACTACCTACTGACAGGATACCGACTTGTGACTGGACAGGAGCCCATGACGTCTGGAGTCAGCACTCTACCTACTGACAGAATACAGACAAGTGGTTGGACTGGAACCCGTGACGTCTGGAGTCAGCACTCTACCTACTGACAGAATACAGACTAGTGGTTGGACCGGAACCCGTGACTTGTAGAGTTAATCAATCTACCTACTAACAGGATACCGACTAGTGGCTGGACTAGAACCTATGACGTCTTGGGTCAGCACTCTACCTACTGACAATATACCGAACAATGGCTGGACTGGAACCCGTGACGTCTGGAGTCAAGCATATTACCTACTTACAGGATACCAACTAGTCGCCGGACAGGAACCCATGACGTTTGGAGTCAACACTCTATCTAATGACAAGACACCGACATGTGGCTGGACTGGAACCCGTGACGTCTGGAGGCAGCGCTCAACTTACTGACAGGATACCGACTAGTGGCTGGATTGGAATCCGTGACGTCTGGAGCGAGAACTCTATCTACTGACAGGTCACCGACTATTGGCCGGACCGGAAGCCGTGACGTCTGGAGCCAGCACTCTAGCTACTGACAGGATACCTACTAGTGACTGGACTGGAACCCGTGACGTCTGGAGTCAAGCACACTACCATCTGACAGGATACGGACTAGTGGCCGGACCGAAATCCGTGACATCTGGAGTTAAGCACACTACTTACTGACAGGATATCGACTAGTGACCGGACTGGAACCGGTGACGTCTGGAGTCAAGCACTTTACCTACCGACAGGCCACCGACTATTGGCTGGACTAGAAACCGTGACGCCTGGAGGCAGCACTCTATTACTGACAGGATACCGACTAGTGGCTGGACTGGAACCCATGTCGTCTGGAGTAAGCACTCTGCCTACTGACAGGATACAGACTATTGGTCGGACCGGAACCCCTAAGGTCTGGAGTCAAGTACACAGCCTACTGACAGGATAGCGACTAGTGGTTGGACTGGAACCCGTGACGTCTGTAGTCAAGTACACTACCTACTGACAGGATACAGACTAGTGGTCGGACCGGAACCCGTGACGTCTGAAGTGAAGCACACTACTTACTGACAGGATAGCGACTAGTGGTTGGACTGGAACCCGTGACGTCTGTAGTCAAGTACACTACCTACTGACAGGATACAGACTAGTGGTCGGACCGGAACCCGTGACGTCTGAAGTGAAGCACACTACTTACTGACAGGATAGAGACTAGTGGTTGGACTGGAACCCGTGACGTCTGGAGGCAGCACTCTACCTACTGGCAGGCCACCGACTAGTAGGTAGATGGAACCTGTGTCTTCTCGAATCAAGCAGGCATCCAGCTGTGTATTACTTAAATTTATCAAAATTGGTGCATTTAATTCTTAAGTTTTGTCACATTATACATTATGCCTTATTTGATATGTACATGCATGGGCATAGCGGTAAATACGCTGTTTAAATCAGCAAGGCAGAGTTTGGCAGGTAGAAGTAGACTTCCGAAAAGGATAAAACTTGTATAAGGTTAAGCTTGGCTGACAGTGCAGCCGATCAGGTTCGATTTCAGGACTATTCCACCATGCTTTAGGGATTTCAGGACTATTCCACCATGCTTTAGGGATTTCAGGACTATTCCACCATGCTTTAGGGATTGTAATCGTCTGGTCCGACGTCGCGTCCAATAAATTAATTGTTAAAATTATATGCTTCACATATTTTACTTTTCATATTATGTATTATGTACAATTAACGAAAAAAGGGATATATTTCTATTAATATTTTGTTTATGGGTCAGTGTCACCCTAACCCTAACTCTGTTTATTCAATCACTTATTAATTTTTCCCGTATTGATTTAAGAATGTATTAATATAAAAGGCAGTGTGTATATTGATAGATATACATGTAGAACTATCAAAGCTGTTACTAAAAGTTGAAATAGTGAAATAGAGTATACGTATCGATATCGTCAAAATAGTATACGTAATGAATTATTTAAAGTGATTATTTTACTTATCCCTTTCTTTTTCAGTGATATGTAGAAACCTAACTTTATTGTAAGACTAATTCTGTTCTATTCACAGAGTCCCCCAGTCTCCGACATGGCAGTCCAGAATCCAGCGGCAGGTGGGTGTTGAGTTCCTTGGGACTCGTACTTCATTTGACCTCTACATATCATGACTTCCTGATACTACATGACTACGTCCTTTATTCCTTTACTTATCCTCCATTCGTGTATAATGCATTGTGTATGACATTGTCATGGCTTATTTTCTTAATATTTAAATTAAGAAAAGCTTACCTCCAAAACATGAAAAAAGATTTAAGTACCGTAGAGAAATTGACTAATTTTAAAATACGCAAAACGGTACTTCAGTTGTAAGAAGTTTGTAATATATATATATATATCTATAAGGGAAGAATATTATTGAATAAAATTGTATTGAAAATAAAATAAAAGGGGGGGGGGGGAGAAAAGGAAAAGGTGGTGGTCAAAAACAAAAAATCAAAATTTCATTTTGTAAATTAAGACATACGAGTGATCATTAGTAAGTATGTACTACCAATGACAGTGCCATCCATATTCTATACATTCTAAGAATTCGTAGAAGAATTTGATAATTTTGCTATATATCCATTACTTCTACTTTTAATTTTTTAAAATACCTTTCAGTGATAAAATTTAGTCCTTTGATTTTGCATCATTATTTGTTATACTAAAGTTTAAAACATTTATTATGTTTAAAATTTTTTATGATAAAGTTTACTTTAGTATAATATATTTATCTATTTATTTTCATTTTTTTATTTTTTTTTTTTGCGCTTTTCTTCTTGAGCTCAAAAAGTTCCCCATATGGAATGCCTTTGAATGAAATATTTTAAACATTAAGGTGAACTTTAAATTCTGATTGCTATGTTATTTCGATTGTAGGAAGTAGAATTGCTATATATCACTGATAATTAAATTTTACGTGTGCGGATATTACATGTAAAATGTTAATATGAAGTTTAAAGTGTAAATGCGTGTGGATCACATTATTAAAGTACTAAATCTGTGTGTGACGGTGTGTATGTGCAAAGAGAAACATAGAGGAAAAATACTCAATCTGTGTGTGACGGTGTGTATGTGCAAAGAGAAACATAGAGGAAAAATACTACAACAACATTTACTATTCAAGATTTTCGGATCAACCGAAGGTCAGTGCAAGTCACTTAAGATTTATGTTAAATATAAAAACATAAAAATTAAAAATGACTCTAAAAATCTAATAAACTGTTAAATTTTCAAGGCGACTTAACCCTTTTCTGAGCAATAATTATAAACGCATTGGTAAATTAAACCAATGCTATATACATAGCGCTAATCTAAATGAAAAAATGAAAATATATTAGGAACTACATATTTAGGTGTTGTGATAACTAGCAATGAATAAGAAATGACATACATGTATTTCTTATCAGTCGATCTCCATAACAACACGCGCACGTAAATACTAGAATGTAGTCCCTGTATCTATATATTGTTCCACAAAGTGTAGTGCTCTGTATACGGTTTTTTTTTTGTGATTGTCCGCAGAAATATATATATATATATATATATATATATATATATATATATATATATATATATATATATATATATATATATATATATACTACTAAAATACTTTAAAAGATATATAGTTCTAATTTTCCCGCTGTTATCTTCGGTTATTTTATTCCAGATCATTTTTATCACAACTTCTTCTTTGACTTTTCAATGAAAGAAATAAAAATCGAATAAGTGAAGAGAAAATTTTACAAATAATTTTACAAATATTTAAATGTAAATATAAAATTATTATCGATCTATTTCTGGTCCTAAATTTGTATGATTTATTTTATTTCTTCTAAGTATGTATTTGTTTATCGAAACTTGTGATTTTCGGGTTATCTAAATGTAACTTGGCTTACAAGAGTGACATAAACAACATATAGGTATGGAATCCCACGAAGAATGTAGTGAAATAAAGAGAAAGATAGAGAGGATGCAGATGCAATCGATACGTATATTTATGTTATGTTTTATTTGTTTTTTTTTATATATATACAGAGCGTACATAATAGGAAACAAATGCGATCGAGACTATCGGTATTTTATGTTGATATTTAACATTTTTGTGCATTAATTGCTCAGCATGCTGAATACCCTCGCCAGGTACATTTAGATACAGTGTATAGAAGAGCTTTGATGATATACACTGAAGATATACGATTATTTGTTTGATCAAAATATTAATATTCAGTGCCATGTAAAGTATAGCCTCATTGCCTGATAATTCGTACGGCAAAGAACCGCCTTCAGTTCCCCGATCCCTACATCAAAACGACAATACATAAACTGCAATTAATTATGTTTGTACTAATTCGGAACTTTTATCCTTCTTCAATAAAAATAAAAACGACGTTTGATAATTTTGGAAAAGATGCTTACAGTGAAAGTTATATGATGTGTATAAAACGAGATAGAGTCTTATTGGTAAGTATAAAGGAACTCTGCATTATTAGGTAATAGTGGAGTTACTTAAGATATGGCGCATAAAGGAACTCAGCATTATTAAATAATAGTGGAGGTTCCTAAGACATGGCGCATAAAGATACTCAGCATTATTAGATAAAAGTGGAGTTACTTAAGATATGGCGCATAAAGGAACTCAACATTATAAAATAATAGTGGAGTTACTTAAGACATGGCGCATAAAGGAACTCAGCATTATTAGATAATAGTAGAGTTATTTAAGGCATGGCGCATACACAAACTCGGCATTTTAAATAATAGTGGAGTTAAGATATGGCGCATAAAGGAACTCAGCACTATTTGATAATAGTGGAGTTACTTAAGACATGGCGCATAAAGGAACTCAGCATTATTAGATAATATTGAATTAAGACATGGCGCTTAGAGTAACTCAGCATTATTAGATAATAGTAGTTATTTAAGACATGGCGCATAAAAAACTCGGCATTATTAAATAATAGTGGAGGTAAGATATGGCGCATAAAGGAACTCAGCATTATTAGATAATAGTGGATTTACTTAAGACATGGCGCATAAAGGATATAGAAACACGGCATTATTAAACAATAGCGGAGTTAAGATATGGCGCATAAAGGAACTCCGCATTATTAGATAATAGTAGAGTTTTTTAAGACATGGCGCATAAAAAACTCGGCATTATTAGATAATAGTAGAGTTTTTTAAGACATGGCGCATAAAAAACTCGGCATTATTAGATTGGTTGGTTGGTTGATTAGTGTTTTACGTCGCTTTCAACAATATTTCAGTTATATCGCGACATGGAAGCAGGAGGTTACCAACCTCTTATACATAGTGGCGCAACCCGGGAATCGAACCCGGATCGTCGGCGCCGCAAGCCAAGCGCTTAACCACTACACCACGCCTGCCCCTGGCATTATTAGATAATAGTGGAGTTAAGATATGGCGCATAAAGGAACTCTGCATTATTAGATAATAGTGGAGTTACTTAAGACATGGCACATAAAGAAACTTAGCATTATTAAATAATAGCGGAGTTAAGATATGGCGCATAAAGGAACTCAGCATTATTAGATAATAGTGGAGTTACTTAAGACATTGCGCATAAAGGAACTCAGCGTTATTAGATAGTATTGATTTAAGGCATGGCGCATAGAGGAACGTAGCATTATTAGATAATTGTAGAGTTATTTAAGACATGGCGCATAAAGAAACTCAGCAGTATTAGACAATAGTGGAGTTACTTAAGACATGGTGCATAAAGAAACTCAGCGTTATTAGATAATATTGGCGTTAAGATATGGTGCATAAAGGAACTCAGCGTTATTAGATAATATTGAGTTAAGACATGGCGCATAAAGGAACTCAGCATTATTAAATAAAAACGGAGTTAAGATATGGCGCATAAAGAAACACAGCGTTATTAGATAATAGTGGAGTTACTTAAGACATGGCACATAAAGAAACTCGGCATTATTAAACAATAGCGGAGTTAAGAGATGGTGCATAAAGGAACTCAGCATTATTAGATAATAGTGGAGTTTTTTAAGATATGGCGCATAAAAAACTCAGCATTATTAAACAATAGCGGAGTTAAGATATGGTGTATAAGAAACTCAGCATTATTAGATAATAGTGGAGTTAAGATATGGCGCATAAAGGATCTCAGCATTATTAGATAAGAGTAGATTTTTAAGACATTGCGGATATAGAAACACGGCATTATTAAACAATAGCGGAGTTAAGATATGGCGCATAAAGGAACTCAGCATTATTAGATAATAGTAGAGTTTTTTAAGACATGGCGCATAAAAAACTCGGCATTATTAGATAATAGTAGAGTTTTTTAAGACATGGCGCATAAAAAACTCGGCATTATTAGATAATAGTGGAGTTAAGATATGGCGCATAAAGGAACTCAGCATTATTAGATAATAGTGGAGTTACTTAAGACATGGCACATAAAGAAACTTAGCATTATTAAATAATAGGGAGTTAAGATATGGCGCATAAAGGAACTCTGCATTATTAGAAAATAGTGGAGTTACTTAAGATATGGCGCATAAAGGAACTCGGCATTTTTATATAATAATGGCGTTATTTGGGACATGGCGCATAAAGGAATTCGGCATTATTAGAAAATATTAGAGTTACTTAACATATGGCGCATAATAAAACTCAGTGTTATTAGATAATAGTGGAGTTACTCAAGACGTATCGCTTTGGAAATCTGCATTTTAGTACAATTGAATTTGTATTATTTGCAGATCAACTAAGTAATAATTTCATTTTCAAAGGAAAAAATTGAAATTATGTCAGAACTGAGAAGTCCTAATGAGTATTTCAAGTACATTTACAGTAATTGTAGGATGACATAGGGCAATTCTAACACAAACATGAAGAAAGCCATTGGTCGAAACGTTTTAGTGTTAAATAAGGATTTCTCACATATTACCCTTTGGGTTACCTTCATGAATATTATTGGAAATACAAGGTTTGAATCATGTTTGGTCCAACAACATGTTGCTGATAAATAATTTTAAATTTGATACACGTATAAATGCATAATTGATATATTTCCTTATATATTCTGTTTGATATGTTTTTTACATAACGATACCAGAAATGTATTAAGAAATATCATTTGTAAAGGCCATTTGTTTGACAGCATTAACTACGTTTCTTTTACACGTGAATCTTGTCAAACAGACTTAAACGGTTTGGGAAAATTTGAAAATGCAAAGAAAATCAGAGAAATTATCACATAATTATTGATTATGAACATGCTTGTTTTTCATCTGGATGCCAATAATTTACCCGTATCGTGTTTAATTTTATTTTTCATATAATCGTGTATGTTCAAGCTATTTTGTTTTTGGTGAATATACTTAGTTTAGTTTATTCATCAAAAGCAATACAGCTTATAGATCGAATATAAATATTATACAGAAGTATATATATATATATATATATATATATATATATATATATATATATATATATATATATATATATATATATATATATATATATATATAAGGTCAAATATGAATTTCATGCTTTCAATGTGTGTAAATAATACGATAGTATAAGTACGAATAACAATATATATGGATAAATACATACATATACATAAACAAACACATATACACACATACACATATATACACACATATATATACACATACACATATACACAAACACACACATATTCACACACACAAATATAGTCAATGTACATGTTTATAAATAATGTCAATATGTGAGCATTAACGTATGTAAATAAAAATATAATATGTTATAAGCAACATGGTATTGTTATATTTTGATTATAGGTTTATACAGATTTTCTGATGTTTAAAGCATTTTTGACATACTTACCTAAATTGCACAGATCTTTGATGTTATTTGTGCTTAATAATTGTATTAGTTTAAAGACAGGGGATCGACGAGAAGAATAGGGTTTTATAAACTTCACTCTGATATTATTATACAAGAGACATTTCAAAATGAAATGGAATTTGTTTTACTATATACTCTCACGCTTCAAAAGTAAACTGCATAAATGTGGTGTTCTAGAACTAATAATACACAATAATTAAAAAATGAAATAGTTTAGAAACATTAGTCCTCACCCTCTGTCGGATAAGATTACTCAGCCTGCACATTGGGGTGAGTAGAGGGCTGGTTTGTTGAGGTCATATCTCCTTACTTAATACACGTCTCCCATACATATGTTTATTTTACTGTTTTTCTATATCGTGGAAACCGCCTGAATATATGTCAAAAATGTGAATATATATATATATATATATATATATATATATATATATATATATATATATATATATATATATATATATATATATATATATATATATATATGTAAAATTTGCAATAGCATCTGTGAGATTATCATGCCTTCCCCTCCCTTCCTCTATAAAGTGAATTGATCCGTTCATAGTCTTATCTCTGCCATGCCGTGAAAATTCAAACAAATTATTTTTTAAGTCTTCCCTAGTCTGGAGCTATAAAAACTGGGTCAAAATTATGTAATCATGTCTGGCCCGTGTGCATTTATTGATGAGAGAATGTGCTTCTGCATTACACAGCAATATCTAGCTTTACCTTAGATTTATTGGGGATATAAAAATGCTGCACTTTCACGCCTTCTCCTCTCCCCAGAGCTGCTAATATTTTGTGACAATAAGGATATTGATGGACGAATTTTAGTTTTATGCCGACATTATTTCCAGCATCCTGAGGTAGAACGAAAGTGGGAATACTTATTTGTATATTAAGTTTCATGTTGAAAACTTCAGGTGAGTTCTTATTGATTGAAGAGTTTTTACACTGTTCTATCTTACTGCTCCGTCAGTGTGACCCTGTCGTTATTAATCGATACAATAAATTTCCTGTCTTGGTATAAAAAGAGGGATGGGATAGCTGTAGCATAACAACATTTGGTTTATAATGAGGATATGTCATTTCATAACAAGCGATAGTAAAGCTAGTTTGGATAGCGATTACTTATGTGCTTATGGATGAGCATTTTTTTATAAGTCCTGTCATTTTAAACCCGGTCAAATTTCACATTTGTATTATGAAAGTCTTCAAGTATAATTCAGAATAATGATTACTTATAATGTATGGCCACTTAATGTCGCTTTTACATGGCATTGAAATGTACAATTTGAATTGATAATTAATTAACTTGTATATCGATGCAGTCTTCTGTTGGAGGTCTGTACGTTTCATTGTGTGAACTGTTGAATAGAAACATTTCATGTTTTTTGCGTCATCCTTTATCTTTATCATAATATTTATTTATACAGTTTGATTTCATTGCATTTGTAACCTGACGCTATTATTGCTCGTGGTATTTTATGCGAGAATCGTGTGTCACTGGTATCCATGTTACACGTGTACACAAAATGCATCATACCTTTGTACACAAAGTCCCCATACAGGTACATCTTGATTTAAAAGAAAGATGGGAGTACTTCGAGAAAGGTCAAACATATCTGCTTTAATCATTAATATATACAAAATTTTCCATCTTTGACCTTCAGTCTTTTTGGGCGTCATTCGGTAACCTTTGTAGCCTTGTATTTATGAACTTTGATTTTGTTATCATAATTTCTCCTTAGCTGTTAATTCTATTGATATGGATCTTACATGGACTGTATGGTATGGCCTATAGTTAGGTTAGGGTTAGGTGTTAATTCTATTGATATGGATCTTACTTGGACTGTATGGTATTGCCTATAGTTAGGTTAGGGTTAGATGTTGATTCCATTGATACGGATCTTACTTGAACTGTATGGTATTGCCTATAGTTAGGTTAGGGTTAGATGTTGATTCCATTGATATGGATCTTACTTGGACTGTATGGTATTGCCTATAGTTAGGTTAGGGTTAGATGTTGATTCCATTGATACGGATCTTACTTGGACTGTATGGTATGGCCTATAGTTGGTCGTAAACAACATTCTTAATATTAAAATGTCTGCCTCGAAAATAATCTTTAAACTTTTACCGAGACTTTTAGTGAACGTTAAGTTACTGGACATTGATTTAACTGAAAGGGTATGTGCGGTAGTGGTTTCTTGCTTTCTTTTTTTTTTATATATCCAAATGAAATTCTGATCACTCCGATCTACTCTGGGTCTTGATTTAATTATAAGGTTATTCCTAAATCTGTAGATAATAAACAAAATTGGGACCCATTTTATATATGCAGTATTTAGATATTGGCAGCTCTCTTCATTCATACTAATGTAATCAATGTCTCAAAACGCTTTATGTGCTGCTTAGAAAGGACGCGTCACTTACATATTTGTACCATCTAGGAACAAGAGTGTGTCATTTTCAATTTTGCCTTTCATTAGAACCAAAGTGCGTCATTCTCAGTTTTGACCTTTATAAACGTCAGAAGGCGTGATCTATAGACTTGTTCTATGTAAAAACAAGAGTGCGTCATTTGCAGATATGATCTTTAAATGAACAAGAAGAGTGCGTCAGTTTAAGTCATGATACAATGGTCAAATGGTTGAATGGCATCGATTTGATCTTGACTTTTATAGGAATAAGAATGCTTCATTTACAAGACTTGACTCTTATAGGGACAAGAAGGCTTCATTTATATGACTTGACTTATATAGGAACAAGGGTGCTTCATTTATAAGACTTGACTTTTATAGGAACAAGAGTGCTTCATTTATACGACTTGACTTTTATAGGAATGAGAATGCTTTATTTACAAGACTTGACTTTTAAAGGAACAAGAGTGCTTCATTTATAAGACTTGACTTTTATAGGAACAAGGGTGCTTCATTTATAAGACTTGACTTTTATAGGAACAAGAGTGCTTCATTGAAAAGACTTGACTTTTATAGGAACAAGAGTGCTTCATTTATAAGACTTGACTTTATAGGTACAAGAGTGCTTCATTTACAAGACTTGATTTTTATAGGAACAATAGTAGTTCATTTACAAGACTTGACTTTATAGGAACAAGAGTGCTTCATTCATAAGACTTGACATATATAGGAACAAGGGTGCTTCATTTATAAGACTTGTGTTTATAGGAACAAAAGTGCTTCATTTATAAGACTTGACCTATATAGGAACAAGAGTACTTCATTTATAAGTCTTGACTAATATAGGAACAAGAGTGCTTCATTTACAAGACTTGACTTTGTAGGAACAAGAGTGCTTCATTTATAAGAGTTGACTTATATATGAACAAGAGTGCTTCATTTACAAGACTTGACTTTGTAGGAACAAGAGTGCTTCATTTATAAGAGTTGACTTATATATGAACAAGAGTGCTTCATTTATAAGACTTCACTTTTATAAGTACAAGAGTGCTTCATGTATAAGACTTGTCTTTATAGCAACAAGAGTGATTCATTTATAAGACTTGTCTTTATAGGAACAGTATTGCTTCATTTATAAGACTTGACTTTTATAGGAACAATAGTGCTTCATTTATAAGACTTGACATATAGAAACAAGGGTGCTTCATTTATCAGACTTGACCTATATAGGAACAAGGGTGCTTCATTTATAAGATTTGACTTATATAGGAACAAGAGTACTTCATTTACAAGACTTGACTTTTATGGGAACAAGGGTGCTTCATTTATAAGACTTGACTTTATAGTTACAAGAGTGCTTCATTTATAAGACTTGACTTTATAGGAACAATAGTGGATCATATATAAGACTTGACTTATATAGGAACAAGGGTGCTTCATTTATAAGACTTGACTTTTATAGGATCAAGAGTGCTTCATTTATAAGACTTGACTTTTATAGGTACAAGAGTAATTCATTCATAAGACTTGTCTTTATATGAGCAAGAGTGCATCATATATAAGACTTGACTTTGATAGGTACACGAGTGCTTCATGTATAAGAATTGTCTTTATATGAACAAGAGTGCTTCATTAATAAGACCTGACTTTTATAAGTACATGAGTGCTTCATGTATAAGAATTGTCTTTATATGAACAAGAGAGCTTCATTTATAAGACCTGACTTTTATAAGTACAAGAGTGCTTCATGTATAAGACTTGTCTTTATAGGAACAAGAGTGCTTCATTTATAAGACTTGACTTTTATAGGTAGAAGAGTGCTTCATTTATAAGACTTGTGTTTATAGGAAGAAAAGTGCTTCATTTATAAGACTTGTGTTTATAGGAACAAGAGTGCTTCATTTATAAGACTTGACTTTTATAGATACAAGAGTACTTCATTTATAAGACTTGTCTTTATATGAGCAAGAGTGCATCATATATAAGACTTGACTTTTATAGGTACAAAAGTGCTTCATGTATAAGACTTGTCTTTATATGAACAAGAGTGCTTCATTTATAAGACTTGACTTTTATAGGAGCAAGAGTGCATCATATATAAGACTTGACTTTTGTAAGTACAAGAGTGCTTCATGTTTAAGACTTGTCTTTATAGGAACAAGTATGTGTCAGTTTCAGTCTTGTCCTTTTTATATCCATCAGTGCTTGCCCATACTTGCCCTTAACTTGAACAAGAGTGCGTCGTTTTCAAATCTGTCTTATTTAAGAACAAGAGCACCCGCATGTTAGTCTTTGTTTTTATAAGTAAGGAATGCATCAGTTTCAGTAATGAAACAATGGTCAGTTATGATACAATGGTCAATTGTGATACAGTGTTCAGTTTGTTGGATGGTATGGAATTGGTCGAATTGCTTTGTCTTATGATAAGGTAGAATTAGAGAATTGCGGATTATTTACACTGTTTTATCAACAGTGTTAACAATTAATTTAAAATATCAAAAGCGACAAAGCGCTTGTGAATAAATTACCTCTAGTTAGTGGCATATGGTCTAAAGAGGTACCTTCAGGTAACTCATTAGACTTTCACTTTTCATGGGATCGGATAAAAGTTTTTGATCAAAGTCACACGAAACAACCATTTGAAAGTAGCATTTGGAAAATACATTGACTCGTTCAAAATATGGTCAGTTGTTTGTAGATAGGACACGAGAATGGACATCTTCGTAGTTTTAGGACTTTGTTATTACGTGCCGCATATGGACACAAAGTTTTGATATTATGATGGAAAGGATCGAGTGCAATGCGACCTTTGTGAAAACGTGAATTAACAAGGAATAATATATTTATTCATCGATCCATTTGTTCTAGATCGAATTGTTGAAATGTAGTGTACTTTTTAAGAGGGAAGACCCATACCTCCATAACCAGAACGATACACGACACGTTGTACAGTTAGTCCTTGTCGGGTAATAACATATTCACCCCATGTTGTAGTAATTGCAAATTGATGAGTTTTAATGACTTCCTGGTATAGGTGGTTACGACATTGATTTGTTTAGATATCACTCATGGTAAATTAGCATACGGGTTGTCATATGCTTCGGAGAGAGCGAAACACTTTGGATTTATTATAGTTGTCCAGTTTCTCTGTTGAGAAATGTATATCAAAACGATGCATTTTTATTAACTTTAGGTCATTTCAGCCCACGGCAGAAATGAGGTATTCAGATAAAACTTGGTTCGGTATCGAATATTGTGAACTTTTTACAGTTCCACTTAAACCAATTTCCACTTAAACCAATGCGTTGGTGTGAATGATGTTTTGCGTATATGGTTTATAGGACAGTTGTAGTTGTTGCCGAAAAAAAAACTTAAGAAAAGGAATGGGACAAAAGCAGCAAGTAGGCTAAATCTTTGAAAATATCTCCACCACCATCCGGAGCACAACACAAAAACTATAAGAAGAGAATTTCCCAGGTAGATAGATGTCAGTGAGGAAAAGTGCAATGTACACCAACTACAACTCTCTTTTGCATAATTAAGAAGTTATTGCCCTTTGACATTTTTCATACTTACGTTTTGTCCGGAGCATAACACAAAAACTATAAGTAGGTATCAACATGAAACATCATAGGTAGATAGATCTCGATGAGGATGAGTACAATGTAAAAGAACCATAAGTGCATAATTTATGAGTTGTTGCCCTTTGTTTTTTTCATGCTTAAATTTTGTTCGGAGCATTACACAACAAGAGCAATGAGAAACGTTGCATGGTACGCTAGTTGCTTAAATTGAAGCGGGAAACAAACACTGTCACTTTGACATTGCAGGTATGACCTTGGTTCAGTGTCATAACACACCTTATGGTGCTCGGCAGTAATTCTCTAAAATAGTATTGAAATCCATGCAAGCATCAAAACTTACGGTCCAGATAAGAGTTTCACTGACATTAGCACTGTGACGTTGACCTTGTGTGTATGACCTTGAATCGATGTCATACCATACCCTTGGGCTTTGGACAAGAATTCTGTGAAATATGATTCATATCAATGCAAGGAGTAAACGTTATGGCCCGGAAAAAGATTTACCCAATATTTGCATTGTGACCTTGACCTTGCAGATATGACCTTGATTCAAGGTTATGATTCACCTTCTGTACCTTGAACACTAAATTCCGCAAAATTCAATTGCGTGTGTGTCTTTGACTTTCCGGCTTACATTGCAGCATCATTCCCTGAACCATGATCCAATGGGTTTGGTGGGGTCAATATCTAGGACATTAAGAAATTTTATACAAAAAACTACAGTGCCATGTTTTTATTAGGGTCCCACATTGTGCGTGTGTATATTGGATTTTCTCACATTTTAATAGTAACCTCTGACCCAGTACCCAGGGGCCAGGGCGCAATGTGTAGGACATTGTGAGATTTGATACAAAAAGCTATGATGTCATGTTCTTATTAAGGCCCCTCATTGTGCTGCCTGCAGACAAATTTGTTGGGGACTTGGGCGTCTTTGGTTCACAAATATCTGTAATTTTATTGATTTATTCAAAATTCAAAACGGAGAAGCAATAAACATTTATTTGCTTACATTTGTTAGAAAATATTTATTTCAAGGGTTATTTGAATGTGTCATGTGAAAATACTGGTTTCTAGATTTATGATTTATTGTGATTTTTTATTTCCGATATTGACCATTAAATAAGTAACAAGAAACAACCAATGTCCACAAAATTTCAGCCATTTGGTATTTATCAAGTGGAAACAAAAACCAGGTTGTTGTTTTTAGCTCAGCTGAGCCAAAGGCTCAAGTGAGCTATAGTCATAGTGCGCCGTCCGTCGTCGTCCGTCGTTAACTTTTTCACATTTTCAACTTCTTCTCTGGAACTACATTGCAGATTTGGATCAAACTTTGTGTAAATGATGTACTCAAGGTCCCCTACTAAAATTGTGTTCGGGATCCAGATTCCCTCAGGGGTGGATCCAGGGCGGGACCAAAAGTGCCCAAAAGGGTACCCCTCTTCAAACAACTTCTTCTCCAGAACCAGTATATAAATGGGGAAACTAATTGCATTTCAACAATCTATAAAGATGGGTTATTAAAAATTGTGTTCGGGGTTAAGATCCGTCAAATAGAAATTTACGCTTCTTTGACGTGTTTCTGGACTTAGTCATTTCAATGAAGAAAAGTGTCATGTTTTTCAGTTAATTGATATTGATGATTTCTTAATGACTATTTTGATCATAATTGTGGTAAGGAATATTATTGTGAAAGAATTTTGTCATTATCTCAATTTTTGGATTTTTTATGAATTTTTTAAGACTTCCAAAAAAGGGGGGGTTGGCCATTTTCAACTTTTTCTACGAAACCACATGAAAGATTTTAATGAAACATGGAATACATGAAGTACTAAAAGTCCTCTATCAATTTGGTAAATTTCATCCAAATTGGTTAACAGATAATGCCACCATGTCTAAAAAGTAGGTCTCACAATGGTACATATACCACTTGGTAATTGAAAAATGGAGAGTAGCGGTTCAAATCCAGCTGTGGTCAAAAAAATTTTTTTTTTTTTTTACACATCTAAATAAGTTTTTAGATGTTTCTCAACACTCAACATATGAAATTAGGAATTTTACGTTTAAGACTTCCAAAAAAAAAAGGGGGGGGGGGGGGGAGGGTGGCCATTTTTCACATTTTCAACTTTTTCTACAAAACTGTTTGAAGGATTTTAATAAATCTTGGTAGAAATAAGTCACTTATGATCCTCTTCAAATTCTGTTGTTTTCGTCCAGACCTCTTTACAGGTGGCGCCACCATAGTCAAAAGTAGGTCACAAAAGTGTTCCCTCCTTTAACAATATTCTTTTTCATACGGGCTGTATACAGAGACAAACAGAATGCATAGAAATGATCTAGAGGGATGAGTGAAGACGTATTGTCATTTTGGTTCCCTTCCAAAATCAAATTTTAGAATTTTTTTTCGACATTTCTTTGGACTTGGTGATTCAATGCAGAAAAAAAGTGTCATATTTCCTAGTTAATTGATAATGATGATTTCTTATGGACTATTGTGATCATAATTATGGTAAGGATTGTTACTTTGAAAGAATTTTGTCAATATCTCAATTTTTGGATTTTCTATGAATTTTTTAAGACTTCCAAATGAGGGTGTATAGGAACAATTCAATCACATTTTTCACTTCTGCTGTTATACCACATGAAAGATTTTAATGAAACATGGAATACATGAAGTACTAAAGGTCCTCTATCAGTTTGGTAAATTTCATCCAAATTGGTTAACAGATAATGCCACCATGTCTAAAAAGCAGTTCTCACAATGGTACATATACCACTTGGTAATTGAAATATGGAGAGTAGCGGTTCAAATCCAGCTGTGGTCAAAAAATTTTTTTTTCATTTCTTTACACATCTAAATAAGTTTTTAGATGTTTCTCAACACTCAACATATGAAATTAGGCAATTTTAAGTTAGATCTGGACAATATTTGAAACAATTGTTGTTCATGACCCAGACTTGAAATCAGTCAACAAAAGGCCCCACCTAAAGAAAATGACTAACTTGTTGCCCTGAATGACTTCTTGCAGAGACAAAGGAAATGCTTAATATCAAAATCACCTGAATGGATGTGCAAAAAAGTGTTGTTTTTTATTCTAGCCTGAAATAAAATTTGACATATTTTCAACATCTGTGTTGACTTAGTCACATTAATGCAAAAATAAATGAATTCTTCCTTCATGCATGATTGATCATCTAGGTACTCAGGTGAGCGATATAGGCCCACTTGGGCCTTTTGTTTTTTTTGTTTCCACTTTATAAAGGCCAAGTGACCGGTAAGTCTGTAACCTGAACAGTCTCCGTTTCATTATCCCAAGTGTTCCTTTTTCATAACTAGACATTTGGCTAGTAACCTAAATGTTTTACTCACTACATGATAGGCAATCAAATCTTACACTCTGAACCAATGAAGATCCAAAAACAGTATGAAAAAAGAACATTTCATGATAAGTTACATAGATTATACTTGGCCTAGGCTGAATAGAACTTATGTCGATCGACGACTCTGTGACATTCACTGACTGGTCCGTGTTAAACAACTTCGGCGATTTGAAGCCATATATGAAGTAAGGCTTCGTTAATATTGACGTTTCGACGTCATGTTGATTTGGTCATGCCTCGTTCGTTTAAACGCTTGATACGTTACCTGATGATACCGTAACATCCCGTAATATCAGGTGTTTGTGGGATCAAATACAGATTCGTACTTCACGTAGCCTGCAATGAATTTTCATTGTAAGTTTACGCTTACCATTTTAGTGAAACGCATTTTCGTCGTAAATTGCGCTTACAGGTTCAACTACGTTGACGGGTTCTTTTGTAACGATTGTAAGTTAAATGGGCTACTGGTCCGGAAAATCCACTTCCGGAAATTGTGATGTTCCGATAATTTATTCGCCGTTTGGCGACATGCAGTAATTTTTTTTCGCCGATTACCATTTTTACTCGCAAATGCAAGTAATTTACTCGCAAATTGGAGTCCTGTTATCTCCGCAGTGGATGCATATAATAAAATGAAATTTTGTATACAGATACATCACGAGAATACCTAGGTCAAGTCCTAATTTGGATACCACCGTACAATTTTTGACAGAGGTACACCCATGAAACTTACAAACATCTCATGTTCATTCGGATTTTGTGATGTGCCAGTTATGTCGTGCTAAAGGGGAGCAGATAAAACCCTGCTAAAGGCCATTTTTATGCTTTTTGATCGATAAAGTGGGGGACATATTGTTTAGTCCTGTCTGTTTGTGTTTGCCTGTTTGCTTGATTTTTGATTTGTTTGTTTATCTGTCTGTTGTTAATTTTAACCTTCATCATAACTTTTGAACTGAGAGAGATGGTGATTTCATATGTGGCATACATACTTTATTAATAAAGCCCTTTAAAATCACACCAGGGTCATTCACTTTATGACCGTAACCTTTGACTTACACTTTAAAGATCTTAACATTGGCTATAACTTTGAACAAGAGGTCCGGCTTTCATATTTCACATGCATATTGCCATGGGGTGTGGTGTAATCAAGATAAAGGACATTTAAAAATTTGCCTTATTTGGATTTTGTTGCCAAAGAGGCATTCATGTTTCACAAGTGCATCTTGTTTTGTTTTCATTTTACAAAAAAATATCAGACTTTACCTTTTCACATATTTTTGCATTATGGTCAGGTAGGAAAGCAAGTTTGCAGTCTTTTGTCAGTGGTCAGAAACACAGTCAGCAAGAGGATATATGTATATTGCCAATTTCTTCAAGCAATCATTTGTTTTTTGCAGAGCAAATAGTGTTCAAGTGAGTCATATAGGCCCCCTTGGGCCTCTTGCCTTTAGTCATGATTCTTTACATGGTAAAGGGAAGATCCTATTGTTTAAGGGGGTATGGATGTTGATACTTAGCACAGGACTGACCATGACCTAAGAAAAATCCTCATTTTGGTGTGGGATTTGGGATTCTTAAAGGTCATGGCAACTGGATTTTCAAAGTTCTTTGAAAAGCATTTGTGGATTATTGACTCAGTGTCTTTTCAACCTGGATTCATGATACATCAAATATAAGAAATCACAATTATTACCCTTAACACAAGAATGTGTTGTGACTTTGACCCAGATCATATTTCCAAGATCAAGGTTACCATAGTGTTTGATCATATTTATATGGCTTTGTTGCATAAAGGGCATTTGGACTGCTAGAACTGTTCTAGCGTTCCATGATCTATGGACAAATACATATGAACTATATCTTCACAGTGGGTGGGGGGTTGCTGGGAGAATAGGCTTACATAAGCTCATCAGGTGTAAAAGTCTTCCAATCTCAAATTATAATTGAAGGAAAACATCTGAATAAATTTGTTGCAATTCAATATTTGTGGGTCTTTTATAGTGTCCTTGGCATTGGAAATAAAGTTGATTTAGTGTTGCCAATAATCTTTATAGGCAGAGCTTTATTGGCAAATAAACTATTGTATTGTAGTATTAAAGTTATGCCAAAGTAAATTTCATAGTTTTGTTTGTTTGTTTGGTTGAGTTTGTTTTTCTCTTGATGAGATCAGTTTTGCTTAGGCAGATCTAGGGTATGAAAATAAAAATCTTAGGCAGCACCCTCTTTTGACAAACATTTTCAGACCAGCTGCAAACATTGATAAACTGAATACATCAGTGTGATTTTGAAGGGTGTCTTAAGTATTTTTGTTTTAGGTTCCATGCCAGAATTTAATTTTCGCCTTCTCTTTACTATTTTCGACTTTGTCCGTTTTGCACATTTTCAGGTAATTTCCATGATTTTCACATTTGAAAATGCTTATAGCAGTGATGTCGAAATACTCTAGAGTTTTGTCTGACAGAATGCTCTTTTTTGTCGGACCAAACAAAATTTTGTCAGGCCGATTTCTTTTATAAAGCCTACTATTCTCTTTCTCTTTCTATTTCCAAGTTATCTCTGTGTTGGAAAATCCGCTGTCCGGCTTGCTTCGTTTGATTTGGCTTTTTAATCATTGACCTCCTGAGAATCGGCTTTGCGTTTGTTCTTGTTTTGCCAACTATCTCACAACGGGTTATTTTCGTTCACCGATCCCGATTTCTTTTTACAGTCGGACAATTTTGTCGGACATTTGGTCCGAAACTTCGGTTTGTTTTTGTCGGACATTTATAAAAAATGTCCATCTGTCTGACAAGTCCTACGAATTTCGATATCACTGTTATAGATATACAAACATGAAAAATGCAAAAGTGCAGTCTTTGACTTTAATGGAAGAAGATTGCAATTATTTTATATAATTTTGTTTCTGGAGATAAATGTCAGTAATTAGAGTTGGCTTGCAAAACCTACAGGTGCTGTTGTATATTGGTATATTTACCTAAGGGTAGATCCAGGATGGGACATTATTAGATCCAATTTTTAACTGGATTGTTTTAGCCAGGTTAGCTAGGTCAAATTTATACTTGAGAAAATTTGAATACTTTCTCGTTTTGATTATGTGATCATAGTACCAAGGTGAGAGATATAGGCCCACTTTCTCCTCTTGTTTGTTTGATTTTATGATTTAAATATGTTCCCCCTCCCTTTTTTAGCCTCACCTGTGCCAGAGGTTTAAATAATCAATTATGATGGTGTATTGTCTGTCATCTGTTCCATTGTTGTCATTGTCCATTAATTTTTCAATTTTTAGCTCGCTAGGATGTGTTCGGGGAGCTAATGTCATACCCCTGGCGTCCGCGGTCCGAAAATCTTTAACCTGGACTGTAACATTTTGAACCACAAGAGATAGGACTTCAATATTTTACAAGTAGATTCCCCATGAACAGAGCTTTCGTTTAGTGACATCACTTTTGACCTCATGACCTTTACCTTGGACTTTGACGTACTTTTCAAAATTTTTAACTTGGGCTACATTGTTTGAACCATTAAAGATAGTACTTTCACATGTTGATTCCTAATAACCAGATCTTTCATTTGTTGCCACATCTTTTGACTTCGTGACTTTGACCTTGGACTTTGACCTACTTTTCAAAAACTTTAACTTTGGCTATATCTTTTCATCCACTAGAGATAGGGGTTTGGTTTTTCACATTAGATTCCTTATGTCCAAAGCTTTCATTTGGTGCCATCCCTTTTGACCTTGTGACCTTGACTTTGACCTTTGACCTACTTTTCAAAACATATTACGGACTTATAAATCTGTGCTTTACTGTCCCTGATTTGATTATGACCTGCACCGGCGAACTATGTAGTCTTCTGACAGCTCTTGTTGACTTCTAATTTTTTGAACGATTTTCAACATTTGATGAATTTGTAGTACAGAAGGACTTCTACAAAGTTGGTGTTTTTGTATTCAAATCTGCCAACAGATGGCATTACTATAGTCAAAGAGGGTACCTTTCTTTGAAAATCCTCTTTAAAAGGGGTGCATGGATTTAAAAACTAATGCTGTCTAAGATTTTAGAAGGATTTGAAATTGGTTTTTACAATTGATTAAAAGAATTTGATGAAAGATTGTCGATAGGAAGTACTCCAAGTCCTCTTCAGAAAAATATTTCATACTTTCGACTTCTCCTTTTAATTCTTCTTAACGTCGTTTTAGACTTAGTCATTCCAACACATTTCTTTGGGTCATTTTATTAGTTTATTCAATATGTAGAAGTAATAAAGCATTCATTTGCTGACATTTGTTTGAATTTATCTTTCAAGGGTAATTTAAAAGTGTCATGTGAAAATTTTAAGTTCTAGATTTATTATGATTTTTTTTTATTTCTAATTTTGATATAGGCCAATTTTTGGCATGAGGTTTAGTGGTTCAAAGTCTCCCGGAGGCAAACTTTTTTGTCAGTTCATTTTATACCATAATAGATTTTTGACCGGGGTCCGGCGCCATAAACTGAGAGTATACTTAAGTCAAATATTTCATTTTAATTTATTCCATTGTCAAACGTTCAAATAAATTCTCATGCAGATCAATAGAATAAAACTAAATGAAATCCAAATCCCAGTTATTAATTCATTGAGGAACAGAAGAATAAGAAATTGTGACTTGAGTATATTCTCAGTTTATGACACCGGACCCGGATTGCAGAGCAAGTCCGGCTTATGAATTGGCGATGTCTGTCTGTCAATCCGACGTCAATTTGCGTTTAGCTTGATCTCTTGCTTACCATTAATGATCCAACTTCATACTTGGTCAGTTTGTAGACATTGATGAGTTCTCCCAACCGACACAAAATTTGGTGATCTTTACCTCATTTTTATGCTTCAGTGAATAGTGTGATTTGCATTTAGCTTGATCTCTTGCATACCATTAAGGATACCAAATTAAGACTTAGTCAGTTTGTAGACATCGTTGAGGTCTTCCAACCCGATACAAAATTTGGTGATCTTATGCTTCAGCGAACACAGTCTGGTTTTGCATTTAGCTTTATCTCTTGTATACCATTGAAGATATCAATTTCAAACTTCTGGAAACATCTTCAAACTTAAAGAGGCATGTTTCTGGGTAAGAATCTACAGAAGGGCTATAATGTTAATCATTGCAATCGGGTCATACCATCTTTGACGGTTTCTTGTTAAGTGTTTTGCAGCTCCCTTTTTCACACTTTTTTGTGTCATTTTCTTGATTTATTCTATATATATATATATATATATATATATATATATATATATATATATATATATATATATATATATATATATATATATATATATATATATATATAGAGAGAGAGAGAGAGAGAGAGAGAGAGAGAAGACATAACTTTGCCATCTTTGCTAGAAAATATCTACACATGTATTTGAAAGGTTATTTGCAAATTTCATTTCAAAACTTCTTGGTTTTTTATGACTTTTTTCTTTTTTCTGATTTTGATATAAGCCAATTCTGGTATGCTGAAGGGAAGTGGTTCAAACCAAAAAAAAAAAAGCATTTTATTTCAGTGTTTGTTATTTACACCAAAACAAAACATTTTAAAATTATCATTTAATTGAACAAATTGAAAAAAAAGCATTCTGATTTCATCTTTTTCACATGGTTTTGTGTCATTATCTTTATTGATTTAATGTAGAGATGCAAGTTTAAGGTCTTTTGTTAGTTGTCAAAAGCGGAATAATCAAGAGAATATATTCATGTGTGAAGTTCTTTAAGGAGTCTGTTGGTTGCCCCTACAAATAAATTTAATAAATATTAAAAGTTTGGATCCGCTCACGATGATTGCCTACAAAACTGTGTAGCGATCATCGTTAGCGGATCCAAACTCTAATTTCAATTAGATTACCCACAAATGCTTCTGTCTGCATTCAGATTTATCAAAAGGTGGATCTTGATCTGGATGTCATAGACCTCATAGGGTACTCTGATCTGGATGTCATAGGCCTCATAGGGTACTCTGATCGGGATGTCATAGGCCTCATAGGGTACTTTGATCTGGATGTCATAGGCCTCATAGGGTACTCTGATCTAGATGTCGTAGGCCTCATAGGGTACTGTGATCTGGATGTCATAGGCCTCATAAGGTACTCTGATCTGGATGTCGTAGGCCTCATAGGGTACTCTGATCTGGATGTCATAGGCCTCATAGGGTACTCTGATCTGGATGTCGTAGGCCTCATAGGGTACTCTGATCTGGATGTCACAGGCCTCATAGGGTAATGTGATCTGGATGTCATAGGCCTCATAGGGTGCTCTGATCTAGATGTCATAGGCCTCATAGGGTACTGTGATCTGGATGTCATAGGCCTCATAGGGTACTCTGATCTAAATGTTGTAGGCCTCATAGGGTACTCTGATCTGGATGTCATAGGCCTCATAGGGTACTCTGATCTGGATGTCGTAGGCCTCATAGGGTACTGTGATCTGGATGTCATAGGCCTCATAGGGTACTCTGATCGGGATGTCGTAGGCCTCATAGGGTACTCTGATCTAGATGTCGTAGGCCTCATAGGGTACTCTGATCTATATGTCGTAGGCCTCATAGGGTACACTGATCTGGATTTCGTAGGCCTCATAGGGTACTCTGATCTGGATGTCATAGGCCTCATAGGGTACTCTGATCTAGATGTCGTAGACCTCATAGGGTACTGTGATCTGGATGTCGTAGGCCTCATACGGTACTCTGATCTGGATGTCATAGGCCTCATAAGGTACTCTGATCTGGATGTCGTAGGCCTCATAGGGTACTCTGAACTGGATGTCGTAGGCCTCATAGGGTACTCTGATCTAGATGTCGTAGGCCTCATAGGGTACTCTGATTTAACAAATGTGTTCTTCAGTCTAGTTGCATAGATCTTCATATGAAATTCATTAGGGTGGTCAAGAGGGATCCTTAATAAGTTTTGGGATTAAGTTTTTTTCCTAATCTAAAATAAAATTTTTCACTGTATTTCTGACGTTTTCTGTTTTACACTAGGTCATTTCCAGACATTCAGAACTTTAACCCTGATCAAAACTTATGAACAGTAAAAGACAGAGCTTAGATATATCGTGTATGTATTCCTTGTAACAAGACCTTTCATTTTGATGCAGTTCAGTTCTGGCATGATGAAGGGAAGCAGTTCAAATTCCCCTAAAGGCAATTTTATTTCGTTCATTTTACACAAAAACAAGTTTTTAAATGTTTTGCAGCACTTTATATGTAAGTAAGTGATTTAGGAAAACAAAAATGGAAAAAAAATTCTGACTAAACCATTTATTCAGATAGTTTGGTATCATTGTCCCGATTCATTTTTTGTAGAGAAGAAAATGTACAGTTTAATTGTCAGTGCAAGGAAATATATATATCTGCGAATTTTTTCAAGGAGTCAGTTGTGAAGGAGCAAATTGTGCTCAGGTTAGCAATATAGGTACACTTAGGCATCAGGTTTATTATTTTCAGTGTGTGTATTTCTTATTTATTTATTTTTGTTGTTGTTGTTTTTGCTTCTACGTCTCTGTGGTGTATTGTATGGTGTACGGCAGCTATTAAATGACAAGTCGATAGCGTGAAGCGTGTGTTTCACATGCCACACTCGGTTGCTGACGTATTGCAACAAAGGCTGAACTTATCGTCTTTGTATATTGTGTCAATAAAAGGAGTATTAGAATTGATGGTGTCAATTCCTTGAAACGTGAACCATTATGAATAGTAGAGAGATAAAATATTCCCACATGCAAGTCATATTCACAGATTTTTCGTTGCAATTAGATTAGTCAAAATCAATAGCATTTGGTTTGACGACTTTATATACGTTACTAAGCTTTGGGGTAAAGTTTACGTAGAACGTAAATCTAAATTCTAACCAACTGTCCTAGCTGACTGTAGCAGTGGTTGGTGAATAATTCAGTCGAATATGTGTATAATAAGATGGAGTTTTCTGTGAGCAGGAAGCGTTATGTAACGTTATTGATTATGTAATACCATACAGATGAAGCATGTTCCGTCAATCCTTATTTAACGTAATAGGTAATTCACTCGCAAAGTGTCGCCCACTCCCCCTTACTGGATTATCTCAGGAAAGCTATATCTATTTATCGTATTTTGTAAATTTAATTAGAATTTCAGCAATTTATCATATTTACGTATAAAGTTCCGTATTGAGTGTGAAATAAAAAATATATTCCTCTATCTATGTAAATAAATACGTATATTATAAATTGAATATACATACATACATACATGTGTTATATATATATACGAGATCCACGTCGAAAATTTCCCCTTTTACAAATGTAGTTTAACAAGTTAAACTAGTATATCATTTTGGAGAGAAAGTATCGCCGTGTATGATATTAAGACTTCCTTTAAACAAAATTTGTCAGTTATAGCGAATTTTTGTGAAACATTTCAAAGAAAGCAACCGTGAATTTTGATCTGCATGGAACCGTGTTACATTCTTGTGTTAGTATATATTTTTTCCAAAATGATCTTTGAATTTTATCGCGATCGATGTTATTATCATACCGCATGAAAAGCAAGGCGAGAAGACACATTTGAAAGGCTGATACAGCAATTAATACTGCCGCTTATACAAGGCATATTGATTAATGCAGAACATGCTTTCTATAATGAATCAGGCTTTCCTCTGGGAGCAACAGTTTGAAAGCAGGCGAAATATTACATTCGAATAAATGGTTTAAAATTTAGAAGTGGTATTAAATTCAAAGCGCTAGCTAGACGTTGTGACTTGTATGTCTTTATCGACAAAGTTTCTAGAACTGCCTTGTAATAGCGATATTGATGACGGCGCATGTGTGAAATTTGCTTCACTGCTATGAACCAGTCTATGTGGTGTTTTCAAGGTTTGTGATTTTATTTAATTCAATTTCGTTTAGATTTCAGTTACTCGGTCGTTACTCTAACAGTCAATCGCCCAGTTCTGTAAATGTCATGTTACTGTTACGAGTGATTGCCCAGTTGTCTTACGATTTTTACGTTACTATATCGGTCGATTGTCCAGGCATTGCACAAATATACGATCAGTCACTCAGTCGTACGACTTTTAAAATGTTATTATTACAATCGGTCACACAATCGTCGTACAATGGTTACAATAATATTACAGTTTGTCGACCATCCGTTTCATTTTCACTTAACTGTTACGGTTTGTCGCCTAATCGTTGTATACTTAGTTCTGCAGTCGTTCTACATTGGTTACGGTTTGTCGCCTAATCGTTGTACACTTGGTTCTCCAGTCGTTCTACATTGGTTACATTTCTGTTACGGTCGGTCGTCCAATCGCTTTACGATCGCACTAGAAAAGTGAAGTACATGTTACTGTTAACGGTTTTAAGATATATCTTAAAAGAAACGAAATTGCTATGATGTACAATCTCACTTTTAAACATTTTCAGACATGATGATATTTTAAAGATTTTGGCATATCAATTGTCAAAAGGGAAAGGAAATTTAACTTGTATTTTGGTAGGTTCACTTGAAGAAACTTTGGTTTTTACTTCCATGTCGCGATACATTTGTCATACATGTATACTTAATACATATTGTTGAAACTTCTTACTGCTCTTATATTAACGACTTTCTTACTAGTCACCTGCTGGCCAGTTTTGCCGAAGGTGTTCTAAGGTTTGCACTCCGTCCGTCAGTCCGTCCGTATGTCAGTCCGGCAAGTCATTTTTTCCGCACTTTTCTCTTCATGCTCGCAGATCATCATTTGATATTTGGTACATTGCTTTACCACGACAAGTTACATATCAAATTCGATTTTTTTCCGGTTTGTTAATGTTTGCTAAGTAATGGCACTTAAACTTAAACTTAGAAAGTTAATCAAAAAGCCTAGTTTTCCACAGTTTTTTAAAACACCTCTGCAACCAAATAGGAGGAATATATTGAAATCACCTTGTCCGTACCTTTATCTGTCCGTCCGTCCAGCGTCCGTAGACACTGAGTTTTTCCTTTTTTACCTTTGTATAGATTTCGTTGAAATTATACATTTAGTGTCTTTAATATATAAAGATGTGTATCTCACATTTTCATTTCTTTGAAGCCATTTTTCAACATTGTTTAGTCCTTTTGCCATTTGGGGGACTTTGTTCTGTAGATACAACCATGTCTTATTTCTCATTTACCTCTCCATAGATTCCATTGAAATTATAGATTTAGCTTCATTGTCGCACAAAGTGTGTACTTTCCATTTTCATCATTTTCCATTGCAACTTGTTTAGTGTTTTAGCAATTTTTGGATATAATGCATTTATTTTATTTTGGGACTGCATTTATTTCATTTTGGGACTGTGCTATCCATAGACATGAACTTGTCTGGATTTTTTCATCAATTATACATGTTGAATGGTAAGGGTAAGCCTGTAAATATACAGTACAAATGTATATTATAAACTTGACCTAGACTCACTGTTAGTCTGTAACAAATTTACAAATGTATGTTAATCAACTTTGCCGCTGTTGGGTTTTTGTTCCAATAAGACAGTTGTAGTTTTTCATACGCCCGTCGTAGACGGACGTATTTATGGTTTGGCGCTGTGGGTCCGTAGGTCTAGGCGTCTGTCCGTACCTTGTTAACACGATACAGACCATACCGTTTAGGCTAGGACTTTCAAACTTGGCACAATTATTTCTTATGGCATGTGGACGAACCTTATTGATTTTGAATATCAAGGTAAAGGTCAAGGTCATTTTTTGTACAGAAATGGCAGATTTTTATAATGCAACTTGTAAACAATGAACAGACCAAACTGTTTATGCTAGAACTTGTAAACACACTTATTTCTTATGACTGGAGCATGATAGTTGGCGAATTACATGCATACGTAGTCTTAATATGACTTATATAGCAAGATGCATTGAATTATATTGAAATTATAGTTCGAGACACCTCATAAAAATCCCTAAAACTCTTAATTTCTTTATTCCTTGTATGCTATTGATTATCAATACCTCTTGACGATTGTATCAACACATTCTCTCTCTCTTCTCTTTTTGGGGTTTTTTTTTTTTGCATTACGAAAATTACTAAACAGTTTGTATTTTTATTCGCAACTTTAACACATTTCAGAATTAAATTATCATAGAAATGAGGGGGAATGCGACAAGCTGAAGTAATTACTAGTTTGTGTTGTGCGATGACGGGTTTTAATAGGAAATTATGGGTTTCTTAGAAAATTACCAATACTTAGCTCACTATGGTATATTTCAATGAGGTGAAAATGTCCTCGATCATGTGTGGAAACTCGCAATAGATTGAAGTTTGTGAAGATACTACAGTGACACGGCCAGTAGTATCCAAATATTACTACTTATGGAAGCAGGACTGGCAGCCCTTTGAAATTTCTATTGAAGAAGGAAAAGGAGTTTGATATTTAAATGTGCATATATAATTGAATGACCTTCCTTTAAACCAGGAAAGTAAGGCATGTTTCAACAAATGAACTAAAAGAACAAGAAAATAAATAAATACATGTAAATATACAAGGACAAAATTAGATGGATTGATAGCTAGCTAGTTAAGTAGACAGATCGATTGATCCATTGATATAGATTTGACACTAATATGCAGTGATTGCAATGAACGTATTTATTTTATTATAATTGATTATTTATTTCTGTATGTATTAGCTCGCAGGGACGAAATGTCCAGAGAGCTTTGTCACATCCCCGCGTGTCGCTGTCCTCGTGCACAAGAACTTTAACTTGGGCTATATTTTTAACAGTGTTTGAGTTTGATACATCACACATAGGTTCCTCATGACAAGACCTTTCATTGATTCCATGACTTTTGACCTTGTGACATTGACCTTAAACTTTGACCCACTTTTCAAAAACTTTAACATGGGCTATGTCCTTTACACCAGTAAGGGTAGGGCATTGATACTTCAAACATAGGTTTCTCGTGTCAAGAGCTTTCATTTGATACCATGACCCTTGACCTTGAACTTCGATCTACATTTCAAAAAATTAACATGAACTATATCTTTTCAATTAATAGGGATAGGGTTTTGATACTTTACGCGCATAGGTCGTTCAAGCCACGAGCTTTTACTTGATACCATGACTTTTGACCTTGTGACCTGATCATGGAATTTGACCTATTTTTCCAAAAAAACTTTTACCTGGCCTTTTTCTTTCGAAATGTTAGAGGTAGGCAGTTCACATGTACATTCGTTGTGACCAGAGCTTTCATCTAGTTAACTTTTGACTTTTACCTTGGCTTGATTTTGAATGAAGAAAACATTGAAATACATGCTTTCCCTCTGGCAATGCCACGCCGGCGATCTATGTTGTTTTCTGACAAGTCTTGCTTATTATTATTATTATTATTATTTTTTTTTATTATATTTCAGTTTCAAAGAAGATTAATCAATGTTGATATTCGCAAATGAGATATGACAAAGTCAGTGTGATGAATCTACATTTCCTTAATTTCTTTGTTTGGAAATAAACTATTGTTATGTTTTGTTTGTTACAGACCTGTTCAAATGGAAGCATGCGAACCATCACGTCCCTACGGAGTTTGGTAAGTCAGCACACATGTACACAATTGATGTCACGTATGACATCAGAAAACAATGCACTATAATAGAAATTGAAAAAATAATACTTACCTAAAATTAATTGTGAATAAATTTCTGAAAAATGAAGATTTTGGTCGCAAGTTAAGATATGTAATTCTTCATCATCATCATCATCATCGTCAGATGTCAAAGAAGGGGTCTATTTATTCCATAAAATACACTTTACCTACAATGTACATTTACATACTTTGATAAATAGCTTTTGCACTTTCTATCCTCGTTCATTTGAACATCGAGATCCTGATTAAACGTCGCAATGTTTCGGTTATGGCGTTGTTCGTCTTTCTTGAGAGACGGAGTAAGAGTTTCTCGTTAGGAAAAGTCAAGAGACAAATCTTGCATCATAGGATGACTTGTTCTGTCGTGTTTTATTTTCAGGTACTAAATATATTAGAGGCAAAAGTAACTCGAGTGAATGAATACATTCATTTCCTATATTAATTTAAGTTAAAAACACTGTTTTGGTTTTTTTTTTTGTTTGAGTTTTTATTCGCCAGCGAAGGAAATGGACACTGTCGGTTCTCTTTGTCCGCCTTCTCATTGCTTATTTGTGTTTTAACGTCGATATTCTTCTTTTTTTTTACACTGCTTGGTTTGAAATTTGTGGCCGGACTTATCACAGATTGTGTAACACCCCATAATGTAACTTTAGTGTACTGCTTTGATAAGCTGATTGGCTAATATATCGGTTGACTTGAGTAAGATCATACAAGCTTCTTTGTGATCTAACACACACCGAGGCGTCCGCTTTAGACGTTCCAAGGAGTAGTGCTGGCAAGATCACAATGGAGTATTTAAAAAAAACCCATTCAAGTTCGCTTCACTAGGGAGGGACATACAAGATTTTCATTGTATATAAGAGACGAGTTGAAAGTCATTGCTATCAGGATATAAGTGAGGAATGAAGACTGTATGTTTAACGATATATCCTCAGATGGATACCGGGTATGTACATTGCAGGTAAAGTCGTCGTTTTATTTTTCCCGATCGTTTGGTCCCACTTGCATTGTGAGCACCGAAGACACAATTTGCAACAGGTTTGATGTGAGGAATAACCCCATTGATTTTCAAGGTCGAAAGTTAAAGTCACTCGAGAGGATGCTTCGGTTTGCGGTGCTCTGGTTGCTTTAGTTCTGGCTGCTGTTACATAAAAAGCATGTTAGTTACAAATCAGAACATAACGTCTGTCAGGGATTTAAAGAAAATCCCATTATCAAGAGGATAGAACTATGGTGTTACCGAATTCAGAACAGCTGTGCTTTACGGAAGTAGTATACGTGATATGTAAATAGGATTGATGTTAATCATGATGGACATCACATTATCCGCCTAGTGTATTCAAAGTTTGGTCAGATCGAACTCGGCAGTCTCTACCTAGTTTTCTGTAGTTCGGAGAGTTTAAGCTGTATCTTATAACATGCGTTACTGTCTTTGTTCTATCCTTGGCTCTGATTTCGTTTTAGAGAAATTCCTCCAGCATATCTTCGAAAATGGACGGTCTTCTCCTTACTTCCTGTTTCCGTAATTTCACCGCGTATTTGAGAGGTAATTTCGGAGGGAAATAAGCAATAGACGCATTCGAATGAATGGATGTTAATTTCTATTAAACACTCTTCTTTTTCAAGCATGGTACATGAAACTGAATACTAGTATTACAAATTTTCTTAAAACGCTGTATTGATTTGAAACTATACATAGCGATATTTTACGTAGAGATTTTAAATTCTAAATATTATTTGAGTATTTTCTATCGTCAACCGTTTCTAGTTTTGATGGTGATTGTTATAATTTGTAAATCCAAAAATAGAGCGATCTTTTCTCACCTGGAATAGACAATTTACCTTGCATGTTGCATGTTGTACGCCCCCATCTCGACGCAGCATGTTAGATGATATGACAGACCAACCTTCCTTTGTCATGCAGGTCACCCTATGCTGCATGAAATATGTAAATTTGTTTATATTCGGCTGGGAATAATTTGAAGTGATTTCTTTTGTCACTTACTTTTACGAAGCAGACGGAAAGCGAGAACTTCGCTTATTTATGTTTCTGTTTCCCACAGTATGCATGTGTATGCATTGAATTAGTGTAAATCTTATGACAACTTCAGGCAGTCTGAAGATAAATTTTCTGTGCTATGGTATATACGCCTTTTTCATTCAGAGTGCATTGTATAAAGAGCATGGCACTACGAGGAAGTCGTGAGATGTCATTACTTGTTATATAACACTACCTACCATATTATCTGGCTGCCTACCATCCCATCAAGCATCTGGTGTGCGAGTACATATTGTTAGTCTTTAAATGACGCATTTCAACACATTTTGTGTTGACATTTTCTTCGTTTTATGTTTAGAGAAGAGTTTCATATAAAAGGTCTCATTTTCATAGTCTTTTTTCCCAAATGGCCGTAGTTCATAGAGGTAGAGGCGCATACTGCATTGCAAACCAGCACTTAACCGCTACCTTCAAATGTTTGTTCGACTAATAGGCCATTATCAAAGACACTAACATTAACATATAATGAAAATCCCAGCAAAAAGTAGCGTGTGTGGCACAAGGCCCCTTACATCTTGTGAATAGGAAAAACGTCTATTGCTTAAATGTGGTGGTCATTGACTGGGTTTAGCGGTATCTTACTTTCACCTTTACAGCTCACCTGAGCTGAAGGTTCACTTAGTGAACTATTGTGGGGGGAGATGTTTTTGTTTTGTTTCTTTTTTTTTTCTAGTCAAGTATTAACTCAGTGCTGGTCGAATAATGACGGAGTTATGCCCTTTGGACTTAAATGTCTATGCAGTTATTGTAGATTCACCTTGTCTTCGCAACTTCTCCTTAACCATCAGGAGGATTTCAAAGAAAAATGGTAGCTCACAATATGTGGATGTGCATATTGTAAAGGTAATGCTTATCAAAATATCACTGGAAGTATTGCCCTTGAATAACACTTTCAAAAATGTCATAAAACAAGATTTTGATAATAATAATAATAATAATAATAATAATAATAATAATAATAATAAAAATAATAATAATAATAATTATTATTATTATTATTATTATTATTATTATTATTATTATTATTATTGTTATTATTATTATTATTATTAAATATTAAATTTAAAATTTAAAAAATTTAATATACATACATACACATATACACATACACATGAATACACATGTACACACACGCACACACATACACACACACGTATATATATACATATACATGATCATACACATATGCATGCTCTGGCGTGATTATCCAGTGTCAAGTGCTAGACAGAGATGTAAAAGTATGAATTCATCACTAAAAAGCAAATGACACCAGGGGACGGTGCCTTTTATCACCTATTTCGGGTGAAAAAAGAACATACAAAATATATATGTGTAGGCAAGTATGGAGATATAGATCAAACTTCTAAAATTAATTTTTTCTCAACCTCATATCTACTTGAGGATGTACTCAGCTGAGTATTCCTCAAAATTATCTTGTTCGAAATTTTCTCAAATCATTTGAGGAATACTCAGCTGAGGGAAATATTGAGGAAAGCGCTCATCGTAACCATGGTTACTGATCAACGTCAGGGATGTAATTGTAATAAGCGGCATATTTATGTCTCCCCCAACGGAATATAGGTTTAGCCATCGTCGTCCTTCTGTCTGTCAGTCCATAGAGCGTGTCCGAGCTGTCATACCATAGATACTATCACTTTCATATTTGAATTGTATTTAGCATGTTGTTGATAAAGCCTCAAAGGTTTCACAACACCTTGACCCAAGAGTCGTAGAGAGGGAAAGGGAAAAGGGGGCCAGGTTTTATTCTTATAAAATGACATCTAGTTAGAAAGTAAAACTAGAAGTGGATGTGTTGGTATTGTAAGTGTAATAATATTACATATTATGTTGTCTCGTCTGCGTGTCTGTACGAGACTATAATAAACTTATGATAAGTCCAACAGTAGTATTACCGGTAGTAAAAAGGTCCAGTAACAGGAATGAGACCGAAAAGCTTGTGTTGTCGCATGTGTTACTCGAAAGGGAAAATGTTGTATTCTTCAGGGTCATGATTTGTGACAAAGAAGAGGCTTGACGAGAGGTGCAAAGTAAGTTAATGCCTAAGAATGTACTTAATATTTTATCTAGGTTTCGTAAGTCTTGCTAGTGAGTTAACCCTTTAGGACTGGCTTTTGGGCAGTTGGTAGAATGGCAGCATTCAGTCTTGCTTCTCTTTGTATCTTATGGCATGTACATTTGGGTCAACTCTGCTAATGTGTCTCTGCAACAGTATGGTCCGTTGTGCAGACAACACTCTCTGATATATCAACCGGGTCTTCGATTTGCCGGAATTCACGCACACACACACACACACACCTTCACACCCACCCACCCACACACACACACACACACACACACACACACACTGGAGGAAAATCTCAGATATTTTCTTTGTACAAAATGTGCTTGAGGAGAAACTCAACTTTGAGGAAAAAGCCTTAATTTTGAGGAATATCATACAATTTAAAATGAGGAATCCCTCAAATATTTGAGGAAAACACTCAAACTTGAGGAAAATCTCAGTTTGAGAAGTTTGATACTAGTAATCTTTTTCACATATTATGTATCATTGTCTTGAATCATTCATTGTGGAGGAGCAAGTTTACAGTCATTTGTCAGTTGTCAAAACCACTATATGCAAGAGAATATCTATATCAGTGAACTTCTTCAAGGACTCTGTTGTGCTCGGGTCTACTTGGGCCTTTTGTTTGTTTTGTTTGCTTTGGTTTGGGATTTTTTTCTCTCTCTCTCTTCCGAAGAAAAGAGGATTGATGATTATCCACATTCGATCAACATATAGATTTGAATTCGTGTCAGTTTTAGGTATGTTTGACTTAGGGTCATATATAATCCTATGACAATACGTCCGAAAAATATCTCGTATTCAATTAATCTGTAAAGGTAATGGTACCGTTATATGTAATCAGATAGTTAGGACGTGAAAGCATAGTCAGGGTACGAATAGATTGGAGATATTTCACTATCTCATATCAAAGGCAGGAAAGTTAAGGTCGAAATGAGGACCACTCCAGGTAATGACAAAGCCCCTCCCCCAGGTAATGACAGAGCACTACTCCAGATAATGACAGAGCACATCCTGCAGGAAAAAACAGAGTACTAAACCCCCCCCCCTCCCACCAGATAATGACAGCACTACCCCCAGGTAACGACAAAGCTTCTAGCCCAAGTAATGACAGAGCACTACCCACAGGTAATGGCAGAGCACTACCTGCATGTAGTGACAGAACACAACCCCCAGGTAATGACACAGCACTACCCAAGGTAATAACAGCACTAACACCCCCTTTCAGTTAATGACAGAACAGTACCCCCAGGTAATGATAGAGCACTAACACCACCCCACCCCCAGGTAATGACAGAGGACTACCTCCAGGTAATGGCAGCACTATCCTCAGGGAATGACACTGCACTACCCCAGGTAATGACAGAGGACTACTTCCAGGTAATAACAGAACAATATCCCCAGGTAATGACAGAGGACCGCCCCCAGGTAATGACAGAGGACTGGCCCCAGGTGATGACATCCTAGATACATGTATATACAAGGAATTTTTAATACAGATGAAATTACATTGACCAAATATTTTACTCAAATCTGCATATTTTGAAGGTAAGTTCCTTAACCCTACCCACAGACACCCTCACACACACACACCTACACACACATACACACACACACACACACACGTACGCACGCACAACCCTTCCTGCTAAAAGAAGCCGAGGATATCTATATATTTTCTGTATCTCATTTTAGTCGTACACTTTAATACCGCTTCTCTGTTTTGTTTTGTTTTTTTTTTTTCATAGTCGGGGAGTTTAGTGGTATAGCCTTGTGTAACCAAGTGTCTGCAAGTGGGATGTAATTAGATCCGCCATTCTGATGATCATACCTTTGTATTTATTGATGCAGACCGTGTTACATAACTTGCCCTATATAGCACAAAGTGCACGGGTTCAGTGTCTACCAGATCATGGAGCACATATCGCTTGCATCTGCCTCAATACCACACTGCACCCCGACTAATAATTAACGGATATTGATAAGTAATCAAGCATATTTTATAACAGACGTGTAAGTGAGTCTACAACTATGTTATATACGGTGAAATGTAAGTCAACTTCAAAGTCGGACGAAGTGCATAGAGCGTATGGATTACGTAACAATTGATTCTGGGTTTACCTACTAATGGTAATGGGTAGTTAGCTTACTATGCAGTCTTATATATAAGCAATGATGATATTAACCTTTGTTGACATGACGTGTTGCCAGTGTGAACTTCTTTGTTTCGGGATACTAATTATATACCCTTCTGTTGTATTATTTGTGGGCAGCAATACGGGGACAAAACTGATAGATTCTGTATCATGTATGCAATGTTTAATTTAGATTCAGACTATAAAATGCCTATACGCCATAGTAAAGACAACCTCAAGACGTTAAAAATGACGAGCTCAGGGCGAATTATAAGTATTCGATCACTCAGAGACATTATTCTATATAAATGTATTTAAATTTTTTAAATATTTTTACTCAGGAACTAAGCGTATAGATTAAAAAAAAAAGAAGAACTTTTTTTCTTTTCGCCATGTTATATCATTAGTATGTAAAATAACCTTGCTTATCTATACAATGTACGAGGGATAACAAAAAAGTTATCGGTCCAATGTACTTTGATTCAATAAATAAGTATAAAATCCCAGTCATATCATAACTCAATCATATTAAACAACTTTTGATAAAGAGAAAGAGGGAGCTAGTAGTATTTCAAAGCTTTTGATTCTACGCGGAATATGCTGTTGAAAGTTGAAGAAAACTGAAGTTAGAGCAGTGATTAAGTATCTGTGCAAGAAGGAGATGACTCCCAAGGACATTCACGAGGACTTCATGAAAACCCTTGGGAAGGTGTCACCTTCGTATAGTACTGTTTAACAAGGGCTACTGTCATATGTAATATGGATAATTTTTGATCAATAACCATATTCATTAGGACTATAGTCCTAATGAATATGGTAATTGATAAAAAATTATCCATATTACATATGACAGTACTGACTTTAAAGGGGGGAGCATTGAAGATGATAAACGTTTCAGAGAGCCTACCAAACGAAAACGTTGATATTGTGTGCATACTTTTGTCATGTGTGACAGAAGGCGAAACTTCTTAGATATAACCAGAGAATTTGGCATAGGTCATAGGACATGAATATCCCAAGAATGTTGACTGAAGATCAGAAGAGAAATTCGTATATTTCTTTGCAACTTTTGTCTCGGTATGAGATGATTCCCAATGTCTTATGGGTGGAATCGTCACTCAGGATGAAACTTAGGTTACCATTTTGATCCTGAGTCCAGGAACAAAGCTTTCAATAGATTGACCCTGACTCGCCCCATCCTAAAATTACAAGAGAGTTTCCTCAGCTGGGAACGCCATAATCTCTATCTTTTGGGATTGATTTCACGTATATGGTGACGGCATCTGCATGATGCATTGCATAGAAATTACTACATTTGCAACGGAACCACCCGAAGCAGTGAGGGATCTTTTGCGTGCCACGCCTACCGTGACATGGAACCTCGGTTTTTAATGTCTCATCGGAAAGACAGAACACCGGTGTGCTCAGGGCGGGAATCGAACCCGGGACCTCTAGGTCAAGAGCAGAGCACCTTATCCGCTAGGCCACACCATCTTCTATCTTTAGGGACAATCAGGAATATATATATATATATATATATATATATATATATATATATTGCAAATGAGCTAAAGAGGCTGCGACAGTCTTTGTCTGTCCGTCTGTCTGTCTGTCCGGATGGTTTCCAGATAATAAATTGAATTGTGATAGAGTGTGTAGAGTGCTTGAATGGGATTGTGTTAAAGGTCAAATATGTAGGTCAATGAAGCTAAAAATAGGTTTTTGGTTTCCAAATGTTTACATGAGTGGGGATTGACCAATATTATTGAAACTTTACACATTTGATTGTTAATGGAGAGTGCTTGCATGGGATTGTGTGTGTGGTCAAAAAGTTAAATATGTAGGTCACTGTTGCTAAAAAATTTTTTTGGGGGTTTCCAGATGATATTTTGAGTTAGGAATGACCAGTATAGTTGATACTTCCTATCATATTTGTTTATGAACATTTCTGTTGTGGGATTGTGTGTGTGTCTGTCTGTCTGGGTCACTTATGCTAAAATAGATATTTGTTTCCAGATGATTACTTTTATGATTGACCAATATTGATGAAGCTTTACACAGAGGTAGTTTATAAAGAGTGCTTGCTTGGGATTGTGTTTGGATTCAAAAGGTCAAATATATATAGGTCACTGTTGCTTAAAATAGATTTTGAGGTTTTCAGATGGTAACTTATGTTAGGAATGACCAATTTAGATGATACTTCATATAATATTAGTTTATGAACTCTTCTAGTGTGGGATTGTGTTTGAAATCAAAAAGTAAATTATTTAGGTCACTTGATGAAAATAGATTTTTGGTTTCCAGATGATAACTACAATTAGACCCTGCTATAATACCGTATCTAACCTCATATACCTAACACCCCCTCCCCTTTTTCAGAAAAAAAAAATTAAATAAATAAAAAAAAAAAAAATAAATTAATAAATAAAATAAAAAATAAGATGGCAGTGGTTACTGGCTCACTAGTGTTAATTTCCTATGTGATAATGTCTTGTTGCAACCTATTGAGACATTCACCTCAAACACACTGATGACGGCAGGGGACGAGTGTTTCATGCAACACTGACTGTAAGCTTGTTATTCCTTCAGTTTACGTGATACCAAGGCAATGTAGCCACGTCGTTCGTACATACGTCACACTCGAAAGACATTTTAAGAGACATACTTTACTTGATACCGAGGCAGTGTAGCCACGTCGTTTGTACATACGTCACACTCACTTGGAAGACATTTTAGGAGACATACTTTACGTAATACCAAGGCAGTGTAGCCACGTCGTTCGTACATACGTCACACTCACTCGGAAGACATTTTAAGAGACATACTTTACTTGATACCGAGGCAGTGTAGCCACGTCGTTTGTACATACGTCACACTCACTTGGAAGACATTTTAGGAGACATACTATACGTAATACCAAGGCAGTGTAGCCACGTCGTTCGTACATACGTCGCACTCGGAAGACATTTAAAGAGACATACTTTACTTGATACCGAGGCAGTGTAGCCACGTCGTTTGTACATACGTCACACTCACTTGGAAGACATTTTAGGAGACATACTTTACGTAATACCAAGACAGTGTAGCCACGTCGTTCGTACATACGTCGCACTCACTCGGAAGACATTTAAAGAGACATACTTTACTTAATACCGAGGCAGTGTAGCCACATCGTTCGTACATACGTCACACTCACTTGGAAGACATTTAAGAAACATACTTTACGTAATACCAAGGCAGTGTAGCCACGTCGTTCGTACATACGTCACACTCACGTTGAAGACAATTTAAGAAACATACTTTACGTGATACCGAGGCAGTGTAGCCACGTCGTTCGTACATACGTCACACTCACTCGGAAGACATTTTAAGAGACATACTTTACTTGATACCGAGGCAGTGTAGCCACGTCGTTTGTACATACGTCACACTCACTTGGAAGACATTTTAGGAGACATACTTTACGTAATACCAAGGCAGTGTAGCCACGTCGTTCGTACATACGTCGCACTCACTCGGAAGACATTTAAAGAGACATACTTTACTTGATACCGAGGCAGTGTAGCCACGTCGTTTGTATATACGTCACACTCACTTGGAAGACATTTTAGGAGACATACTTTACGTAATACCAAGGCAGTGTAGCCACTTCGTTTGTCCATACTTCACACTCACTGGGAAGACATTTTAAGAGACATATTTTACTTAATACCGAGGCAGTGTAGCCACATCGTTCGTACATACGTCACACTCACTTGGAAGACAATTTAAGAAACATACTTTACGTAATACCAAGGCAGTGTAGCCACGTCGTTCGTTCATACGTCACACTCGCTCGGAAGACATTTTAAGAGACATACTTTACTTAATACCGAGGCAGTGTAGCCACGTCGTTCGTACATACGTCACACTCACGTTGAAGACAATTTAAGAAACATACTTTACGTGATTTATCATTTTATGAGACTAAAGAAGATCGATCTCTCATCCATGCAATATGAAACCCTCAAAAAGATTGTTATTTATGGGGCCAGTATATTACGAATATCGCTTCGGACATGCTCTCTTTTAGAATTTGGTAACACTTTCCGCTAAATTTAAATATCATCCGTAACCAGCGTACTGCACTACCTGCTACTTTTCGGGTGTTAATTGGGGCATTTTAATTGATGTTACCTTCTTAGATTTAGATTACATCCGTACACGAACAGAGTTTGACACGGTTGTCTGAATGCCGAAATAGTAATTTTGCAGGTCAAATTAACATGTTTTCAGTCAGATATTAAAGAAAATTAAAGGATGTTTGTCCCTTAATAGCAATTAGGCCTATTCTAGGATTGTAATGTCGTCCCTGAATATCATATTACCGAATTGGTTTACATAACCGGTCACGATCGCTCAGAAGCTTCGCTCATAGAAACAGAAACTACCCATTTTAAATGCTTTACTTAATATCATGCGCGGATCCAGAAATTTTTGTCAGAGTGGGTCCAACCAAAAAAGGTAAATTTTTCTCTTAGACGAGGGGGGTCCAACCCCAAAAATGCCCAAATATTACCTTTTTTGGTAAAAATTTCGGATTCCAGGAGGGTTCAGACCCCCCTACCCCCCTACCCCTTCTGTATCCGCGCATGAATATCATTTAACTAATTTTCTCAATTTGACACCAAATATTTAGGATATACTCTCTGCATTTCCTCTGATAATTTTGAACATTGTTTAGTAATTCCGACGAAAATGATATTTCAGAATATCTTTTATCCTTTGATACAAAAATATCATCATAAGTAGTTGCAACAAGAGGAGCAAAAACTCACAAAGTGTATTCACCCTATCAGACGTGTCGGTTTTTTACATCCAAGGACTAAACAACATAACTGATTATAAAACTTGACTTTTTTAGTATTTCTAGAATCAATAGAATATTTACTAACTGTAAGTCAATAAATGTGAATGAATATTAACCATTATATTTTATTACTATTATTTATGTATTTTGAACTGAGACAATCATTTGGGCCAGCAATTTATTTACAAAGAGTGTCATATAAAGCAGTCACAATACTAAAGTAACCAATAACCCAAAGGGGATAGATACACTTTATATTTCCCATTAATGCTTCCAGCAATTTCCTCTAAGATTTTGAATTTGAATTATTCAAATGTCAATCACACTTCCTACACGTAGCAGATCCAGGAATTTATTTATGAAGGAAAATTGGGTGGATGGAGGAGGCTGAGAGAACTTTTTGTTTTGTTTTCTCTGTAGAAGCACAAATAAACAAGAAGTTTGAAATTATTAATTAATATCTTTCTTTTATATTCTAAAAACAGTACATATATAATATCTTATCATATTTTATTTTAAAAAAATTCCCAATTTGGAGCAAAAACGCCGCGAAATTCCCAATTCCATTGCCATGGGCCATGTTCCCAAAATAGTGAGAAAAAGCCCTGCAAGTACCCGCGTAAAGCTAGCATCTCTAGTACTTGCTTAAAACTAGCTATTTAGGTATTATTTCAAGGCTAACATCCACTGTATATGCTGAAAGTAGTGATCCCAGTTTACTCTGAAAATATGATCCAAGAACCCAAAACAGTTACTAAGGAAAATTAAAAAAAAAAAGTTAAATGTATTGGCAAGTGATCGGTGTAAATGTAAGACATGTGCGATTCACCTGAGATTTGGTGTCTGGTGCGGTATGTGCACGTTGTAGTGCAGTGTTGTTATACATGTCATTAATTCAGAGAGATGGATGGCTTCGTATAATCAGCCCACAACACATCAGCATGTGATCGCCTCTCAGAACCGTCGGTTAGTGCACCATGGATTGTAATTTAGCTGTAGAAAAACTGGTAAGTGAAGTACCCAAGAACTGTGACCGTCGACCGCTATGTAGGGAGGGATGTTGTATAACACGCTCTGTGTTCTCTCTCACGATGACAAACACAGCTGCCAAGCGAGACACTCAGACATATGATTTCATTTTCATGATTTAACCTATTCAAATAATCAAGAATATGTTAATGATGGTCATACTCATTGTCGGAATTTTGAGAATTACGCATATTTCTTACCCGGATGTAAAGAAATGTGCACGTGATAAATCAATACCGAAGTACTAGGAAGTAACATGGTCTTAAATACATGCTTAATTCCTTACTTTATATACATCTAGTACACCAATCTTTGACCTATGCTTCTAATGGACAGTACGCATATATGAAGTTCAACATTTTTATAGATTTAAGTTATACTGGTAAAATTTTGAAAATATCGCTGGATGTACCAAGTTGTTCTTAAAGATAACATCCTTTTTTATTTGAAGAAAACTTCAAGAAGAGATGAAGGTGCCCTTAATAATCACTTCGATACTGCCATGTAATAAATATTAAGTCACCGCCATGCAAGGGATACTTGGTTAGTACTCTGATACTGCCCTTTAATAACTTGAGTACTCAGATACTGCTGTGTTATTGTCGAACACTCCGACACTGCCATGGAATGAAATAGTATTCAGATATTGCTGTTATTGTTGAGTACTCGGACATTCCCATAGAACGATTGCTACTCAATTATTGCCATGTTATGATGAGTACTCATATACTGTCATATGACAATCATTATAATGTGGTATGATGATTGGTACTCGGATAATACTGTGTTATGATTGAGTACTCAGATACTGCCATATGATGATTGTTATAATGTCGTATGATGATTGATACATAGATACTACTGTGTTATGATTGAGTACTCAGATACTGCCATATGATGATTGTTATAATGTCGTATGATGATTGATACATAGATACTACTGTGTTATGATTGAGTACTTAGATACTGCCATATGATGATTGTTATAATGTCGTATGATGATTGATACATGGATAATACTGTGTTATGATTGAGTACTTAGATACTGCCATATGATGATTGTTATAATGTCGTATGATGATTGATACATAGATACTACAATGTTATGATTGAGTACTTAGATACTGCCATATGATGATTGTTATAATGTCGTATGATAATTGATACATAAATACTACAATGTTATGATTGAGTACTTAGATACTGCCATATGATGAGTGTTATAATGTCGTATGATGATTGATACATAGATAATACTGTGTTATGATTAAGTACTCAGACAATGCCGTATAACAGTTCATACTTGGACACTGTTATGTAATGATTGAGTACTCAAATAATGCCATATAACAGTTCATACCCAGGCACTGCCATGTTATGATTGAATACTCAGATAATGCCATATAACAGTTCATACTCAGACACTGTCATGTAATGATTAAGTACTCAGATAATGCCATATAACAGTTCATACCCAGGCACTGCTGTGTTATGATTGAGTACTCAGATAATGCCATATAACAGTTCATACTCAGACACTGTCATGTTATGATTAAGTACTCAGATAATGCCATATAACAGTCCATACTCAGACACTGCCGTGTTATGATTGAGTACTCAGATAATGCCATATAACAGTTCATACTCAGACACTGTCATGTAATGATTAAGTACTCAGATAATGCCATATAATAGTTCATACTCAGACACTGTCATGTAATGATTAAGTACTCAGATAATGCCATATAACAGTTCATACTCGGACACTGCTGTGTTATGATTGAGCACTCAGATAATGCCATATAACAATTCATACTCGGACACTGCTGTGTTATGATTGAGTAAGTTAAAATGTTAAGTAAGGTAATATCTTTAGTATAAATATGAATAAGCTTTTGGTTATGCAGTGCAGCAAATTTTTCATGTAGTCAGGTGTTTTTTTTATAAGCAAATTGTTCTCAGGTGCCTATTTTGGCTCCTTATTGTTACAGCCAACCCACCCAAACCACAAACAGGGTTTGGAAGGTATATAACAAACCATGTTCATTTGTCCCTCACTTGTCTGTTTAAGTGATTTGAAAACTCTTCTGTATAGATATGGATACAGCTTTAATATTTCAAATATAGGGTGCTTATAATAAGTGCTATCAATTGGTGGTACATTGTTGACCTAGTGATCTTGACACTGGAGTTTGACCTTAATTTTCAAAACTTCTGAACATATATCATGTCTTTCTACTAGTAAGCTTTAGCAGTTTGATATTTCACACATGGACTACTCATAGATTTCATTTAGTGCCAAGTTGGCTTTTTTCCCTAGAGAACTTCACATTTGAGTTTGATCTTAGCTTTTCAAACTTGTTAAGCTTCATTATATTATTTTAATGATAAGGGTGAGTGGTTTGATATTTCAATCTTAGATTCCCCATGACCATAGCTTTCATTTCATTTCATTTAGACTTTTGACTTACTGACTTTGACCTTGACATGTTATGAACATTGACATGGAAAGAATTATAGTTTTCATATTTTAGTCATAAATGCATATCTTCTAGGGTTTTAATTTAAAATCATCACTTTTGACAAAGTGACTTTGACCTTACATTTGACATATGGTTAGAGTTGGAATTTTATATTTCAAATTTAGATATAATATGACAAGGGCTTTCATTTTGAATATAACTTTTTACTTAACTGCCTTGACCTTGATATTTAACGTACTTTAAATGGTAAGAATCAGATAAATACAGGTCATGTCTTTTGATCTGGTGGCCTTGCCCTTCATATTTCTATTTTTATACTCCTATTTGTACCTATTTTCATGTTGTAAGATTTAAATCTTTCACATGTCAAACATAGATACATTGTGAAAAGGGCTTCCATTTGAGATCACACAACTTTTAGTTTACTTTTTCATTGTCAGCCTCCTCCAACTTTTAGTTTACTTTTTCATTGTCAGCCTCCTCCTTAACAGCCTAACAGATTTTGATAAAACTTTACTTATAGTACTTCTGGATCTCTACAAAGTTTGTATGTTTTTATTCAGTTCTGTCAACAGATGGTGTCACCATAGACAAAAGTATGACCAATTTTCTTTTTATGAAGGATGTATGGATATAAAAACTAATGGGATATGAGTGTTTTAAAAAGATGTTAGATGGAAGTTTCTTCTTTTTGTTCAAATCTGGAAAAGAAAATTTTAAATTATTTGGTCATCTTTTGGACTGTCATTTTTACCTATTACCCAGGTCATTTCTAATTTTTTTCCTTGTAGGTTGCTTATAATGCATTTATTTTGTGGTTTGTGATTTTATTGTAATGTTGTAATGAATGTAGTTGGGAAGAAAAGGAATATGGATGTAATTTCTTGGAGTTTTTGCAATTTTGTTTAAGATTAGAAAAAAGGGAGGCAATTATACAGTCAGTTTGTAATGATCAGCTTTGATGGATATCTGCTTCGGAACTGATTGAAAGATTTTTGGTGAAACTATTGGAGGTATGAAGTACTTAATGTCCCCTACAAATAAGTTACTGTTTTTAGACTAGATTTGTCAAGGGATGGATTCATGGCAGAGTGTTACAGGCCTTCTTAAGACCCGCTTCATAGAAGATCATTAAATGAGATGTATCAGAGCATTCTAGAAGTTCTAGAAGGGAGTCGTAAGAGATGTTTATGTTTTTGGCTCCATTATAAAATCAAATTATTTGATGCTTACTATTTTTAATTAGCCATTTTCACCTATTTTCAGGTAATTCCTTAGAATTTTTCATTGTAGCTTATAGATTTTGCGTAGTATAATAGAATGTAATAAGAAAGAAATGGGAAAAGGTGGGAGGGATATTCTATTAGCATATAACGACACCTTTTCTTGGACATGCATTTCAATACTAATGGAAGGATATCTCTTATTTATATTTTTTCAAATTTGGTATATTTGAAGTAAGGTCCCATACTAATGGTGCTATTTTACAACACATCCTTGGCTAGAAGACATATGCCTTAAAGGATAACCTCTTTTGGCAAACTTCTCCTTCAGACTGGCAGTATAGGTCAACAATCTTAATGCATCAGAGAACTCTAGAAAGATGTCTTTTGAAGTGTTGTTATTTTGAGTTCCCATCTGAAATCAAAATCATTTTCAACTTGGTTGAATCCGGCGTGGCCTAGTGGTATCGCGCTGGCCTCCTGATCGGAAGGCCGGGGTTCGAGTCCCGCTCTTGTCATGCCGGGGTCCTCTCTTTCGGATGAGACGGTAAAATCTGAGGCCCCATGTCGTGGTATGCATGACACGTTAAAGATCCCTCACTGCTTCGGATGGGTCCGTTGCAAAGGTCAAAATTTGTATGCCCTGTATCAGACAGATGCCGTCACCATATATGTGAAATATTCGTGGTGTGACGTTAACCAAAATTCAATCAATCAATCATCTTGGTTGATATATTGACTTATTCAGTACAGAGAAGCAACATTGCATTTATTTGCAAGCATTTACTAATATTTAAAAATTGCTGTTTCAATCGTTATTTCAAAGTGTCATGTAAAAGTTCTTTTTTCTGGATTTATTTTGATTTCCCCCCCTATTTTTAATGTAGACCAGTTCTGGTATGGTTAAGGTAAGTGGTTTAAACCTTATTAAAGGCAAATATTGTTTTAGTTCATTTTACATCAAAATTAAATTTTAAAAATTATTTCAATAAAAAAGAATTCTATCTTTCACATATTTTTGGAACATTGTTTTGATTTATTCATTGTGGAGAGGCCAGTTTACACTTAACAATCTGTCAAAACACAGTAAGCAAGAGAACATCTGTATCTGTGAATTTCTTCAAGCAGTCCTTTGTTTGTGAAACAGTGTACTGATGGGTGATATTTGGGCCTCTTGTTTATGAATCAGGGTATTTCATTCGTCAAAATATGTGGCCACCCTACACTCAACATGACTGAAGAGCCTGTCCTGATGAGCAAACTTTGCTAATCACTTGACTACAATTGCTTGTTATTAACTTGGAGTTAGAGAAGGATATGGTATAACTTATTTGTGTTGTATATATGTCTATATATGTGATAATAATAGCATGCATGTATTTTGTACACATGTTTATGCTTTACTCATAATTTGAATTTTTACAAGTTTTTGTTGTACATCTGTGAATGTAACCTATATGCACTGTTAACATGTTATTATATGCTATAGTTTGTTTAATTTGTTTGTTAAGTTGGTATGGCTCAGTGGATAAGGTGCTGGGCTCTTGACTGAGAGGTTCCAGGTTTGACTTCGCTCAGCGGCCCTGGATGCACCACTGTTCCATCTTTTGGATGAGACAGTAAGAATCAAGGTCCCGTGTCACGGTACGCGTGGCACATAAGATCCCTCACTGCTTCAGATTGGTTCGTTGCAAAGGTCTAAATTTCTATGCAAAGCATCAGGCAGATGCAGCACCAGATACCTGAAATAATCGTGGAGTCGGGTAAAACAATATTCAATCAATCATTTGTTTATCACATTTATGACAATGTACAATAACAATTACATACATGTATTTATGTATATATGTTTCTGTATAATTATTCATAATTTTAAACTTCACAAGCCTTTTTTTATAGAGTTGTGAGTGTTACCTATGTGCACTGGTAACATGTTATTATATATGATACAGTTAATTTCCTTTCTCTGTTACATTTATGGTAATATATGGTAAAAATAACATGCATGTATTATTTACACATGTTTATGTATTACTCAATTTAAAATGTTTTTAGCTCACCTGAGCCAAAGGCTCAAGTGAGCTATTGTGATCAATCACCGTCCGTCGTCCGTCGTTAACTTTTCACATTTTCGACTTCTTCTCCAGAACCACTGAACAGAATTTGATGAAACTTGATAAGCATGTAGTACTCATGGTCCCCTACAAGTGTTGTTGTTTTTCGTCCGGATTCATCAACAGGTGGCGCCACCACAGGCAAAAGTAGGTCAAAGAGGGTACCCTCCTTTGACAAACTTCTTCTTCAGACCGGGGGCATACAGAGACAAACCGAATGCATAGGAATGATCTAGAGGGATGTGTGAAGAAGTGTTGTTATTTTTCGTTCCGTTCCGAAATCAAAATTTTGACGTTTTTTGGATGTTTTTTTGTACTTGGTAGTTTTAATGCAGAAAAGTAGTATTTTTTTCTTTTAGTAAACATTGATGCATTAATTTGGTTTAATTTGATCATTTTGATGGTAAGAAATACTACTGCGAAGGAAATTTTTCAATATTTTATGTTTTGGATTTTTTATGAATTTTTTAAGACTTTCAAGAAAAAGGGGGGTGGGATAATTGGTGTAAACATTTCACAGTTTGAACTTTTTCTTCAGAACCACTTGCTGGAATTCAATGAAACTTGGCATGCATCAAATACTCAAGGTCCCTGACAAATGTGGTCATCTTTGTCAGGATCCATGAACAGGTGGCACCACCACAGACAAAAGTAGGTCACAGAGGGTACCCTCCTTTGACAAACTTCTTATTCAGATCGGGTGCATACAGCGACAAACCGACTGCATAGGAATGATTTAGAGGCATATGGGAAGAAGTGTTGATTTTTTTGGTTCCATTCCGAAATCAAATTTTTGACGTTTTTTCATTTTTATTTTGGACTTTGTTATTTTAATGCATTAAAGAGTTATTATTTTCTTTTAGTAAACATTGATGCATTCATTTGGTTTCATTTTATCATTTCTATGGTAAGGAATGCTGGTGCGAAGGAATTTTTTCAATATCTCGATTTTTGAATTTTTTATGAATTTTTTAAGACTTCCAAGAAAAGGGGGGGGGGACAATTTTTCATATCTTCAACTTGATCTACAGAACAACTTGAAGGATTGTGATAAAACTGGGTAGGATGCAAGTACTCATAGTCCTTTTCAAAGGTTTTGTTTTTTGTGCGGATCATCCAAATTGGTTAACAGATAATGCCACAATGTCTAAAAGTAGGTCTCACAATGGTACATATACCACTTGGTAATTGAAATATGGAGAGCAGCGGTTCAAATCCAGCTGTGGTCAAAAAAATTTTTTTTTTTTTTTTACACATCTAAATAAGTTTTTAGATGTTTCTCAACATTCAACATTTGAAATTAGGAATTTTACGTTTAAGACTTCCAAAAACAAAGGAGGGGGGGGCGGTTTGGCCATTTTTCACATTTTCAACTTTTTCTACAAAACTGTTTGAAGGATTTTAATAAATCTTGGTAGAAATAAGTCACTTATGATCCTCTTCAAATTCTGTTGTTTTCTTCGAGACCTCTGTACAGGTGGCGCCACCATAGTCAAGAGTAGGTCACAAAAGAGTTCCCTCGTTTAACAATATTCTTTTTCATACGGGCTGTATACAGAGACAAACAGAATGCATAGAAATGATCTAGAGGGATGAGTGAAGATGTATTGTCCTTTTGGTTCCCTTCCAAAATCAAATTTTAGAATTTTTTTCGACATTTCTTTGGACTTGGTGATTCAATGCAGAAAAAAGTGTCATATTTCCTAGTTAATTGATAATGATGATTTCTTATGGACTATTGTGATCATAATTATGGTAAGGATTGTTACTTTGAAAGAATTTTGTCAATATCTCAATTTTTGGATTTTCTATGAATTTTTTAAGACTTCCAAATAAGGGTGCATAGGAACAATTCAATCACATTTTTCACTTCTGCTGTTATACCACATGAAAGATTTTAATGAAACATGGAATACATGAAGTACTAAAAGTCCTCTATCAATTTGGTAAATTTCATCCAAATTGGTTAACAGATAATGCCACCATGTCTAAAAAGCAGTTCTCACAATAGTACATATACCACTTGGTAATTGAAATATGGAGAGTAGCGGTTCAAATCCAGCTGTGGTCAAATTTTTTTTTTCATTTCTTTACACATCTAAATAAGTTTTTAGATGTTTCTCAACACTCAACACATGAAATTAGTCAATTTTAAGTTAGATCTGGACAATATTTGAAACAATTGTTGTTCATGACCCAGACTTGAAATCAGTCAACAAAAGGCCCCACCTAAAGAAAATGACTAACTTGTTGCCCTGAATGACTTCTTGCAGAGACAAAGGAAATGCTTAATATCAAAATCACCTGAATGAATGTGCAAAAAAGTGTTGTTTTTTATTCTAGCCTGAAATAAAATTTGACATATTTTCAACATCTGTGTTGACTTAGTCACATTAATGCAAAAATAAATGAATTCTTCCTTCAATCATGACTGATAATCTAGGTACTCAGGTGAGCGATATAGGCCCACTTGGGCCTCTTGTTTACAAACCTTTGTTGTACAACTGTGAATGTAACCAGTATGCACTGGTAACATGTTATTATATGATACGGTTTATTTCAATTGTCTGTTACATTTATGACATTATAATATTTTTGCAGTGGTTGTAGATGTGACATCTAATGGTTATCAGTTGTAGTCATTGCTTTGTAATGAACATTTATTGAATGTATTTGACGTGTGGACTTATAAAGAGGTCTTTACAGGATTATGTTGTGATAACCATACTTACTTTGAGTGTCATCAACTTAGTTTGAGAGTAGGTTTGGATATATAGATTAAGTATTCGACTCGAGATCACATGGTCTTAGGTTCAAATCACTTCAAAGTCTTGTTGGTGTTCTGTCGTTCCAATGAGACTTAAGACACAGTATATCTGAGCTAGTAAGAGAAGAGGTTATGACATTACCTAGTATAAATCAGTCAATTCAGATGTTCTTGATTTAGTATTGTTGACCAAAAATATTTCACAAATAGAGCATTTTGTACGGTACTTATTTTTTTAAATGTACCTGATATTTTCAAGATAAAGAGAAAACTATCTGAGTGTTACAGTATATTTGCCAATATTTTATGTATTCATAAATTGTACATATTGTTGAGTTCATAGCTAAGGTTTTCTTTATATACTCTGTTTCCAAACTAGAATTATATCAGAGGATACCCAAATCAAAGAAAAATAGATATATCGCAACAGTTTGTCAATAAACTTACAATTTTCCATGAAATCTATTTCAAACCATTCACATATTTTACATAGATTATGATATAAAAACCAAAAAAAATTAAGCATTTTTTTTTTAAACTTTTCTCCATAAAACTCCCATTTTCATTCAAGTATTTTGATTTAAATATGTAGTATAATTTACTTTATGGTAGAGAAATCTTAAACGTTTTTTCACATAAAGAAAAAGATAATGACTGCCTGAATTCTACAGTAAGTGCATATTCTAAGCTCATTTAAAAAATTAGTCAACTGTGAAAGATTGAAGTGTTGCACAATTGCACAGCAGACAAAAACTCATGCTTCAATAGGTCTGTCTAATGCTTTATATGGCTAAATACCCATATCGACTTTATGTGCATCTTACTGCGTTCCTAACTCAATATTATGCAAGGGATATGTAATTTCATCAGGTTAGTTCAGATCATAAAATAAAATGCAGAATTTCATGTTACCTATTACGGCAGTCATTAAATGCGCATGTGCACAGGATTTAATTGATCTAGCTTGAATGTTGAGAGTCGGTAAAAAACATGCATCATCCTCCAGTATGGAAAAAGTTTGGGAATGCTTCTTCTCTCCTCATGTACTTCAATGGTGAGCCTCTTTGTTCGCTTATTTGAATTTTTTAATTAATTTTTTTGGATTGAACATTTGATTGTATACAGTTGTCTTTTCTTGACTGATGTCTGTTGCATTTTGATTAGAGTGTGTGTGTACAGTCAGGCATTGTTATGTAACAATCTATTGAATTAACATGCAAGTGGCATATGGCAATGTCTAGGTTGTAATGTTGAGTTTTGACAAGCAAAATGTGCATGTAGCTAAGTGGGAAATATTTGGAGTTTTCCTTATGTACGGTTAAGTTTCTAGGTCCGCCTCCAGGAATATTTTGAGAGGTCATCATGGCGGAGTTCATTTTATTTTTGCGAAAAATTTTTGTATTAGCGACTCACTATCATGTCGTTTGCATTGTTATGTAACACAAAATGTTCAAGGGGATGGTTTCCCGCCCCCAGGCATTGTATACTGAGCATGGAAATTATTGAGATGAATATTCAAGTCATACCAATTTGTGCAGCTTGGCTAATTTCTTGTGCCACTTATGCATTGGAAGGTGCATCAGAGTGGAGAATCGAATGCATGACATTAAAATGCACAAAAATGTGCATAATGCTACACTGTCATTAAACTTTGACAAAGCATTGAAAACCATCCTTTGAAAACATATTAATGAAAGATCGAAAGAAAATTTATTTTGCAAAAATCCAGTAAGGTCATACGTAAGTAGTTGTTTGATTTCAAGCGCATTCTCGTATAATAAATATGTCTGTCTGAAATATACAAAAAGCTTGGATATACGCATGCGCTTACTGGGTCAATTGCTATTCCTATACTATTAAGTCGAATGAACATGCATCGAACATGGATGCATAATTTTGGGAACGTGGCCCCATTTTTATGTTACTATAATGGTAAGCCAATTATAACATGGAGATAATAACATCTTTTGGATACATGTTTTATTGTAGATATTCTTATTACGGTATTATTAGCAGTTTTAAGTTTGAATGGGTGGTGTATGTGGAGCGGTGTCTTCCAAGTTTGTGTTGTCTGGAACGCATTCCTGCGGTGAACTATATCTGTCACGTTCTATGTAAGTAACGCGATTGCGTACAATATCCCCATCTATATATTTTTTTTTCCTTAACGAGATATGACTTTTAAAATCAGTTCAATCGTATCTGATTCTTAGACTTATACAGGATATATTAATATGCTGGTATGGTAATAACAATGCCCCTTAAAATTTTTTGTGAATTCAAAATGGCGGGTACAACGAAAAAATGTTTATGATTCTGATAGTTTAACCGTATTGCATTTTTGTGAACTGTATTGTCGTTTTCAGTATCGAAAATAAATATCGAATATTATTTCGTAAAATGTGTTAACATTAGTTTTTTCAATCTTCGTTAACACTCATGCAACTTCGACTTTTCTGTATTTATGTAAAATAATATCAAGATGGCGGTTTTAAGAAGCTAGTTGAAGGATCCTGTATTACAGAATTTATTCTATCCATCGATACAATGTTTTATGATATATTTGTTCACTCGTGAAATTATAATAATTGCAAAACCTGAATACACAGTATATTGAGAATTATTGTTTCTTATTTATTGCAAGCAAATTATTTCATCTTTTGTGGTATCGTTAATCGCTCATCCGGGGTTTTAAATGTGATTACATTTGTTTGTAAGGTATTGTAATTCGTCGTCATTTAGTTACGTATTGCAGTCAGAAATTGCTCTTGATAAGAGAAGAATCAGTCGGAGAATTATTTTGATCTTCAATTCATATTGTGTCTTTTTCTTCTTTTATTTTCATAATAAAAAGGGAAAAAAAGAAAGAAAAAAGGAAGAAAAAAAAATGAAAATTAAAAGAAAATTGCAAAGAATGTGTAATTTATTTAACACTGAATTTTAATGCATGTTATTATCATTTATGAAGTAATTAAAGTAATACCTTCGAAAGTTTTGTTTATCAAATCATGAACAAAAAATAATCATAAATATTTACTTTTTTTCAATAAAAAGTAATAAATATGCAGTTTTTATAATTTTCAAACAATCAGCTAACGTTATTTTATAATATTCTGCAGCTTGTTGCCTTAGAATAAATTCCCTTTGATAGTACCCGCTCCCCTAAATCTATACTTGTAAAAATATAAAAAATATTAATACAATCTACAGAATTAAATTTTACAGTTAAGTGTTAAATATTAATTAATGTATAGAAAAAAATTATTTCTATATTTTGTTAATATTGACTGGTTAATTTGGTTTTATTTTGCATTCCAAAGTTAAATTAAGCATCGAAAAGCAAGGTTTAAAACAAATTGGCTCTGGATTTTTTTTTTATAACCTCAGGAAATTGCAGCATTTAGTCTTTCTGTTCCACTGTCAAAAATTTTATTTTATTTTAGGTGAACATTTGCTGCATATGGCATATGTGTTTTTCAAATAATTGATGTTAAATGTAACAAAGTTTATAACTTAAATGAAAATTGACCAAATATATAGGCATAAGGCACAAAACGAAACTTGTTCCTTATTCTGTTATACAAGTCAACCCACTTATTAGATGTACATAATAAATTTATGAGGGACCAATATAGTCTAAAATTCAATAGTTCTAACTTTGGCATGCTATTGTTGGTTTATTTGGATATACATGTAGATATTTTAAAGGGGGGGGGGAGAGTTGGAGATGTTTTCATTAAAAGGAAGTATTATTTAATTTGTTGTCACTTTCCAACTGAATTGGAATAAATTTTGAAAAAGGGAAATTCCAGATCTATAAATAGATATTAGCACTCATTAAATGATTCTGTCCGTCATGACTTGACAAAGATTTAATAAGCAATTCATCTCAGAAAAAGCAACACAATGATGTATGGGACATCCTCTTATGAAATATATGAAAAACTTAGTTTATGACCTTAAAATACACTGCTTTAGGTTCAAAAATGAGAGTTGACCCGTATACATTATGAATAGCTCTGTTCTTAGATATTATTATGGCTCATCTGTTACATGATTTTGATAGTTTGTGCTGTAAATGTACTTTTCCTACCACTACTGTTAGGTCTTGAGTATCACTGAAGAGAGTTAAAATGTGTATCTGGTGGACACAATTTATATTTATATATGTTCTTACTGAATAAAATGGTGGTCAGATAAATTTGACTTCTATAATTAAATCCATGAAATTACAATGACTGACCCATCTGGTAGGAGTACTAGTATTAAACAATTCAACCTATGACAGTAAGAAGTCTGAAACTTGTCATCCATGTTGTTTACACAGTACATCTTTTAATGTGGATATTGTTGTAATTAGAGCTTATACTACTGGAGTTGTACTATGGTATTATGATTTAAGAATTTGACATTGAATCGGAACCTAGATTATATTCCTCAACTTATACTATTGGAGTTGGTCTATGGTATTATGATTAAGTAATACCATATTCCTCAGCTTATACTACTGGAGATGTACTATGGTATTAAGATTAAGGAATACCGTATTGAATCAGAACCTAGATTATATTCCTCAGCTTATATTACTGGAGATATACTATGGTATTATGATTAAGGAATACCATATTGAATCAGAACCTAGATTATATTCCTCAGGTGTTTGTTTCATGTATGAGTCAGTCTTCCCTTGAACTGTCTAATCTGCTTATTTGTCCCTCACTGGTAAAACCATGATACTGGAGGGAACTCAAGGTTTCCACTCAGTCTTGCTGTGGGGTTAAAGTGTTACAAGGTACAGATCAGATTTAACTAGGTCATGATGGTCATACTGAAAAAGAGTTATTACCCTTGGCCAAGATTACAGTCATCTGACCTATGTCTCATATCATTCCAAATATTGACTTGAAATCGTCGATGTGTGACATATATCCAGATCCTGGTTGAAGTATGTCATGAGTGACAAACTCTTAACATAGATATACTAGATGCAAGTATGGATTACTTGTTAAATCCCAACAGTAATATGTGAAATCTATGATACTTCACCTGCATTAGTTTCTATGTTTCTACAATATCTAAGATTATTTCATTTCTGTGAAGACAGCACAAGCCTGATGCAGTGCACAGACTGTTAGACCTATACGACAGGGTGTCCCTCTGAAGTAGTGATGGAGGTTTTTGGGTTGTTAGTTTTTGGTTGACCTTGAATCAAGTATACTACATGTACTGATGTAGTTATCCCTGTTCTCACAAGCATTAAGGAAGAGATTGTTTTTGTACAAATCAATCAAGGTGCATGAAATACGTGTTCAGACTTGTGTTTAAGTCAATACATGATGATGTTGAAAGTATAAAAGATGAGTTGGGTTCAAGATTTCATTGATCAGAGCAATATTGTCAATTTATATCATTTTTGTTTGAATTATACATTGAGAAAATGCAAATGTTTCAATCATATCGTGTATGCATTATGGTTTGGATTTATCCATTATCTTTACATGTATGCATTATCATGAATTGTATTTGTGGAGGATAATGGATTTTTTCTGATGCATTATACTACAGTCTTTCTCCATAAATGAAAAATAACTTATACAAGTTTCATAACCAGGTTTAAGTGTCTACAAAAAATTGTCAGAAATCAATTAAGGTAAAAAGTGGTATTGATTGAGGAAAACACATACATTTCTGTTTGAAGTATTGTGAAGACTGATTTGAATGGTGTATTGCAGTGTGGTATCCCCAGAGTATCAGGCGTATCAAAGATTTATAATGATGTATTATTACCATGAAGAACATCAATCTTAAATGATTTGGTGACTGACTTTTAAATCAGACTAATTTTCTCAGTTCAGTCTATGATTTATTAACTAGCATATTTATGTACCCTTCATACGTTCACATAATATAATTACAAGACTCTGAAGGTTACAAGACTTCATTAATGTATCTAGACCATTACATGAGGGCTACTGGACTGTTACGTCATAGGTACAAGACTTGCACATTATGTTGATTAGGCTGTTTTATTTAGTTAACTAGACTGTTACATTAAGTTAACTAAACTGCTGAAATATGGTAACTAGACTGTTACATTAAGTTAACTAGACTGCCAAAGTATGGTAACTAGACCGTTACATTAAGTTAACTAGACCACCAAAGTATGGTAACTAGACTGTTACATTAAGTTAACTAGACTGCCAAGGTATGGTAACTAGACTGTTACATTAAGTTAACTAGACCGCCAAAGTATGGTAACTAGACTGTTACATTAAGTTAACTAGACCGCCAAAGTGTGGTAACTAGACTGTTACATTAAGTTAACTAGACCGCCAAAGTATGGTAACTAAACTGTTACATTAAGTTAACTACACTGCCAAAGTATGGTAACTAGACTGTTACATTAAGTTAACTAGACCACCAAAGTATGGTAACTAGACTGTTACATTCAGTTAACTAGACTGCCAAAGTATGGTAACTAGACTGTTACATTAAGTTAACTAGACCACCAAAGTATGGTAACTAGACTGTTACATTAAGTTAACTAGACTGCCAAGGTATGGTAACTAGACCGTTACATTAAGTTAACTAGACCACCAAAGTATGGTAACTAGACTGTTACATTGAGTTAACTAGACTGCCAAAGTATGGTAACTAGACTGTTACATTAAGTTAACTAGACCACCAAAGTATGGTAACTAGACTGTTACATTGAGTTAACTAGGTTCTTTCACAAGTTAACTTGACTGTCACACTATTAAGGAAACTAGCATTGGCAGTCACATTCAGGTTAGTTGATTGTCACATGAAGGTATCTAGATTCTTCCATTAATGTTACTAGGCAGTCACATTCAGGTTAGTTGATTGCCACATAAAAGTATCTAGATTCTTCCATTAATGTTACAAGGCAGTCACATTCAGGTTAGTTGATTGTCACATGAAGGTATCTAGATTCTTCCATTAATGTTACTAGGCAGTCACATTCAGGTTAGTTGATTGTCACATGAAGGTATCTAGATTCTTCCATTAATGTTACAAGGCAGTCACATTCAGATTAGTTGATTGTCGCATGAAGGTATCTAGATTCTTCCATTAATGTTACTAGGCAGTCACATTCAGGTTAGTTAATTGTCACATGAAGGTATCTAGATTCTTCCATTAATGTTACTAGGCAGTCGTATTCAGGTTAGTTGATTGTCACATGAAGGTATCTAGATTCTTCCATTAATGTTACTAGGCAGTCACATTCAGGTTAGTTGATTGTCACATGAAGGTATCTAGATTCTTCCATTAATGTTACAAGGCAGTCACATTCAGGTTAGTTGATTGTCACATGAAGGTATCTAGATTCTTCCATTAATGTTACTAGGCAGTGATATTCAGGTTAGTTGATTGTCACCAAATGGTATCTAGATTCTTCCATTAATGTTACTAGGCAGTCACATTCAGGTTAGTTGATTGTCACATGAAGGTATCTAGATTCTTCCATTAATGTTACTAGGCAGTCACATTCAGGTTAGTTGATTGTCACATGAAGGTATCTAGATTCTTCCATTAATGTTACTAGGCAGTCACATTCAGGTTAGTTGATTGCCACATAAAAGTATCTAGATTCTTCCATTAATGTTACTAGGCAGTCACATTCAGGTTAGTTGATTGTCACATGAAGGTATCTAGATTCTTCCATTAATGTTACAAGGCAGTCACATTCAGGTTAGTTGATTGTCACATGAAGGTATCTAGATTCTTCCATTAATGTTACTAGGCAGTCACATTCAGGTTAGTTGATTGTCACATGAATGTATCTAGATTCTTCCATTAATGTTACTAGGCAGTCACATTCAGGATAGTTGATTGTCTCATCAAGGTATCTAGATTCTTCCATTAATGTTACTAGGCAGTGACATTCAGGTTAGTTAATTGTCACATGAAGGTTACCAAGCCGTCATATTAATGTTGATTGATTGCCACATCAGATTTTTCTAGGCTTCTGCATTAAATAGTCTGTCAGAATAGGCTTAAAAGACTAACCTTAATGTTTTATATTGTCACATAAATGCTGTTAGAATGTCACATTATTGTCACAATTGTAATAGACTGTCACATTGATGTTTATAGGTTGCCACCTGAATCTTTCTGAACTAATAGATTTTGGTCACTTGATTGTCACATTAGGGTCTCTAGAGTGTCACATTAGTGTCTCTAGATTGTCACATTAGGATCTCTCGATTGTCACATTAGGGTCTCTAGATTGTCACGTTAGGGTCTCTAGATTGTCACATTAGTGTCTCTAGATTGTCACATTAGGATCTCTCGATTGTCACATTAGGGTCTCTAGATTGTCACGTTAGGGTCTCTAGATTGTCATTAAGGTCTCTAGATTGTCACGTTAGGGTCTCTAGATTGTCATTAAGGTCTCTAGATTGTCACATTAGTGTCTCTAGATTGTCACATTAGGATCTCTAGATTGTCACATTAGTGTCTCTAGATTGTCACATTAGGGTCTCTAGATTGTCACGTTAGGGTCTATAGATTGTCATATTAGGGTCTATAGATTGTCACATTAGGGTCTCTAGATTGTCGCATTAGGGTCTCTAGATTGTCACATTAGGGTCTCTAGATTGTCACATTAGTGTCTCTAGATTGTCACATTAGGGTCTCTAGATTGTCACGTTAGGGTCTCTAGATTGTCACATTAGGGTCTCTAGATTGTCACATTAGTGTCTCTAGATTGTCACATTAGGGTCTCTAGATTGTCACATTAGGGTCTCTAGATTGTCGCATTAGGGTCTCTAGATTGTCACGTTAGGGTCTCTAGATTGTCATTAAGGTCTCTAGATTGTCACGTTAGGGTCTCTAGATTGTCATATTAGGAGCTCTCTAGATTGTCACATTAGGGTCTCTAGATTGTCATATTAGGGTCTCTAGATTGTCACATTAGGATTTCTAGAATGTCACATTAGTGTCTCTAGATTGTCACATTAGGGTCTCTAGATTGTCAAATTAGGGTCTCTAGATTGTCATATAAAGATTACTAATCTATTACACTCAGGTTACTAGGCTAATAAATTTAATAGTGTGTTTAATTTTTTCTAAACAAAATAGACCCTTTGACATTACTGCGGGACTAACATTTTGGTTGGCAAAATGATAACTGTTCCTGCAATATGACGTCAGAGACAATCCATTTATTATTCTGATGTTAAAATTTTTATGGGAAACGTTATTATTTGCCGATCAAGATGTTAGCCTTGCATTAACGTCTTTTTACATACATATAAGGGTTACTATGTCATCACATTTATGTTACTGGATTGTAACATGAAGGTTAATAGATTGCTACATAAAAGATACTAGGCTGTGAAAGTATAATGTTAACCTGTAGGTCGCCCCTTTTACCCTCTCCTATCCTACATCTTAATTAGCAACTTGTGAAGTAGGAAACCACATCTCGAAGTAGAAGTGTTGTCACTTATAAACACCCACTCTAGTGGGGGCTGAGTGCTGAAATGCATTCAATGGTTTCCTGTGGACAATAACTTCAACCCTCTGTCATTCAGGACTACAACTCTAATTCATATAAACTTTAAAGTCTTGTATAACATAATATTTACATAAGGTAATGTTATCATTGAATATCAACTTTTGTAATTTGTGTGCTTATGGAAAGGGCTTGGACCACCTCTATCTGATTTTGACAAGTGTATTACCTCCATGCCTTATATCGTAAATTGTAGATACGGAGTGTGTCTATAGAAAACATTATATTATGGTTCATTTAAAATTTACACTGAGAAATATGTACTGTGTTTAGGAACCTTTCATGAAGCATCTTGCACACAATCAGGATGGGTTGTTATGAAAGAAGCTGTTAGCAAAGAATCCTGCAGAGATTTCCTCACTGTTATGCTTTTTTCTGAAATTAATTTTTAATGCAGCATGTAAGGCATATAGGCAAATATAAAAAATAAGTTCACATTACAGATCCCAGAGGAAAAATTATGACTTTATTAAATATTGATGAGCAAGTGAAATAGAGTGAATTTTCCCACAGGGGTTTCATTTTAAAGTGCTAATTCTCACAAATTTTTTCTATGACATACTTGACATGGATCATGTGGACATGTACTGTTGACATTTTTTAAGAAAGTGGGGCTTAATAATGCATGTACAGTTTTAAATGCCTTTTATGGAACTGAGCATTTTTTAATGCTGATTTCTATACAAACGTTCTTGAAGAAAAAATTCCCTTTAAAGATGTACACAAAAGCTTTGCTGACAAGGATAATTACATAACGAGAAAAACAAGAGGCCCAAATGGGCCTATATTCCTCATTTGAGAACTGTTTGTTCCTTCCTAACAATTGAATGCTTGAAAGAATTTGCAGATACATATATTTTCTAGTTTACTGTCAATATAAACTTATTTTGGCCCTTTCTTTTATTCTAAAATGATTCGGTTGACATTTGAATGCTGCGAAACAGTTAAAAAACTTGTAAAACTTGTTAGAAATATTTTTTTGCCTCTAGAGAAGTTTGAACAATGACAGAATTGGCCTATATTAAAGATAAAAGAAAGTACCGGTAATGAAAAAAATCAAGAAATAATTTTAACATGAAACTTTCAAATAACCATCAAAATATTTTCTAATAGAATTGGCAAATAGATGCTGTAACTTCATTTAAAAATATAAATGAAAATAAAGACACAATTTTTTTTTTCTAGTATGTCTTACTAAGTGTTGTTAAACATTTGAAATTTGTTCTGGTTTAAAACGAAAGAAAAAAATCTTTGTCTCTAGCAGGCTATGAATGGCTACTATTCAGAATGCCAGAACTGTCCTATATCAAGTATAAGAAAAAGAATAATCATTAAAATCAAGAACAAACTTTGGCAGGAAAATTTCAAATAACCCTTGAAATAAATATTTTCAGCTAAAAGTTACTAAGTAAATGCTTTATTGCTTCTTGGTATAAGGAATGTACCATCTTGGACCCAGTTACCCCATTCTGGATCTAAACCTTGATGGATATGGTTGTAAAACAGCAACACTTATAATGAACCTTGAGTACTTGAACTTTATCCCTACCAACTTTCATTAAATTCCTTCCATTATTTCTTAAGGGGAAGTCCATCAGAGCCATCAAAGCTTATTATTGAATAAAGATATTATCTCCACCTCCCACCCCTCAATGTATAGGTCAGGAGAATATTGTACTCGTCCTTTATGTCCTTTTCTTTGTTTGTGGACTTTTATATTGGATATAAGTTTTCAACCTTAACAATCAGTGCTTTCATCATTCTCTTATATAATTATGTTCCTTGTAGCAAGACCTTGCCATTGATACCATAATTTATAATCTTGTTACCTTGACTATCAAATTGATCATTTGACAGTAACTTCTTAACTAACGAATGAAGGCTTTGCAAAAACTCCAAAAAATATTTTGTATTCCATTTTCTTTTCAATTACATTTATTTCAAAATACACAATATTAGTACCTCCATGAGAACATCAGTACAGTTTACTTGAAAATGTGCAAAAGTGACACTGTTTTTAAAAAAAGTGAAAAAACTTTAAAAATTTGATTAGGAAATAGAACTTAAAAAACAACACTTCTTACATCACTCATTGATTACTCTGGTTTATTGACTTTGTTGATCAATGCAGCTGATCTGAAGATGCTTGTCAGAGGAGTGTACTGTCTTTGGCCTATGACACCCACCTTAAATCCACTTCTTGAGGATCTGGTTAAAAAAAACAGCAACACTTCTAAGGTTATTGAGTATTTCATCCATAAATTTCATCATAATCTTTTCTAAAAAAGTCTAAAATGTTTATAGATATGGACGGCACACTATGGCAGTAGCTCAATTGTAGCTTTTAGCTTTGTTGAGCTATAAAGGTGAGAGGCTTTACTGTGTGATGACAATTTGACATTAATTTTATATTCATTGAAGAAATACATTTGTCTTTGACATACAGTGATCTTGCAGATATTCAACAATGTTCTATTTAATTCCTTATTTACTGGGAGAGAATGGTTTTGTGTGTTATATTTTGCCATTTAAGCAGCAAATGTTTCTCTTGTTTCATTTGTTCTAACAAGAAACAAATCAAAGTTTGATAAATAAAGTACCTGCATATAGATGTCACCCAGAATCTACTTTTTAAAACATTTTTGTTTTTTTAGCTATAGAAGTATTTAAGAAGTTATAAACTATACCCAACAAATGAAACTATCAATTTCAAGTTGATTGAGCTTATATCATAAGTTTCACCTAAAATGTCAGGTGAGCCATAGTACCCTTCAGTAACATAACTTTTTGAAGGCATTGATTGGAGCGTTCTAGTATAATGTCTTGGGTGGTTGTAGTTTTTGGTTCCATTTCTGACACATTGTTTTTATTTGTCATTTTCGCATATTTTCATGTAATTTTTCTTAACTTATCTCATAGTGATTGCTTTGTTGCATCAGGAATTGAAACAAAAACAATGATTTATTGAAGTTTTGTCTGCAAACAGAAAATTGGTAGGAGTATATAGGAATCAACCTGTCTATTTGTCCATCTTGTTCGGAAGTTTTAAAAGCTTTTATGTAGTACAGATATGGATAGAGTATTATTCATTGACACTATCATGTTGACCTTGGAGTTTGACCTTGATTTTTAAAGCCTTTTAACCTTTATCATAACGTTTTAATGGTTAGGGCTAGGGGTTTGATATTTCACACAGATTCCTCATGACCATAACTTTCATTTAGAGCTGTGATGTTTGACCTAGTGACTTTAACATTTCAGTTTGATCATAACTTTTAATGTTTCTTTACCTTGAAGTTCATTTATATATTTTGATATTTCACGCTTTTACACTTGGATTTCCAGTAATTTCAAATACTTTCTTATTTTATCTTGTATATCAAGGTACTTGGATGACGGATATAGGGCCATTTGGGCCACTTTCTGAAGTATAAGAAATAAATGAAAGAAAAACTGTTTTCTAGATATGCTGAATTAGCCAAACTGAAGTATAAAGTAAATTTGTAACCAGTTAAAGTTACTTGTGGTATGGGAAGCTCAAAGGTGCAATAGAGAAAATGCCTCTATATGAGTTTGTAGAGTATGGAGACACTACAACAGTTTGTGAAATAATAATCAAAGAAAATCATTGCAATCAAAGTCTGGAAGGCAGATTTTGATTTCATTTATTAGATGAAGGAATTTTTGAAAAAAAACCACTCAACTAGATTAATTCATGTCCTTGATATTAATTGAAAGAAATTTAAAATTATGGTGTGTATTTTTATCTTGCATAATCAAAACCTGTTATAGGGATGTGTATATAGATGTTCAGATTGGGGGAAAACTGCATTAATGAGGGTGTCATGCATGGGATATATAGGAGATTTGAGAAGAGTTATATATAATATTGCAAATCAAGATGAACAATCATTTCCAGTCCAAGTATACAGATTTTATTTGTTACCTTATTTTTGTGAAGAAACAGTGGTAATTATGTATTATTTTACTTCTGATAGATTTTTGTGATCTAATTGATTGATGGTTTGATTGAAAATTTTATTTGTCTCGCCCACCAGAAAACATTTAACATGGTAAACCATTAGTGTCACCTTGTTAAAAGCATTTTATATATGTATTGATATATCAACCTGCACCATGAGTTAAACCTTTTGCATCTTGCAACCTTACACCATGTTATAAACACTTAACATGTCACCTTGTACCATTACATAAACATTTTAAATCAGATAATCCTGCACAATGTGATAAGCACTAATTATATCACTTAGTACCATGACATAAACACTTTTTATCATGTCACCCTGCACCATGTGATAAACATAAAACATGTCACTTTGTACCATTAATAAACATTTCACATTATGTCACCCTGCACCATGTGATAAGCACTAAATATGTCACCTTGTACCATGACTTTAACATTTCTTATCATGTCACCCCCATACCATGTTTACCATGTTATAAACTTTTCCTATCATGTCACCCTACAACTTGTAATAAACACTATATGTGTCACTGTACCATGTACCATAACCATGTCACCCTGCACCATAACATAAGCATTAAACATTACAACTGTAAAGGACATAAGCAGTGGACATATAACCCTGAGTAAGGACATTAGCAATAGACATATCACTCTGCAACATGACATTAACACTGGACTTGAAACCATTCACTATGATGCCAACCCTCAATATGTTGTCTCACTATTTACTTGACACTGTCTTGCACCATAACATTAGCACTAGCTCTGTCACCCTGTGCTAGGACTTAAACACTCAAGACATCACCCTACACCATAGCAAAAGCTGAAGATCATACAGAAATCTTGTCATGAAGCAATATGTTTGGTATCTTTTAGGAAATATTAACCATGAACATGGCATGAACAGTCATCATGATCCCTCAGTGTTAGCTCGTCATGTTTCCACTGGCAGCACCGGCAGTTTCCGTAGCAGTACTGGTAGTGTTAGCAGTCCGTCTACACCAACCAACACTCCACTGGTGATACCACAACCAGTCAAACCACCAAACAAATCCAGCAAGACTTACCATTGCAAAATGTGTGATCAGGTCAGTGTCATTCTTAACACTAATTGCTAAAAGGGCTAAAATAACACTGGAGACCTGTGTTTATTATCAGGTGAGTCAGTATCAATGCTAACTCTGTACTGAAGTCAGTATAGTGTAGAAAAAGAATTCGTTCCTTTATTCATGGGTTCTCCTAGAGTTGATGTTTGTGTAGTGTCTTTTGATGTAAATGATGGCTCTTCAGATGACCTGTCTTATCAACATAATCTCACTGTCCTTTGTCCACTATCGTCCATTAACATTTGAGCATTATAAACTTAATTCACTGGGCCAGTTATTATTTTATTTCATCTGAAGCATCCTTTTGTTCCCCTTTATTTCACCTGAAGCATCCTTTTGTTCATCTTTATTTCTTCTTCTTCTTCCAGTATGAAGTGTATTCAAAAGTTGAGTGTTATATTTTACCTGAAGCATCCTTTTATCCTTTTGATAAGAGGAACATAACTTGTGAGTGTCATGATTTCAGAACCCTAAAAATAGTTTAATTTTCAAATGTTTCAAGTTCTGGCATAAGGACCCATATAGCTACGTAGTAAAAAAAGTATTTAACCTTAGATCTTTTTTACTCTTGTTCTTAATTATATGCATGATTATACCAAAGGCCCTCTACCAATATGGTAGAAATTTATGACACCTGGCGCAAGGGCTCAGACATTAGGGTCGGTTCCATATAAAAGCTGGGTAGTGAAATATATTTCCTCTTAGAAATCTTCTTGACACCTTTGCCTGATGACAATGAAATATATATGAAAGATTTAAAGAACACAAGACCCTCTGCCAAGTTTGTGCAATTCATTATCCTTTGCACAGGGGTTCTGAATTTAGAACTGGGTCAGTAAGTGAAAATTTCATTTCACATAATTTTCTTAATTCCTGCATGGTGATAATAAAATGGATGAATAGTTTTAAAAGGTATGAAGCTCTCTGTAGATCAGAGTAGTGAAATTAATGATCCCTTGTTTTAGAGTTCAGATTCAAGATAAAGTTAGTATGATTATATAGTGAAAATATATTTAGAGAGTCGTCTTGACTTTTGTGCATTTTGATGATGTATGTAGGGTTAAGAAGAGCAAAAGGTCCTCTACCAAAAATTGTGAAATTCATAACCACATGGTCAAGGGTTGAGACACAAAGTAAGGCCTAATTTCATAGGGAATTTTATTGAATACTTATCATCTAGGTGATAAATTGTATGTATAATGATGATGAGCATGAGGCCCTCTAACCACTGTAAACCCATGCCTTATATATACTTGATGAGTAATAAGACTTCTTCTTGTCTACTGTTTGGGATGATATCATGATCTTGATAATAATATACCGGGTATATGCACGACCACTGTAATTGCCTGAGATAAAGCTTTCAAGACATATGTATTTTAATTCTGTATAAATTACATTGATTGGTGACGTCATAATGCCCCATATTTGACCCACTTTTCAGCACAGAAAGTGATGTTTTGCAGACTTTTGGTTGTTAAACTTAGGACGTCATAATAAAGTGTTCGACATTTCCAATATTGCGTGACGTCATCAAAGTGGTTTTTGCGCTAAAGTGCTTGACATTCAACGAAAGTATGTCATTCTGGATAAACGTTACGTTGTCATGGGACTTTGGCTGTTTCTTTCAATTTATACCTTCCCTCCGGAATGATTTCATGATGCGGTTTATAAATGGGAAATGGAAGTTTCCAGTATGATATTTTGGCGTTAAAAGCCCATATATATATATGTAGAATAAGTGTCTTATTTTGTGTTTTCAAGCAGGAATAAACTACAATGCCTTATGCATTTATTAGATATAATGCGCATTAGCACATTATATCTCATAAATGCATGAAACATTGTAATTTATTCCTGCTTGAAAATACATTTAATGAGACACTTATTCTATATATGTCTTAGAACTTTTTTGCTGTAAGTACAAAAAGATCGCAATCATCTGGGATTATAACAGCATATGTTGCATTGCTTTATTATATTTTACATCTGCTCTGGACTAGGCAATAAAAATTTTGATTTTAAATAATCATGAAAGACATGTTCTCAATTTACACTTACATTTAATTGGTATGCAGTTCTCAATGTAGAACTTTAATTCATTTTCAGGGATGAATGTTTTAGCATTTTTGAATTCATTATTGTTAAGTGTTCACAAAATAACTTAAGATGTCATTCTTATTTCTATTAAACATTCTAATTTGAATAATTACCAATTGTGTATATGGCTTACAAAAGGGTTATGTCAATTTACAAACAGAAACACTGTGCCAAAACTACTTTTCTTTCTTTTTTTTCCAAATTACCTTTTACCTGAAAATACATAATTTTTGCAAAACAGTTTAGAATTGATTTGAGCATGTATCTCAGAAAGATGAACACCTTTAAGTATTTAAATGATTTATTAACAAGCTACCGATTAATAAACATCATATGTTTTAATGGACATCATGTTTGAATTTTCTTGTGCTATAGTGATATCTTATTGATAAATAATGTGCAGTTTTATACAATATATGAATCACCATTTGGCAATTAATACTTCAGTAAATTATCAATACATTACATTTTAATCTTTAGTTATTACAAATACATAAAAATTCAAGAATTTACTTTTTGAATTTGATTGCTCATGAACTGCTGAAAATATATAAATGGAGCCTTTTATGTAAGGATAAAGACTATGACCTTTTCAGACATTTAGCTTGTATTCTTCGTTTGGGACAAATTTGACAAGCAACAATTCAGACTAAATATTTTATCCTGGCCCCCTTCCTCCCCTGCACCAGAAAACAAAAACAAAAAAGAATCATTAAAATCAAGAGATTTCACAAAACATGATTTAGAAAAATACCTAAAACTATAAGGTATAGGTCAATTTAAATGAAGATAAACCAAACTTAATTTATTTTAGAATTATCAGTATTATATATTAGATGTGAAAATAGATAAGCCACTTTATGGTGGCATCTACTAATATCATATAGTGAATCTTTCAAAAGATGTTTTTGAGGTGCTCTGCCTCTGAACTGACAACATTCATTGGTTTCCAGGCCCAAGAACTATTATCTACAATTGAATAGCCTCTCTCTATCTCCTTACTGGTGATGCTACAAGATAAATACGAAACCCGCAAAAGACTTGTATCTTTGAGGGTTTTTGTGCCAATGTCTAGACCTAAGGAACTGGTGGATTGTAGAAAGATTACATAATACTCTAATGAAGAAACTGTACAATGCAGATACATTAGAATATCTCTGAAATACCAAGAGGGAACGTCTTGTAGTGTTACATGTATTAGAAAGTCATAGAAAATTGAAATCTGAAAATTATTGTGAAGTGATTGAATGCCATTTTGGTACAGAATTCTATTTTGATCACAGCAGATATACGATTTCTTTTGATTTAAAGGAGTCGATACATTATAATTCAGTATGTATTTCATAATAGATGCTATTCATCATGAAAGTGTTTGCATTAACAAGAAATCTACAAACTATGAGAAATTAAAGTAATTATAAAGGCTTAAAGACAGTTCTACTTTGTTTTGCCTTCGGGGGAAGGGGGTTCATTTGTGTTGCTCAAATTTATTTCCATTATAGTTAAAAGGTACTATAAATTACAGAATTACAGGTTTGAAGTTCTTTGTTTTTCTTTTGGAATTGTACTTAGTAGTAAATTAGTAACACTGACAGTACATATAGTTTTTCACTTTACTCATCTGATGATGATCCAGAAGCTACATCATGCCAAAAATGACTTTTATAATTGGTAGATCTGCTATCGCTCTTGACCCCATTAGACCTTTGTAATAAGTGATTGACAGGGAGCCACGTTATGTAACACAGACATAGCTTAACTGTAGGGAATATTTTTGTTGAGGCTTGTCGAATGTGGTGTTTATGGCAAAAACCATGTGTTTTGCAGCTTTATTGTTCTTTTATCAGTTGCAGATGCTTTTTGCAGGCGTTGAACATTTTTCTTCCCAGTTACTTTGGGCTTAAAAGCTATAAAGCCAGCGGTGGAACTTTGTTTACCATGAGGAGTGTTATCATAATGATTGCTTCCAAATGATAAGATGGAGAGATATTTATTTATAAAGTCAATGAGATTAAGTTTGGGGACCTCTTAAAACATGGAAAGGGAGAAAATATTTACAAAATTATTATCAAAAACGGTTTTGTTAATTTCTTTTGAACCATTTAGTGTATCATTAGATGTTTTTCCAATTGATTTTATTTTTCATTCTATACCAGACAGACAATAATTTGCCGTAAAATTTGCATCATTTAACTCTGACGTCATAATATCAGCATTAACGTCATAATGAAAATCCTGGCAAACGGCAACATGTTTGGCACAAAGCCTTAATTTACATCAAACCCTCTATTCAAGAAAGATAACTGAAGACATTGCATCCATGTTACATTAAAGTAGTACAGAGATAAAATATGCATAGTCAATAGCAAAAAGTAAGGGCAAATAACTTTAATTTACAGATTAAAGAAGTCAATTAAATCTGCTATTAAATCACTTCTTTCCTTAGCCACCAATTGAGATAAATCCAAATGATTTTAACACAAGAATTAGGATGAGTTTATTGCTATAGCGATAGAGGTATATATGAGTGACATTTAATTCTCAGGAATGAATACTATAAAACCTGGCAGCATGTCTTGTATGTAGGTAAGCACTTTAGTGTTTTCATTTTATTTTCTATAGTAGAGATCAGAACAAAGATCATAGATATTCTGTTAAACAGCAATGACTGCCTCAAATTTACTATCTTATGATGTAACATGCTGAAGGAAAAGCTGGAGAGCCATGTTATCAAGTATGTGATAACTGTAGGCAAATTAATGATAGGGAGTGATAAGACATTATGGCAGATCCTGTGGACCCGCTGTGCCCATCCATCAACTTGATTACCAGTTTTATTTATACATCTCTAATGCAGTGTCACAGATAACCTCCTGCCCAGCTTTCTTGGGTGGCAAAAACTGCATCTAAGATAAGATTAAGCCATCACTGATGCTGATTTCATTTTCATTATATAATCCCTGCAGAGGCAAAGGCTTTGATAGGTGACTTTAATTGCTGTAATTTATGTTATGATGGAGATCATGAAGAACTACTTAACTTTTACTTTTGGATCAGTTTTCATTGTCAGATGTTTATCATATTTTATACAGATCTCTTGGCATTTTGTGCTATTTTAATGATGTTGTTATATCATATCAGAGGTTTTGAATTTTGTTTTTTAGTTTATTGTCAAACTAAGATTAAATTGTTATCACAAGAATGTCAAAGGAATCAGGATTTAAGGAGTTTTATTCATTATAATATTCAACTCTTGATTGAAAAGGTCAAAGTTTTGTCTACTTGTGTTGTCAGGTGTAATCAGTCAGTATTGTGTGACATGCATCTTAAGATATGATATCATACATACTCTATCAGATATACTCCTTCTGTAAGATATACTCAGTCTGACAGGTAAATCAGTCAAGTGTACTAAGTCTGTCAGGTATAATCTATCGGATATACTCCTTCTGTAAGATATACTCAGTCTGACAGGTAAATCAGTCAAGTGTACTAAGTCTGTCAGGAATAATCTATCGGATATACTCCTTCTGTAGGGTATACTCTGTCAGACAGGTAAATCAGTCAAGTGTACTTAGTCTGTCAGGTATAATCTATCAGATATACTCTTTCTGTAAGATATACTCAGTCTGACAGGTAAATCAGTCAAGTGTACTAAGTCTGTCAGGCATACTCTATCAGATATACTCCTTCTGTAAGATGTACTCAGTCTGACAGGTAAATCAGTCAAGTGTACTAAGTCAGTGTCAGGCATACTCTATCAGATATACTCTTTCTATAAGATATACTCAGTCTGACAGGTAAATCAGTCGAGTGTACTAAGTCTGTCAGGAATAATCTATCAGATATACTCATTCTGTAAGGTATACTCAGTCTGACAGGTAAATCAGTCAAGTGTAATAGGTCTGTCAGGTATAATTTATCAGATATACTCCTTCTGTAAGATATACTCAGTCTGACAGGTAAATCAGTCAAGTGTACTAAGTCTGTCAGGTATAATCTATCAGATATACTCTTTCTGTAAGATATACTCAGTCTGACAGGTAAATCAGTCAAGTGTACTAAGTCAGTGTCAGGCATACTCTATCAGATATATTCCTTCTGTATGGTATACTCAGTCTGACAGGTAAAATCAGTCAAGTGTACTAAGTCTGTCAGGCATACTCTATCAGATATACTCCTTCTGTAAGATATACTCAGTCTGACAGGTAAATCAGTCAAGTGTACTAAGTCTGTCAGGTATAATCTATCAGATACTCCTTCTGTAGGGTATACTCTGTCAGACAGGTAAATCAGTCAAGTGTACTAAGTCTGTTATTGTGTTCTAGAATCCTGTCTGATGACATAATCACTACCTAAATGTAAAATGGAAGTTCTCTATACCATCAGTGAAATATAAATGTGATATTCTCCTTCTTGTTGACTTGTGTTTTTCCTTTGAATACCTGCATCGTATGGTGAATTTTATTTTAGTATACATACTAGACTACTAGATCAGACAAATTTTAAGATGCATTGTCAGAGCATAAATAGCATTTATTAATTGTGTACAACACATGGTGTGATACTTAAAAGCTGCAGTGCACTGCATATTAAGCGTCTAGGATTACAAAAAGGGATTGCTTGTCAATTAATTAGATACCTGCATTGATTAGAATATTCATACAAACTATGTTCTACTTTCAGGTACAGTATATCATGACCTTGACATACTGACTCAAACTTCCAAGGGACAGTAACTCATGTCAGCCAGCTACCCTCCATCTAGCAATGATGTCTTACTGATCATTGACTAATTTAAGACTTATATTATCTATGACTTGTGATGTTTTGCTACTGAAATATGCTTCATTCTACTGTAATGTCATAATCCACGCACTAACATTATATTAGAATTTTGGACAAAATTTACTCGTAGTTTGTGAAGCATTAGACCTCTTAGGTCGAATGAATATAAAATTCACTTATTCCACACAATGAAAGATTTATATTCAATTGCATTCACTAAATATATGATGTACAGTAATGAAGAATGTCATCAGTTTACTATTTTCAAACCTGCTTCCTCAACATATATTTTGTATTTAACACAGCATAGTTTTATATTTAAATCTTCAATCAGCTTGAATCAGCTCTGATCAAAATGTTTACAAGATAAGTTTGCTCTGAAACGATTCTTGTTGTGTTTTAATCACAAAGTCATATAGAACATGTTAAATCCCACCTGACAATGATCAGTAAGAGGTTATGCTAGTTTATACATCAGTTTTATATATTCTGTTTTTGATATGGTAATAATTAATTCACCAATCAGAGAACAGATTAACAGATGTAGACATCTATAGCTGATGTCCAGTATTCCACATTGCTTATGCCAATCATGTGTTTAAACATCTAGAATATCTCGCCTACATGACCCTCTTACTAGCTATGATTTACTTGGTACAAAAAGGCGATTTCATTAGGAATGTCGGTAATCGGATCTAATGTCCCATTCAGAGAATAAAAACTTTCTGCTTACCAAAAAAACTACCACTTACACCCCCTTTCCATTCCAGAAAAGTGTTTGACAATTCTTATCTTTCCTCATTTTTTAAGCAGATGTACTATTTTGTAACTATTTATGGTGAATTTTGAACTAAATAACTGAGAGATTAAATCACATAGAACATTTTCCTGAGGAGTGGTAGGCTTACCAAAACTCTGGTTAGGCTATCTAGCATTCTAGACCTATCCATTTGGGAATAATGATTTGATTTAGATTTACCAAGGATCATAGAAAGTTTTAACAAGAGTCAAGACAGACAGTAAAGGTATTTAGCAATGTTGTTTATTGTACATCATTTTATTGAGTGATCTACAAGTAAATGTCCTGATTTTCTAACTTTCTTATGAAGCTGTGTATCCTGATACTGGACCAGAGAGGGTCATACATTATTAATAATAATTACAGTATAATAGTGTTTCTTTATCATCTTTGAAATTGGTTTTTATGAGCATAGACGTTTACAAAGTAGTCATGAGGGTAGGGCCTATAAATAGGTTGATCACATCAATTCACCATTTGACAACCATCCCAAGTCAGTATTGTGACTTCAATCCAGTGGAACATGTTTAGTTTATGTGAGCTGAATGCTGAAGTGAACTATAGTCATAGTGATACATCTGTCCATTCTTCTTACTGTTAACTTTTTAAACATCTTTAGAACCATCAAAGGAATTTTTATTAAACATAGGTCCCAGGGGGGTCCCGCCTTTCACAAACTTCTTCATATTTTCGGCATAGATCTACAAACCAAACATATCATGCTGATTTAAAAAGACATGTTTAGAAGTGTTTGGCTTTTGGATTTTGTCATTTATATACATTTTCAGATTTTTTTATCAATGTTTGTTGCAGATTGCCTAAATGCTTATTTTTGTGTATTGAATTCAGGTGATGTTATATGTTTTAAGAATTGGATTGCAAAAGTGATCTGAAGATTTCTTTTAATTTAGAAAGGAAGGAGATCCACTATTTGTATGTTATGTTAAGGGTCTGACATCTTCATAGTCTGATGGATGGATTCTCTGATGCAACTTGGCTTGAGTAAAGTACTCATGGTTCCTTACAAGTTTTGTTGTTTTTGGAACCAGAGTGGGAGACATAGACCTTAGAGGGTACCCCATTTTGACAAACGTCTTTAACCTGGCTGCATAGATTAACAAACTGGATGCATCACAGTGATGTAGAGAGACCTATTAAGAAGTGTTGTTTTTGTTCCATTCTGAAATAGATTCTATGTACTGTTGTCGTTTTGTATTTCATCATCTATGCACATTTTCAGGTTATTTTTCAATGTTGATTTCTAAATAAATAGTCTATTAAGTTTTGTATGGTTCATTAGATTTTAGAAAGATGAATATTATTATAAAGAATTGGAATGCTTACATAATTATAAGAATTTTCTTCAATTGTACAATATTAAAACTAGGAGTAAACAGAAGGGTGAAAGGGGGGGGGGGTTATTTTTGCTCAGGTGAGTTGATGAAGGTCCATTTGGACCTCTTGTAACATCTGTATGTGTTTGTTCATACTTCCATTTTTAGTTTTACTTTCCTTGGATGAAATTTGTCATGTTATTCAGTCAAATCTCTTACCAATGCTTTATTTGGTTTGGATTAAAACAACTTCAGTTTAGCTGTAGAAAGCTTTGAAGACAAGTATTGGTCCAAATATGCATTTCAAATAATTTGCAATCTTGACTCTTGCTGGTCCAATAGGAATTTTCTGAGCGGTTTTTTAAGAAAGTTGCTGAAGATTGGATTTAACCCTTTAACCCTTTATGACCTCCATTCAGCAGCTAGTTGACTGGAGGGCATGAGTCCTTATTCTGGCTGTTCATGCATCTGTCGGGCCTTAGATCTGGTTTGAGTTTGATTGTGAAACATATATGTCAAGCAGATTTCACTGCCAAAATTTGTTGTAGATGATAAAATACATTTTTTCATAAGTTTTTGAACTTTCTCATTAAATTAGAGTAAAATTCTTAAAACATTCTTTCAAACATACAAAACTTAAAATTTGGTATTTTTTATTCAATTTAATGCATATTTCTGAAATTAAACAGATTTATTTGTGCAGAGAAGAAAAGTAAATTAATATAATCTGCTTCTAGTTAATTAAACTTAATACATAGTAATGTAAATTAAGATAATTTTCTTCAAATAAGATTTTTGTTAAAGTTGAAATATTAAATCAATTACTTTTGATATTTTAATGTGTTTTCAGATATTTACAACAAAATCAGACATGTTAATTCACAGTCAGCAAATTCACAAACAAGACCCAAAGCCCTATCGGTGCCCAACCTGTCAGAGGTGTTTTGCTAATTCTTCTTATCTTTCTCAACACAATAGAATTCATGCCGGCATCCGGCCATATAAATGTGAAATTTGTGAAAGAAAATTCACCCAGCTGTCTCATCTTCAACAACATATCCGCACACATACTGGGGAAAAGCCCTACAAATGTGGGCATCCTGGTTGCGGTAAAGCTTTCTCTCAATTATCCAATCTTCAGTCTCATTCTAGATCCCATATGACGGATAAGCCATTTCGTTGTAACTCCTGTTATAAATGTTATGCTGATGAACAGAGTTTAAGGGAGCATATCCCAAAGCATTCTGACACTAAACATTTGAAAACCCATATTTGTCGTATATGTGGTAAGTCTTATACACAAGAGACCTACTTGACCCGACACATGACCAAACATACACAAGACAATATGAATCTGAACAAGTTAGTGCCACATCGACCTATCAAGACAGAGCCTAATGACCATTCCAATGGCACAGACTTCAGTCGGCTGCCAGAGAGACCCCAAGAGGCGGCACCGTTATCTTGTGGCAAGGTCTCATCTGCCTTCATACCGATTCCACAGTTTGGTGGAAATCTGACCAGTACATCGAATTCATCATATCCGTTTGGAACGTCATTACCCAGCAGCTCTCCACTTAGTCCTTCATTGCCACATATATCATCAATGGCAAACAGGAGTTACTTCCCATATGATCCAATTAATTTCCGTAAAAGTGATGGTCCAGACAGGTCGCTCAACGCGTCAATGTCAAGAGATAATCAGTTCCTAGCCAACAGTCTTCTTAGCTTACAACAGATCAAAAACTATGCTTCACATCAAATGCCAAGCTTCTCCTCTTCCTGCACTGGTGGCCCAAGGTTAGCTTAAATTTTACTATTTATTTCTTGTCCATGCAATATTTTATTCATTATGTATAAATTGTCAAACATTTCATAAGAGTTGAAAAATATTTAGGAAAAATTTTGCATTATTAATGTTAGATTGAACATTTTTAATATCATATTTTAATTGGTCATATGTTTATATTTGTAGATGGTAACTGATTCACTCATTGGAGAGTATAATTGCTCATTGACCAATCAAATTGTGTACTTTGAAAGTTCAAATGCAGCTTTGATCATGTGATCAGTGATTGACAGCATGAGACAATCATTGTTTTTGTAGAGGGATGAGATCAGTTTTTGGGGGGGATTTTTCCTTAATTTGGTTTTTTAAATATTAAACCACATTATTGTTTTCCAAAAAAGAAATTAAGTAGAAATTGTTATATTTTTTCTGTTAAGAACATTTGACAAGAATACTGTGATTTTTTTACACTGAAGGGATGTACAATGAAGTTCCTTAAAGGAAGGTGATATGCATCAGTCAGTATGTGAAATATTTGCTCACATATATCATTTGCTCAATTTGATGAGAGAATTATGTGGATTTAGTGATCATCATTCAGATCATTTCCAAAACACATTAAAGTGGACATCCATGCCATTATTTCTTGTCCATAGTGTAAGCCTAAATGATGCTTCCTCCCTCACCCTGTCAGAATGTTGTTAACATAAGTAATTTTGTTGTATTTAATAAATGGGTGTTAGAAATTTGTATTATTTACAGATAAATGCAAGAATATTTTGAGAGAGATTTTGACATCATATTGACTTTACAAGGTAATGCATTAAGATAAATGTCCTGAGATCTTACCACATTAGCTGCTATGATATAATTTACAAGACTGATTAGATGTAATGAGTTTTGTAGGATTGAGAATATGGCATCTGTGACTGTGATATTATACATTAAACTGAGGGGGAAGTCATAATATAATTGTCACATCATAATGATGTATTAACTATTGATTTATCGCATTCTAAGTCATTACACTAGAATTAAGGTTTTGTAAAGCTGCATTTGTCCTTAGGCTGTGCTCAACTAGAATTCATGTTCTAGTGGATAATGGCAAACTGGACTCTCAATATATATATATATATATACATATATATATTGTGTCTATGTATCACATAAAATGTGAACTGTGATTTAGTGTGTGATCATGTTAATGTTATACATTGTATCTCCAGGATATTCTCTTTGTATATATCATGTTGAAGGGAATGCAAACCAAGTTAAATCTCAAACTAGGAAGGAATGTTAACCAGTAAAGCATACAACCTCCATGTATATCTTTTTCTGGTCTGATACCCTCTTGGTTCTTGGGTTTTTGTATGCCAGTCTATAGACAGGACATCTTATGGTATGGCGATGACAGTCCCTTTGTCTAGGCTGTATTATCCTCAAGCTTTAGTTTTGCAATTTTGTACTTTGCACAATTGTACCTTATGATAACATGGTGTGTCATAACTTTGACCGATGGTCTAGGCTCCAAGGTCAAGATCACTGTCAAAATCAGTGACATTCCTTTGTTTAGGCAATAATTTAGTTCTGAAGCTTCATGCTTAACGAAATTGTTCCTTATGTGAAAGTTTCATGATCTTGACCAAGGATCCTGTCTTCAAGGTCAAGTTTTTGTCAAAATCCATAGAATTTCTCTGATTAAGCTATAATTCCTGAAAGCTTAGTTTCTTCATCTTTCTGGACAGTTGTCACTTTTAATAAGATGTATGTTATGTTCTTGATGCAGGGTAATGAAAGGTCAAAATCACTATTGACTTTGATAAAATTTCTTTTTCAAGGTGATATTTTCTTAATGCTTTAGTTCTGCAGTTTCAAACCTGACACAACTATTCCTTGAGACAGAGTGGTATGTCATGGCATTAGGGCCATGATACAAAGGTTGAGGATACTCTCCAGACCATATTTTCTCGATTCTACAGCTTTATACTGGACATAATTGTTCCTCATGACGGTGCTGTGTGCTTAAACCAGGGCTGTGACTCAAAGGTCAAGGACTCTGAAGAAACTGCTGAAATTTCCTTGTCCAGTCCATATTTTCCTTTTGCCTTAGTTTTACAGTTTTATACCTGAAATAATTGTTCCTTATGACAAGGCATTGTGCCACAATCTTGACACAGGGTCATGGTCAAGGACATTGTGGGCCATATTTCCTTAGTGCTTTTGTTCTGCTGCTTCAAACTCACACAGTTGTTCTAATTACAAGATGGTGGGTCATTTCCTTGATCCAAAGTGTTCACTCAGAGGTCAAGGTCATGGTAGACATTTATGAAATTTTCTTTTACAAGTGTTCCTGCCCTATAGTAATTGTTAGTTGTGCTCTTTGTAGGAAGTTGTTGTCTTGGATTTAAGCAACAGGTATATTTGGCAGTATAAGCATTGCTGTTGTCCTTTTATCTGTCTGTCATATCCATTTTGCATTTACCTTATTTTACAGTTCATTTATAATAAAATAATAGATAATATATTGTCATATCACTTCATTCATAGATACATATTGGTGAAAGCATTATCTTAACCAACTCTTGAAATCTTAAACTCAGTTTTCCTGAATTTGCATTTAGTTCATTTTCTTGAATACCTGAAAAAAGTTTTGAACAACTTCTTACAAATGTACTTGGTATTAGTATTTCAACTTCACCATAATTTTGTAGCCTTGAACTTCCCTTTGACCAAAAATAATTCCATTGATAAGTTCTTTGATGATGAATGCCCAGGAGCATGCCATTCATGACTTATGTACATATTTCTATTTACTGGTATTGTTTAACACTCTACTAGGATTATTTAAGCTATATGGTAGCAGGGAGTCCTAAAAAAAAACAGATTATGTAAAAAAAAAAATACCACCGATCATCATGTACTCTAGCATACCTTTCCATATATCATTCCGGGAATTCTAGTGAGGCTTTAGTGGGACCACTGAAGAAGGCCCTACCAATATACAAATATTTTAAAATCAGTAGAGGAGAGTTGCTTATGCTTTACAGCATTACTTACTTAAATGAACTGAGTTACTAAAATGCACTTTCCGTATATTTTTATGCCCCCCGATCCATAGATCGGAGGCATATTGTTTTTGTCCTGTCTGTTTGTTTGTCTGTTGTCAACTTTAATCTTGGTTATAACTTTTGAACCATGAAGGTTAGAGACTTCATATATGACATGTGTATTCAACTAATGAAGCCCTTTCAAATGACACTAAGGTTAATGACCTTTTGATCTTGACAATGACCATCACGCTAAAAATAACTTTTTGGACTTTGGTGCTGCCGGGGGCATTAGTGTTTCACAAACACAGCTTGTTCTGATATGAAATCCCCATTACCTGTCTTGATGGTTAAATATAAAATAAAAATAATCAAAAATGTAGTTGCCAATAAAATGTGTAATACCAGTAGGTCGATAAACTGTATCACCTTATTTCAGCATTGAAGTAGAAGTAGAAGACTTGATTCCTTTATTTGGGATAATATTTGGTTTGCATTCCTTTTCCTGTAGTTTGTCGTTTAAATTGTTCTTAAAAAGTTCATGCTCAATTTGTTATTACAAGTTTGTACATATTGATGAAAACATACATTAATCTATTGATGTTGACGGAGCAGTTCCTTTAAGATACACCAATGGTCTGGTCCCTCAGGCTGATAGTCTTGTCCCCCAGGCCCATAGACAGGTCTTCCAAGCTAATGGTCTGGTCCCCCAGGCCAGTGGTCTGGTCTCCAAGGCTGATTGTCTGTCTCCCAAAACTGAATGTCTGGTCATCCAAGCTGATAGTCTGTCCTTTGGGCCAACGGTCTGGTTCTCTAGACCAATGATCTTGTCTTCTCAGCTGGTGTTCTGATTTTCTAGACCAGTAGTCTGACCCCCAGGCTAATGGTCTGATATTCCAGACCAGAGGTATGGTCCCCTAGGTGCTATAGGAACTGATCACATGCATGGTATGTCATAGATTTATGTTGTGAGTGGAATTTAATATATATGTTCATTAGAGGTGCACAGGGTTCTGTAGGAAAACCATTATGATATTCTTACCTTTATGAAAGGGGAGTATTTAATCATAGCTTATTCATGCATAATGTATGATTTTTATTCAATTTTTGTAATTGTTTTTGAAAATATCTTTATGTGCAAATTTTCATACTTACCATATTATACAGAACTGGAAACACAATACTCGCCTTCTGTTTTGTGACACAAACATAATTTCATCATACTCCTTTTATGAATAATTAGAATGTCATTGAAACAGCATATTAGGTCCTGTTATAATGTAAGGTTTTTGATAACTGAACTATCTATTTACTTGTAATCGTTCGTCTTCAGTATTTGCAGTTTTATTGATTAGTAAGGTTCTAGTATACTTTTTAGATACATAAAATATCAAAATTCTAAGATCTACCTTTGTTATTCTAAAGTTTTGGTTTTGTTTTTTACTCTATACCTTTTGGACCTGACAAGTTTAAGTAAAAGTGCTATACTATACCAACAGCATTTCCTATTCGAAATAATGCCACAGCCAGAAGGTGCTTTATGCATGATCTCTGGGAGTTGTTGGTAGAAAGTTGGTTTATTATGTGTAGCAGCTATTAAATGGATGTTTTTACCTTATTATCAGGTGTTTATTGAAAATGTACAAATTAAGGTGGTCACATTATATAATCAAGGCTCCTACCTGTCGAGAATTACTAATGATCTTTCGCAAAAATGTCATTGTTCACAAGTATAGAATCTTTTTTTTTTCATTCCATAATACCTCATATTTTTCTCGAATTAATTTCCATCCTATACAATTTGAAGATTTCAAAAACATTTCTTTTTTTTCTTTTTATGCCCTTGCTAGTCAGGGCCAGGGGCATTAAATGTTTGTATTGTCCATCATTCTGTCCTTACATCACATATTTGGTTTCCAGATGACAACTCAATCCTTGTATCCTATCCTATTAAAAGGGGAAGATACCTAATGACTTTAGGGTCAGTAAGTCAAAGGTCAAGGTCACAACTAGTAAAAGTAGATAGCAATTATTGGTTTGCAAATGATATTTCTTGCATCCTATCCAAACCAAATTTGGATATATGGATATATATCAGAAAGGGAAGATGCCTTTTTTTTTTAAGCTTGCTGGAGAGCTATTGTCTTGCCTTTGGCGTTGGCGTCATTGTCATTAGCATAGTCGTTATCAGTATACAAAAACTTTTAACCTTGATTATAACTTTAGAAGCATTAAAGACAGGACTTAAATATTTCATATGCGTACTTCTTGTGCCAAGACATTTCATTGGGTACCAAAATTTTGGACTTTGTGACCTTGACTGAAGTTTTACCTACTTTTAAAAAAATTTAACATTGGCCATAATGTATGAACAGTAAGAGAAAGGGTTTAGATATTTCTTGTGTTTATTCCTTGTGACAAGACTTTTCATTTCGTATTAATATGTTTTTATGTTTTCACCTTGACCTTGATTGACCTACTTACAAAAAACTTTTGCTATTTCAATTTGGTTGCCACCGGCCAGCTCTGTTGTCTTCTGATAACCCTTGTTGGTTCAACAGTTCCAAGTCAAGGTCATCACAGGCAAATATTAGTTTCTGGATGATAAATCAAGTACCACGCATCCAATACGTATTTTGATATAATAAATCTTATTAAAAGGGGGAGAATACATTGTTTAAGGGATCAGTAGGTGAAAAGTCTAGGTCTCTGTTCAAAATATTTGATAAGAGATATGGCCCATGAAATTTTTACTTAAAGTGTTAGCTAGAAAAGCTTTGTTGCTGATTTGAATTAAGTTTACAGCAAGGGTATATGTTTATAAACATGCTTAAGTCTTCTCTAGGTATTTCACTGGATAATGGTCGAAGAATAGATCTTAAGGTCACAAAGATTGAATATTCTATGTTTTAGAATATGGGTTTTTAATTCTAACCGAGTAAGAGAACATCTAAGAAATTATTCAATATCTCTTTCAAATTACAATGCTAAAAGAGGATGCATTCAAATCAAGAAAGGGTGGGGCATAGGAAAGAAATCTTTTCTTTCTTTTTTTTTTTTTTTTTTTTTTGTCCACATCATTTTTATAAGATTAGAAGATCTTGAAATTCCCATCAACTTGAATCATTAAAGAATATTCAGTGAGAAGATCCCATGTTTATAGTAGCTGTCAGTCTTTTCACCTGTTTGTGCATCGAGTTTTTTGTCCACATTTTTATTTGTCTTTATTGTCTGACACTGTATCATGTATCTGTTAAGATACATTGACCTCATTGAACCCAAATGGCCCAAAATTTACATCATTACATTCTAAACAATTCATTGAGCAGTAGCCACCAACATGGAATTGATATAATTCTGCTGTGACATGAATCTAAGTACTTACATTTGATTAGCACACAGGTATCTGTGTTTCGTGAATATTATCTAAGCTGTATTTATGGTTGAATTTATAAATTCTTGTATTTTATATTTTAATTTAAACTTTGATAAGAAGAGAATTTTTTGTAGCCATATCATTTCTTTGTGACCACCTTAAGCTTGTACTTTATGTTGTAGTGTGTTAAGAAGGGGTTAATTCAATTGGATTATTACTCAGAATCTTTATTTTTATAAACCAGTGAATACAATGGTATCGAGGCTGAAAAGAACTGACATTTCTGGTTTAGAATGTATAATAATGAAGTCAATTTACCTGACATCAAGTCAGCTTAGCTGAGTGGTTCAGATGTTAAGCTTAGGATCAGAAGGTCTGGTCCCACCTGAACTGTGTAATTTACCTGTCCTTTTGATGAGACGGTCAAATCAAGATCCCATATCAGAACCTGCAGTGTTGTAGGTGGTCTGTTGTTTAGGTCAAACTTAAGTAACACACCAGTCAGTTTCTGTTACCATGTATATGAAATAAACCTGCAGGCATTTTCACAGAGAATAGCCAGTTTTTTTTTTTTTTTTACGTATGGATTCCTTAATGACTTAAGGATTTATTTTGTACATATGTAAAACAAATTACATATGATTCTTCATGAAAATGCTTGCTGGTGTGGCATTAAATAATAAAGACTTTCAAATCCAAGACTATGAATCTTACATACATGTAGGTACTGTAAGCTGGGCAAAGTGTTTCACAAACATTTCTCGTGGCTAATGTTATGATGAAATGGATGGTACTTATTGAACTGATTGTACTTGGTACTATATAGACATTATGGTCTTGTATAGTGACTTTAACATTTGGATATTTCTCCTATTTTGTGATTTATCATTTGGTTTTACCTTTGAAGCCATCTTTAAAAATTGTTGGTTCTGTTTCTTGATCCTATCCTGGCAGAGTGGATAGGTAATGATATCTTTTAAATTCTGAAAGACAAAATCAAAGGGACAAGAGATTTTTGCTGTCTTTTGTCATAGAAATGTTTCCCAAGTAACATAGGTAATATAATATTGATTCAAACCTAAGTTTGGATCTATACATTAATATGATGAGAGGAAAAAGGTTACTGATTTTGAGATGAAGAGGTCAAAATCAATGTTACAGCATAGATTTAGGGTGAAAATCTTGCTAAAATGTGGTTTAGGATATGGTAATTCATAGATCAAATTCATGTTCGGTTACAGTTGATCTACTTTTTGCAGAACTATGCCTCTGAATTATGCGCAAAATCCAGTTTTCCTGGCTTTTCTCTGTGATACAGTTAAATATTGACATGAAACTTGGTATGAAACTTTGTTATGGTAGGTCACATGTTAGCTTTGAAATGCTTTTTTATTTTAAAATTAGGTCAAAAGAAAAATATTTGTTATAATTCTTGTAACTACTACTCGGAATCCTCCATTTAAATAAAACAATAAGGGGTATCAAGAGTAAATAACATCTTCGTATGCTATGTAAAATTTCAAATGTTTAAATATATATGTATGTTTATAAAAGACTGGTATTTTTAGTCCTCAACAACAGAATCCCAACTAGTGATGTCTCTAATAATCGTTTGGCAGTTTCCGTAGCTTGCAAAGGAGAGGAATACATTCTTACAGAAAAAAGCAATAACATTGCAATAAAAAAATGCAGTTACTATTGTTTTGATCAGTTAATCAGAAACAGCAAAGCAACAGTTGTTTTTATGGATGGCATTAAAGGGTGATTTAACTTGCTATTTGGTGCTTTTTGATAGCCAGACTTCTGTATGAAGTCTACGATGCAATGAATAATATTGATATTGAAGATTATCTTTATTGTTACTTTCTTAATATTCTACTAACTAAGATGGGAATAAATACTCATCATGAACTATGTGTGTATCATTTTATAATTGATTATTAACTTTTCTTGACATTTCCCTATTTGTCAGAGAGAGTGAATTTGATCAGTCTTCTATATTTTGAATCCTGAGGGTCGTTGATGTTTTTTATATTATAGAAATTTCTTTGATTTATATTGATTTTATGAAAAGGTTGAGAATTATTATATTGTTGTATCTGAGACATAGATGGTTGTATCTTTTACATCCTATAATTTGATGACATTGATACTAAATGTGTTATGTTACTTTTGATAATTATTGAATTTATTGCACAATCTTAAATACAATGGTCTTTGTGTCAAGTGACCTCGGGTCAGTGTCAACTTAAAACAAGAGAGAAAGACAATTCTGTTTGAGTTCAGGTGTGGGTCTAGCTAGACCTGAGTGAAGGTGGTAACACAGTCACCTCACACCTGAACTCAAACAAAATGGTCTTTCTTGTTCTTAGTTGACACTGACCTGAGAGAGGTTATGACATACCACCATGCCCACAACCGATCTTGAACAAAATTATCTCTCTTCTCCTATTCACAAGTTTAAATCAGAGATACTGTATGTAGTGTATTTCCCCTTACTATTTAATTTATATACTTAATGCATGTACCTTTTGTATGAATATTTTGTACAAGTTATCCATATGTCATCCTTAATTAATTTTTCTTACCAATGACTTGCATTCTTATAAAAAGAGTTCAGAGATGAACTTTGATTTCAGTTTTGTTGTTAAATAATAAACAAGTGAGACAACTAAGTTACAGAGAATACATTCATCATTTAGATTATATTCTATTGCACTACATCTTTGTGCAGGTATATTCTATTCATTTAGTTTCATTCAGAAATGCCTTTTCCACTGGTCATAGCAAAACAAGTTTACCAAAACTGCTTTACCTCTCACTTCCTAAAACAGATAGTGACAAACTTGGCTAATAATGTCAAATGGTTCGCAGATTATAGAGCATACACTGCATCACTACACACTTCATATTCTGGAAAAACAATGCTGAATAATTAGTAATGTCATCATTATATTACAGTAAAATATGATTTATTCAAAGAAGGAAAAGAGAATCTTACTGCTTTAATATTTTTGTTATAATGGCCCATGTTACATTGTTGTAATTTCTCTAAATGTTTTAGTAAGCACACAAGAGTTGTCTTTCTTCGTTATCGAGATGCTAAGATCCAACAATTAGAGCTTATCTGTACATGTTCATCTTAAAACAACGAGAACTCTACACATTCTTATTTTTGTTCGCCCTATTGCGTTTTATTCTGAACTTTTCCTGCTAAGAACAAGTGCAGTTTTATCAAATCGGGTTTCCCTTTTGATTATTTCAATCTTAATATTCGGTATTAACATTTCCTCGTAAATCAATTGATTTCTTCTTGTACATGTTGTTTTAAGACGTAGTTAATTTTGCTGGATTTTAAAAAAGAAATAGATATTTTCTGTATTATTTTTACATAAAGTTATCTGATAGAGAGATAGGTCAATCAAAATGTTAATAGGATGTTAATTAAAATTGATTTGGCAAAATGATAACTTTAGACGAAACAATTTGATATATTTTCATGTACGATCGTATTCCTTCATAATGTCCCAGAACAGGTCATTGACAGTCTTTAAATTTATTTCTAGTATGAATGTATTTGTTGATTATATGCAGAAACAGTTATAAGGCCCTTTTCCCTGTAATAACATCTATCATTTGCTCATCGGCGTCGATATATAGACCTGTATGAATATCACTCAGTGTACTGATACTATCACATTATATCTTCATCTACATGTATAGGCACTACTGATTTAGTAAATACTAATTTATTTGTGCATTTATGATCTATTCGCTTCAGTTGCATTGAGTGCAACTCTAAAACGTCATTATGCATGACTTGGCTTAGCTTCACCTTTCTGTAGCCCAGAGTCGGCGCTGCGTTAGACGTGGCACTCTCCTCTCACATTGTACTTTTGTCTGTTGATATACTTGGTGGTCAGTTTTACATGTTATTAGTGCTATATTGTATTCCATGCTTTTGTTATGAATAAAGTCTAGAAAATGTTATGATTTTTTTCATTGAAATATATGATTTTGAAAGCGAGAAATGCATTTTGAACCGGTAAGTATTAGTGCATTTATCAATACGTCTTGTTCAATCATTGTTTTACATGACGCCAGGACAAATTCCCTACTACGGTGACGGCATCTGCCTGATCCATCACACAAGAAATGTTTGCCTATGCTACATACCCAACCACTTTTACGTGTACACTTCTACTTTGACACAAGGCCACTTTTTTGTATTGATAGGCCGTCGCCATTCAGACGGGTATCCGGGACCCTCTGGGCTGCAAGCCAGTCTATTGACTGAGTTATGCCGGCTTCTTGTGACAGGAGATTTGTTCTTGTAGTGAGTATAGTGTATTTGGACATTTGAAATATTAGGAAACCGTAGAAATCAAAGGAATGAAAGGTTTGAGTATGCAATATGCTTCTTACTTAGCAGGAATGTGCATGTAAGCATATAACTTTCTCCTGCTAGGCCTCTTTGCCAGATCTACAAAGAATTTACCTCGCTTCCAGACATGAATGTAGAAAATGCCACTGTACATGTATATGGTTAAATACGGGATATCAAAATGAACGAGGTAAAAGGATGTAAATATGCCTACTTAACAGAAATGAAAGTTTGGAAAGTATATGGTATATCGATTTGCATGTTGTGAATATTTAACCTCACATTTTTTGTCCACGTACTTTGTCTGAAGGTCGGCGTCAATAAGTTAGTTTACCTGACATGAATGTCGGGTATTTAGTATGCCTATGTGCATGATGTAAAAAATTGACTACACTTGTATGTCCATATATGTTGTCTTAAGGTGTCATAAAGTCCGTTATTTTGGCATGAATGTCGGGTATGCAGATTTGCGTGATGTTCATGAGATCACAATTTCTATGCCCATTAACCTTGCCTGTCAGGTGTGCAGTAAGTTTATTTATATTTACCGACTTTAAAGAATAGGACCAGGATGGGTTATAGAATCAGGCTGAGTGTTGCGCTGCGTAGTTAGCTGTACTGGTCGATAAAGTTGCAACTCGAGCTGTCATCCAATCAGGCCCTGCGTATATGCAGTCTAATCGTGTATTTATAAGAGGTATGATCAAAAAGTTCTTTGATATTATAATTAAGTATAAAACCCCAGTCAAACCATTAGTCAGTCATACTGAACGTTTTGGTAGTGATATACAGTAGTATTTTAAAGCTTTGATTATGCACAAAATTCTCAATAAAAATTGAAGGGTTAGACAAACCGACAACATGGAGAAAATTAAAGTTGGAGTAAAGAATAACTATGTAATCGGGGATGACTGTCGAGGATATAAATGGGGATTTCATGAAAACCCTTGGGAAGGAGTCGCCTTCTCATGGTACTGTTAAAGTGGACCACTGAGCATTGAAGATGATGAACGGTCTGGACGTCCCAAGAAGGGTACCATAAACAAGTATTGTGCACCTTCTTATGATGTGTGTCTGAAGCGAACCGACAGAGATATAGCCAGTAAAGTTGGCATGTTATGCGTTGTTCATTCACTTTCAACCGACATCTTGGGCATGTGTAAGGTCTCGGCTAGATGGGTCCCCAGGATGTTGACTGAATATCAAAAGAGAATTGGGTATGATGTTTCTTTGAATCTTTTGTCTCGTTATGAGGATGATCCGGATAATTTCATGGGTTGCATTGTCATTCAGGAGAAAACTTGGGGGTTCACCATTTTGATCCTGAATCTAAGACACAAAGCAATGGATTCACCTTGGCTCACCACCTAAAATTTCAAGAGAGTTTATTCATTGGGGAAATTATGGCTTGTCACTTTTTGGACAATCGGAATAATTTTGTTTGCTGTTCTTGAGGAAGGCCGCATGATAAATGGTGCATATTATGCAGGAGATTGTGAGGAAGAGGAGAGGAAAGCTAACCAGAGATATACTGCTCTTGCAGTATAATACGCCCGCTCACACTTCCTAAGTTGCAATGATGGCAGCTTCGATATTCTTCCTAATCCCCTACATTCTCCAGATATAACCCCATCTGAGAGTTTTGTTCCCAAAACTATACCCTTGTCTGACGATGTAAGAGTTTTGGAAGATGAAGGGAAATTATAATGAAGAGTAATGACAATTCTTTCAATCCTGGGTAATCCTAGGTACATGGGACCGAGAACTTTTTTATCAGACCTTGTAGTTTGGGTTTTGGATATTAACTTGGACTCAGGAGTGAGTTGTAACTGTGTTCTATTAAGTATATGTCAGTGTTTCTCATGAAGATTTATAAAAGTATACATGAGATTTTCCAAAGATTACTTGTGGTACTTGGCAATATTTAAATTAGTACAAAAATGCCAGGTTAATGTATAATAATTAAGATTTGACAGTATAAAAGAATGGTAGACGGTAAGGTAAGTTTAACTGAGTTTATTCAGATGTTTCCCAATTCTTTTTAAGCAATTAAGTTGTTTGGAGGACTTATACATATGTTAGCAATGTGTTTATTGAAATTTAGCAAGTCAACCATTCTGTCTCTCGGCAGTTTTACTTCATTTTAGCAAAGCACATTTGCTTCACTTAAATCAATTTTTTTTCGGGTAAGTTGCGGCCCAAAACCATGCGCCTGGAAATTACATTGTACTTGGACTGGCTTTCATTTTATTAAAATCAAACTAGTCAATGCGAAAGTATTGCTGTTTTCAACTAGGGCTGACACCACAATTTAAACCTTATAATCACAGCAGAACGAAGTGTTGTCTTCGGCACAGTTATGTAAAATTGACTTGTTTACAAAAATTTAACACAAAGATACTGAAAAGTATCGGCTTAAGTTAAAGCCCTGGGGACCCCTTAATTAAAATTTGTGCAGGGGCTAAAGTTTCCACCACTTTAGACACGATTGAACAAGAGCAACGCCTAGCGTCGCTTAGTTTGACGGGTAAATAATTCAAAGTGTGGAGTCTCCCTCTCCCAACTCAAGATAACAAGTGCTTTGGCTTATTGTAACAACCCTGTGTAATATTGAATCCATAAAGGCAGTAAGAAGTTAGGGCCAAGAGAAGAATTTAAACACACCCCCTTTTTTATTTCGTCTACGTGAAAAATGTAAGAATACAGAGGAAATAAAAACCAGTAATATACATTTATATTCAAGCTAATATATAATTCTAACACAAATTTAAATTTGAAAGAGATTGAGTGACAAATGAATTCTTAATAATTTTCAAAAAGTTTCTCAAAAATCAAAGACCCATATCTCTGTATTGAGAAAGGGAATATTTTCGAAATCGAAAGGCATATTCTTTTATTTTATCAGAGTATTCTGTATAAGATTTATGAAAATTTATTCATGATTACTGAAGTTATTACATATATATTCCATTGAAACTGCCATGATGCTATCAATGAAATAAAAAAATTCCTAGTTCAAGGGCCATAACTCTGGAAAAACTAAGTCAATCACACCGAAATGCGAATTGGTACTTACCCTCATTGATATAAAGTTATATGCCAAGTTTTAATTCAATACCTTGAAAGACTGCAGATAAAAAGTCCGGAAAACATCACCTCGGACGGACGGGCGGACAACGCCATAACATAATACGCCCTGTCTATGACGGGTGTATAAAAATGGCCATCAACGAGGAATTATCTGAAAGACCATTCTTTTCAAGTTAAAGAAGAAGATAATATGGCAGGCAATAAGCTTTTGAAAGATTTATCAGAATAGCAGCTATATATCTACTTTCACCAAGTTCCCTCTACCAGTCTTCGACTTTTCTTATTAAAGTGCCGGGGCGGATCCAGAAGCAGAAGTGGGGGGTGGGGGTTGGAGGAGGCCCAAAGGGCCGACCCGAGGTACGAAGTGCCGAGAGGGGGGGGACGGGAGGGGGTCTACTCTTCTAATTCTAGGTAGAGGGCAATTTCAGAGTGGGGGCAGTTTGCCCATGCATGGCTAGGTAAAGCTGTTTTTGGGACAGAGATCTTATTCAGTGTGTAGGCTGTAAATAAGTGGATAGATAAATGAATAAATAAATAACAACTACTGTCCGCGCCACTCACTCTGGAAACTGGAAAATCTGGATTTTCAGTTATTCATCTTCAGAATAATTTCAAAAAGGCAAAACCATTCGAGAGATCTTGTTTAGTCGTAACTTTTGGTTTATGCTATATGTTTGTATGAAGAAGCGTTAATATTTTATAAAAAAAATCAGTTTTAGATAGGGCGATTTCCATGTTAAATTTCGACGTGACGTCGCCAAGTTTCCCATAGACTCAATGTTAAACATCGGCGACGTCACGTCAAAATTAACATAGAGAAAGCCCTATCTAAAATGATTTTTTCCCTATAAAATACGAATGCTTCTTCCCAGAAACATATAACATACACCAAAAATTCGACTACACAAGATCTGTTGATTGATATTAATTTTGTAAAATTATTTTATAGATAAATAAGTGAAAATCCAGATTTTTCGGTTTACAAAGTGAGTGGCGCGGACAGTAGCTACTCAAGGTGGTTATATACAATCATAATGGGAAATTTAGTTTAGTATGGGACTGCGTTACTTGAATTCAACATATAGACAGTTCTTAACTAAAGCCTCAGCACAATGTATATGTAGAGGTATGGTGTGTTTTAAACACAGTTTCACTTAATATGAATTGATACAACAATATTATTAGGTCTAATTTATGGGTAAAAGGTACATTACTGTTACTATGCAGTGTGGAGGAATTTCTACAAGCCGGCCGCGGTGTGGCCTAGTGGATAAGGTGCTCGGTTCGTGGTTGAGAGGTCCCGGATTCGACTCCCACCCTGGGCACACAGATGTTCTGTCTTTCGGATGAGACAGTAGACACGTAAAAAAGCTCCCTCACTGCTTCGGGTGGGTCCTTTGCAACGGTCTAAATTTGTATGCAATGCATCAGGCAGATGCCGTCACCATATACGTGAAATAATCGTGGAGTGACGTAAAACAATAATCAATCAATGGAAATTTTTACAGGTTAAGTAGGGGGAAACAATGGGACAATGTAAATCAAATGGATTGAAAATATATAATGTGGGATTTGGGTTATTGGCCAATATAACGTACGATTTGGATTATTAGCCATGGTTAGCTGTAGTACACTATGCACTGGTCGTTATACACTAAATATAAATGGGACAAGTGTCCTCTAACACATATGAAGTATAGCACAAGGCACAGTTCTCATCGTGATTTAAACAGCATATAAAAAGAGAGGTGGATCTCCACCCTGCCAGCATTTTCTATGGATCAGCAAATGTGAATTATCATATTTAGTTAAAATCGTCTATTCGTAAATTAAAAGATAAAGTTTTTGTCTGCGGTATTGAGGATGCGTATGTCAATCTGTCCTTTTTGTAAGACACCAACTTGTGAAGTGACTGCAGTGTTTGCTGTTCTATTAGGCAAGGTCTGCAATTGAGAGTTTGTCTTTGGAATTTTTCTAGACTCTCGAGGTCCTATTTCCTATAATTTAGCAGCTCAATGCCATGTAAGATTCCAGGAATTGCAAAAGTCATCCACATATTGGTGGTTATTATTGGGGACAGTCCATTTTTCCCGTGCACACCGCTTCCAAGTAAAGCATTATTATATTGTTTGCGGTCCATGGCTAATCTATGGACTATGGTCTTTCTTACGGATAGGAACTACCTGGACCAACTTTAATCTATCAGAAAATATCCCCAGTCTAAGACATTGATTTACCAAATTTGTAATGGACTATATTTATGCTGCAACCACCAACTTTGGGGAAATGGCGTCTCTGTCTGTGGCCTTCTTCCCACTCGGTGATCTTATCTGTTCGTAAACAAAGGTTTCATTTACAAGTTGATAATATAGTGGTTTTTCTATACTACATGTATCATTGGAAGTGATGGCTGTTCTATTCTTTAACTGGAGTGATGGCTGTTCTATGTTATGATTGGAGGTGATGGCTGTTCTATACTATGACTGGAGTGATGGCTGTTTTGTATTATGATTGGAGGTGATGGCTGTTCTATACTATGACTAGCTTGATGTGATGGTTATTCTATATTATGACTGTAGGTGATGGCTGTTCTATACTATGATTGGAGGTGATGGCTGTTCTATACTATGACTGGAGGTGATGGTTGTTCTATATTATGACTGGAGGTGATGGCTGTTCTATATTATGACTGGAGGTGAGGACTGTTCTATACTATGACTGGAGTGATGATTATTTTGTATTATGATTGGAGGTGATGGCTGTTCTATACTATGACTAGCTTGATGTGATGGTTGATCTATATTATGACTGGAGGTGATGGCTGTTCTATACTATGATTGGAGGTGATTCCTGTTCTATACTATGACTGGATGTGATGGCTGTTCTATACTATGATTGGAGGTGATTCCTGTTCTATACTATGACTGGATGTGATGGCTGTTCTATACTATGACTGGAGTGATGATTGTTTTGTATTATGATTGGAAGTGATGGCTGTTCTATACTATGACTAGCTTGATGTGATGGTTGATCTATATTATGACTGGAGGTGATGGCTGTTCTATACTATGATTGGAGGTGATGGTTGTTCTATACTATGACTGGAGGTGATGGTTGTTCGATATTATGACTGGAGGTGACGGCTGTTCTATACTATGACTGGATGTGATGGCTGTTCTATACTATGATTGGAGGTGATTCCTGTTCTATACTATGACTGGATGTGATGGCTGTTCTATACTATGACTGGAGTGATGATTGTTTTGTATTATGATTGGAAGTGATGGCTGTTCTATACTATGACTAGCTTGATGTGATGGTTCTTCTATATTATGACTGGAGGTGATGGCTGTTCTATACTATGATTGGAGGTGATTCCTGTTCTATACTATGACTGGAGGTGATGGCTGTTCTATACTATGACTGGAGGTGATGGTTGTTCTATATTATGACTGGAGGTGATGGCTGCTCTATATTATGACTGGAGGTGATGACTGTTCTATACTATGACTGGAGTGATGATTATTTTGTATTATGATTGGAGGTGATGGCTGTTCTATACTATGACTAGCTTGATGTGATGGTTGTTCTATATTATGACTGGAGGTGATGGCTGTTCTATACTATGACTGGAGGTGATGGTTGTTCTATTTTATGACTGGAGGTGATGGCTGTTCAATATTATGACTGGAGGTGATGACTGTTCTATACTATGACTGGAGTGATGATTATTTTGTATTATGATTGGAGGTGATGGCTGTTCTATACTATGACTAGCTTGATGTGATGGTTGTTCTATATTATGACTGGAGGTGATGGCTGTTCTATACTATGATTGGAGGTGATTCCTGTTCTATACTATGACTGGAGGTGATGGTTGTTCTATATTATGACTGGAGGTGATGGCTGTTCTATACTATAACTGGAGTGATGGTTGTTCTATATTATGACTGGATGTGATGGTTGTTCTATATTATAACCGGAGGTGATGGCTGTTCTATATTATGATTGGAGGTTATGGCTGTTCTATACTATAAATGGAGTGATGGCTGTTCTATATATGACTGGATGTGATGGCTGTTCTATATTATGACTGGAGTGATGGCTGTTCTATACTATAACTGGATTGATGGCTGTTCTATATTATGATTGGAGGTGATGGTTGTTCAATGCTATGATTGGAGTGATGGCTGTTCTATACTATGACTGGATGTGATGGCTGTTCTATACTATGATTGGAGGTGATGGCTGTTCTATACTATGACTGGAGGTGATGGTTGTTCGATATTATGACTGGAGGTGATGGTTGTTCTATATTACGACTGGAGTTGATGGCTGTTCTATACTGTGACTTAATGTGATGGCTGTTCTATATTATGACTGGAGGTGATGGCTGTTCTATACTATGACTGGAGTGATGATTGTTTTGTATTATGATTGGAGGTGATGGCTGTTCTATACTATAACTAGCTTGATGTGATGGTTGTTCTATATTATGACTGGAGGTGATGGCTGTTCTATACTATGATTGGAGGTGATTCCTGTTCTATACTATGACTGGAGGTGATGGTTGTTCTATACTATGACTGGATGTGATGGCTGTTCTATACTATGACTGGAGTGATAGCTGTTCTATACTTTAACTGGAGTGATGGCTATTCTATATTGTGAATGGAGGTGATGGCTTTTCTATGCTATGACTGGAGGTGATTGCTGTTCTACACTATGATATGAGTGATGCCTGTTCTGTACTACAACTGGAGTGATGGTTGTTATATATTATGATTGGAGGTGATAATTGTTCTATACTATGACTGAAGTGATGGCTGTTCTATACTATGACTGGGGGTGATGGCTGTTCCATACTATAGTTGGAGTGATGGCTGTTCTATATTATGACTGGATGTAATGGTTGTTATATATTATGTTTGGAGGTGATAGTTGTTCTATACTATGACTGGAGTGATGGCTGTTCTATACTATGACTGGGGGTGATGGCTGTTCCATAGTACAATTGGAGTGATGGCTGTTGTATATTAAGACTGGAGGTGATGGTTGTTCTATACTATTACTGGAGTGATGGCTGTTCTATACTATGACTGGAGGTGATGGTTGTTCTATACTATGACTGGAGGGGATGGTTGTTCTGTATTATGATTAGAGGTGATGGCTGTTCTATACTATAACTGGAGTGATGGCGGTTCTATACTATGACTGGATGTGCTGGTTGTTATATATTATGCTTAGAGCTGACGGCTGTTCTATACTATAACTGGAGTGACGGCTGTTCAATATTATGATTCGAGGTGATGGTTGTTCTCTATTATGAGTGGAGGTGATTGTTGTTTTATATTATGACTGGAGTGATGGTTGTTCTATACTATAACTGGATGTGATGGTTGTTATATATTATGACTGGCGGTGATGGCTGTTCTATATTATGACTGGAGGTGATCGTTGTTCTATATTATAACTGGAGGTGATGGTTGTTCTATATTATGAGTGGAGGTGATGGTTGTTTTATATTATGACTGGAGTGATGGTTGTTCTATATCATGATTGGAGGTGATGGTTGTTCTATACTATGATTGGAGGTGATTCCTGTTCTATACCATGACTGGAGGTGATGGTTGTTCTGTACTATAACTGGAGTGATGGTTGTTCTGTATTATGACTGGATGTGATGGTTGTTCTATATTATAACCGGAGTTGATGGCTGTTCTATATTAAGATTGGGGGTTATGACTGTTCTATACTATAAATGGAGTGATGGCTGTTCTATATATGACTGGATGTGATGGCTGTTCTATATTATGACTGGAGTGATGGCTGTTCTATACTATAACTGGAGTGATCGCTGTTCTATATTATGACTGGATGTGATGGCTGTTCTATACTATGATTGGAGGTGATGGCTGTTCTATACTATCACTGGAGGTGATGGTTGTTCGATATTATGACTGGAGGTGATGGTTGTTCTATATTACGACTGGAGTTGATGGCTGTTCTATACTGTGACTTAATGTGATGGCTGTTCTATAGTATGACTGGAATGATGATTGTTTTGTAATATGATTGGAGGTGATGGCTGTTCTATACTATAACTAGCTTGATGTGATGGTTGTTCTATATTATGACTGGAGGTGATGGCTGTTCTATACTATGATTGGAGGTGATTCCTGTTCTATACTATGACTTGAGGTGATGGTTGTTCTATATTATGACTGGAGGTGACGGCTGTTCTATACTATGACTGGATGTGATGGCTGTTCTATACTATGACTGGAGTGATGATTGTTTTGTATTATGATTGGAGGTGATGGCTGTTCTATACTATGACTAGCTTGATGTGATGGTTGTTCTATATTATGACTGGAGGTGATGGCTGTTCTATACTATGATTGGAGGTGATGGCTGTTCTATACTATAACTGGAGTGATGGTTGTTCTAGATTATGACCGGATGTGATGGCTGTTCTATATTATAACTGGAGGTGATGGCTGTTCTATATTATGATTGGAGGTTATGGCAGTTCTATACTATAAATGGAGTGATGGCTGTTCTATATATGACTGGATGTGATGGCTGTTCTATATTATGACTGGAGTGATGGCTGGTCTATACTATAACTGGAGTGATGGCTGTTCGATATTATGATTGGAGGTGATGGTTGTTCAATGCTATGATTGGAGTCATGGCTGTTCTATACTATGACTTGATGTGATGGGTGTTCTATACTTTGACTGGAGGTGATGGTTGTTCTATATTATTACTGGAGGTGATGTCAGTTCTATACTATGACTGGATGTGATGGCTGTTCTATATTATGACTGGAGGTGATGGCTGTTCTTTACTATGATTGGAGGTGATGGTTGTTCTATGCTATGACTGGAGTGATGGGTATTCTATTCTATGACTAGAGGTGATGGTTGTTCTATACTATGACTGCAGTGATGGCTGTTCTACACTATGATTGGAGGTGATGGTTGTTCTATACTATGACTGGAGTGATGGCTGTTCTATGCCATGAAGGTAGGTGATGGCTGATCTATAATATGACTGGAGGTGATGTTTCTTCTATACCATGACTGGAGTATTGGCTGTTCTATATTATAATTGGAGGTGATGGTTGTTCTATATTATGACTGGATGTGATGGCTGCTCTATATTATGATTGGAGGTGATGGCTGTCCTATGCTATGACTGGAGGTGATGGCTGTTCTACATTATAATTGGAGGTGATTTTTGATCTGTATTATGACTGGAGGTGATGGTTGTTCTATACTATGACTGGAGTGATGGCTGTTCTATACTTTAACTGGAGTGATGGCTATTCTATATTGTGAATGGAGGTGATGGCTTTTCTATGCTATGACTGGAGGTGATGGCTGTTCTACACTATGATATGAGTGATGCCTGTTCTGTACTATAACTGGAGTGATGGTTGTTATATATTATGATTGGAGGTGATAATTGTTCTATACTATGACTGAAGTGATGGTTGTTCTATACTATTACTGCAGTGATGGTTGTTCTATACTATGACTGGAGTGATGGCTGTTCTATACTCTGACTGGGGGTGATGGCTGTTCCATATTATAATTGGAGTGATGGCTGTTCTATATTATGACTGGAGGTGATGATTGTTCTATATTATGACTGGAGTGATGGCTGTTCTATACTATGACTGGGGGTGATGGCTGTTCCATACTATAATTGGATTGATGGCTGTTCTATATTATGACTGGAGGTGATGATTGTTCTATACTATGACTGGAGTGATGGCTGTTCTATATTTTGTCTGGATGTAATGGTTGTTATATATTATGTTTGGAGGTGATAGTTGTTCTATACTATGACTGGAGTGATGGCTGTTCTATCCTATGACTGGGGGTGATGGCTGTTCCATAGTATAATTGATGGAGTGATGGCTGTTGTATATTAAGACTGGAGGGGATGGTTGTTCTGTATTATGATTAGAGGTGATGGCTGTTCTATACTATGACTGGAGTGATGGCGGTTCTATACTATGACTGGATGTGCTGGTTGTTATATATTATGCTTGGAGCTGACGGCTGTTCTATACTATAACTGGAGTGATGGCTCTTCTATATTATGACTGGAGGTGATGGTTGTTATATATTATGACTGGCGGTGATGGCTGTTCTATATTATGACTGGAGGTGATGGTTGTTCTATATTATGACTGGAGGTGATGGTTGTTCTATATTATGAGTGGAGGTGATGGTTGTTTTATATTATGACTGGAGTGATGGTTGTTCTATATGAGGATTGGAGGTGATGGTTGTTCTGTATGATGACTGGAGATGATGGCTGTTCTATACTATAACTGGATGTGATGTTTCTTATATATTATGACTGGCGGTGATGGTTGTTCTATATTATGACTGGAGGTGATCGTTGTTCTTTATTATGACTGGAGGTGATGATTGTTCTATATTATGAGTGGAGGTGATGGTTGTTTTTTATTATGACTGGAGTGATGGTTGTTCTATATCATGATTGGAGGTGATAGTTGTTCTATACTATGACTGGAGTGATGGCTGTTCTATACTATGACTGGGGGTGATGGCTGTTCTATAGTATAATTGGAGTGATGGCCGCTGCATATTAAGACTGGAGGTGATGGTTGTACTATACTATTACTGGAGTGATGGCTGTTCTATACTATGACTGGAGGTGATGGTTGTTCTATACTATGACTGGAGGGGATGGTTGTTCTGTATTATGATTAGAGGTGATGGCTGTTCTATACTATAACTGGAGTGATGGCGGTTCTATACTATGACTGGATGTGCTGGTTGTTATATATTGTGCTTGGACCTGACGGCTGTTCTATACTATAACTGGAGTGACGGCTGTTCAATATTATGATTCGAGGTGATGGTTGTTCTATATTATGAGTGGAGGTGATTGTTGTTTTATCTTATGACTGGAGTGATGGTTGTTCTATATCAGGATTGGAGGTCATGGTTGTTCTATATTATGACTGGAGATGATGGCTGTTCTATACTATAACTGGATGTGATGGTTTTTATATATTATGACTGGCGGTGATGGCTGTTCTATATTATGACTGGAGGTGATCGTTGTTCTATATTATGACTGGAAGTGATGGTTGTTCTATATTATGAGTGGAGGTGATGGTTGTTTTATATTATGACTGGAGTGATGGTTGTTCTATATCATGATTGGAGGTGATGGTTGTTCTATACTATGATTGCAGGTGATTCCTGTTCTATACTATGACTGGAGGTGATGACTGGATGTGTTGGCTGTTCTATACTATGACTGGAGTGATGGTTGTTCTGTATTATGACTGGATGTGATGGTTCTATATTATAACCGGAGGCGATGGCTGTTCTATATTATGATTGAGGGTTATGCCTGTTCTATACTATAAATGGAGTGATGGCTGTTCTATATATGGCTGGATGTGATGGCTGTTCTATATAATGACTGGAGTGATGGCTGTTCTATACTATAACTGGAGTGATGGCTGTTGTATATTATGACTGGATGTGATGGCTGTTCTATACTATGATTGGAGGTGATGGTTGTTCTATACTATGACTGGAGGTGATGGTTGTTCGATATTATGACTGGAGGGGATGGTTGTTCTATATTACGACTGGAGTTGATGGCTGTTCTATACTGTGACTTAATGTGATGGCTGTTTTATATTATGACTGGAGGTGATGGCTGTTCTATAGTATGACTGGAATGATGATTGTTTTGTATTATGATTGGAGGTGATGGCTGTTCTATACTATAACTAGCTTGCTGTGATGGTTGTTCTATATTATGACTGGAGGTGATGGCTGTTCTAAACTATGATTGGAGGTGATTCCTGTTCTATACTATGACTTGAGGTGATGGTAGTTCTATATTATGACTGGAGGTGACGGCTGTTCTATACTATGACTGGACGTGATGGCTGTTCTATACTATGACTGGAGTGATGACTGTTTTGTATTATGATTGGAGGTGATGGCTGTTCTATACTATGACTAGCTTGATGTGATAGTTGTTCTATATTATGATTGGAGGTGATGGCTGTTCTATACTATAACTGGAGTGATGGTTGTTCTATATTATGACTGGATGTGATGGCTGTTCTATATTATAACTGGAGGTGATGGCTGTTCTATATTATGATTGGAGGTTATGGCTGTTCTATACTATAAATGGAGTGATGGCTGTTCTATATATGACTGGATGTGATTGCTGTTCTATATTATAACTGGAGGTGATGGCTGTTCTATATTATGATTGGAGGTGATGGTTGTTCAATGCTATGATTGGAGTGATGGGTGTTCTATACTATGACTGGATGTGATGGGTGTTCTATACTATGACTGGAGGTGATGTCGGTTCTATACTATGACTGGATGTGATGGCTGTTCTATATTATGACTGGAGGTGATGGCTGTTCTTTACTATGATTGGAGGTGATGGTTGTTCTATGCTATGACTGGAGTGATGGCTGTTCAATTCTATGACTGGAGGTGATGGTTGTTCTATACTATGACTGCAGTGATGGCTGTTCTACACTATGATTGGAGGTGATGGTTGTTCTATAGTATGACTGGAGTAATGGCTGTTCTATGCCATGAAGGTAGGTGATGGCTGTTCTATATTATGACTGGAGGTGATGTTTCTTCTATACCATGACTGGAGTATTGGCTGTTCTATATTGAAATTGGAGGTGATGGTTGTTCTATATTATGACTGGATGTGATGGCTGCTCTATATTATGATTGCAGGTGATGGCTGTCCTATGCTATGACTGGAGGTGATGGCTGTTCTACATTATAATTGGAGGTGATTTTTGATCTGTATTATGACTGGAGGTGATGGTTGTTCTATACTATGACTGGAGTGATGGCTGTTCTATACTTTAACTGGAGTGATGGCTATTCTATATTGTGAATGGAGGTGATGGCTTTTCTATGCTATGACTGGAGGTGAAGGCTGTTCTACACTATGATATGAGTGATGCCTGTTCTGTACTATAACTGGAGTGATGGTTGTTATATATTATGATTGGAGGTGATAATTGTTCTATACTATGACTGAAGTGATTGTTGTTCTATACTATGACTGCAGTGATGGTTGTTCTATACTATGACTGGAGTGATGGCTGTTCTATACTATGACTGGGGGTGATGGCTGTTCCATACTATAATTGGAGTGATGGTTGTTCTATATTATGACTGGAGGTGATGATTGTTCTATACTATGACTGGAGTGATGGCTGTTGTATACTATGACTGGGGGTGATGGCTGTTCCATACTATAATTGGAGAGATGGCTGTTCTATATTATGACTGGAGGTGATGATTGTTCTATACTATGACTGGAGTGATGGCTGTTCTATATTTTGACTGGATGTAATGGTTGTTATATATTATGTTTGGAGGTGATAGTTGTTCTATACTATGACTGGAGTGATGGCTGTTCTATACTCTGACTGGGGGTGATGGCTGTTCCATAGTATAATTGGAGTGATGGCTGTTGTATATTAAGACTGGAGGGGATGGTTGTTCTGTATTATGATTAGAGGTGATGGCTGTTCTATAGTATAACTGGAGTGATGGCGGTTCTATACTATGACTGGATGTGCTGAATGTTACATATTATGCTTGGAGCTGACGGCTGTTCTATACTATAACTGGAATGACGGCTCTTCTATATTATGACTGGAGGTGATGGTTGTTATATATTAGGACTGGCGGTGATGGCTGTTCTATATTATGACTGGAGGTGATGGTTGTTCTATATTATGACTGGAGGTGATGGTTGTTCTATATAATGAGTGGAGGTGATGGTTGTTTTATATTATGACTGGAGTGATGGTTGTTCTATATCAGGATTGGAGGTGATGGTTGTTCCATATTATGACTGGAGATGATGGCTGTTCTATACTATAACTGGAGTGATGGCTCTTCTATATTATGACTGGAGGTGATGGCTGTTCTATATTATGACTGGAGGTGATGGTTGTTCTATATTATGACTGGAGTGATTGTTGCTCTTTATCCTGATTTGAGGTGATGGTTGTTCTATATTATGACTAGAGATGATGGCTGTTCTATACTATAACTGGAGTGATGGCTCTTCTATATTATGACTGGAGGTGCTGGATGTTATATATAATGTTTGGCGGTGACGGCTGTTCTATACTATAATTGGAGTGACGGCTGTTTTATATTATGATTGGAGGTGATGGTTTTTCTATTTTATGAGTGGATGTGATGGTTGTTTTATATTATGACTGGAGTGATGGTTGTTCTATATGATGATTGGAGGTGATGGTTGTTCTATATTATGACTGGAGATGATGGCTGTTCTTTACTATAACTGGAGTGATGGCTGTTCTATATTATGATTGGAGGTGATGACTGTTCTATATTATGACTTGAGGTGATGGTTGTTCTATATTATGACTGGAGGTGATGGTTGTTCTATATTATGATTGCAGGTGATGGCTGGTCTGTATTATGACTGGAGGTAATGACTGTTCTATATTATGACTGGGGGTGATGGCTGTTCTATACTATAACGGGAATAATGACTGTTCTACGAGGGGTGTTCCGAAATTATTGTTACATGCGCAATATCTCGTAGAAATAGTGCTAAATGAGCTTAAAACTACCCCATGGCGATAGCGTGATATCTGAAGCGTGGTATAGGTAAATTTCTCGCTGACAATTACACTGACCTTGTTGCTGTGTACATTGTTTTGTAGCGTACTCGTTACACTCTATATAAATATGGTTGGCAAGAGAGCTGAAAACGTAATTGAAATTATGGCCTATATCAAAGGTAGGTCTCTATTTGGCTTAAAGGCGGTAGATATTCATCGTGAGGTGTGTGATATTTATGGGAAGGGTCAAATGTCATATATGACTATTTGTAGGTGGGTTGCTCCATTTAAGTCGGGACACCAGCAGCTGAAAGATGCTGCTCACACAGGTCGCCCTGCAACAACAACAACAACAAAGCATAGCATTGAACGAATTCGGCAAATCCTTGAAAAAGATGCAAGGTACGCTGTCAGGCAGTTAGCTAAAATGACAGGCTTGTGTTTAGCACGTATTCACTGTATTTTAAAGCAACATCTTAAGCTCGGCAAGATCAATGCCAGGTGGATACCCCATTTACTAACTGACGACCAAAAGAGGTCCCGGGTTGACAAGGCCAAATCCTTATTGAGGAAATACCCAAAATACAGCAAAAAGGCTTTTGATAATTTGGTCACAGGTGATGAAACATGGGTGTATTTTTTCGAGCCCAAAAGAAAATGCTCTAATCGAATCTGGGCAAACAAAAACGCCAGGCGCCCTAGCATTGCTAAAAGAATACGCACCGTGAGGAAGGTTTTGTATGTCATATTCTTTGATAACAAGTGTCCAATCATGCAAATCCCTGTTCCGAAAGGCAAAACTGTCACAGCAAAGTATTATAGAGACGTTGTACTTCGAAAACTGAAGAAAGTCTACAAACACCGCCGCCCACATACAGGTTTGAAGTACCTCAGGCTCTTGCATGACAATGCGCCAGCACACAAGGCGCATATTGTAACGGAGTTTTTGAAGGCAGAAAAGGTCACTGTCCTCCCCCACCCTGCATTTTCACCAAACTTGGCCCCCTGTGACTTTTTCTTGTTCCCCAAACTAAAATTTCACCTATCTGGAAAAAAATATAAATCAAGAAATGCCTTTGGTTCTGCCATTCACCAGTATCTTATGAGTATACCAATTCAAAAGTACGAAAACTGTTTCCAAAAGTGGATTGATCGGTTGAAACGATGCATAAATGCAGAGGGGGAGTACTTCGAAGGACAGGGCAAAGTAAAATGATCACAACTACTTCTATCAAAAAGAAATCGCCAAAGTAACAATAATTTCGGAACATCCCTCGTATACTATGACTGGTGTGATGGCTGTTCTAAATTATGACTAGGGTGATGGCTGTTCTACATTATAACTGGAGGTGATGGCTGTTCTATATCATGACTAGAGGTGATGGCTGTTCTATACTATAACTGGAGGTGATTTCTGTTCTATATTATGACTGGAGGTGATTTCTGTTCTATATTATGACTGGAGGTGATGGCTGTTCTATATTATGACTGGAGGTGATGGCTGTTCTATATTATAATTGGATGTGATGGTTGTTCTATATTATGACTGGATGTGATGGCTGCTCTATATTATGATTGGAGGTGATGGCTGTCCTATGCTATGACTGGAGGTGATAGCCGTTCTGCATTATAATTGGAGGTCATTTTTGATCTGTATTATGACTGGAAGTGATGGTTGTTCTATACTATGACTGGAGTGATGGCTGTTCTATACTATAACTGAAGTGATGGCTATTCTATATTGTGACTGGAATTGATGGATGTTCTATGCTATGACTGGAGGTGATAGCTGTTGTATACTATGATATGAGTGATGCCTGTTCTGTACTATAACTGGGGTGATGGTTGTTGTATACTATGATTGGATGTGATGGTTGTTTTATATTATGACGAGGTGATGGTTGTTCTATACTATGACTGGAGGTGATGGCTGTTCTATACTATGACTGGAGGTGATGGTTGTTCTACACTATGACTGGAGTGATGGCTGTTCTATATTATGACTGGATGTGCTGGTTGTTCTATAGTATGACTGGAATGATGGCCGTTCTATATTATGACTGAATGTGATGATTGTTATATATTATGATTGGAGTTGATAGTTGTTCTATACTATGACTGGAGAGATGGCTGTTCTATACTATGACTGGGGGTAATGGCTGTTCCATACTATAATTGGAGTGATGGCTGTTCTATATTATGACTGGAGGTGATGGTTGTTCTATACTATGACTGGAGTGATGGCTGTTCTACACTATGACTGGAGGTGATGGTTGTTCTATATTATGACTGGAGGTGATGGTTGTTCTGTATTATGATTAAAGGTGATGGCTGTTCTATATTATGACTGGATGTGCTGGTTGTTATATTTTATGATTGGAGGTGACCGCTGTTCTATATTATGATTGGAGGTGATGGTTGTTCTATATTATGAGTGAAGGTGCTGGTTGTTTTATATTATGACTGGAGTGATGGTTCTATATCATATTTGGACTGGATGGTTGTTCTATAATATGACTGGAGATGATGGCTGTTCTATACTATAACTGGAGAGATGTCTCTTCTATATTATGACTGGAGGTGATGGCTGTTCTATATTATGACTGGAGGTGATGGTTGTTCTATATTATGACTGGAGGTGATGGTTGTTCTATATTATGATTGCAGGTGATGGCTGTTCTGTATTATGACTGGAGGTAATGGTTGTTCTATATTATGACTGGAGGGGATGGCTGTTCTATACTATAACGGGAGTGATGGCTGTTCTATATTATGACTTGAGGTGATGGCTGTTCTATACTATGACTGGAGTTATGGCTGTTCTATGTTATGACAAGGGTGATGGTTGTTCTACATTATAACTGGAGGTGATGCCTGTTTTATATTATGACTGGAGATGATGGCTGTTCTATACTATGACTGGAGTTATAGTTGTTCTATATTATGATTGGAGGTGATGGTTGTTCTATACTATGACTGGAGGTGATTGCTGCTCTATACCATAACTAGGGTGATGGCTGTTCTATATTATGACTGAAGGTAATGGTTGTTGTATATTATGACTAGGGTGATGGTTGCTCTACATTATAACTGGAGGTGATGGCTGTTTTATATTATGACTTCAGTGATGGCTGTTCTGTATTAAGACTGGAGGTGATAGTTGTTATATACTATGACTGGAGGTGACGGTTGTTCTATACTATGACTGGAGTGATGGTTGTTCTATATTCTGATTGGAGGTGATGGTTGTTCTATATTATGACTGGAGGTGATGGCTGTTCTATACTATGACTGGGGGTGATGGCTGTTCTATACTATAACTGGGGGTGATGGTTGTTCTATACGATAACTGGAGTGATGGCTGTTCTATATTATAACTGGAGGTGATGGTTTCTCTGTACTATGACTGGAGGTGATGGCTGTTCTATATTATTACTGGAGGTGATGGTTGTTCTGTACTATTATTTGAGTGATGACTGTTCTATATAATGACTGGAAGTGATGGTTGTTCTATATTATGACTGGAGTGATGGCTGTTCTATATTATGACTGGATTTGATGGCTCTTTTATATAATGACGGGATTTGATGGTTGTTCTATATTATGACTGGAGAGATGGCTGTTCTATATGATGACTGCCTTTGATGGCTGTTCTATATTATGACTGGAGGTGATGGCTGTTCTATACTGTGATTGGAGTGATGGTTTTTTTTATATTATGACTGGAGTGATGGCTGTTGTATAATATGACTGGAGGTGATGGGTATTCTATACCATGTTTGGAGGTGATGGTTGGTCTATACTATGACTGGAGGTGATGGTTGTTCTATATTATGACAGGAGTGATGGCTGTTGTATATTATGACTGGATTTGATTGCTTTTCTTTATTATGACGGGATTTGATTGTTGTTCTATATTATGAATGGAGAGATGGCTGTTCTATATTATGACTGGAGGTGATGGTTGTTCTATATTATGATTGCAGGTGATGGCTGTTCCGTATTATGACTGGAGGTAATGGTTGTTCTATATTATGACCGGAGTTGATGGCTGTTCTATACTATAACGGGAGTGATGGCTGTTCCATATTATGACTTGAGGTGATGGCTGTTCTATACTATGACTGGAGTTATAGTTGTTCTATATTATGATTGGAGGTGATAGTTTTTCTATATTATGACTGGAGGTGATTGGTGCTTTATACCATAACTAGAGTGATGGCTGTTCTATATTATGACTGGAGGTGATGGTCGTTCTATATTATGACTAGTGTGATGGTTCCTCTACATTATAACTGGAGGTGATGGCTGTTCTATATTATGTTTTCAGTGATGGCTGTTCTGTATTATGACTGGAGGTGAAAATTGTTCTATACTATGACTGGAGTTGATGGCTGTTCTATACTATGACTGGAGTGATGGCTGTTCTATATTATGATTGGAGGTGAGGGTTTTTCTATATTATGACAGGAGTGATGGCTGTTCTATATTATGACTGGGTTTCATAGCTTTTCTTTACTATGACGGGATTTGTTGTTGGTTCTATACTATGATTGGAGAGATGGCTGTTCTATATTATGACTGGAGGTGATGGTTGTTCTATAGTATGATTGCAGGTGATGGCTGTTTTGTATTATGACTGGAGGTAATGGCTGTTCTATATTATGACTGGAGGCGATGGCTGTTCTATACTATAACGGGAGTGATGGCTGTTCTATATTATGACTTGAGGTAAGGGCTGTTCTATACTATGACTGGAGTGATGGCTGTTCTATAATATGACGAGGGTGATGGTTGTTCTACATTATGACTGGAGCTGATGGTTGTTCTATGCTATGATTGGAGTTATAGTTGTTCTATATTATGATTGGAGGTGATGGTTGTTCTATACTATGACTGGAGGTGATTGCTGCTCTATACTATGACTGGAGGTGATGGTTGTTCTTTATTATGACTAGGGTGATGGTTGCTCTACATTATAACTGGGGGTGATAGCTGTTCTATATTATGACTTCAGTGATGGCTGTTCTGTATTATAACTGGAGGTTATAGTTGTTCTATACTATGACTGGAGGTGATGGCTGTTCTATACTATGACTGGAGTGATGGCTGCTCTATGTTATGATTGGAGGTGATGGTTGTTCTATATTATGACTGGTGGTGATGGCTGATCTATACTATGACTGGGGGTGATGGTTGCTCTATACTATAACTGGAGTGATGGGTTTTCTATATTATAACTGGAGTGATGGGTGTTCAATATTATAACTGGAGGTGATGGTTATTCTGTACTATGACTGGAGGTGATGGCTTTTCTTTATTATAACTGGAGGTGATGGTTGTTCTATTCTATTATTTGAGTGATGACTGTTCTATGTAATGACTGGAGGTGATGGCTGTTCTATGTTATGACTGGAGTTATGGCTGTTCTATATTATGACTGGATTTGATGGCTGTTCTATATAATGACGGGATTTGATGGTTGTTCTATATTATGACTGGAGAGATGGCTGTTCTATATGATGACTGCTTTTGATGGATGTTCTATATTATGACTGGAGGTGATGGCTGTTCTATACTATGATTGGAGTGATTGTTTTCTTTTATATTATGGCTGGAGTGATGACTGTTCTATAATATGACTGGAGGTGATACTTGTTCTAGACCATGTTTGGAGGAGGTCTATACTATAAATGGAGGTGATGGTTGTTCTATATTATGACAGGAGTGATGACTGTTGTATATTATGACTGGATTTGATGGCTTTTCTTTATTATGACGGGATTGGATGGTTATTCTATATTATGATTGGGGAGGTGGCTGTTCTATATTATGACTGGAGGTGATGGTTGTTCTATATTATGATTGCAGGTGATGGCTCTTCTGTATTATGACTGGAGGTAATGGCTGTTCTATATTATGACTGGATATGATGGCTGTTCTATATTAAAACGGGAGTGATGGCTGTTCTATATTATGACTTGAGGTGATGGCTGTTCTATACTATGACTGGGGTGATGGCTGTTCTATATTATGACGAGGGTGATGGTTGTTCTACATTATAACTGGAGGCGATGGCAGTTCTATATTATGACTGGAGGTGATAGCTGTTCTATACTATGACTGGGGGTGATGGTTTTTCTATACTATAACTGGAGTGATGGGTGTTTTATATTATAACTGGAGGTGATGGTTATTCTGTACTATGACTGGAGGTGATGCCTGTTCCATATTATGACTGGAGGTGATGGTTGTTCTATTCTATTATTTGAGTGATGACTGTTCTATATAATTACTGGAGGTGATGGTTGTTCTATATTATGACTGAAGTGATGGCTGTTCTATATTATGACTGGATCTGATGGCTGTTCTATATAATGACGGGATTTAATGGTTGTTCTATATTATGACTAGAGAGATGGCTGTTCTACATGATGACTGCCTTTGATGGCTGTTCTATATTATGACTGGAGGTGATGGCTGTTCTATACTATGATTGGAGTGATGGTTTTCTTTTATATTATGACTGGAGTGATGGCTGTTCTACAATATGACTGGAGGTGATAGTTGTTCAATACCATGTTTGGAGGTGATGGTTGGTCTATACTATGACTGGAGGTGATGGTTGTTCTATATTATGACAGGAGTGATGGCTGTTGTATATTATGACTGGATTTGATGGCTTTTCTTTATTATGACGGGATTTCATGGTTGTTCTAAATTATGATTGGAGAGGTGGCTGTTCTATATTATGATTGCAGGTGATGGCTGTTCTGTATGATGACTGGAGGTAATGGCTGTTCTATATTATGAGTGGAGGTGATGGCTGTTCTATACTATAACGGGAGTGATGGCTGTTCTATATTATGACTGGATTTCTTGGCTGTTCTATATAATGACGGGATTCGATGGTTGTTCTATATTATGACTGGAGAGATGGCTGTTCTATATGATGACTGCCTTTGATGGCTGTTTTATATTATGACTGGAGGTGATGGCTGTTGTATACTATGATTGGAGTGATGGTTTTCTCTTATATTATGACTGGAGTGATGGCTGTTCTATACCATGTTTGGAGGTGATGGCTGGTTTATAGTATGACTGGAGGTGATGGTTGTTCTATACTATGACTGGAGGTGACGGTTGTTCTATATTATGACAGGAGTGATGGCTGTTTTATATTATGACTGGATTTGATGGCTTTTCTTTATTATGACGGGATTTGATGGTTATTCTATATTATGATTGGAGAGGTGGCTGTTCTATATTATGACTGGAGGTAATGGTTGTTCTATATTATGATTGCAGGTGATAGCTGTTCTGTATTATGACTGGAGGTAATGGCTGTTCTATATTATAACGGGAGTGATGGCTATTCTATATTATGACTTGAGGTGATGGCTGTTCTATACTATGACTGGAGTGATGGCTGTTCTATATTATGACGAGGGTGATGGTTGTTCTACATTATAACTGGAGGTGATGGCAGTTCTATATTATGACTGGAGGTGATGGCTTTTCTATACTATGACTGGGGGCGATGGTTGTTCTATACTATAACTGGAGGGATGGGTGTTTTATATTATAACTGGAGGTGATGGTTATTCTGTACTATGACTGGAGGTGATGGCTGTTCTATATTATGACTGGAGGTGATGGTTGTTGTATTCTATTATTTGAGTGATGATTGTTCTATATAATGACTGGAGGTGATGGTTGTTCTATATTATGACTGAAGTGATGGCTGTTCTATATTATGACTGGATTTGATGGCTGTTCTATATAATGACGGGATTTAATGGTTGTTCTATATTACGACTAGAGAGATGGCTGTTCTATATGATGACTGCCTTTGATGGCTGTTCTATATTATGACTGGAGGTGATGGCTGTTCTATACTATGATTGGAGTGATGGTTTTCTTTTATATTATGACTGGAGTGATGGCTGTTCTATAATATGACTGGAGGTGATAGTTGTTCTATACCATGTTTGGAGGTGATGGTTGGTCTATACTATGACTGGAGGTGATGGTTGTTCTATATTATGACAGGAGTGATGGCTGTTGTATATTATTACTGGATTTGATGGCTTTTCTTTATTATGACGGGATTTCATGGTTGTTCTATATTATGATTGGAGAGGTGGCTGTTCTATATTATGATTGCAGGTGATGGCAGTTCTGTATGATGACTGGAGGTAATTGCTGTTCTATATTATGAGTGGAGGTGATGGCTGTTCTATACTATAACGGGAGTGATGGCTGTTCTATATTATGACTGGATTTCTTGGCTGTTCTATATAATGACGGGATTTGATGGTTGTTCTATATTATGACTGGAGAGATGGCTGTTCTATATGATGACTGCCTTTGATGGCTGTTTTATATTATGACTGGAGGTGATGGCTGTTCTATACTATGATTGGAGTGTTTGTTTTCTGTTATATTATGACTGGAGTGATGGCTGTTCTATAATATGACTGAAGGTGATAGTTGTTCTATACCATGTTTGGAGGTGATGGCTGGTTTATAGTATGACTGGAGGTGATGGTTGTTCTATATTATGACAGGAGTGATGGCTGTTGTATATTATTACTGGATTTGATGGCTTTTCTTTATTATGGCGGGATTGGATGGTTATTCTATATTATGATTGGAGAGGTGGCTGTTCTATATTATGACTGGAGGTGATGGTTATTCTATATTGTGATTACAGGTGATGGCTGTTCTGTATTATGACTGGAGGTAATGGCTGTTCTATATTATGACTGGATATGATGGCTGTTCTATATTATAACGGAAGTGATGGCTGTTCTATATCATGACTTGAGGTGATGGCTGTTCTATACTATGACTGGAGTGATAGCTGTTCTATATTATGACGAGGGTCATGGTTGTTCTACATTATAACTGAAGGTGATGGCAGTTCTATATTATAAATGGAGGTGATGGCTGTTCTATACTATGACTGGGGGTGATGGTTGTTCTATACTATAACTGGAGTGATGGGTGTTTTATATTATAACTGGAGGTGATGGTTAGTCTGTACTATGACTGGAGGTGATGGCTGTTCTATATAATGACTGGAGGTGATGGTTGTTCTATTCTATTATTTGAGTGATGATTGTTCTATATAATGACTGGAGGTGATGGTTGTTCTATATTATGACTGAAGTGATGGCTGTTTTATATTATGACTGGATTTGATGGCTGTTCTATATAATGACGGGATTTAATGGTTGTTCTATATTATGACTGGAGAGATGGCTGTTCTATATGATGACTGCCTTTGATGGCTGTTCTATATTATGACTGGAGATGATGGCTGTTCTATACTATGATTGGAGTGATGGTTTTTTTATATTTTGACTGGAGTGATGACTGTTCTATAATATGACTGGAGGTGATAGTTGTTCTATACCATGTTTGGAGGTGATGGTTGGTCTATACTATGACTGGAGGTGATGGTTGTTCTATATTATGACAGGAGTGATGGCTGTTGTATATTATGACTGGATTTGATGGCTGTTCTATATAATGACGGGATTTGATGGTTGTTCTATATTATGACTGGAGAGATGGCTGTTCTATATGATGACTGCCTTTGATGGCTGTTCTATATTATGACTGGAGGTGATGGCTGTTCTATACTATGATTGGAGTGATGGTTTTCTTTTATATTATGACTGGAGTGATGGCTGTTCTATAATATGACTGGAGGTGATAGTTGTTCTATACCATGTTTGGAGGTGATGGTTGGTCTATACTATGACTGGAGGTGATGGTTGTTCTATATTATGACAGGAGTGATGGCTGTTGTATATTATTACTGGATTTGATGGCTTTTCTTTATTATGACGGGATTTGATGGTTGTTCTATATTATGATTGGAGAGGTGGCTGTTCTATATTATGATTGCAGGTGATGGCAGTTCTGTATGATGACTGGAGGTAATTGCTGTTCTATATTATGAGTGGAGGTGATGGCTGTTCTATACTATAACGGGAGTGATGGCTGTTCTATATTATGACTGGATTTCTTGGCTGTTCTATATAATGACGGGATTTGATGGTTGTTCTATATTATGACTGGAGAGATGGCTGTTCTATATGATGACTGCCTTTGATGGCTGTTTTATATTATGACTGGAGGTGATGGCTGTTCTATACTATGATTGGAGTGATTGTTTTCTGTTATATTATGACTGGAGTGATGGCTGTTCTATAATATGACTGAAGGTGATAATTGTTCTATACCATGTTTGGAGGTGATGGCTGGTTTATAGTATGACTGGAGGTGATGGTTGTTCTATATTATGACAGGAGTGATGGCTGTTGTATATTATGACTGGATTTGATGGCTTTTCTTTATTATGGCGGGATTGGATGGTTATTCTATATTATGATTGGAGAGGTGGCTGTTCTATATTATGACTGGAGGTGATGGTTATTCTATATTGTGATTACAGGTGATGGCTGTTCTGTATTATGACTGGAGGTAATGGCTGTTCTATATTATGACTGGATATGATGGCTGTTCTATATTATAACGGAAGTGATGGCTGTTCTATATCATGACTTGAGGTGATGGCTGTTCTATACTATGACTGGAGTGATAGCTGTTCTATATTATGACGAGGGTCATGGTTGTTCTACATTATAACTGAAGGTGATGGCAGTTCTATATTATAAATGGAGGTGATGGCTGTTCTATACTATGACTGGGGGTGATGGTTGTTCTATACTATAACTGGAGTGATGGGTGTTTTATATTATAACTGGAGGTGATGGTTAGTCTGTACTATGACTGGAGGTGATGGCTGTTCTATATAATGACTGGAGGTGATGGTTGTTCTATTCTATTATTTGAGTGATGATTGTTCTATATAATAACTGGAGGTGATGGTTGTTCTATATTATGACTGAAGTGATGGCTGTTCTATATTATGACTGGATTTGATGGCTGTTCTATATAATGACGGGATTTAATGGTTGTTCTATATTATGACTGGAGAGATGGCTGTTCTATATGATGACTGCCTTTGATGGCTGTTCTATATTATGACTGGAGATGATGGCTGTTCTATACTATGATTGGAGTGATGGTTTTCTTTTATATTTTGACTGGAGTGATGACTGTTCTATAATATGACTGGAGGTGATAGTTGTTCTATACCATGTTTGGAGGTGATGGTTGGTCTATACTATGACTGGAGGTGATGGTTGTTCTATATTATGACAGGAGTGATGGCTGTTGTATATTATGACTGGATTTGATGGCTGTTCTATATAATGACGGGATTTGATGGTTGTTCTATATTATGACTGGAGAGATGGCTGTTCTATATGATGACTGCCTTTGATGGGTGTTCTATATTATGACTGGAGGTGATGGCTGTTCTATACTATAATTGGAGTGATGGTTTTCTTTTATATTATGACTGGAGTGATGGCTGTTCTATAATATGACAGGAAGTGATAGATGTTCTATACCATGCTTGGAGGTGATGGTTGGTCTATACTATGACTGGAGGTGACAGTTGTTCTATATTATGACAGGAGTGATGGCTGTTGTATATTATGACTGGATTTGATGGCTTTTCTTTATTATGACGGGATTTGATGGCTGTTCTATACTATAACGGGAGTGATGGCTGTTCTATATTATGACTGGATTTCTTGGCTGTTCTATATAATGACGGGATTTAATGGTTGTTCTATATTATGACTGGAGAGATGGCTGTTCTTTATGATGACTGCCTTTCATGGCTTTTCTATATTATGACTGGAAGTGATGGCTGTTCTATACTATGATTGGAGTGATGGTTTTCTTTTACATTATGACTGGAGTGATGGCTGTTCTATAATATGACTGGAGGTGATAGTTGTTCTATACCATGTTTGGAGGTGATGGCTGGTCTATACTATGACTGGAGGTGACGGTTGTTCTATATTATGACAGGAGTGATGGCTGTTGTATATTATGACTGGATTTGATGGCTTTTCTTTATTATGACGGGATTTGATGGTTATTCTATATTATGATTGGAGAGGTGGCTGTTCTATATTATGACTGGAGGTGATGGTTGTTCTATATTATGATTGCAGGTGATGGCTGTTCTGTATTATGACTGGAGGTAATGGCTGTTCTATATTATAACGGGAGTGATGGCTATTCTATATTATGACTTGAGGTGATGGCTGTTCTATACTATGACTGGAGTGATGGCTGTTCTATATTATGACGAGGGTGATGGTTGTTCTACATTATAACTGGAAGTGATGGCAGTTCTATATTATGACTGGAGGTGATGGCTTTTCTATACTATGACTGGGGGCGATGGTTGTTCTATACTATGACTGGAGTGATGGGTGTTTTATATTATAACTGGAGGTGATGGTTATTCTGTACTATGACTGGAGGTGACGGCTGTTCCATATTATGGAGGTGATGGTTGTTCTATATTATGACTGGAGTGATGGCTGTTCTATATCATGACTGGATTTGATGGCTGTTGCATATAATGACGGGATTTGATGGTTTTTCTATATTATGACTGGAGAGATAGCTGTTCTATATGATGACTGCCTTTGATGGCTGTTCTATATTATGACTGGAGGTTATGGCTGTTCTATACTATGATTGGAGTGATGGTTTTCTTTTATATTCTGACTGGAGGGATTGATGTTCTATAATATGACTGGAGGTGATAGTTGTTCTATACTATGACTGGAGTGATGGTTGGTCTATACTATGACTGGAGGTGATGGTTGTTCTATATTATGACAGGAGTGATGGCTGTTGTATATTATGACTGGATTTGATGGCTTTTCTTTATTATGACGGGATTTGATGGTTGTTCTATATTATGATTGGAGAGGTGGCTGTTCTATATTATGATTGCAGGTGATGGCTCTTCTGTATTATGACTGGAGGTAATGGCTGTTCTATATTATGACTGGAGGTGATGGCTGTTCTATACTATAACGGGAGTGATGGTTGTTCTATATTATGACTGGATTTGATGGCTGTTCTATATAATGACTGGATTTGATGGTTGTTCTATATTATGACTGGAGAGATGGCTGTTCTATACTATGATTGGAGTGATGGTTTTCTTTTACATTATGACTGGAGTGATGGCTGTTCTATAATATGACTGGAGGTGATAGTTGTTCTATACCATGTTTGGAGGTGATGGCTGGTCTATACTATGACTGGAGGTGACGGTTGTTCTATATTATGACAGGAGTGATGGCTGTTGTTATATTATGACTGGATTTGATGGCTTTTCTTTATTATGACGGGATTTGATGGTTATTCTATATTATGATTGGAGAGGTGGCTGTTCTATATTATGACTGGAGGTGATGGTTGTTCTATATTATGATTGCAGGTGATGGCTGTTCTGTATTATGACTGGAGGTAATGGCTGTTCTATATTATAACGGGAGTGATGGCTATTCTATATTATGACTTGAGGTGATGGCTGTTCTATACTATGACTGGAGTGATGGCTGTTCTATATTATGACGAGGGTGATGGTTGTTCTACATTATAACTGGAAGTGATGGCAGTTCTATATTATGACTGGAGGTGATGGCTTTTCTATACTATGACTGGGGGCGATGGTTGTTCTATACTATAACTGGAGTGATGGGTGTTTTATATTATAACTGGAGATGATGGTTATTCTGTACTATGACTGGAGGTGACGGCTGTTCCATATTATGGAGGTGATGGTTGTTCTATATTATGACTGGAGTGATGGCTGTTCTATATCATTACTGGATTTGATGGCTGTTGCATATAATGACGGGATTTGATGGTTTTTCTATATTATGACTGGAGAGATGGCTGTTCTATATGATGACTGCCTTTGATGGCTGTTCTATATTATGACTGGAGGTTATGGCTGTTCTATACTATGATTGGAGTGATGGTTTTCTTTTATATTATGACTGGAGGGATGGATGTTCTATAATATGACTGGAGGTGATAGTTGTTCTATACTATGACTGGAGTGATGGTTGGTCTATACTATGACTGGAGGTGATGGTTGTTCTATATTATGACGGGAGTGTTGGCTGTTGTATATTATGACTGGATTTGATGGCTTTTCTTTATTATGACGGGATTTGATGGTTGTTCTATATTATGATTGGAGAGGTGGCTGTTCTATATTATGATTGCAGGTGATGGCTGTTCTGTATTATGACTGGAGGTAATGGCTGTTCTATATTATGACTGGAGGTGATGGTTGTTCTATACTATAACGGGAGTGATGGTTGTTCTATATTATGACTGGATTTGATGGCTGTTCTCTATAATGACTGGATTTGATGGTTGTTCTATATTATGACTGGAGAGATGGCTGTTCTATATGATGACTGCCTTTGATGGCTGTTCTATATCATGACTGGAGGTGAGGGCTGTTCTATACTATGATTGAAGTGATGGTTTTCTTTTATATTATGACTGGAGTGATGGCTGTTCTATAATATGACTGGAGGTGATAGATGTTCTATACCATGTTTGGAGGTGATGGTTGGTCTATACTATGACTGGAGGTGATGGTTGTTCTATATTATGACAGCACTGATGGCTGTTCTATATCATGACTGGATTTGATGGCTGTTCTATATAATGACTGGATTTGATGGTTGTTCTATATTATGACTGGAGAGATGGCTGTTCTATATGATGACTGCCTTTGATGGCTGTTCTATATCATGACTGGAGGTGAGGGCTGTTCTATACTATGATTGAAGTGATGGTTTTCTTTTATATTATGACTGGAGTGATGGCTGTTCTATAATATGACTGGAGGTGATAGATGTTCTATACCATGCTTGGAGGTGATGGTTGGTCTATACTATGACTGGAGGTGATAGTTGTTCTATATTATGACAGGAGTGATGGCAGTTGTATACTATGACTGGATTTGATGGCTTTTCTTTATTATGACGGGATTTGATGGCTGTTCTATATTATGATTGCAGGTGATGGCTGTTCTGTATGATGACTGGAGGTAATGGCTGTTCTATATTATGACTGGAGGTGATGGCTGTTCTATACTATAACGGGAGTGATGGCTGTTCTATATTATCACTTGAGGTGATGGCTGTTCTATAGTATGACTGGAGTGATGGCTGTTCTATATTATGACGAGGGTAATGGTTGTTCCACATTATAACTGGAGGTGATGGCAGTTCTATATTATGACTGGAGGTGATGGCTGTTCTATACTATGACTGGAGTTATAGTTGTTGTATATTATGATTGGAGGTGATGGTTGTTCTATAGTATGACTGGAGTTGATTGCTGCTCTATACCATAACTAGAGTGATGGCTGTTCTATATTATGCCTGGAGGTGATGGTCGTTCTATATTATGACTAGGGTGATGGTTGCTCTACATTATAACTGGAGGTGATAGTTGTTCTATACTATGACTGGAGGTGATGGTTGTTCTATATTATGACTGGAGTGATGGTTGTTCTATATTATGACTGGAGTGATGGCTGTTCTATATTATGACTGGAGGTGATGGCTGTTCTATACTATGACTTGGGGTGATGGCTGTTCTATACTATGACTGGGGGGATGGTTGTTCTATACGATAACTGGAGTAATAGCTGTTCTATATTATAACTGGAGGTGATAGTTATTCTGTACTATGACTGGACGTGATGGCTGTTCTATATTATGACTGGAGGTGATGGTTGTTCTATACTATGACTGGGGGTGATGGTTGTTCTATACTATAACTGGAGTAATGGTTGTTTTATATTATAACTGGAGGTGATGGTTATTCTGTACTATGACTGGAGGTGATGGCTGTTCTATATTGTGACTGGAGGTGACGGTTGTTGTATTCTATTATTTGAGTGATGACTGTTCTATATAATGACTGGAGTTGATGGTTGTTCTATATTATGACTGAAGTGATGGTTGTTCTATATTATGACTGGATTTGATGGCTGTTGCATATAATGACGGGATTTGATGGTTGTTCTATATTATGACTAGAGAGATGGCTGTTCTATATGATGACTGCCTTTGATGGCTGTTCTGTATTATGACTGGAGGTGATGGCTGTTCCATACTATGATTGGAGTGATGGTTTTCTTTTATATTATGACTGGAGTGATGGCTGTTCTATAATATGCCTGGAGGTGATGGTTGTTCTATACCATGTTTGGAGGTGATGGTTGGTCTATACTATGACTGGAGGTGATGGTTGTTCTATATTATGACTGGAGTGATGGCTGTTCTATATCATGACTGGATTTGATGGCTGTTGCATATAATGACGGGATTTGATGGTTTTTCTATATTATGACTGGAGAGATGGCTGTTCTATATGATGACTGCCTTTGATGGCTGTTCTATATTATGACTGGAGGTTATGGCTGTTCTATACTATGATTGGAGTGATGGTTTTCTTTTATATTATGACTGGAGGGATGGATGTTCTATAATATGACTGGAGGTGATAGTTGTTCTATACTATGACTGGAGTGATGGTTGGTCTATACTATGACTGGAGGTGATGGTTGTTCTATATTATGACGGGAGTGTTGGCTGTTGTATATTATGACTGGATTTGATGGCTTTTCTTTATTATGACGGGATTTGATGGTTGTTCTATATTATGATTGGAGAGGTGGCTGTGCTATATTATGATTGCAGGTGATGGCTGTTCTGTATTATGACTGGAGGTAATGGCTGTTCTATATTATGACTGGAGGTGATGGCTGTTCTATACTATAACGGGAGTGATGGTTGTTCTATATTATGACTTGAGGTGATGGCTGTTCTATACTATGACTGGAGTGATAGTTGTTGTATATTATGATTGGAGGTGATGGTTGTTCTATACTACGACTGGAGGTGATTCCTGCTCTATACCATAACTAGAGTGATGGCTGTTCTATATTATGCCTGGAGGTTATGGTCGTTCTATATTATGACTAGGTTGATTGTTGCTCTACATTATAACTAGAGGTGATAGTTGTTCTATACTATGACTGGAGGTGATGGCTGTTCTATACTATGACTGGAGTGACGGCTGTTCTATATTATGATTGGAGGTGATGGTTGTTCTGTATTATGACTGGAGGTGATGGCTTTTCTATATTATGACTGGAGGTGATGGCTGTTCTATACTATGACTTGGAGTCATGGCTGTTCTATACTATGACTGGGGGTGATGGTTGTTCTATACAATAACTGGAGTAATAGCTGTTCTATATTATAACTGGAGGTGATGGTTATTCTGTACTATGACTGGACGTGATGGCTGTTCTATATTATGACTGGAGGTGATGGTTGTTTTATACTATTATTTGAGTGATGACTGTTTTATATAATGACTGGAGGTGATGGTTGTTCTATATTATGACTGGATCTGATGGCTTTTCTATATTATGACTGGATTTGGTGGCTGTTCTATATAATGACGGGATTTGATGGTTGTTCTATATTATGACTGGAGAGATGGCTGTTCTATATGATGACTGCCTTTGATGGCTGTTCTATATTATGACTGGAGGTGATGGCTGTTCTATACTATGATTGGAGTGATGGGTTTTTTTTTATATTATGACTGGAGTAATGGTTGTTCTATATTATGATTAGAGTGATGGTTTTCTTTTATATTATGACTGGAGTGATTCCTGTTCTATAATATGACTGGAGGTGATGGTTGTTCTATACCATGTTTGGAGGTGATGGTTGGTCTATACTTTGACTGGAGGTGATGGTTGTTCTATATTATGACTAGGGTGATGGTTGCTCTAGATTATAACTGGAGGTGATAGTTGTTCTATACTATGACTGGAGGTGATGGCTGTTCTATACTATGACTGGAGTGATGGCTGTTCTATATTATGATTGGAGGTGATGGTTGTTCTATAGTATGACTGGAAGTGATGGCTCTTCTATATTATGACTGGAGGTGATGGCTGTTCTATACTATGACCTGGGGTGATGGCTGTTCTATACTATGACTGGGGGATGATGGTTGTTCTATACTATAACTGGAGTGATGGCTGTTCTATATTATATGTGGAGGTGATGGTTATTCTGTACTATGACTGGAGGTGATGGCTGTTCTATATTATGACTGGAGGTGATGGTTGTTCTATACTATTATTTGAGTGATGACTGTTCTATATAATGACTGGAGGTGATGGTTGTTCTATATTATGACTGGAGTGAAGGCTGTTCTATATTATGACTGGATTTGATGGCTGTTCTATATAATGATGGGATTTGATGGTTGTCCTATATTATGACTGGAAAGATGGCTGTTCTTTACTATGACTGGAGGTAATGGTTGTTCTATACTATCACTGGAGGTGATGGTTGTTGTATATTATGACTGGACGTGATGGTTGTTCTATACTAAGTTTGGAGGTGATGGTTGTTCTGTATTATGACTGGAGGTGATGGCTGTTCTATATTATGACTGGATTTGATGGCTTTTCTTTATTATGACGGAATTTGATGGTTGTTCTATATCATGACTGGAGAGATGGCTGTGCTATATTATGACTGGAGAGATGGCTGTTCTATATGATGATGGCCGTTCTACATTATAACTTGAGGTGAAGGCTGTTATATACAATGATATGAGTGATGGCTGTTCTATATTATGACTGGAGTGATGGCTGTTGTACATTATAACCGGATGTTATGGCTGTTCTATATTATAACTGGAGTGATGGTTGTTCTATATTATGATTGGAGGTGATGGCTGTTCTATACCATGATTGGAGGCGATGGCTGTTCTATATTATGATTGGAGTGATGGCTGTTCTATACCATGATTGGAGGCGATGGCTGTTCTATATTATGATTGGAGTGATGGCTGTTCTATATTATGATTGGAGGTGATGGTTGTTCTATACTATAATTGGAGGTGATGGCTGTTCTATACTACGACTGGAGGTGATGGCTGTTCTATATCATGACTGGAGGGGATGGTTTTTCTATATTATGATTTTAGGTGATGGCTGTTCTATATTATGACAGGAGTGATGGCTGTTCTATATTATAACTGGAGTGTTGGCTGTTCTCTATTATAACTGGAGTGATGGGTGTTCTATATCATAGCTGGAGTGATGGGTGTTCTATATTATAACTGGATTGATGGCTGTTCTATATTATAACTGGAGTGATGGGTGTTCTCTATTATAACTGGAGTGATGGGTGTTCTATATCATAGCTGGAGTGACGGGTGTTCTATATTATAACTGGATTGATGGCTGTTCTATATTATAACTGAAGTGATGGGTGTTCTATATTATAACTGGAGTGATAGCTGTTCTATATTATAACTGGAGTGATGGCTGTTCTCTATTATAACTGGAGTGATGTCTGTTCTATATTATAACTGGAGTGATGTCTCTTCTCTATTATAATTGGAGTGATGGGTGTTCTATATTATAGCTGGAGTGATGGGTGTTCTATATTATAACTGGAGTGATGACTGTTCTCTATTATAGCTGGAGTGATGGGTGTTCTATATTATAACTGGAGTGATGACTGTTCTCTATTATAACTGGAGTGATGGGTGTTCTATATTATAGCTGGAGTGATGGGTGTTCTATATTATAACTGGAGTGATGACTGTTCTCTATTATAGCTGGAGTGATGGGTGTTCTATATTATGATTGGAGGTGATGGTTGTTCTATACTATAATTGGAGGTGATGGCTGTTCTATACTACGACTGGAGGTGATGGCTGTTCTATATCATGACTGGAAGGGATGGTTTTTCTATATTAAGATTTTAGGTGATGGCTGTTCTATATTATGACAGGAGTGATGGCTGTTCTATATTATAACTGGAGTGATGGGTGTTCTATTTTATGACTGGAGTGATGGCTGTTCTATATTATAACTTGAGTGATGGGTGTTCTATTTTATGACTGGAGTGATGGGTGTTCTATATTGTGACTGGAGTGATGGCTGTTCTATATTATAACTGGAGTGATGGCTGTTCTCTATTATAACTGGAGTGATGGGTGTTCTATATCATAGCTGGAGTGATGGGTGTTGTATATTATAACTGGATTGATGGCTGTTCTATATTAAAACTGGAGTGATGGGTGTTCTATATTATAACTGGAGTGATAGCTGTTCTATATTATAGCTGGAGTGATGGCTGTTCTCTATTATAACTGGAGTGATGTCTGTTCTATATTATAACTGGAGTGATGTCTGTTCTCTATTATAACTGGAGTGATGGGTGTTCTATATTATAGCTGGAGTGATGGGTGTTCTATATTATAACTGGAGTGATGACTGTTCTCTATTATAGCTGGAGTGATGGGTGTTCTATATTATAACTGGAGTGATGACTGTTCTCTATTATAACTGGAGTGATGGGTGTTCTATATTATAGCTGGAGTGATGGGTGTTCTATAGTATAACTGGAGTGATGGCTGTTCTATATTATAACTGAAGTGATGGGTGTTCTATATTATAACTGGAGTGATGACTGTTCTCTATTATAACTGGAGTGATGGGTGTTCTATATTATAGCTGGAGTGAAGGGTGTTCTATATTATAACTGGAGTGATGACTGTTCTCTATTATAACTGGAGTGAGGGGTGTTCTATATTATGACCGGAGGTGATGGTTATTCTATATTAACGTTGGAGGTACGGCTGTAATGCTTGGATGTTCATTGTTTACATGGACATCAGAAGACTCAATGGTCTTGGCAACACTCATAAAAACGTTGTTAAAATTATCTGTCATTTGGTCAGTGACTAGTTTGTTGCCATCCTTCAGTATAGTTTCTTTTTATATTTGACATCTTTTACTAGTTAAAAGTGGCTTTATTGTTGGCCTAAAGTCTTTGGACATCTCTCTGTAAAATAGTCATTAATGGTTTTTCCTTTTTTATCTTATTTACAAAATTTCTTTGTGTTCTATACATTTCCCAGTGGTATTTACTTCTGTTTTTATACATATTGTACACCATATTCTTTTGGTAGATTACTCTTTAAAGCTTTTTATTAATGGAAGGACTTGGTTGCTGCATATATACTCACCCCCCCCCCCCCAAAGCGCTCCATTGAGTAAAGTATATATATTTATCATCAACAAAACATTATATAAATACATATATACTCTTAGAATAAGAAATTATAATAAATATTAAACGATTTATGACACGCAAACATCAATATAAGTGTTACGCTAATATTTATGGCATAGAATATGTGGCAAAAATATTGAGAAAATCTTAGATTCGCGGGAGAGGGAGGGAAGAATATGCGACTGGAGCACCTCGTTGCCATATCGCTGGGCTGTAAGGTTCCCCTCAGTGAACACCAAATCCGATTTTGAGTTCCAGCTAATGGCATCCCAAACCATCACACTCCCACACCGAAACGATCGTGTTGGGCGATGCAGCAACCGGAGAGCAGTCGACTTATATCCAGTAAGAAAATTACGTAATACAATGCGGTCGGTAAGGAATGTCGCATTTGACTTTTGCTAGGGGAACATGGATATACAGGTGACAAGCCGGCTTAACACCTGTCACAAAATATGACCAAGTTTGACTAATTTCTCTTAGTACTACAAGCTACAACGCATGAAAACATGAAGACACAGCCATATGGATGATGTAAGTTGACAGGTCAAAGATTGAATGAAGCTGACAGACTTTATGCTGAGCGGACAGGTCAGAGATTAAATGAAGCTGACAGATTATGTGCTAACCAGACATGTCAAAAATTGAATAAAGCTGACAAACTATATGCTTAGCAGAAAGACTAGAGATTGAATGAAGCTGACAGCTTATGTGCTAAACAGACATGTCAAAAATTGAAAGAAACTGACAGACTATGTGCTTAGTAGACAGACCAGAGCTTGAATGAAGATGACAGTCTATGTGCTCAGCGGACAGGTCATAGACTGAATGAAGCCGACAGACTATGTGTACGTGCTAGGCAGACATGTCAAAGGTAAAATAAAACTGACAAATTATATGCTAAGCAGACAGGTCAGAAATTGAATGAAACTGACAAACTATATGCTTAGCAGAGAGGCCAGAGATTAAATGAAGCTGACAGCCTATCTGCTAAACAGACATATCAGAAATTGAATGAAGGTGACTAACTATGTGCTTAGTAGACAGGTCAGAGATTGGTGAAGCTGACAAACTTTATGCTTAGCTGACAGCTCTGAGATTGAATGAAGCTGACAAACTATGTGCTAAACAGACATGTCAGAAATTGAATTAGGCTGACAAACTATGTGCTTAGCAGACAGGTCAGAGATTGATTGAAACTTACACACTATGTGCTAATCAGGCATGTCAAAGATTGAATGAAGCGGACAGACTATGGCTAAGCGGACATGTCAAAGATTGAAGGAAGCTGACAGACTATGTATATGTACGTGCTAGTCAGACATGTCAAAGATTAAATGAAACTGACATACTTTATGCCAGGCAAACAGGTCAGAGATTGAATGAAGATGACAAATTACAGGTACGCGCTTAACAGACATGTCAGAAATTGAATGAAGCTGACAGACATGTCAAAGTGTTGAAGATTGAATGAAACTAACTGACTCTCTGTACTTGCTAAGCAGACATGTCAAAAATTGAATAAAGCTGACATACTACTGGCAGAATGGTGCTCAATTTCTTCATGTCAGGAAATCTTATGCACATCACGTGAATTGACTTTATGGCCTTAGTTGGTACTGCGCAAATTACAACATGTCACCTATGCCAATTTCGTTATATTTCATTTAAACTGATGCAATTTGGAATTTCTTATCTCGAACTCGTCGAAACAGACCGGACAAAAATATGGCTCGAAATATTTCCTAGGCAAAAGCATTTAAGATGCAAAGTTGGCTTTTTGAGGTTTTTTTTTCGATTTTAGCAGTTTCGTTACATGGAGTAAATGGACGGTATCGCTTCGCTTCAAAATTTCACCCAGAAATGACGGGTCTAAATTTGTCAAATTTTGCTCAAAATTTGATGTTATTTTCATTGTCATAAGAAGTATTTAGGTTTTTACCTGACAAATTTAATCTTCAACAGAAAACAGTGAGTATTATGGATTTTTGGTTGGTTTCCCGTTCAAGTCTATAGTAGATATAATACAAATATATCGCTTCCAAAATGGCCGCTATGCAAATTAAAAAAAATGTGCGCTATTTTGCTGTATATGATGTACTAAGCAGACATGTCAAAGTGTCAAAAATTGATGAAGCTGACAGACTATAGGCTAAGTAGACATGTCAAAGATTGAATATAGCGGACAGATTGTATGCTAAACAGACTTGTCGGAGATAGGGCGCACAAAACCCTGTTTATACATCGACGAAACGTTTCCAGGAAATGAAATTTTTGGAAGACCATTCCCATGTCAATTCGCCAAGACATTTTCCTACAGTCAGTTTATTTGAGAATTCGATTTCAGTCTTTCAGTCTACATCTTTGACCCATAGGACCTTGACGGCTATCTAATAGAAGTTAATGGTAGAGAACAGACTATAAACAACAACATGCTTCCGCTACGTCTTGTCATCTTCTGTATACTTCCCCAGCCGTATTGCTTTGTATCCCCTTTATGGAAGAAATAACTGCTATCAACAAAAAGGAAGAACACGATAAAGGCTGATCTAAATACTGCACCTTTATGCAACAACAGGTACATCCATGACCATGTAAGATAAATACTCCGGGTGTGATCTTAGGCAATGATATACCATTGGAACAGTCTTATAACGCTTTGTTCAAAATGAAACTTTAATATGCATCACCTGTTATGACTAATCTCCCATGAACAATATTTTCAGACAAAACCTATTGAAATCGTTCTATTTTTATACGTTCTTTATTTGGTCAAGCTCGTTTTTATTCGTAGGAAGAAAGATAACTCTAATGAACAAAGACACGACCGTGCCACGGGCAGACATCGTTTCCACATGCTTGTGGTAATTTGATGTTTGTTTTTTCAGTTATAGCGCGACACGTAGACTTGAGGTAACCAACATCTTGACTTCTATGGTCCAATCCAATCAGATCGTACAGAAGCCCATCGCTTTTAAAATCAATGAAAACGAAGTTTCTGTTTTGAAAATATTGTCATAATTCTGTAATTCTGAATAGATGACATGTGTCTATCTGGTATGTGTTGTAGAACGTTTATTGTAACAATTTCAAAATACACAATATCAGTGGCGGATCCTGGATTTCCGAAAATGGGGGGGGGGGGGGTTTAGGGAATGGGTATTAGCCAAATTCTCAGCCATTTTTGCTCGTAAATATGTGACCAAAAGGGAGGGGGGTGTCCCCTCTAAATCCGCCACTGAATATAGTACCATTTCTTGGTACGGCATGTATTTCGTACTAATACAAATTCATGGAATGTTTTTGTCATTACCTATGCATTCGATAGTTTTGGGATTGTCATGTCAGCATTGTGACTGTGCAACAGCTCGGGCCCCATGTTTGATAAGCCGTAATGTGACATATAAGTCTTGTAGGTTATATTCTCAAGATTGATTAATTGTTATCTTAAATCACTCCACGATTATTTCACGTGTATAATGACTTCATCTGCCTGATGCATAGCATAGAAATTTATTTCAAGAAATTACGCAAAAAAGCAAGCAAACAAACGTAGATTCTCTGTCAAATGACAAAGCTGACAACCTTTCATCAACACCAATGTCACATATGAGACATGAAGCCGGTTTGGTTCAGTGGATGAGGTACTCGACTCATGAGCGAGAGGTCTCGGGTTCGATTCCCGCAGAGGGCACACCGGTGTTCTATCTTTCTGATAAGACAGTAAAACCGAGGTCCCGTGTCACGATAGGCGTGGCACACAAATAATCCCTCACTGCTTCGGAAAGGTAAGTTGCAAAGGTGTAAATTTGTATGCAATGCATCAGTCACCACATAAGTAAAGTAATCATGGAATAACGTGAAAAAATAATCAATCAAATATATGAAACATGGCATTCGGTATAATAAAATAAATATGATAAATATTATACCTCAAAATAGATTCCTGCAAGTTGATGGCCTGGTCAACGGATTGAAAATTTCGAATGTTAGTTCGTTTTTGCTATGAAATTAGTACGAGGGTGGGTCCGTTGCATAGGTCTAAATTTCTGTGCATTCAGTTTCTGTTTCCGGAATTAATTACGAAAATTTGTTCATGTCAAAAGATAGAACGAACATAGGAGTTTCTTGCACGTTTTAGCCTGTATGTCATACAATCGCGAGACACTTTGGACACTTGCATTACGCATCAGGCAGATATCGTCGCCTTACATTACGCATCAGGCAGACATCTTCGCCTTACATTACGCATCAGGCAAATATCGTCGCCTTACATTACGCATCAGGCAGACATTATGAAATCTATCCCCATGAACTTGAGATAAAAGAGACAACCGAGAGCAATAATTCCGCTTCGTATCTGGATATATTTTTAACTTTCGACAATAATGGTCATTTGAACACCTCTCTGTATGACAAACGTGAGGATTTTAACTTCCAAATAACTAACTTTCCGTTTCTTTGCAGCAATATCCCGCCCTCACCTGCCTATGGAGTTTTTATATCTCAACTTATAAGGTACGCAAGAACCTGTTCTCTATACGACGGTTTTATTCCAAGGGCCAAACGATTGGCCACTAAGTTGCTCATGCAGGGATATGTTAAAGAACGTCTGAAGTCGTCCCTGAGGAAGTTCTACGGTCGCTATGGGGATCTTGTACGAAAATATGATGTGCCTCTTTCTAGAATGATTGATAATATTCTGGAATGCGACTAAACGACCTGTTCAGTGAACACCAAATATGTCTTTGTATACCAGTTTGTACTTTCGTATGTACAATTAGGAACCAAAAACTATTGATTTTGACATGTTTCTTAAGAACTGCTGTGACGGGTGATGCATGCAAAAAGGAGACGCTTACTCTCCCCGGGCACCTGGTCTCACCTCAGAATTTTTCAGTATTCGGGGTTCAAAACAGTTCCTTTTTGAAACTTACACGATTTTGTATCTGTTCTTGGACTTTGAGAATGATTAACGGTTTGGTACTTCTTCGATATTGATTACGCATCAGGCAGATATCGTCGCCTTATATTACGCATCAGACAGATATCGTCGCCTTACATTACGCATCAGGCAGAAATCGTCGCCTTACATGCGCAATGATCTTGGTGTGACATAAGACAAGAATCAAACATACACACACCATACTGCATTTATCTAAAAAAATATGGACGTATATTCATGTATACATATATCAATAATCACAATTAACAAAATACGAAAGTAATTGATGTTAAGTGACTATGGCACCTACAACAACTTAGAACAGCGGACATTCACTGACTTCTGAAATTCAATGTTGAGACCAGGTGCTAGGTTAGCGTTTCCTGAATGGCTAGCCACACCCGCCATGAATGCTCTTACATAAAAAAGAAACAAATGTAACTCAGCAATGTATATATAGATGAATGTGAACCAACAATGTGTAGAAAGTGTCATTGCCACATAATACCAGGGGAAAAACCACTTAGTCAAACCCTGCATGGGGAACTTGTTTACGAGCTCAAAACTGCAAAGGGAATACATTAATGCAAAATTCGAAAGCAACAGGTGTAAAATGACTATGGCGCCGCGCTAACAACAATGTACCAAAGCGGACATTTACGGATTCCCGAATTTCAGAGGTGAGACGAGGTGCCCGGGAGGAATAGGCGTCTCCTGAATCGCTAGCCACATGAGTATAATAACACTTCAGTCAAACCCTCCCCAAGGAACTTTTCTATAACGTAAAATAAGAGAGTAACTGGTGTCACATGACTATGGCACTAACAACAATGTACCACATGAAATTAAAGAACAATTAAAGCAGTATCATAAAGACAAGATACCTGTTCAATGTAACATTAAAAGCTGGTAGGCAAATTTATGTATTCAAGACGTTTCGAATATACTCCATTGCTCATATTTTTTAAAGGTATTGTTTGAATCTTAAATAATTCTGAAATAGTTCTTTTTACCTTTAAACGAGTATTATCCGTACTAATTTTTTTCATTATAGATTTAATACTGTAGATGATATCCAGATTCCATCGTATCGCAGAACATGTGTAATACCGCCACATACTATCGTATATTCCATCGTATTGCAGAACATGTGAACTACCGCCTCATGGTATTGTATATTTCATCGTATCGCAGAACATGTGTAATACCGTCTCATATACTGATACAAATACTGACTTCTGTACTTCGTACACTCGGCTGTTGTCAGGAGCGAATCTGACTTCCGTACTCCGTACACGGCCGCCAGTCAGCTATTGTCAGGATCGAGCCTGACCTCCTTACTGCGTTCACGGCCGTCAGTCGGTAGTTGTCAGGAGCAAGTTTGACGTCCGTACTCCGAACATGGCCGCCAGTCGACTGTTGTAAGGAGTGGGTCTGACTTCCGTACTCCCTACATGGCCGCCAGTAGGTTGTTGTCAGGAGCGAGTCTGACTTTTGAACAGACAGATAAGTTCGAATGTTTTACTAGTATAACATTTAAAATAAAGTTTAGGTCGCACGGTCATCGCTGTAATGCCAATCACAAGAGATATGGTAGATTAAATAGGTTATTATTAGACGATCTACTACACATAGCCAGAAATGACATTTGTCACGAACTGCTACATGCACTAACGTCTACTCCAGTCACCAGATTGAAACCTATCACCGACGAGGCTAATTTAAGAAGTTTACGTTATATGTACGCCATCCCTGATTTGTTATCCGTACAACCCCCCCCCCCTCAAAAAAAAAATAAATAAATAAATAAATAAAAAAAAAAAATAAATAAATAAATAAATTAAAACAACAAAACAGAAAAAAACAAAAACAAAAAAAAAAACATTAACAAAAACAAAAACAAAAACAAACAAACAAAAAAAAAAAAAAAAAAAAAAAGAAAAGAGAACACCCCAAAACAAAACCGGATAAAAAGGACCAAGATACAAATTACATTAAGAGATAGATTTTACCAGATGTTAGATAATGTTAAAGAAGCACTACATACTTATTGTAAACGATGCTGGATAAAGAGGATGTAAAATTATATGCCTTGAATGATTGGAAAAGTAAAATTCTAAACATAATCGATATTCGCATCGATAGTTTTACACTAAATCCCATTTATTCAAACAATCACCTAAAATACCGGTCCAGTGTATAAAAAAGAAAATGTTTGATTTACAAACTCCAAATGTGTTTGCATTCGCTGACATAGCAGCTAATAATATTATCATTAGTTGAAAACTATACTATATTGGAGTTTTTAAAACTGAAATTAAGCATTGATTAATATAATTTTCCAATCAAGTATTGGCCTCCTTAATTACACTAAAATGCACATAAATCACGTTTTATGTCATATTCTTCTACAAATGCTTCCTAAACTACCTGGAGAAACTAAATCTGAAATGAAAAAAAGTACGTTTAGTTGCTGAAATTTATTGGATTAAACATTTACAAACCCCATACCCCCTTGGTCTCAATGACCAAATTTTTCAACAAGGTTACATTACCTCTTACCATAACAATATCAATATATTTTCACTAAGACCAGAGGTTAAGAGGAAATACAGGTTGGACGGTCGTCGCCGTAATGGCAACCGCAGAAGTCATGGTAGGTTTAATAGGTCATTAGACGATCTACTGCGGATCGCCAGAAATAACGGAGGTCACGAACTTCTGCATGCATTATCATGTATTCCAGTCACCAGATTAAAACCTATCCTGGACGAGGCTGATTTATTAAGTGTACGTTATACGGATTGATTTAGACTTAAAATGATTATAGCATTTTCATATAACAAACTTTTCCCACGTATACCATCCCTTCCTCTTAATCGCAATATATCAAGATTAAATTTGTAAATAAAGGTTTAGATTTGCTTAATATTTCTAATATTTTTGTGATTATAGAGACAATCTAAAATTAGTCAGTATTTCGAGAATCCTGAACCACCTCTGATTGCTATCAGTACAAAAACCCTATTAGAAAGCTTATATTTAATTACAATGCAGTCACATCTTATCTTAATTTTCTTGACTCTATTCCATCGTCCTGTTCATGCAATAAGTTCTAAATTCATTTATCAGCCTGCGGGCAATATTATTACAGGTGATCTTAATTGTATTTCGGACAAATATTTACATTCACTTTTCAATAAAGTATCGAATACCTTCCAGGATAGATTTTACCAAATACCGGGATATTGTTGAAGAAGCATTAAACACTTATTGTAAACGATGGTGTAAAAAAGAAGGTGTAAAAATACATGCTTTGAATGTCTGGAAAAGTGAATCTTAAAAATGATCGATATTCGCATCGATAATTTTACAAGTAATCCCCATTTATTCAAACAACCACATTGTATACCAGTCCAGTCTATAAAAAGAAAATGGCTGATTTACATAATACTTATATCTTCGTACCTGCTGAGAAAGCAGCTAATAATATTATCATTGTTTGAAAAGTATACTATATTACACTTCTTAAAACGGAATTGACCTTTACTTCTACGTATGTTGAAACTCCATTGTTTAAAGAAAATATCCTATCTGACCAATGTAAATCTATGTGTGACTTCAATTTAAGCATTGATAAAAATGATCTTCCAACAATGTATTGGCCTCCCAAACTACACAAAAATCCATATAAATCACGTTTTATATCAAATTCTAGTCATTGCTCTACAACTGTGCTTTCTAAACATATTACTTCCGCTTTTACTGCAGTTAAAGACCATGTTATCAAGTATTGTAATGCTGTCTTTAACAATAGTACGGAAATTACTTTTGGTCTATCAATAATCCTCTTTTTTATTTCTATCAATAATTCTAACGAAGTCATTGAAAATTCCGTTTGAAAATTTTTGAGGCTAATAACGTTTCTACTTTTGATTTTTGACACTATATACCTCTTTACCTCATGACTTAATCAAAACCAAATTGCTGTCTCTCATACGCTGGTGTTTCAACAGAGAGTCTAAATCATGCCTCTGCATTTCAGTTACATCTGGGATTTTTCTCTAACAAACAATATGATAATCATAGATATTGGACTTGTACTGAGTTGTGTAATGCCATCACATTTTGGATGGATAATTTATATGCTCAGTTTAATGACAAGATTTATCAACAGATTATTGGGATTCCTGTAGGCACTAACTGCGCTCCCCTTATAGCAGATATATTTTAATACTGTTATGAGAGAGACTTTGTGCATTCTATTAAAACTTCTGAACGTTTCGACCTTATTGATAAGTTCAATGACACCTCTAGATATCTTGATGATATTTTAGTTTTCGATAACCCTCAGTTTGAAAACTATGTCACTGACATTTATCTATCTGAACTTCAATTAAACAAAGTTAATACCTCCGACCAGAAAACACCTTTTTTGGACTTAAATATTAAAATTATCAACAACGATTTTCATACTAACATATATGATAAACGTGATGACTTTGGATTTCCTATTGTATATTTCATTTATCTAGATAGTGATGTGCCAAGACTCCCATTATGTGGTATTAAAATTAGTCGAATGGTTCGATTTGCTAGAGCCTGCACTAACGTTTTGGATTTTCAGGAAAAAAAATTAGAATGTATATATGTTTTATATTTATTTTAAACCTCTTACTCAGGGTTATAGATATCATAAACTTCGAAAAATTTTGGTAGATTTTATAGATCTTATTCCGACATTTTATCTAAATTCAGAAATGTTACTTTTCAACAATATGTTTCCAGAGGAATTTTCCATCCAAATTTCTACGGTGATATAGTGTACAAACTAAGGAGGGTCAAAGGTTCCGATAATTTCATATCGGCTGGTTCTAAAATGATTAAACGCTTTCGACATCGACAGTATGACCCCGAGATCATCGCTAAGACCATGGATCTTGTATTGGGTCCCTCTACAACCCAATGCAGACTTTTTACTTGCGCGTTGCACGCTGACTAACAGGGCGGTGTGGACTCTATGACGAGCCTTGCCCAAACCTTTTTCAGAGGAGTCAAGGTCCTGATCCTCGTCCCCTCTGACTGTTAGTCGGGGCTCCTATTGATCAATGATTTGAGCTCGCTTACAGACGTGCAGAACACGGTTTACTTATGTTGATGTCTCATTACATATCTTTGATAGCAACATATTATTCTATAACATTTTCGTGTGTAATAAATTTTTATGGTCTCTCTTCTTGAGAAACCTATTGATCTTTGTACTCTATATGGAGGATTATTATAATTTTTTAAATGTGTGTCCTTTAATTGTGTTGCTTTTGCGATGAGTGGGAAGGTGGCCGCCCGTAATCCGGTTAACCACACCAAATGGTTTACGTTTGTTACTATAGACTATAGGTCTTGTATTTGGCTCCTCTACAGCCTTATGCAGACTTGTACTTTAACGTTGCACGCTGACTAACAGAGATGTGGGGACTATATGACGGCCTTGTCCAAACCTCTTTCAGAGGAGACATGGTCTTGAGTCTCGTCCTCTCTGACTGTTAGTCGGGACTTATACAGATCTAGGGTCTTAGCTCGCTTTCCGACTGGCAGAGCACGGTTTATCATGTTGATGTCGCATATATTTTTATATCATTATATGTTTTACAATAGCTTACGTGTTTATATTTTGATGACCTTTCAATATGCGATACCTGTTGACCCTTGTTCTTTACATGGAAGATTATTTATAAATTTTTAAATGTACGTCCTTTGATTGTTCTGCTGTTACGGTGAGTAGGAAGGTGGGCCAGTAAACCGGTTAACCACACTATTTGTTTGGCTTTTGTCAAATTAAGTGACCGTCCTAAGTCGGTATCGTAATTGCACTACAATCAAATTTTTTTGTAATGTGTTATATGCGCTAGTATATTATTGATATTCATGTATTGTATAGCTCCATGGTGACTTCTGCCACATAACTGAGCCAGTAACTCCTTTTTTCCCTACAATTGAGGGTCCTAAGTCGGTATAGTAACTGCAGCACAATCGAATATTTTTGTAATGTAGTTCCGTGTATATTCTACTATTATCATTTTCTGTGTGCAGGTCCTTGGTGATATGTGTCATACAGTTATGTCAGATGTCTTCTGTTTTCTCTTCTTAACCTATTACTTCCGCCCTTACTGCAGTTAAAGACCATGTTACTAAATGTTGTAATCCGTTTTTAATATTAGTTATGCCAATTATTTTTGTTACTATTGGCCAATCAAAAAGGCTGCCGAAATCACTGAAAAACACCTTTTGAGAAATTTTAAAGCTGATCAAGTTTCAACATTTGAGTTTTCGATACGATATACCTCTCTACCTCAAGACTTAATTAAAACCAAGTTGTTGTCTCTCATAAGCTGTTGTTTCAACAGAGAATTCCTCTGTACTTCTTGCACGATCACCTCATGACCATGTCCGACTTCAAAATTAAAACTGATAAATCTAATCTACCAACCATGTATTGGCTCCTAAAACTACATAAAAGTCCATATAAATCACGTTTCATATCTAATTCTAGCCACTGCTCTACTACGGTACTATCGAAACATATTACGTCTGCTCTAACTGCTATAAAAGATCATATTATCAAATATTGTGATGTCGCATTTCATAATAGTAACATAAATTACTTTTGGTCAATTAAAAATTCTCATGAAGTTATAGACAAACTTCTTTCACTCAATTTCAAAGCGACCCAAATTTCTACATTTGATTTTTCTACACTTTAAACATCTCTGCCTCATGATTTGATTAAAAGCAAGTTGCTGTCTCCTATACAATGGTGTTTTCACAGAGAATCTAAAACTTACATATTTACTTCCAATAACTCCGGATTCGTTTACAACAAACAATATACTTCATATAAATACTCGACTTGCAAGGAATTATGTAAAGCACTAGATTTTCTGCACGCCTCTGATCACGTATTTATTTCTTTATAGTTATAAGAGGGATTTTATGGTTTCTATAAAAAATCAAAACGTTTCGACCTCATTGACAAATTTAATAATACTTGAAGATATCTGGATTACATTTTGGTTATCGACAACCCTGAATTCAAACAATTTATATCAGAAATATATCCACCAGAGCTCAAATTGAATTAAGCTAATACTTGAGATAAATGTATACCTTTCTTAGATTTGAACATCAAAATTATCAACACCTAATATATACTAATATTGATGATAAACGTCAGGATTTTGGATTTCCTATTGTAAATTTTCCTTACTTGGATGGCGATCTCCCTCGACTCCCATCATATCGTATCTATATATCTCAATTAGTTCGATTTGTCAGAGGCTGCACCGATGTTTTGGACTTTCATAAACGAAATTTACAAATTACTACTAAACTTTTAACTCAGGGTTACAGATATCAAGCTTAGAAAAACACTCGGCAAATTCTTTAGATCTTATTCAGAACTTCTGTCTAAATTTGGAAATATTTGTATCCAATGGAACTTCCCATCCTAATTTTTACGGTGATCTCCTATATAAACTAAGGAAAGTAAAAGACTCCTACAACGTTATGTTATCATTTCATAAAATAATTAACGGTCTTCTAAATAGACAATATGACATTGAGATCACCAAAAAGACTATAGGTCTTCTATTTGGCCCCTCTACAGCTTTATGTAGACTTTTACTTGAACGTTGCACGCTGACTAAAAGGGCGGTGGGGACTATATGACGGGCCTTGACCAAACCTCTTTCAGAGGAGACATGGTCCTGAATCTCGTCCTCTCTGACTATTAGTCGGGACCCCTACAGATCTAGGGCCTTAGCTTGTTTTCAGACTGGCAGAACACGGTTTATCATGTTGATGTCGCATATATTGTTATATCATTATGTATTTTACAATACCTTACGTGTTTATATTTTGATGACCTCTCAATATGCGATACCTGTTGACCCTTGTTCTTTACATGGAGGATTATTAATAAATTTCTAAATGTACGTCCTTTGATTGTTCTGCTGTTACGGTGAGTGGGAAGGTGGGCCCGTAAACCGGTTAACCACACCATTTGTTTGGCTTTGGCAAATTAAGTGACCGTCCTAAGTCGGTATCGCAATTGCACTACAATCAAATATTTTTGTAATGTGTTATATGTGCTAGTATATTATTGATATCCATGTATTGTATAGCTCCATGGTGACTTCTGCCACATAACTGAGCCAGTAACTCCTCTTTTTTCTTTCAGATACATCTGGAGATTTCTCTAACAAATGATTTGATAATCATAACTATTATACTCATACCGAGTTATGTAATGCCGTCCCATTTTTAATAAATGATATTCATGTGCAATTTAATTGCTAGATTAATCAACAGATTGGAATCCCTATGGGTTCTTACTGCGCTTTTTTAACCATATAGCAGATTTATTTTTATTTTATGAAAGGTTTTTGATTTATTCTGTACTTCCCTTGAAACCTTTCGACCTTATTGATAAGCTAAATGACACCTCTAGATATTTCGATGATATTTTAGTAACCTTGAGTTTGAAAAATATACTACTGACAATGCTTGAGATAAAGGAAAAGATTTAATTGTTACAATTTTTAACAACAATATCCATACCAACATATATGATAAACGTAAGGACCTTGGATTCGCTATTGTAAATAAACTGTTTCACTGTGCTTTTGAAGGCCATATATCCTTTTCGACAGAAATACAGATTATGTGAAGCCCTTACAGGAACCAGCAGTTAAACGTTTATAGGAATTTTTGTGGATATTGGGAATGCAATACAAATAAGGCTAGCCTTTATCTAATGTACTCATGTCGATACCAATCGAAGTGAGAATGGAAAATGTGATGATTGTATCACTTGGATACAAATATAATAAAACAGAAAACATCTGACAAAGAAATGTATGTTGCAAATCACCAAGGACATGCATACAAAATAGAAAAACGATATTACAAAAATACTCCATTATGCTGCGATTACAATAACGACTTAGGACGGTCAATTAAAGTAAAAAACCACACTCAGTTGGTGAGGTTAACCGGTTAACAGGCGCCCACATTTCCACTCACCGCAAAAAGCAGCACAATCAAAGGACGCACATATAAAAATTTATAAATAACCCTCCATATAGAGTACAAGGATCAGCAGGTTTCTCAAGACGAGAGGTCATAAAACTTTTTACACATGAAACGTTTATAGAATAATATGTTGCTATTAAAAATATGTAAAGCGAAATCAACATAAGTAAAACGTGCCTAAGTAACATAAATAACTTTTTTATAAATAACATAGTGTCACATGACTATGGCAATAACAACAATGCACCACAGTGGACATTCACGGACCCCTGAAATTCTGAGGTAAAACCAAGTGCGCGGGAGGAGTGAGCGTCTCATGAATGGCCAACCACAGCGGCCGTGAATGCCCATTTTTATCTTCACAACTATTTTTATTTACATAGGTGCAAGCTGCAGCTACATTTGTAACAGACAGCAGACAATGAAGTGAAGAATTAAACATACTTGTTATCGCACAAGTTAAACCCTACACTAACAAATAAAAATATGATCTGCTATAGAAAAGGAAGCGTTTGCTATTCATTTGCTCTACAGAAATATGATCATTACTCAAAACATTTTTTAAAAACGCATCGTATCTATTTTAATGCCATTTCAGATTCACATTTCCAAAGTCAGATGTGATTATGGTTTCTTACTAAGAATAGCAGAATATAACTGTTAGGTGGAATAGATTGAAGTAAAAGAACCATCGTGTCAATTTATTATCTCGAGTTACTTACGACGTCACCAAGAGTCAGGAGGAAAACTACCCTATAGAGAAAACGTATGTTGATGAAAGAACGTCTGAGGTTAGTGTGATTCTCCAATGAGTTTAAAACTTAAGACTTCGCCACGAGTAAGGTATAAACCCCATGGGAATACAGTTATATAACCTTCCAAGAGGTATTAATCTCCCAGACGTATTGATTTCAAAAAGAATATTGGCATGGGTCAGATATACCAAAAGGCTGATTAAATATATAAAAGAGATCAAAATGTGCATATATCGTTCCCAAGTTAACGATTTGCTTGAAAATATTCGCGGATAGATATATTCTCTTCTTTATTGTCGAATAATAAATCATTGTAAACTTGCTTCCCTGCATTGGAATAAATGAAAACAATGACTCCCAAAATGCAAAAATATCAGAGCTTGAAATTCCCGCTCGCCCGTTCGCCTATGGCGAATGAAAATGGCCCCGGGCGAATGGATTTCCGTCTGAATTCGCCCGTTTGGCGAGTTAAAAAAATATCGGGTTTGGAATGAAGTATTTTTAAAAATCTTTATCGCTTCAGTGTTTGATTTTATAAAGATCGTGATCGGCATGATAAAAACTGCGACAAAGTTGAGATGAGCTTATGCTATACCGCCAGTGTACCAAACTTGGATCACTTAGTCATCTTAGGATTTTGACTTGAATGTATGCATTGGATACTGCATCTGACCTACATGTACTTGACCTTTGACCCTTTCATTTCTGTCCATGTACATGTATGGTTAACTGTTTGGGAGTAACTCAGTTGTGAACATACTATAAGTGCTACAGCTACCAAACTTGCACCAATGGTTCATTGTAGGATACCAGTTTGAGTGCATGCTTCGGATGCTGCATCTGACCTAGATTTTCTGCTTCAGTGATTTGGTCAACCTGTTTGAGGTATCTCAGTTCTGGATAAACTATAAGTGGTACAAGTACCAAACTTACATCAGTGGTGCATCGTTATCTTTGTTTACACTATGTTTTTGAACACCTTTGAAAATTACGGGCACGTTGATTTTGTTACGGGCTTCTTGAATTTGCAATCTAGGAGCCCGTGTAGCTCCTTAAAAATTTCTCTGAATTTCAAGCCCTGAATATCAGTATTCTTTTGACGATACATAAATGAACTAGTTAACATAAATAGAATAGAAACAAAAATCAAAGGACTCAAAAGTCCTGAGAGTCGGCTTTGCTGATATTAAGTATGTAATCATTTTACCATTTTAGTAGCGGATTTAGGATTTCAGGGAAATGGGGGGGGGGGGGGGGGGCAAAAATTAGGTCTTTGTTGCAACTACATCGTCATTATACCTATGTACAAAATGCTAATAAAATTTGCTCTCTTCATACTATCTTACGGCAAAGAGTTTGCAATTGCTTGTATCCGAAATGAACGTGCAATCGACAACTTCATGGCAACAAGTTTTACTGCATTGTTGTCACGAGTCGAAGCTGAGCCAAGGAACGACATTCCTTCAAGTGGGGCATTAAATAACCATCTTATTCACGATTCTCATAATGTTTTAATATCATTTATATTTAGAAACATACAACATTTACCTAAATATTTATAATGCATTTTCATTATCAGAGGAAATGCGGAAAGATCGATCTTTAAATTTGTCATATATGTGAAAACATGTTGGGGAAAACTTTAATTGAAATATCTCGATAAAAACAAGCGATACAAGATCAAGACAAATGCTTTGTCCGGAGAATTACACAATCGAGTACATCCGACGGTGTCGGTGGTAAACACATCGTAAAGTAGTCACAACTACATATTATTACGCGAAATTTGAAAACATTATTGCAACTCCTTTTTCGAGTTATTGAAACTAGTTTATGTTTAGCTTAAATTAACTGAGCTAAAGGTACATTGTGTTGATCAAGAATTTTTAAGACAACATCAGTAATATTTCGGCACTTTATTTTTCAGCGGCGTAGTAAGCTTTATATCGGTAGTGAAAGTTATAACCCCTGAAAAGCGAGAATTGAAAAGCGATGCCATTGAGTCTAGCGCTCTATGAGAGCACCGACTCAAAAAAGAGTCCCTTCGCAAAAAAGGAAGAACAAGAAGAAACGAAATAAACAAACAGAACACCTTTAAAGTGTCAAGTTTATCTCACAATACTACTAGAATAAATATAGAACATATATACCTTTGCATTTTGTGCACCATATGCGCATTTCGACAAGTTATGTCTCTTCAGTGATGCTCGTGGCCGACTTATTGGAATTCTCAAAATATATAAAAATATGAAGAGCAGAATTGAAGCCAAAATGACCGAAAAGTGAACCAAAGGATCTATTTAAGGACAGAGCTATGCATAAGGGAGATACTCCTTAGTTTTAGAGTGATTTACTTAATTTGATGACTGAAAATTTAAAATATATATTTCATGTCAGTGCAAAAGCACTGAAAACTAGACTTATGATGCTCGGGAACTATCAGTCCACCGGCAGTGACACCGGCCTAGTGGTTATAATAAATATAGAACATATATACCTTTTAATTTTGTGCACCATATACGCATTTCGACGAGTTATGTCTCTTCAGTGATGCTCGTAATAAAACTACTTATTAGGATTGTTTTGGTGCTTTCATATTGTGATCTATTCAACCGCTCTGAAGAGGAAGTCCAACAAAGGAGGGTTTCTTCTTGGTGTTAATCCCAACACCTTGATCCATTTCTTATTACAAAAGCTAATTTGTAGTGGACATTCAATATTTTCTGATCTACCAAGTTGCAGGAAAAACCTTTTAACTGATTCCAAATTCCTCCTTCCTCACAAATTTTGGATAATAAAACCCCCCAAAACAAACACCTAAACATAAGTTTTGTACTCTTTCCGTCTCACCTCTGAATTTCAGGGGTCCTTGAATGTCCACTTTGGTACGTTGTTGTTAGTGCAATAGTCATGTGACACCAGTTATTTTCGTATTTTTCAATCAATTAAAATAAACAAAAGCAATGCATAATATGCAATGTACAAGGTGGAAATTTTAGAAAGTACTAAAAATGGATAAAATGCTCAATTTAAATAAGATGTCAAAAACGTCGAAAATTTTATTCGGAAGGAAACCCATGAACTACTATAGATAACCTTATAGCTCACTCACTCTGATAGCTTCAGTTTGATGAATTATGCAGTCATTCTGATGTTTTCAAAGCAGGTACTGTCTCTGGCGTTTGTTGCTTCATCCAGGATCTAGCTCTTGACATATTTGGTCGAAACCAGTACCATTTTTAGGGACTGAGGTTTTTCATATTTCCCAGTTTTCATTAACATCTTTCCCTTACATTCGAAGGAGAAGTCCACCAACGTTCATCATTTCATATTTATAGTACATCGATCTCACCCTTTTTATAATAACAAATTGCAAAACAATCATTATTTTTGTACTCTATTATAATTACGTTTATTGCGGTTAATCAGGGAAAATACACAACATCAATGTATTATAAAAGAGAAAACAGAAGACATCTGACAAAGCTGTATGATACAAATCACCAAGGACCAGCACACAAAAAAAAAATGCAGAATATACACGAAACGACATTACAAAAATATTCGATTGTGGTGCGGTTACGATACCGACTTAGGACGGTCAACTGAGGTAACAAACGTCACTCAATTGGTGTGGTTAACCGGTTTACGGGTGCCCACCTTCCCATTCATCGCAAAAGCAGCACAATCAAAGACCCACATTTATAAATTTATACATAATCCTCCATATAGAGAACAAGGATTAACAGGTTTCTCAAGGAGAGAGGTCATAAAAATTTATTACACACGAAAAACTTATAGAATAATATGTTGCTATCAAAAATATGTAACGAGACATCAACATAAGTAAACCGTGCTCTGCCCGTCTGTAAGCGAGCTCAGATCCTTGATCAATAGGAATCCCGACTAACAGTCAGAGGGGACGAGGATTAGGACCTTGTCTCCTCTGAACAGGTTTAGATAAGCCCCGTCATAGAGTCCCCGCTGCCCTGTTAGTCAGTGTGCAACGCTCAAGTAAAAGTCTGCATTGGGTTGTAAGGGTTGTATGGTTTTAGCGATGATCTCAGGGTCATACTGTCGATGTTGAAGGCGTTTAATAATTTTAGAACCAGCCGATATGAAATTATCGGAACATATGGATACATATTGTTGAAAAAATACGAAAGTAACTGGTGTCACATGACTATAACACTAACAACAACAATGTACCACAGTGGACATTCAAGGATCCCTGAAATTCAGAGGTAAGACCGGGTGCCCGGGAGAAGTAAGTAACATTTCTGAATTTAGATAAAATATCTGAATAAGATCTATAACATTTGCCAAAAGTTTTTCGAAGTTTATGATATCTATAACCCTGAGTAAGAAGTTTGAAAATAATCTGAGAATTTTAACTAGCTGTATAATACCATACGATGGGAGTCTGGGCACATCACCATCTAGATAAGGGAAATTTACAATAGGAAATCCAAAGTCATCACGTTTATAATATATATTGGTATGAATATTGATGTTAATAATTTTAATATTTAAGTCCAAAAGGTGTTTCCTGGTCGGAGGTATTGGCTTTGTTTAATTGAAGTTCAGACGGATAAATGTCAGATATATAGTTTATAAACTCCGGGTTATCGATAACTAAAATATCATCAAGATATCTAGATGTGTCATTTAACTTATTAAGAAGGTCGAAACGTTTAGAAGTTTGGATAGAATGCATAAAGTCTCTCTCATAGCATTATAAAAATAAATCTTCTATAAGGGGAGCGCAGTTAGTTCCCATAGGAATCCCAATAATCTGTAGATAAGTCTTGCCATTAAATGGTACATAAATATTTTCCATCAAAAATGTGATTACACAACTTAGTAAAAGTCCAACATTTATATTATATTGTTTGTTAGAGAAAAATCCAGAGGTAACTGAAGTACTGACATATGATTTAGACTCTCTGTTGAAACACCAGCGTAAGAGAGACAGCAATTAATTTTGATAAAGTCATGAGGTAAAGAGGTATATAGTGTCGAAAAATCAAAAGTAAAAACGTTATTAGCCTCAAAATTTCTCAAACGGAATTTTTCAATGACTTCGATAGAATTTTTGATAGATCAAAAGTAATTGACGTTACTATTGTTAAAGACAGCATTACAATATTTGATAACATGGTCTTTAACTGCAGTAAAAGTGGAGGTAATATGTTTAGAAAGCACAGTTGTAGAGCAATGACAATAATTTGACATAAAACGTGATTTATATGGATTTATAAGTAACATGCAAAGAGAAAACTAAAGAAATTATTTCAAAATAGGCAAAAATAACAAAGTCATTGATTGACACCAGTATAAACAACACTTCTTAAGACAACTTTTAGAATCACTCCTATGTATTCAGTGTGATCATCTATCATCGTTTTGAATTGTAAAGATGATGGATAAATAAGTTAGTCAAAGACATTATCCCATAAAGACTATGTTACACCAACGTGGCCCAATCTCTTGACAGATTTGGCCAGAAACGGAAACATATGTATGACTCTATAACCAAACTTCTGAAGGAGAAGTCAATTAAGTGTTAAGGTCATGACTAAAACCAACTCAGTAATCCAAAAATTATGAAACAAAAAGTAAAATTAGTAAAATAAAATATCAGATAAAACACAAACAAATGAAGAACTACTACATAGCATAAGTTAAACTCCTAAAGGGAGTTATATCAGGTGCCAGGAAAGAGTAAGCATCTCCTGCTTGCCACAATCACCTGTGACGTTATAGTGTACCAAATTCAAACACGTATACATGTAAAGATGATGGATAAATCCAAACAAGTCCAAAAATCATGAAACCAGAGGACATACAAAATCAGTGAAAATGAAAAACAAATGGAAAAGAACAAAATATGTCTACTTGAAGAGCATATGTGAACCACTGTGATGGAGTGAGATCAGGTGCCCGGGAGAGTGAGCATCTCCTGCTTGCTAGCAACACCCGTCACATATACCCAGTAAAAAGAGTCAAATATTTTGTTATCTATTATGTAAAAGCTTATCATCAAATACCAATAGTATATTCCCCTATTTTTTGAATCATATAACATTGAAACACATCATAGAAATAATTTTTCTATTCCATTTCTTTTAAAGAGAAAACAGAAGACATCTGACAAAGCTGTAATATAAAGATGATGGATAAATTCAAACCATAAATCCGAATATCATGAAACCAGAGGACATTCAAAATCAGTGAAAATAAAAATCAAGACACAAATCACCAAGGACATGCACAGAAAAAACTACAATAATTAAAACTGAGTAAAATCAATGCATTATAAGCAACCCAAAATGCAGAGCACGGTTTATCATGTTGATGTCGCATATATTTTTATACCATTATGTGTTTTACAATACCTTACGTGTTTATATTTTTATGACCTCTTAATATGCGATACCAGTTGACCCTTGTTCTTTACATGGAGGATTATTTATAATTTTTTAAATATACTTCCTTTGATTGTTCTGCTGTTACGGTGAGTAGGAAGGTGGGCCCGTAAACCGGTTAACCACACCATTTGTTTGGCTTTTGTCAAATTAAATGACCGTCCTAAGTCGGTATCATAATTGCACCACAATCAAATATTTTTGTAATGTGTTATATGTTCTAGTATATTATTTATATTCATGTATTGTATAGCTCCATGGTGAGTTCTGCCACATAACTGAGCCAGTAACTCCTCATTTTCGTAACGACCATAGAACTTCCTCAGTGACGTTGTTAGTCTAGCACATATAAAACCCTGGTTGAGTAGCTTATCTGAGAGTCGCCTAGCCCTCAGAACGAAGTCATTGTAATTTGAACATACTCTGGAATAACATATTAACTGAGATATGAATACACCGTATGCGGACGATGATGGCATGTTGCTACTTATGAAAGGAAAGTTTGTAATAGCGAAATTGAAATCGTCACGTTTGACATTGAGTGAAGTGTTCAATTAACCATCAATATCGAAAGACGACATAATATCTAAATACAAAGTACAATTTCTGCTTTCTATGGTTTCTTTGACCTACAGTTCACTTGGATAGATGATGCTAAAAGGATTATTATTTGAACGGTATTATTTGTATTATATCCTTTTCACTGATGTTGTGTTGCTGTGGCACTTTCTACACGGTGTTTGTTCGTATTCATGTATATACACGGTGCTGACTTATATTTGTTTCGTCTGTATTTAAAAACATTCACGGCAGGTGTGGCTATCCAAATAGGAAACGCTCACTACTGATCTCACCTCTGAATTTCAGAGGTCCGTGAATATTCACTGCGGTACATTGTTGTTAGTACCATAGTCATATGACACCACTTACTTTTACATTTTACATTATAAATCCGGTATAGTCGAATATTTTTGTGCCACTTCTCTGTTTATCTATATATCTACGTTATACTGGTGCAGGTTTTTATCATGCAACAGAGTCAGATCTCCTGTTTCCCGATGTCACTATTATAAGTTTTCACCAGTCTGTTGGATGCATTGAAATTATGTTGCTTTTCACTAAATTTTCATTTTAATGTTGAACATTATTATGAATAGCACTGATTAATCTTAATCAATGTTTCAACTATTTAATTATTGGACATATGAATATTGTATGAAGTATTCATACTGGGACTATTAAGTTAGTATTCACAGAAAGAATTTTATTTCATATTGTGGTCACACCTAAGAATGAATAGGTGATCAAAATTAATTATTTAAAAGTACAGACTTTTCAAATCTGCAACAAATAATAATGAATCATTTACTGATGTCGATGAAGCATTGCCACCAAATGATGGTTTTCATATTTATTTCTTTGATGTTGATCACATTTCATTATGAGTTACAGTCTTAATATATTAGTATCCGTGGTTCCTTCTTTAATTGTATGAATACGTATTACAGTTTGTATGACAAAAATTATTTGTTTGACATCATGTCAAAATTGTAATTTCACTGATAGGGTGGCAGCTGATTCACTATATATTTCGTTTAAATATCGTTTTCTGTATATGGAATAGTGGAGAAGAGATACTTAAATATTCAAAAGTTAAAAACCCATAAAAACATTAAAAATTTCTTTGGTCGCTCTTTTGTCTTAAAGGCATATTTAAATGCGTGTTTGAGTACTCCATTTGTTAAATATTGCGTTCTATTTGCCTTGATGGCTACAACAAGCTTTAATGGAATTTGGAGCCTATGCGACACGTGGTTAGTAATAGATTATAATTTTTTTTTTGCATTCATTGACAGTATTCAATGTACTGAAACAGAAAAACATAGGCTTTTGGAATAACATATTGACTAAAAGGTGCCTCGCATGATTAAAAATGATCATTTGCGGGCTATTGGAATGCTGGAAGCTGGGATGTCTGAAAGCAATGTGACAAGGCAGTTTGGTGTTCATATTAACACTGTAAATGCTTCATGGAAACAAACTCGGCAAAGTGGCCGCCCGCGATCAGGACTCGAGCGTGTGACATCACATCGGCAATATACGAATATGTGGACGTTACACTGCGTAATCGATTCCAATCGGCTTCTTTGACTGCTAAAAGCATCCCTGTGCATAGACTGAAAGTCCTCATACTGTAAGGACAGATTGCGAGAGGCCAACATCCGTCCTCGACGACCTGCTATCCGTCTTTCTAGTCCGGCGTCACCGTGTTGCGAGGTTAATGAGGTGTAGGAGGCATCCTCGTTTCAATAACAGAGACTTGGCGGAAATTTTGTTTACAGACGTCGTGCCACAGAACGTGACATTGACGCCTGCGTTATTCAGCACTGCCACTCGGCGAAAGGAGCGTTATGGTCTTGGGTGGAATTACAACACAGAAGGGCCCCTTTGATGATAGTTGAGGGCAGTTTACCGACTGTGACGAGATAATACGTCAGCACATCATTCCATTCATTCACAACAATCAGTGTAACGTCATTTTGCAACAGGGCAACGCACGACCGCAAACCATACGCTTAGTTAGTGACTATCTACAACAGCAAAATGTGGATGTGCTACCCTGGCCTGCGATGCCACTGGATTTATCACCAATATAATATGTTTGGAATGAAATGGAACAACGTCTTTGTCAACAGCCATACCACCAGCATACGGCGGAACATTCCCCAGGCAGTTCTACATAATCTGATTTGTTAAATGTGTCGTAATGAGAGATATGCATCGGTGCAAATGGCAGTCATACATGCTATTAAGCTTGTGAAACCTTCTTGCACACCCCTTGCTTTCAGTGGCAGTTCGTATCAGCCATGATGAACATAATCCGTTATTTAATGTTTGAATTAAAAGACAATGCATTATGTTAAATAATGAGATACCTAATGCGGCACAATATTTTGAATATGGATATATAAATCAAATTACTAAACTGTACAGGTTTCTATTTCTTATTTCGCCAGTATATATATATATATATATATATATATATATATATATATATATATATATATATATATATATATATATATATATATATATATATATATATAAGCACAGGTAAACGATAACGATACTAAAACAATTAAAACATTGCCAAATTCTCGAAGTAAACCTGCTACTTCTTCAGGACACACACATACAAACACTTACATAAATATAAAGACACGAAAAGAAAGATAGAAAATATATACAAAGCACTAGTCTAATAAAAACTGGTTTCTTGAATTTGCTACATATTGAGCGTTTCTCTATGCGCTATCTAATAGGAAATGAGCCAAACACAAGCTAACAGCTTGCTTACAGGTCAAGTGGCGCCCCCTAAAAATGTATTTGCATTGACCTACTGGAGGTAATTAGACTAGGTGATAAAAAGTTATAGATAGGACAAAGAAAATAAATAACAGAAATAAATGGGAGTGAAAAACAAATAAGTGATAAAATAAATAAGCACCAATCAAAAAAAAAAAAAAAATACTGTCAAGACAAGTGGTAATATTGGATGACGAGTTACATGACAAGTATAAAGACACGGATTCCTATCGTCTGTCCGTACCAAACCCTACCCAAAATGGGCATCTCCACGAAAGATACGGTGTTTGGAACAAACAGACGCAGACTGCTCTATCTCATAATATAGGATGCTGGTGTCAATACTTCTTGTTCATCAAAAGAACATCTGACACTTTGTTTAGACCGCTTGGTTCTATAGTGTGAAGCATATGTTGCCAAAAGCCCTCGTTGTACAATTACCATCCTATTTCCAAGATACAACGGATTACATCAATAAAACACCCAGCACTAACTTACCCCCCGATACCCTTCTTGTGACTATGGATGTCACCTCTCTTTATACCAATATCCCTCACGACAAAGGAATAGAGGCTTGTAGAAAGGTATGGGATTCCAGGAAAACCAAAACGCCCTCCACTGAATCCCTGGTAAAGCTCCTGGAACATACACTCAAACTTAACAACTTTATGTTTAACGGAGAGCATTACCTGCAAGTCAATGGTACATCCATGGGAACAAAGATGGCGCCCTCCTATGCTAACATTTTCATGGGTGAGTTAGAAAAAAGACTCCTCAGCCAATCTCCAACCAAACCCATGAGCTGGCTCCGTTTTATTGATGATATTGAAATGAAATGGACAGCAGGTAGAGAAAAACTAAATGAATTTATTAATTTTGCCAACAAATTTCATCCCTCCATAAAGTTCACTGCCGATATCTCAGAAACCACCAATGTCTTCCTGGACACCAGATCCACTCTGTGCAATGGAAACATCAATTTTGACTTGTTCACCAAACCTACAGATGCACACCTCTACCTTAGACCGGACAGTTGTCATCCGCCCCATGTCTTCAAAGGTATTCCTAAAAGTTTGTCCACCAGATTACGACGAATATGCTCTATTGATGACTTGTATAAGACGAGGAGTTCAGAACTCAAACAGAGACTATGCCACAGAGGGTATAATAAGAACTCCGTTGACAAAGCTATCTCCAATGCCATGTCAACCAGTAGAGCAGATTTGCTGAAATACAAAACTAAGGACACTGCCCCCAGAATACCTTTAGTCATCACCTCCCACCCAGCTTTGCAAGGCCTATCTACAATCTTACGCAAGCACCTGTCTACCCTCCACAATTCCAAACGTATGGCGAAGGCCATCCCATCACCTCCTATGTTTGCCTACAGAAAGCCTAAAAGTATTAAAGATCATGTAGTCAGATCAAGGCTTGACAATCCACGACCAATTGCTTCGTTCACAACATGCAATGACAAACGCTGCAAGCTGTGCTCCCACTCAGACACTACATCTACCTTTAAAAGTTCTGTAACCGGTAAGGAGTACACGATTTTGGATGAACTCGCCTGTAAATCCAAAAAATGTGGTTTACCTTATCACATGCAAGGTATGTTAAAAACAGACTAGTATGTTGGGGAAACAGAAGATGCTTTGAACATGCGAGTGAACAACCATAGGTCGTCCATCAAAACCAAGAAAATGCATCTGCCAGTAGCCAGGCATTTTAACATGGACAACCATTCTTGGGAGGACATGTTGTTGTGGCCATTGACCATAGTGCGATGTGGACAGTAGATGACCGAGTGGCGAAAGAGGGCATTTGGCAACATATGCTTCACACTATAGAACCAAGCGGTCTAAACACCAGTATTGACACCAGCATCCTATATTATGAGATAGAGCAGTCTGCGTCTGTTTGTTCCAAACACCGTATCTTTTGTGGAGAGGCCCATTTTGGGTAGGGTTTGGTACGGACAGACGATAGGAATCCGTGTCAATCTTGTCATGTAACTCGCCATCCAATATTACCACTTGTCTTGGCAGTATTTTTTTTTTGATTGGTGCTTACTTACTTTATCACTTATTTGTTTTTCACTTTGTCCTTCTATCTATAACTTCTTATCACCTAGTCTAATTACCCCCAGTAAGTCAATGCAAATACATTTTAGGGGGCGCCACTTGACCTGTAAGCAAGCTGTTAGCTGGTGTTTGGCTCATTTCCTATTAGAGAGCGCATAGAGAAACGCTCAATATGTAGCCAATTCAAGAAACCAGTTTTTATTAGACTAGTGCTTTGTATATATTTTCTATCTTTCTTTTCGTGTCTTTATATTTATGTAAGTGTTTGTATGTGTGTGTCCTGAAGAAGAAGCGGATTGCTTCGAAAATATGGCAATGTTTAAATTGTTTTAGTATCGTTATTGCTTACCTGTGCTTTTATATTGACCCCTCTTGATCGACCGATTTGCATTAACCTTCAATGAGGTTGATCCGATACTTATGAATAGTGAATGTTGTTACAATGTCCTTTTTGTGCTTATATATATATATATATATATATATATATATATATATATATATATATATATATATATATATATATATATATATATATATATGCATGAATGTTATTGATATATCTGAAGACTTTTTAACTAACTCGTATTGAATGGTAAAATGTCATAGTTATCAAATGCTTGAAGCAAGAGACCAGTATTCATATTAAAAGACAAGGGGAACTATAAACAAAAGCTAAGAACAAGAGATCAACTGGCATCAGTCGGAGACAATGGGATTGTGGTAAAGAAGTAACGTGAGAGCAAGTGTTAAGAGATCAATGATCATGAGTCAAACACAAGTGGAGTTGTGGGCGAGAGACAGGGGGAAACTATCAATGTCCATGAGAGATAGACAAGGGGATATGCAATCGTGAGTTAAGGACAAGAGATTTATAATTATGAGAACGGTAGACTGTTAATGGGAACTAGGGGCAAGAAACCATTGGTTATGCTCAAGATACAAGAGAAACAATGGTCGAGATCGGACAGAGGGACAAGAGACCGAAATCACTGGGAGGAAAAAAAGTTACTGACTCAGCCATATGACAGAAGTCACCACGGAAATATACAGCATTTAATGTAATGATATGAAAAAAACCACACATTAAAACATCACAAAAATATTCGATTATAATGCAGTTTCGACACCGACTTAGGACGGTCATTTTATATGACAATAATCAATCAATTGATGTGGTTAAACAGGTTCCACTCACCGCAACTACAGATTAATCAAAGAAAAAAGAGGAGTTACTGACTCAGTTATGTGGCAGAAGTCACCATAGAGCTATACACTTAAAGAAAAAAGAGGAGTTACTGGCTCAGTTATGTGGCAGAAGTCACCATAGAGCTATACAATACATGAATATAAATAATATACTAGAACATATATCACATTACAAAAATATTTGATTGTAGTGCAATTACGATACCGACTTAGGACGGTCATTTAATTTGACAAAAGCCAAACAAATGGTGTGGTTAACCGGTTTACGGGCCCACCTTCCCGTTTCTTATTTTGAAAAAAAACCACACATTAAAACATCACAAAAATATTCGATTATAATGCAGTTTCGACACCGACTTAGGACGGTCATTTTATATGACAATAATCAATCAATTGATGTGGTTAAACAGGTTCCACTCACCGCAACTACAGATTAATCAAAGAAAAAAGAGGAGTTACTGACTCAGTTATGTGGCAGAAGTCACCATAGAGCTATACACTTAAAGAAAAAAGAGGAGTTACTGGCTCAGTTATGTGGCAGAAGTCACCATAGAGCTATACAATACATGAATATAAATAATATACTAGAACATATATCACATCACAAAAATATTTGATTGTAGTGCAATTACGATACCGACTTAGGACGGTCATTTAATTTGACAAAAGCCAAACAAATGGTGTGGTTAACCGGTTTACGGGCCCACCTTCCCGTTTCTTATTTTGAAAAAAAACCACACATTAAAACATCACAAAAATATTCGATTATAATGCAGTTTCGACACCGACTTAGGACGGTCATTTTATATGACAATAATCAATCAATTGATGTGGTTAAACAGGTTCCACTCACCGCAACTACAGATTAATCAAAGAAAAAAGAGGAGTTACTGACTCAGTTATGTGGCAGAAGTCACCATAGAGCTATACACTTAAAGAAAAAAGAGGAGTTACTGGCTCAGTTATGTGGCAGAAGTCACCATAGAGCTATACAATACATGAATATAAATAATATACTAGAACATATATCACATTACAAAAATATTTGATTGTAGTGCAATTACGATACCGACTTAGGACGGTCATTTAATTTGACAAAAGCCAAACAAATGGTGTGGTTAACCGGTTTACGGGCCCACCTTCAAAATTCTTATTTTGATAAGTACACACTTATCAAAATAAGAATTTTCCCCCATATAGAGATCAAGGATCCATAGGTGTCTCTAGTTAAGAGGTCAAGAGAATATATAAACACGTATGGTAATGCAGAAAAACACAGTGGTATTAAAAATGTTAAACGGCATCAAAATGGGGGAAAAAGCTCATACCCTTGATCTGTAGGTGTCCCGACTAAAAGTCGAGGGAAGGGTGGGGTGATGTTCGGGACCATGTCTCCTCTGAAGGTTTCAACAAGGCCTGTCATTTGTTAGTCAGGGTGCAACGTACAAGTAAAAATCTCCTGGTCATATTGTCTATCATGAATGCGTTTAATTAGTTTTGAACCCGAAATAAAGTTGTCGGAACCTTTGACCCTCCTGACTTTATGTACAAGATCACCGTAGAAATTGGGATGGGAAATTCCATTGGATAAGTGGAAAGTGATATTTCCGAATTTATACAGAAGTTCTGAATACGATCTTAAGAATTTGCCAAATGTTTTTGCTAAGCTTGTGATATCTGTAACCCGAGATAAAAGTTTCAATGTAATTTATAAAATGTTCGTATGAAAGTCCAAAACATCACTGCAGGCCCTGGCAAATCAAAACAACTGAGATATATAGATGCCATATGATGGAAGTCATCACATGCGCATTTGGTGCACTAAATTAAAAGGTATATATGTTCTATATTTATTATAACCACTAGGCCAGTGTCACTGCTGGTGGACTGATAGTTCCCGACGGAATCATAAGTCTAGTTTTCAGTGCTTTTGTACTGACATGAAATATATACTTCAAATTTTCAGTCATCATATTAAGTAAATTACTCTAAGGAGTATCTCTCTCATGCATAGCTCTGTCCTTATATAGATTCTTTGGTTCACTTTTCGGTCATTTTGGTTTCAACACTGCTCTTCAAACATTTATATATTTTGAGAATTCCAATCATTTGACCACGGGCATCACTGAAGAGGCATAAGTTGTCGAAATGCGCATATGGTGCACAAAATTAAAAGGTATATATGTTCTATATTTGTGATGTCATCATATGATGGAAGGGACATCACCATCCAAATAATGGAAATTCACCATAGGAAATTCAAAATCGGCATGTTTATCGTAAATATTAGTTATTTTAGTGAATTTTATTGTTAATTATCTTAATGTATGAGGCTAAGAAATATTAGCTATGTTTAATTGATGTTTGGGTGGTTATGTTTCAGGTATATATCTTTCAAACTCAGGGTTATAGATAACTAAGATGTAATCATGTTTTCTAGATGTATCATAGAAATTATCAACCAAATCAAAGCGTTAAGATCTATGAACAGAGTGTATAAAGTCCCTCATAACAATATAGAGAAATCTGCTATTATAGATGAGCAGTTTGTACCCTCATGAATCCCAACTATTTGCGGATATATCTTGATCAAATTGCATGTAAATATTATCCATTCAGAAACTACTCAAATTCCACGTAAATACATATATTATCAATCAAAACATGTCAGAAACAACTTACGCAACGAAGTCATCCTATTAATGTCTCAACTGTAAGACTGGACACTGACAAGCTACGAATGAGATTCAACCCAAGGAACTTGATCTCTCATCAAGAACGCTACTGATCTAATTTTGTCGGCACGAGGTTTATGGTTAACAGTTAATATTAATACATTTGAATATCATTCTAACCAGGATATATTGTCTTTCTTGTATACATTTTTCTCTGTTTTCGATGGTATTTTTAAAATGTTTCTCTATTTAATTCAGACATTTCATCTATATTCGGAAATGTGACTTTTCAACAATGCGTATCCAGCGGAATATCTCATCTCAATTTCTAAGGTGATCTAGTGTATAAATTAAGGAGGGTTAAAGGTTCCGATAATTTCATATCGACGGTTTCTAATGATTAAATGTCTTCGACATCGACACTTTAACTCTGAGACCAGAAAAAATTCTGACCACTTTAACCTTGATGATATGAACTTGTTCTGAGATCCAAACCCACCTATGGATCATGAAAAATGTTTGTGTAATATTATGACGTTACCAGGTAACAGGAAAAGTTATTACCAGAATATTAAGTCTGTTTATAACTTTGGTGTATGTTGTAGGAATAAATGAAAACATTAAAATGCTTTTTGTATTTAAATATGTTTATTTATTTATGATTGTTACTTGAGAAGATGGGTTATATAAGCAACACTGAAAAAAAGAACCCCTGGTTTCCGTTTGTGGAAACCTGGCGGAACCCTGCGGAAACAGGAAGTTGCCGTTTAAATTCAATTGTGTAAGGAAATGCACCGGGCATTTCTTATCAGTCACTAACGTTACTGTGACAGACTATGACTCGATTGACTATGATCCGGGAAAATAAGCTATGCACCGGATATTTCACCTATCTGTCGATTGATAAACCAATAGCAATATCTATGAGACTACCTGTATATAGGGGGAAAATACGCAAAGTTACGCAAAGGCCCTTTTGTTTTGTCCTCTATTTCAGTTCAGATTGTGATGAATTCATTGCTACTCTGGAGACAAAAATAAGCAAAACATTTCTGTAATTTCATTTTATCTTTAGCGTTTATAATATTATGCGAATATAAGAGTTACGTCCCTCACGTGTACACAATGTCCTTATGCAATTATCATTTACTCATTTATGTTTCAGCATTGCAGGTATATGCATCATGCATCATCTTTTATTATTAGTATTAATGATTAGTGGCGGTCGATATCTGTTTTATTCTATTATATGTTTTACGGTGGGTGGTTCGCATATGACCAATACTTTTACTCTCTCCTTTATGTCTATAAACTCTATTTTACTATTCATTCAATCTTCAATAAAATTGAGAATGTACGCTCCTCGTGAATGTATTTGTTATACTTCCGTAAGAAGTGTTTTAGATTATACTTTATTCTGAATAGCCAGCAGGGATTTCTTGCTCATTTTTTAATGATCCCTGTTATATCTAACTGCCAAATCTTTCTGTTTACAAAAAAGTCATACCGTATGGTTCTGGATTGTTATTTGTAAAAGAAATTTCTGTTAATTGATTTTATTAGTCATCGCATTGCAGGCTATGAATATTAATGATTTCTTATTACTCAGATAGATCTATGTAGATAGGTGATGGGTTCTCATATACCATCCCACCTATTTCCGTAGTGTTTGATGTTTTGGCTACTAGCGTCAGTCAATAGCTGGACACTTTAGAGGGTTTGTGACTGAGATATATTATTACATATGTGTGTATGTGTATGTGTGTTTGTGTGTGTGTAAATTTAATCTGGACTAATGCTGCATTGTACTTTGAAATCTCATTAAATGTATCCAATATTTATAACAAAAGAAGAGAGAGAGAGAGAGATGGACGGAGCGTCGATTAAACTGCATGGCAAACGCCTCAACATAACAACTCCTCAATACTGTACAAACCAATGTCGATCAATTAAATTGACACATACCACTCAATTTATGTGGTTAACCATTTTAGTACTACTTTTCACTCACGGCAAAAGCAGAACAATCACAATGTAAAAGGAACTAATGCAATAACACTATAGCTCTATCAAATAGTATACCATGGTGTCATTTATAGACCCCATGAAACTAGACGTGAGAATAACGTACGATACTAGAATCAGTGCGTCACTTAAAACACCATACCAAGAATAAACAACGAAAAATCCATAAAACCTTCCATATTGAAAATAACTAGCAGACAAGAACTGGACATCTCATTAAAACATATAAACATGAATAGTCTTTATAATAAACCCATATGAGAGTATGAAAAACATTAAGCAACATTAACGAGCTAAGGATATTTTGCCCTTTAGAGTTAAATTATGTAGGAGTTCTCCTGATATTCAGAAGGGGTGAGTTTCATTTTTCTGTCTTATCCGAGAAAGTAAAGATCAAAATTAATACTTTATCATTTTAAAGTTGAAAATTTATTTTATCATCATTGCATTTTAGCCATAAACGCGCTCACTTTACTGTTGCAAATTTAAAACAACCAATGAAAATGCGTGTTACAAATTAAATGAATTCGAATGCGTATTTGTCTTCCCCATATTGCAAGTGGCCAGTCTTTTGGAATAATCATTAAATCATATACTTAAGTTCTGTATCTACGGATCTCCCAAAATATGAAAGAAAATATAGTGAGATGCATTTACTTAAAATCCACAGATTACGGTTTTTCTCACATTCCTGATGGATATGAGAGCAGATTGTTACAATAAGCGAGAATTCCTTCTCGTCCTAAACCATCCTGTATCGGATTCATATACAATAGAATTGATTTGTTCGTCGAGGCAAAAGGATATGTGGAGAGATGATTTCATTTGCTTTGGAACTCTCGTGAAACGAGGCGTGATTAGCAAGTATCACGTGATCATCATATTTGGTTAACGAGATAGCAATGCTTAAACACGGAAAGAAAAGAACGTTATAGTTCGCCGATGTTTAGAATCATATAATAACGTGTCACAATTTGAATTAATTTCCAGGATTTAGTGTAAGTTTATTACTTAAAAGGAAATATCCACGGACAAATGTGATCAATAATTACACAATGTTGTATATTTCAAATGTTTTGTATATAACAAAAGTGAAATTATTACGGAATATAAAACGAAGTTTTGTTGAAACTGAAATATGAACTATAGTATATCCACACAATGGAATTATCTTATCGGTGGCGAAAAATAAATCAGATGTACCAAATAAATCTACTTGAGAGATAATTAACAAACGAGATGGTTATGTTCCTTCGTTCAATGGTCCGTATTCAACTACTTATAATGTTTCTACATACTGGGACAGCAAAAGAAAGCCAAAGGGTTGTGCTCGGAAAGCACGGACACTATACCTGGCCTCTGCGGGAGCTGGCAGTATCCATTAAAGGCGATATAACCCTGGGTGCCCTTCATATGGTGCATGAGCGCAGTGAGAAGAACATATGTGGACGGATCATGCCGGAAGGGGGTATACAAGCCTTAGAGACAATGTTGTACACACTAGACTATATCAATAATGATCAAAACATACTACCAGGTATTCAACTTGGAGTCCTTGCAAAGGACGACTGTGACAGAGATATTTATGGTTTAGAACAGGCTGTCGACTTCATTCGAGGTAAGTACTTATGGGTGCAGTCCTAACATAACATTCACGTCACGTCAGGACTGCTTACTACTTATGTTTGTATTAATACGGATTTCTGTGTGAAATTCGTCCTGAGAGCGGGGCTTCTTGCCACGAAACCACTCTCACAAGGATATATAAAGGAACGATTAAAGTTGTCATTGAGGAAGTTCTATGGTCGATGTAGGGATCTAGTGCAATTTTAGATTCCTCTTTCAAGAATATTGACCGATATATTTTGCGGAGCTGACCATACAAACTAAGATCTTAACGTTTTGACTATACATGATTTGACATATTACGTATATATACAGACATTTGTTCAGGTGCACTTCCGACCCCGGAATTTTAGTTAAATAACTTTCATGCCTTGAATAGGAAAATTTGACTTCATGCCCTTGTCTCCTTCATGTGTTCATATATTTACATTCTCGACTTGACAAGTTGTTGCAGGACTTTTGTGACGGATGTTGCATGCAACCAGGGGACGCTTACCTGGTCTCATCTGGGGTTCTCTCATGGGGTTCCCATTTGTCTGAATATGACACTATACACGATATTGTCCTTTTATTCCGTGGACTATGACATATGGTTTACCCTTCGGTATTTCTTTTTTTTTACTTCGAGACCGCTTGATTGTCGCGATAACGCGCTTGGCAGTCAGATTCGCTTGATAACAACTAAAAATTAATATTTACATAGACATGTAGAAGGAATCAGTATATATAAATCTAAAATAAAATATAAAGAAAAAAGAGGAGTTACTGGCTCAGTTATGTGGCAGAAGTCACCATGGAGCTATACAATACATGAATATAAATAATATACTAGAACATATAACACATTACAAAAATATTTGATTGTAGTGCAATTACGATACCGACTTAGGACGGTCATTTAATTTCACAAAAGGTTAACCGGTTTACGGGCCCACCTTCCCACTCACCGTAACAGCAGAACAATCAAAGGACGTACATTTAAAAATTTATAAATAATCCTCCATGTAAAGAACAAGGGTCAACAGGTATCGCATATTGAGAGGTCATAAAAATATAAACACGTAAGGTATTGTAAAACACATAATGGTATAAAAATATATGCGACATCAACATGATAAACCGTGCTCTGGCAAGTTTGAAAGCGAGCTAAGACCCTAGATCTGTAGGAGTCCCGACTAAAAGTCAGAGGGGACGAGGTTCAGGACCATGTCTCCTCTGAAAAAGGTTTGGACAAGGCCCGTCATATAGTCCCCACCGCCCTGTTAGTCAGCGTGCAACGTTCAAGTAAAAGTCTGCATAAGGCTGTAGAGGGGCCAAATACAAGACCTATAGTCTTTTTGATGATCTCAATATCATATTGTCTATTTAGGAGACGTTTGACTATTTTATTACATGATAAAATAACGTTATCGGAGCCTTTTACTTTCCTTAGTTTATATAACAAAAGAAAATCACTACCGGTGAAAGAATTGATTTTAAAAATATCATATGCAACTTCTGAATATTGAATATAATGAAATTTATTCTTATTGACTACTACTACTACTACTACTACTACAAATAATAATAATAATAGTAATAATGTTGATAATATCCTTATTGACTACTACTACTACTACTACTACTACAACAACTACTACTACTACTACTGGTAATAATGTTGATAATAATAAATACATAAATATTATTAAAAGATTAAAAAAAAAAACCCAAAGACACAAATAAAATTGGAAAAAAAACTAATAATAAATAATTCGCTTGTTTTTTTGATATCATAAACTAAAGAAAAAAGTGGAAATTTTTCAGAAATACCTTATTTACTTATTTAGTGTAACTGGACAGAGCGCACGCGATATAATCGCGTTAACGCAAATTTCCTCCCGTCTTAACGCGAAGAGAACATGAAATGAGATTGATAAATCTAACACTTATAGACGTATATCCTCTTAAGTTTGACATTGTCATTTCTTTTAGAAGTCTTTTATTTCATTTCGTAAAATATCAAAGTAATTGGTACAATAACACATTAATACTCAAACCATAAAAATTGTAGGACGGCCATTTTACGCATAGAGACTTTTGTTGTTAAACGGTCGATGGACTCACTCTTCATATTTTATATATATTGAGAAAAACCAATCATTCGGCTACGAGCATCACTGAAGAGACATAACTCGTCGAAATGCGCATATGGTACACTAAATTAATAGGCATATATGTTCTATCTTTATTATAAACTCTAGGCCGATGTGACGCGGACTGATAGTAACCGAGGGCATCATAAGTCTAGTTTTCAGTGCTTTTGTACTGAAAGAAATATATACTTCAAATTTTCAGTCATCAAAATAAGTAAATCACTCTAAAACTAAGGAGTATCTCCCTCATGCATAGCTCTGTCCTTAAATAGATTATTTGGCTCACTTTTCGGTCATTTTAGCTTCAACACTGCTCTTCATATTTATATATTTTTTGAGAATTCCAATCATTTGGCTACGAGCATCACTGAAGAGGCATAAGTTGTCGAAATGCGCATATGGTACACTACATTAATAGGTATATATGTTTTATATTTATTTTTATTACCAATGTATCGAGAAGTATCATTGAAAATATGAAGGCCAAAATATTAAGATTTAACATTGTGTTATATACCCTTTCTCACAGCTTTACAGAACAGCTCTGTTAAAATAGACATAAGAGTATACACGCGTTTATTGATTAAGGAGAAGACAGAAGACATCTGACCAGGCTGCATGAAACAAATTACCAAAGGCATGCACTTAAAAAGGTAACCATATGCGAATTTTGACAACTAATATCTATTCTGTTATAATAAGGTCGTATTTGACAACTAATATCTATTCTGTTATAACAAGGTCGTATTTGACAACCTATATATATTCTGTTATAATAAGGTCATATTTTGCAACTTATATCTGTTCTGTTAAAATAAGGTCGTATTGGACAACTAATATCTATTCTGTTATAACAAGGTCGTATTGGACAACCTATATATATTCTGTTATAACAAGGTCGTATTTGACAACCTATATCTATTCTGTTAAAATAAGGTCGTATTGGACAACTAATATCTGTTCTGTTATAATAAGGTCGTATTTGACAACTTATATCTGTTCTGTTATAATAAGGTCGTATTGGACAACAAATATCTATTCTGTTATAATAAGGTCGTAATCTGTTATAATAAGGTCGTATTGGAATAGCAAACTTGTAACCAAATAGACCTCAAAATAAAAGGCCAGAATCATATGACGACAGAGCTATGCATGAATCATATAACGACAGAGCTATGCATGATTCATATGACGACAGATCTATGCATGAATCATATGACGACAGAGCTATGCACGAATCATATAAGGACAGAGCTATGCATGAAGGAAATACTCTTTAGTGTTTAGAATATTTCACAAACTTTGTTGACAGTGAATTCAAAGTATATTTGTTAGGTTAGTAAAGAAGCATTAAATAATGGGCTTTTGAAACTCTCGGGGATTAATAGTTCACCAGCAATGGAATCGACCCGGTGGTTAATTAGAATATATACATATATAAATTTACTACAGCGTATTCACATTTAGATAATAAATGTTTCTTCAATGATGCTTAGGGCTGAAACTGGAAATCAAAAGTATAATTTACGAATCGTTAGTGACTTTGGTATTATAATTAATTCATTGTATATATAAATGTTAAACTGCACATGCATATTATCCATTATGTAGTTGTACTATTTTGATACGTATCTATGGAATATGGGTATGGTACACTTTAATCGAAAAACCCGAATTATCATTATAATGATAATACGTTTTAATTATTAAAATATATATTGCAGTACAATAAAAAAACAGTAAGGTCAATTAGACACTTCAACATTGAGAGTTTCTAAGCAGTTAAAAATCAATACTCTTCAAATAAAGAAATATCCTGCTTGAATAGATTAAAAATATTCGTATTAACACAGTGAAGCCCCTTTAATGTTCCATAAAATTGCAATTAAACTTCAAACCTGGCAATGTAGCATTTTCACATTTAATTTACACTTTAAAACAATTTAGTTGTCACCTTTGGCAGTTCAGCTGACCAGCATTTAAAATATAAACATATTTATATACATGAATCAATTGAATGTATACCGGTACAAAGCTCTTATCATACAGTACGGATGTATACCGGTACAAAACTCTTTTCATACACTGTGAATGTATACCAGTGCAAAGATTTTATCATACAATGTGAATGTATACCGGTATAAGGCTCTTGTCATATAGTATGAATATATACCGGTATAAAGCTCTCATCATACTTTATGAATGTATACCGGTACAAAGCTCTTATCATATAGTATGGAAGTATACTGGTACAAAGCTCTTATCATACACTATGAATGTATAGCGATACAAAGCTCTTATCATATAGTAAGGATGTATACCGTTACACTATATTATTATATAGTATGGATGTATACCGGTACAAAGTTCTTATCATGTAGCATGAATATATGCTGCAGAAAGCTCTTATCATACAGTATGAATGCATAGCGGTACAAAGCTCTTAACATATAGTATAATTGTATAGCGGTACAAAACGTATCATATATTATGGAAGTATGGATGTATACCGGTATATCGTTCTTATCATACACTGTGGATGTATACTGGTACAAAGTTCTTATCATATACTATGAATGTATACCGGCAGAAAGCTCTCATATACAATATGAATGTATACCGGTATGAAGCTCTAATTATATAGTATGAATGTTTACCGGTACAAAGCTCTTATCATACAGTATGAATGTATACCGATACAAAGCCCTTATCATACAGTATGAATGCATACCGGTACAAAGCTCTTATCATACAGTATGAATGTATTCCGGTACAAAGCTGTTATCATATAGTATGGATATTATACTGGTATAGAGGTCTTATAATACAGTATGAATGTAAAGCGGTACAAAGCTCTTATCATATAGTAAAGATGTATACCATTACAAAGATCTTATCATATAGTATGGATGGATACCGGCACAGAGTTCCTATCATATAGTATGAATGTATACCAGTAGAAAGCTCTTATTATATAGTATGGATGTATACCGGAACAAAGTTCTTATATAGTATGAATGTATACCGGCAGAAAGCTCTCATCATAGAGTATGGATGTATACCGGCATGAAGCTCTAATTATATAGTATGAATGTTTACCGGTACAAAGCTCTTGTCATACAGTATAAATGTATACCGGTAGAAAGCTCTTACCATATAGTATGGATATGATACTGGTACAAATGTCTTATAATACAGTATGAATGTAAAGCGGTACAAAGCTCTAATCATATAGTAAAGATGTATACCGGTACAAAGTTATATATAGTAGAATATAGTATGATTGTATAGTGGTGCAAAACTCATATCATGTAGTATCGATGTATACAGATACGTCGTTCTTACCTGGTCTATACTGGTCTCAACTCTGAGTTTCAGGGGTCCGTGAATGCCCACTGTGGTTCATTTTTGTTAGTGCCATAGTCATTTGACACCAGTTACTTTCGTATATACATGAACGTCCCTTTGCAGTGTGGAGCTCGTAAAAAGTTCCCCGCGTAGGGTATGACTTAAGTGTTATTATACCCTTTTCCTTATGTTAAATGTCTGTAACACTTTCTACACAGTGTTTGTTCACGTTCATGTACATGTACAGTGCTGAAATATATATGTTAGGTCTGTATGTAAGGACATTCACGGCCGGTGTGGCTAGTCATACAGGAGACGCTCACTCCTCACGGGCACCTGGTCTCACCTCTGAGTTAATTTTAAACACCGTATTTGGCACTTATTCTTGTTTTTCACATAATTCGACAATTTCTTCCGGATTTACGGGTGTTACTAGCAAACAAGAGATTCTTACTCTCCCTGGACACCTGATCTCTCTACTTTTGGGTTGACATACAGTCCTAAATCTATGGTTTGTTTTCTTTTAATTTTCAATTTTTCCTTATTTTGTATACTTTTCGGTTCGATGACTTATGGAAACTGAAATGAATTTATCTATTATGTTAACATTGTATGCTTTCTGATGATGATTAAAGAATTGACCATTTATACAAACCTCTTCCATTATCCTTTTCAAATTGATGAATATTTTATTTTTCCGTATGCGTGCCCATTTCCTGTTAAAGTAATGGTTTTGAATTGTAGACATATCTTTTTTCTATATTTCCCTTTTTGTGATAAGTTAATTATACCATTAACAGATATATAACCTATCGTCAACTTTCAGTTTAAGGTTATGCATATACTGATGAATAACTATCTTTCCTGTCACATTAACCATATATAGCATATTATGGGTCTCTCATTCATGCTATTTATACTAGTGACGGTGTATGTAACTAGCCGAAAGGGCAGTAATTCATGGAACATATTATACAGTGAAGTAAATAAAAAATCCAGAATAAGTCCTTCAAAGTAATGCCTTATATAAAAAGTATCGCATAAAACGTGCAAATCTGTCCATAAAACACTGCCATAATCACTATTTCAAAATAATTAAAGTTCGCCAATTACACAGTATGTATACACCATATCTAGCCATATGAATATTTCTTTACTGACATGACACGTTATCACAACATAAGTGATCGACAAAAAGTATGACATAACTTCGTAGCAAACGGGAAACTAATGTGACTTAAGTACTAAATAACCGCCGCTAAACTAAAATGAAACTGAATACAACAAACAATATGATCATTATAGGTTAATTGGCAACCAATCTAAAATGAGATATTGAATTAATAGAAAATACGAAAGTAATTGTTGTCACATGACTATGGCATTAACAACAATGTACCACAGGGGACATCTACAAACATCTGCAATTCAGATGTGAGTCCAGTTGTCCGGGAGTAGGGGGCGTCTTCTGGTTGGCTAGCTACACCCGTCGTGAATGACCTTACATACAGACGAAACAAAGATAATTCAGCACGAAATATATATCTGAATGTGAGCAAACAGAATGTAGAAGGTGCCACTGCCACATAACATCAGTAAAAAGGGTATAATAATACTTAAGTCAAACCTTCTGAGGAGGAAATTTTTACGAGCCCCAAACTGGAAATGGAATAAGTTAATGTTATTAGCAATCTACCGTTAGAAATTCAAAGAAATTACCTCAAAATGTGCAAAACGACAATGTCCGATAGGTACAATTCGACATTTCAATTCTTAAAATTAAATTATGGTGAACGTACATGGACCAATGATTATCAAGGGTGAGACAGTCGAGAGGAAATACCGTCACCAGCTTTGAATGCCATATAGAATGCTTCAACATTACAAGCAAACAATGAATGCCAAGCCCTGATAAGGGAAACCCTAATGTAAAAAGTACTTAAGTAATTGATGCCACGTTAATCGAGTACTAAGAAGAACGAGTCATAATGTATCCTCACGGACCTCAAGATACTAAAGAATATAATTAAAAATAACAAAAACCTAATTAAGATAACGAACTTGTGATGGGTGCAATGCATCTAATAGAAAACTTGGAATGATGCATCAGTCACTTGTGGAAAATACCTGCACAGGATGATTGTTGACATGACAATATCCCAGTCAAACCTTGCGCGAGGATAAAGTAATATAAAAACATGCTATAGTAATACATATAATGTCCCAGTCAAATCCTCCGACGATAACGTAATATGAAAAACATGCTATAGTAATACATATAATATCCCAGTCAAACCCTCCGCGACGATAACGTAATATGACAAACATGCTATAGTAATACGTATAATTCATATCAACATTTATGGAGTGTTTACACATGCGTATCTGTCATTAGTCAGTATTCGACTCTGTCTTTTAAATCAATTCGGTAATTGACTGCTCTACAGCGAGCTCAGATATATGACTCAGACTTCTCGCCGTTCATACGTTCTTTGATATCGTTGCTATTGGATTGTTGGTTCTGAAGGGTACTACCAGTCCACTTCTCAGTGCGTTAGTAGCTGACACGAAGATTAATGTAACATGTGACTGGTCCGAATACAGTGACTAAGGACTCACGTAAGGTGTGAACACTCCGAATACAGCGACTAAGGATTCTAGTAAGGTGTGAACAATCCGAACACAATGACTAAGGACTCACGTAAGGTGATTGATTGATTGATTTTTGTTTTACGTCACACCACGAATATTTCACGTATATGGTGACGGCATCTGCCTGATGCGGGGCATACAAATTTTGACCTTTGCAACGGACCCACCCGAAGCAGTGAGGGATCTCCAACGTGCCACGTATACCATGACACGGACCTCGATTTTTACTGTCTCATCCGAAAGATATGGCACCGGCATGACCAGAGCGGGACTCGAACCCCGGCCTCCCGATCAGGAGTCCGACGCGATACCACTAGGCCAGGCCGGCTTCACGTAAGGTGTGACCAGTCGAAATATAGTGACTAAAAAGGTGTGATCGGTCCAATACAGTAACTAAGAAATTGCGTAAGGTGGAACGATCGATCGAAATGAGATTCTTATTCCAAATCGCACTTAATCCCAAATCTTACTGTATTTCATAATTTGTTACAAATCCTTACATTAGCCCTTACCCTTTACCATGTAAATAAAATGCGAATGTCGTCAACAATGAACAACAGAAAACAGACACCATTTTTATAATTGACGTTATAGATGTTTTGCATTTTGCAGAAATTTGCAATTTACAAGCAATATTATCACGAATTCTGTCATGAGGTTTTAAGCTAAATTTTATTTCATACTAGGATAACACTAGACGATTTCTCGACTGAAAATCAGTTAATTTTCCACAGATGTAATCAATAATCAATTTATAACAAAATTTAACATTTGGAAGTGGTTAGTTCACAGGGCTTTCTGCTCGTTGCCCCCCCCCCCCCCCCCTCCGCTTTCAATTATACCAATATAATTTAAAAAGATTAGAACTTCCGATTTACCAAAATACACCTCCTCCCATATGTGTATTAGAACTTTTTTAATTCTTCACGAATCATATCAAATAAAAGCAGACACATTTATCTACACATCAATGTATTAATTGTCCAAACCCATGCAAAACTAAAGGCATGGTAAGCCACGGAACTCAAAGTTTTCTCAGAAATGTTAAGTCGGACACCGAGAAGTTAATCGGGTCAGACAAGTCGCTACGGTGTAAAAGGACCATTCGCTGCTTTTCCTTTAAAAAACTATGAGACTCACATCAACATGCGACAAATAACATTCATGGACCCCTGCAATCAGAGAGGTACCAAAGGGAAATAATAGTAATTATACATATTTTGTATTATACTTACATCTTGAAAAACGGACGAATAAATATAAAACATATATACCTTTTAATTTTGTGTACCGGATGCGCATTTCGACAACTAATGTCACTTCAGTGATGCTCGTGGCCGAATGGTTGGAAATAATTTCTGGTTTGAAACAAATTATATGACGAAATCCTCCCTCGTAAAATACAGAAGGAAAAATTATATATATAAATGGGTGTGTGTTTATATAAAATATGTTTTTCAAAGTATTACTGATTTTGTATTTTCCTCGGTTTAATGTTTTGTGGACTTTTGTGTTTGTGGTTTTATTCATCATATTATCATAAGAACAACTACACAGAGGAAGTAAATAAAATATTCGAGTTTATTACCATTAATGGTCGGCAAGTCTTGCACGGAATCCCGTCATGGTTCTTCATTTTGTCAATCAATTTAACTGTTTTCAGTCAGTATAAATTTGCTCGATACTGTGCAAAATTTCATTTTAATAAGTATAATTCTTATTCTTATTTACAATTCTTATAAATGTGATTCATTTAGTATTTAAACAAGCATGAATCACATTTACATCTCTTGAAATATTTTCATATCGGTTAATTACCATACAAGTAAGTACCTCGAATGTTGTTTATCGTCTAACTTTTGACACGGAAGGTTGTGTTCCATTTTATATGAAATAAAATCATAGTTATATGCTACAACATCCCCAAGGACTTAATATATGACTTTGTTTGTATATCAAAGCAATAAACAGAACTGACTGGTATCAGCTTTTCTCGAGAAATCCCGCATGTCACTTGACGAGACTTTCCCTTCCTATTGACACGCAGTCACGATAATATTACCAGCTTATTGGTTCTTTCTTAAAATTAAACGAAGTCACCATAGGGGTACCCAGTTTTTGGCACCAATCCTCTCACTTGACACGTATTCGCGATAGGGGTCACCAGTTAGTTAGTTAGACCATTCTCGCAGTTGAAACGCAGTTATGATAGGAGTGACCAGATTATGGGACCATTCTTATCGCTTAACACGCAGTCACTATAGGGGTAACCAATTTAAGGGACCATTCTCCTCAGGCAACAAGCAGTCACTATATGGGTAATCTGTTAATGGGATAATTATTATCACATGACATGCAGTCACCATATGGGTAATCTGTTAATGGGATAATTATTATCACATGACATGCAGTCACCTTATGGGTAACCAGTCTATGGCACCATTATTATCAAATGACAAGCAGTCACCATATGGGTAATCTGTTAATAGGATCATTATTATCACATGACGTGCAGTCATCATATCGGTAACTAGTTTAAGCGACTATTATTGTCACTTGACAAGCATTCACCATAGGCGTAACAAGTCTATTGGGCCATTCATCTCACTAGCTCACAATTATATACACAAATAGACATACTCATAAATATTATGAATAAAGCTTTAAAAGACATAAAAATAGCATAATAATTTAAATGTGAAGTAATTTAATCTATGAACATTCATTCCTTGAAAAAAATCAAACAAAGAAAACAAAACATATGACATACTTAACATAATGGGGAGTTTAAAACTAAATATTATTCACTCTTCTATTTTCTATATTCTACAGCGAAAAGAAAATACATGTTTGGCATGTTTATGTAGATATTTGCGTATATAAAGATGCACATATACAAGTAACAACTATATATGACTTAAACGTTCTTATTCTAAGTTTAGCTTTCCACTTAACCTATCTCTTATACAGGCATGTAACTTCAACTTAATATAGGAATTTTATTCTGCTCTGTTTAATTTCATCTTCTGGATTTAAATATTTACTACTCCTTGCAATACAATAATCTCCTGTCTCAGGAATCATTCCCCCAGAAAACAATCATCACAAGCAGATAATTGGTCACAATCCGAAGATAATACCACTCTTATCCGAAATGTGAACGTTCATTTATACCAGTCAAAGCATTTTTATATGACAGCACGAAGAAGAAAATCAATTCAGAAGAGTTCTAATCGATTATGGTGATAATTACGCAATATTAATCTTGCTTATTAAGAATACGCTTCACTTAATCAAATATGTTTCTTTTGATATCATAAGTATATGCTTGTAAGCAGAGTATGACAAAGGCGTACTCAATTAAAAAGATTGGCGAGTAAAAGTAAATGTCTTGACAAATGTTTGAGAATCTTTTGCGTGTCAAAGATGGATTTTATTTGCTGGATTTCTGCATCTGTTCACTGCTCGTGTACTTAACAGATTTTAAATTATGCTTTGAAACAATATTGTTAATTTATAGAACATTAGAACAAATTATTTTAGAATATGATCGAAAGTATTAGAATATATCCCAATAATCTATTATGATCTGTGCAAACTATAACTATACCAATGGTAATGGGTGTAACGATATAACAAAAACGTATTGTGGAATGGGAAAGTATCATTTGTGTATATTACGATATCGTCATTCTTGAAATTTTTGCTGTTGATTTATTTTTCCGATTTGGCGAGGATAAAGAATTCACAAAAATATTTTTCACAAAATAAACTAAAATCATACTTGTTTATTCAACGCTCAATTGTGCATGATATAATGAAGAGCTCGAGTTGTCATACGTTTATGTTTCTCCAGATTATACGACAGAACTCAAAACATTGGATCTCAATGTCTAGAAAAAAGACAAAATGCGTGACAACGTTGGTCTTGGTATGCTAAATCTGTGGTCGAAAAGCTACAAAATGAGGAAAAATTCGAATTAGTCCATGGATGAGCGCTCTTAAACCAAACCGTTGAGTGCAAGTGATTAGTGTCTGCTATTGATTAAATCCAAGCTAATCCAAACATGGTGTAAACTGGTTTCAATAAAGCGGGGATTCCCGATGCACTTGCCTTTGATTTTAAACGGACACTTGACGATACTTTACTCTAATATTGCGTTTCAATTTCAAACGCTTAATGGCAGTGTCGCCACTATCTTAACATGAGTTTTTAAGATTTTAAATATTTTATCATAAGAACTCAGATTGTTTGATGTATTGAATTTGTTTGATATCAAAGATGTGAGTTATTCAGATCCCTGTGACTCTATACTGAGTTTTAGTCAAATTAGTGAATTGGAATGGGTATTGTCAGTATTTATTTATTTATCTGTGGCAGCATTGGTCGTAAAATTAAGAGAAGAAAACAATAAAGAAAAAAGAGGAGTTACTGGCTCAGTTATATGGCAGAAGTCACCATAGAGCTATACAGTAATAATAGAATAAACATATAGTCACTCTACCAAAATTTTCGAAAATAAATTGACCCATAATTCCTTGATTTACAGTAGATGAATATTGCAAGTAAAAACGATAAAGAAGTACCGAAGGGTAAACCATATCTCATAGTCCATGGAATAAAGGGGATAATATCGTGTTTAGTGTCATATTCAGACAAATGCGAACCCCAATAAAATCGAGGTGAGACCAGGTGCCCGGGAGGAGTAAGCGCCCCCTGGTTGCATGCAACACCTGTCGCAAAAGTCCTGCAACAACCTTTCAAAACGATTATAAAGTGTACTAAATGGCAATTGCATTGGAAATATGCAGTAGCGCTTTATATCATGGGTCAAATACTTTTATCTCCCCTTGGCTTTTCTTAAAACATTAAATGTTTATGGGTCTTTTTTGTAAACCCTAGTGAGACAATTTGCCATGCATCTATGAATTGTAAATTCTTTACAATCAAATTAGAATACTGTAATATGGCACAGATATCCAGATCATGAATTTCATAATCGATAACATTTTTCTTATGTATTGGATTAAAGGGATAAATTTTCCAAAGAAATTGTGCACATTATAATCTGAACCAACTGTGCCACATTTCTCGAAAACATGTTGCTTTACACAAGCAAAGATGAATTTATTCAGTCTTTGTTCTCTGTATGGAAGAAACAATTAATACTTCAGTTCGACTTAATATATAACTATATAGACAACTTACTTTTCATTAACAGTTAACGAATAACCCTAACATTAACTATCCAAGTGATCTGGAAGTTAAAGATACCACAAAGAGCAACAGTTCTACTTCATGTTTGGATATCATTTTATCTTCGATTAATAGTCTCTTCAACATTTCATTGTAAGACAGACATGACGATTTTTCTTCCAGTATCACAAAACTTTCCATTTTTATTTAGACTATAGGTCTTGTATTTGGCCCCTCTACAGCCGTATGCAGACTTTTACTTGAACGTTGCACGCTGACTAACAGGGCGGTGGGGACTATATGACGGGCCTTGTCCAAACCTCTTTCAGAGGAGACATGGTCCTGAACCTCGTCCCTTCTGACTGTTAGTCGGGACTCCTACAGATCTAGGGTCTTAGCTCGCTTTCAGACTGGCAGAGCACGGTTTATCATGTTGATGTCGCATATATTTTTATACCATTATGTGTTTTACAATACCTTATGCTTTTATATTTTTATGACCTCTCAATATGCGATACCTGTTGACCCTTGTTCTTAACATGGAGGATTATTTATAAATTTTTAAATGTACGTCTTTTGATTGTTCTGCTGTTACGGTGAGTGGGAAGGTGGGCCCGTAAACCGGTTCACCACACCATTTGTTTGGCTTTTGTCAAATTAAATGACCGTCCTAAGTCGGTATCGTAATTGCACTACAATGAAATATTTTTGTAATGTGTTAAATGTTCTATTATATTATTTATATTCATGTATTGTATAGCTCCATGGTGACTTCTGCCACATAACTGAGCCGGTAACTCCTCTTTTTTCTTTCTTAGTAAGAATATCTTATCATCACCTGTTAATATCGTATTCATATGTCATTCATAACGTTAATAGCGTATTCATATGTCATTCATAACGTTATGCGAGAGCGTATTAAAGTTAAAATGAATGTGTTCTGAAGGCAAAGCGATATCAAGATTAACATCACCCAGAGGTATTTAGTGGTAGACTAATAATGTCACTAATGAAAATCCATGGTAGGCACGTGGCACTTCATACGATATGACATCTCATTATTCAGAACGTATAATGATAATCTGAATTAAAACCTATTTCTACCATTTAGAAAACTGAATTTGACACCTATACCAAGTCACAACTTAAATTGCTGGTGTTGGCAAGTAATGAAACTTTCTCTTTTGGGCATGACCTAATTACCTTTAGCGGGTTAACCTCTGCTCCTATGTAAATGTTATTTGGCCTGTTTTAAATTGGTTTTCAATTTATTGTATTTGTATGCTTTTGGGTTCCATAATGATTGACTACTGGTTTTATCCATCATTTTATAATCGAAAACTCTCCCTTCATTATCACCTGCATATGACGTACTGGTAGTGACAATTTTAGATACATTTTAAACAGCGAACTGAAATTGAATTAAGTCGATATATTCACCTTTTTAAAATGCTATTTTATAAATATGTAAATGAGAAAGTTACCTAATAGATTTGTGTAAAATACAGATACAGATACGGAAACGGATTTTGCTATAAGTAAACAACGAAGAAGTACCGAAGTGTTAACATTAACTATATCTCGGAGTACATGTATTAAAAGGACAATATCGTGTATAGAGTCATATTCAAACAATTCAGACAAAAACATTTTTCCGCTCTAAAGGCTCCGAATGTATATTTTTTCTTTTTATGCCATAAGTGATATTAATTTAATTAATGCATGTTTCTATGCATGAATATAACACAAGTCATTGTGAGTATACCCTTTTTGCTGCTGCTATAGTCAATTCTTTTATTATATTTTTATAATCTCATAATTGTGTGCAGGTGTGTATTACCACTATATATAACCACTGTTTTATATCAAAAACATGATGATGAATTTTAAAAATGGCACTCTTATATCTTAGACATCTTCTATACTAGAGGTTACCTACTTTGACTTCTCCATATATAAAAATATGTGAAATTTACACGATTTGACTATTTCTACTGGGTATATGTGACGGGGTTGCTAGCAAGTAGGAGATGCTCACTCTCCCCGGGCACCTGATCTCACTCTATCAAACACTAATAATAAACTTTGGTTTCAACATGCGGATGGCTTCATAAACATTTAAGGACTGTAAGGTTAAACTAGTTGACGTAATTAAAGATCACCAATTCTCCTCTTATGATTGTGAAATATATCTGCCATGTATTTCCTATAGCTACACACCATCAGTTGCATCCAAAATTTATAATTACAAAGGGTTTCTACAGTGTCTTGATCTTAGCAACTCTGCATGCCATCCTCAACCGTGTGCATGTTCCTCGTCTAATTTTGTATATTCTCCTTGTGGCCATGTCATTACTGGTGATCTTGATATTGTTAAAAACACTAAATTAAGAGAACTTTTACTTAAAGGTCCAAAATATAGAGAACCAGATCATTCACATGGAGCCAAACTTTTGAGAATATTATGAACTGCTGCGAGGAATATGCCACACGATGGGCAGAAAGAGAGGAGGTACAGGTCGACACTCTTTCGGAATGGATAAAATCTATTGCAGTACTGCTAAGATCAAAAATTAAAAAATTACAAGGCTCTGTAAACACTAGATTCGAATCTATTTTTAAAGATCCTGATGTTGTCCGAGAACTTACCTTCCTCCAATAACATTATATCATTACACCAGCAGATAAAGCGTCTAATAATTATACATTTACCGCAAATTCAAATATATAGTTATAGTCCATGATAAAACTTACTTTGTTAGGGAAAATTCTGATTCCAAAAATAAATACACTGAAACTTTCTTATCGATAACATTTTTGTGGTGTTTGGAGGAAAGGTTTTTTAACAAATTGTCGGCATTCCAATGGGCACTAACTGTGCTCCGCTTCTGGCTGACATATTCCTTTACTCATACGAAGCTGAATTCATTCAGTCTTTGCTTTTGCAAGGAAAAAAACAATTGGCTCTTCATACTTCAATTTTACTTATAGATATATTGATGACTTGCTTTCAATTAATAATCCTTCATTCGCGGATTACCTTAGCGTCATCTATCCAAGTGAACTGGAGGTCAAAGAAACCACAGAAACTAGCAATTCTACTTCGTATTTAGAAATTATGTTGTCTTTCGACATTGATGGTCAATTGAACACCTCACTCTATGACAAACGTGACGATTTCAATTTCGATATCACAAACTTTCCTTTCATAAGTAGCAACATTCCATCATCGCCCGCATACGGCGTATTCATATCTCAGTTAATACTTTATTCCAGAGCATGTTCAAATTACAATGACTTTGTTCTGAGGGCTAGGCGACTTTCAGTTAAGCTGCTCAACCAGGGTTATATATGTGCTAGACTAGCATCGTCACTGAGGAAGTTCTACGGTCGTTACGAGACTCTTATTACTCCATATGATATCTCGTTATCCAGACTTTTAAATGATATTCTGGACTGAGACCGATTCCGATCACTTTACACAGATTTGACACCCTCTATACTAGAAGGTTATGTACTTCGACTTCTCCATATATAAATACATATGGAATTCACACGATTTGACTCTTTCCACGGGGTATATGTGACGGGTGTTGCTAGCAAGCAGGAGATGCTCACTCCTCCGGGCACCTGATCTCTATCCATCACAGGGGTTCACATATGCTCTTCAAGTAGACATATTTTGTTATTTTCCATTTGTTTTTCATTTTCACTGATTTTGTATGTCCTATAGTTTCATGATTTTTGGACTTGTTGTTTGGATTTATCCATCATCTTTACAATCCAAGTGAACTGGAGGTCAAAGAAACCACAGAAACTAGTAATTCTACTTCGTATTTAGATATTATGTTGTCTTTCGACATTAATGGTCAATTGAACACCTCACTCTATGACAAACGTGACAATTTCAATTTCGCTATCACAAACTTTCCTTGCATAAGTAGCAACATTCCATCATCGCCCGCATACAGCGTATTCATATCTCAGTTAATACGTTATTCCAGAGCATGTTCAAATTACGATGACTTTGTTCTGAGGGCTAGGCGACTTTCAGTTAAGCTGCTTAACCAGGATTATATATGTGCTAGACTAGCAACGTCACTGAGGAAGTTCTACGGTCTTTCCGAGACTCTTGTTACTCCATATGATATCTCGTTATCCAGACTTTTAAATGATATTCTGGACTGAGACCGATTCCGATCATTTTACACAGGTTTGACACTTTCTATACTAGAAAATTACCTACTATGACTTCTCCATATATAAATACATAAGGAATTTACACGATTTGACTCTTTCCACTGGGTATATGTGACAGGTATTGCTAGCAAGCAGGAGATGCTCACTCTCCCCGGCACCTGATCTCACTCCATCACAGGGGTTCACATATGCTCTTCAAGTAGACATATTTTGTTATTTTCCACTTGTTTTTCATTTTCACTGATTTTGTATGTCCTCTAGTTTCATGATATTTAGACTTATGATTTGGATTTATCCATCATCTTTACATCTTAATGCGGGACAAATAATTCCAAAACGTCTTAATTACATTGTAAGAGTTCAAATATTGTATACGGGATTGAGTGTTCACTCTTTGGGTTAATATATTGTGGAGAGACAATGTGACAACTCCGAACAAGAGTATTAGGGCACAGGTCCAAAATAAATTGTGGTGGGAATTAATTACTCTACTTCCACTTCAACCCGCTTGACTACTCTATTCTCTCAATGAAAATTAGAATTACAAAAAAATATATATCACCCCACAAACAATACCAATTTGCGCATTCCTTTCTTTGGAAAAGAGAAGAATACTGGATTAGACGTCTCGGCACTGATTCGCCCTACGGGTGTAATGGCAATATTAGTGGTATTGGTAACCTTACTAGTTCAGCGTGTCAATAAGGTAATGTACTCGGTTTATTCAACAACATCCAGAGGAGGCATCGAAGTCATGGTACACGCAAATGCAACAAACCTGAAATACATAATATTTCCTCTGATGCTCTTTTGCCATTTATAAATAAACCTTTGGGTCTTTATCATATTCGTTCAAAACTTTATTCTAGTTTTTATTCAGAAAATTACACGAGTTATAGGTTTCGTCCAGACAACATATATATATACTGATATAAGCTTTGCAAAGTATAGACTAGATGGCATTATTATTGGCATGACCTCTAGAGTTTTTGTCCCGTCAAATCGGATATATCTATGGAAAAATCCAATCGCCCTTTCTTCAAAATAAAATTTTCAAATAAAGGCATTGATTATTTAAATTTTGGCCAAATTTTAAACAATAAGTTTGTATTAGAGAAAATACCTCCATATTTCAAAACAAAGATCCGCCATGTATTTCCTATATTTACACACCATCAATTGCGTCTAAAAGTTATTACTATAAAGGGTTTCTGCAGTGTCTTAATAACTCTGCATGCCATCCTCAATCGTGTGCATGTTGCTCATCTAATTTTACATATTCTCCTTGTGGCCATGTCTAGTAAGACCCATCGTAAATGACTAGGATCAAATTGATCAAAATGCATTGTATGCCATTTTTACATTAATTATTTATCAAGAAATATTTTTAACATGTAAATCAGAATCATACATGTATCATTAAAATATTCATTTTGTTTTTTGCGCTTCTTAATTACATCTACCAGTATTTTTATAAAAAATATACCTAGAAATAACTACAGTCCATTCAAAAATAAAGATAGCGTCACCCTTTCTGCCAAAACAACGGTCCGCCATAGTGGTTTAACGGGTCATTGATTACATCGGCATATATAGTAAACATTCGTACATTATAAAATTCTCAAATAAGAGAACTCATAACAAAAACAATGTCTATAAAAGTATTTATGAATATAAGTATTTATGAATATATTATTTGTGAAAAATTACCCCATAGTTTTTTTTTACAAAGTCTTATTTATCAAAAGTTTCATTCATCAATCATAATACATAAATTTTCAGCATGACGTGGCCGCGTGGGTTTACACTAGGTCTAAGATTTCGAATTGATAATTATTGGTATCTACATTAATTAAACATTCGATGATTTCATATGGTTTATTCTAACTCATAGCTCTTTTATTAACACTATAAGATTTTACACGAGTTTTCTCTGACTCGGCGACTTCCATGTGTATAATATTATGTACAGAAATACACATTTCAATATAATAAATACCAAGAATTATATATTGAGCGATAAGACATCATTTCATCATTTGGTTTACATTGACCCCTTTTTCCAACTTCAGACTTACATTTTAATTGCAGATAGATCTAGAGTTGCGAAAGAAAGGGGGTGGGGAGATAAGCCATTTATATTAAAGGAAGAAAGGTTTTGTTCAAGTAAAGGAGATAAGAGTAAAAGTCCATTTTAATTTAAATGTTTTGGTTTTAATCCCCTCTAGCTAAGTTTTGGTATTTATATCAGAGGCGAATCCAGAATTTCCAAAAGAATGGGGGGGGGGGGGGGGAGACACATGTGAAACTGAAGTATTAGCTTAAATACTCCGCCATTTTAAGTTGCAAAATTTGATGTTTTACACATACTTGTGGCGAAAAATGGGGCGCCCCCTATAAATCCGCCACTGTATATATAGCATTGAGAGAACAAGTTACGTTAAGGTACTACAAAGAAAAAAGAGGAGTTACTGGCTCAGTTATGTGGCAGAAGTCACCATGGAGCTATACAATACATGAATATAAATAATATACTAGAACATATAACACATTACAAAAATATTTGATTGTAGTGCAATTACGATACCGACTTAGGACGGTCATTGAATTTGACAAAAGCCAAACAAAACACTAGTCACGTAACAGGGGTTAACATATACTCTTCAAGTAGACATATTTTATTTTCCATTTGTTTTTCATTTTCACTGATTTGTATGTCCTCTGGTTTCATGATTTTTGGACTTGTGGTTTGTATTTATCCATCATCTTTACATTAAATATTCATGAAAATTAAAGGTTTTAAGGCCACAACAAATTAATGTCTTGTACGACGGAATTGCCGGTCCGATTTTTTTTTTTTTTTTTTTTCAAATATCTGGAAAAACTGGCCCGGTCGGTTTTTATTTTTTTATTTTGTATTATGCGCCCGGTTCCGGTCTTCGCCGTTTCTAGGCAGCCATTCGGCGGCAGTTTGTCTACACGTGGATGATGGACGGTAACAATAGTAAATTGTAGAAAGAGTGTGATTTTTTTTTGTTTTCTTTTTTCGTGGGAAAAGTTATTTAGCAAATTGTAAGCATGTTAATTAAACAGTCCTATTGTATGTGAAGGTACAAAAAAATTCGCTCGATAGAAATGTTGACCAAAAAAAAAAAAAATAAATAAATAAAAATTAAAAAATAAAAAAATTAATAATAATAATAAAAAATCGTTCACCGCCTATTCATTTTCATCCTAAAACTCCGAAGAACAAGAATTCTTTATTACATTCAAATAATTAAGTATTGAAGACTTTATGAAAAATAATTTTGATATTTCCTCGATATACTTGTAATTGGCACTCGAAAAAAAATGTGTTTTTCAGTACAGCTCGCAAGAAAACATCAGCGAAAGTGTTGACTCTTCAATCACATGGTCAGTCTCAAGACGAATTCTATAATGTCTTTTATTTTTAAATGTACGTCTTTTGATTGTTCTGCTGTTACGGTGAGTGGGAAGGTAGGCCCGTAAACCGGTTAACCACACCATTTGTTTGGCTTTTGTCAAATTAAATGACCGTCCTAAGTCGGTATCGTAATTGCACTACAATCAAATATTTTTGTAATGTTTTAAATGTTCTATTATATTATTTATATTCATGTATTGTATAGCTCCATGGTGACTTCTGCCACATAACTGAGCCGGTAACTCCTCTTTTTTCTTTTATATCATCAAAAATACTATAGGTCTTGTATTTGGCCCCTCTACAGCCTTATGCAGACTTTTACTTGAACGTTGCACGCTGACTAACAGGGCTGTGGGGACTATATGACGGGCCTTGTCCAAACCTCTTTCAGAGGAGACATGGTCCTGAACCTCGTCCCTTCTGACTGTTAGTCGGGACTCCTACAGATCTAGGGTTTTAGCTCGCTTTCAGACTGGCAGAGCACGGTTTATCATGTTGAAGTCGCATACATTTTTATACCATTATGTTTTTTACAATACCTTACGTGTTTATATTTTTATGACCTCTCAATATGCGATACCTGTTGATCCTTGTTCTTTACATGGAGGATTATTTATAAATTTTTAAATGTACGTCCTTGATTGTTCTGCTGTTACGGTGAGTGGGAAGGTAGGCCCGTAAACCGGTTCACCACACCATTTGTTTGCCTTTTGTCAAATTAAATGACCGTCCTAAGTCGGTATCGTAATTGCACTACAATCAAATATTTTTGTAATGTGTAATATGTTCTAGTATATTATTTATATTGATGTACTGTATAGCTCCATGGTGACTTCTGCCACATAACTGAGCCAGTAACTCCGCTTTTTTTCTTCTGTAGTACATAGAGTAAATTAATATAAAACAAATTTACAAATTTTATGTATAAGTGATTACGTTATACACTCATGAAATTGCAAGGTCGTCGTGCATTTTGATTTGCTGAATAAAGATATGTAAATGCGATATTGTCCATTTTCAAATTCTCATATCTTAAGTGCTTAAGATAAACCGGTGACATTTTCAGAGCTTGTTAACTGTAAAGTGTACTTTGTAACTTGTTTATTGTTTGATATATTGTGATACACATACATTATTTATAGCTGTCTAAATAGTGTATCTTATGTAATTTTAAGGAAAGAGTTTGGGCCTCACTATACCATGTCATTACTGGTGATCTTGATATTGTTAAAACACCAAATTAAGAGAACCTTTACCTAAAGATCCAAAATACAGAGAACCCAGATCATTAACATGGAGCCAAAATTTTCAGAATATTATTAATTCGTGCGAGGAATATGCTACATGATGGGTAAAAAGAGAGGAAGTACAGGTCGACACTCTTTCAGGATGGATAAAATCTATTGCAATACTGCTGAGATCAAAAATAAAAAAATTAGAAGGCTCTGTAAACAGCAGATTCGAATCTATTTTCAAAGATCCTAATGTTATCAGAGAACTTACCTTCCTCCAAGAACATTATAACATTATACCAACAAATAAATCTTCTAATAATTATCCGGTTAACCACACCAATTGAATGCCGTTTGTTACTTCAATTGGCAGTCCTAGGTTGGTATCGTAACCGCAGCACAATCGAATATTTGTTAATGTCGTTTTTCAATGTATATTCTACTGTTGTCATTTTTTGTGTGCGTGTCCTTTGTGATTTATGTCATACAGCTTTGTCAGATGTCTTCAGTTTTCTCTTTGAAAACATTGTGAAAGAATTAGGATTAAATTCAGCTGCAGGAAATCCTACTTATACTCACACGAACTTTTCGGTTTAGGAAGTACTTGAAAATCATTAATCTGTCATCAATACGTTTGGTATTGACACAAATAGATTAAATTTAGAACTTCCATATTTGTACTGCATTCCAAAAATGCACAAAACTCCATACAAACAACGCTTTATCGCTGGTCTCGAAGTGTTCCATCAAATCTGTATCGATGTTACTCACAAAAATATCAGAAATTAAATCTGGCCTTCACAAGTATTGCGAAACAGTAAATTCCAGAAGTGGAATTAATCAAATGTGGATCCTAAAAAATTCAAAAGAGTTAATAGAACATCTGAAATCAAAATTTTTTACTAAAACTCACTCCATCAAGTCCTTTGACTTTTCGACTCTTTACACAACAATCCCTCATCAGAAATAAAAAGACATAATAGCGGAAATTATCCAAAATGCATTCACAAATCATCGGTATTCCAATGGGTACCAACTGTGCCGCGCTTCTGGCTGACATATTCCTTTACTCATACGAAGCTGAATTCATTCAGTTTTTGCTTTCGCAAAGAAAGAGACAATTGACTCTTGGCTTCAATGTCACTCACAGATATATAGATGACTTGTTTTCAATTAATAATCGTTCATTCGCGGATTACCTTATCTATCATTTATCCAAGTGAACTGGAGGTCAAAGAACACAGAAAGTAGTAATTCTACTTTTTATTTAGATATTATGTCGTCTTTTGGCATTGATGGTCAATTGAATTTTCAACTTTCCTTTCATAAGAAGCAACATTCCATCATCGCCCGCATACGGCGTATTCATATCTCAGTTAATACAATATTCCAGAGCAAATTACAATGACTTTGTTCTGAGGGCTAGGTGACTTTCAGATAAGCTACACAACCAGGGTTATATATGTACTGGACTAACAACGTCACTAGAGAAGTTCTATGGTCGTTATACAATATCATATCTCATTATCCAGACTATCCAGATATACTGGACTAAATGCTATTCTGATCATTTCACACAGATTTGACACCTTCTATACCAGAAGGTTACCTACTTTGATTTCTCTGTATATAAACCCGTCACATATAGTTGAAATAGTCAAATAGTGTAAATTCTACATAAATTCTATATATAATTTACACGACTTGACTATTTCAACTATATTTGAAGGGTGTTTCAAGAAAGCAGAAGATGCTCACTATCTTCGGGCACCTGATTTCACTCCATCAAAGGGTTCACATATGCTCTTCAAGTAGACATTTTTCATTGTTTTCTATTTGGTTTTCATTTTCACTGATTTTGTATGTCCTTTGGTTTTATGATTTTGTTTGGATTTATATACACTGAAAAGTAACATAAAAAACCGGTTGTGCTGCGGTTACGATACCGACTTGGGACGGTCAATTGAAGTAATAAACGTCACTCAATTGGTATGTTTAACCGGTTTGCGGGAGCCCATCTTTCCACTCACCGCAAAAGCAGTACAATGAAAGGACATTTAAAACTTTATAAATATTCATCCATACAGAGAACAAGGATCATCACGTTTCTTAAGAAGAGAGGTCATAAAATTTTTTATATACACGAAACGTAATAGAATAATATGTTGATATCAAAAAATATGTAAGGTGACATCAACATAAGTAAACCATGCTCCGCCCGTCTGTAAGCGAGTCTTGGTCAATAGGTATCCCGACTAACAATCAAAGGGAAAAGGATCAGGACCTTGTGTCCTCTGAAAAGGTTTGAACAAGGCCCATCATAGAGTCCCCTCTGCCCCGTTAGTGAGCATGCAACGCTCAAGTCACAAATTGTTTTGGGTTGTAGAGGGACCCAATACAAGACCTATGGTATTATTGATGATACTACCTATTTACATATAAAGTTAAAACTTTTAACTCAGTTTTTACACAGGTATCATAAATTTAGAGAAAACTTATATAGCATGGACTTTGAGACGTAGTTAACCATCGGTACTTCTTCGTTGTTTACTTTTATCAAAATTAGAAATTTTACTTTTCATGAAAATTTATCCAATAGAATTAAGGATCCCATCTTCTACGGTGATCTTGTGTTCACACTTCAGAGGTTCAACGGTTGCGATAATTTTATCTCATTGGGTTTCAAAATAGTAAAGCGCCTTTGTCGTCAACAACATGACACATAAATTATCAAAAAGACAGTAAGTCTTTTATTGGACCGTTCTCCGGCCTTATACAGACTTTTACATAAAAGTTGCACGCTTACAGGGCAGTGAGAACTAAATGGCGGGTCTTGATGAAACGTTGTCCCTTTAAACTGTTAGTCGGGGCAAAGCTCGCTTTTAAACCGACAGAATACGATATACTTATGTTGAATTAATATTTAATATTCTTTAAAAACATTTTGGTATCTTGGTCTTTCTCTCTTTCTCTGTATCACAATAATTGTTTATATTTTCATGACCTCTTAACTTTAGAAACTTGTTCATCCTTTTCCTCTATATGGAGTATTTTTTTCTAGATTTTAAAAAAAAGTGTCCATTGATTATTATTGAGTGGAAGGTGGACCCGTAAGCAGGTAAGACCACTACTATCATATCAATTGACGCTCTTAAGTCGGTATCGCAACTGCACTTTAATCAAAAGTTTTTGTGATGTTCTTATGTGGTTTTGGGATTTTCTTTTTTTTTTCTAGTCAATAACAGTGTATTTCCGTGATGACTTTTGTCATACGGCTGAGTCAGATGTTTTTATTTTTTCTGATAATAATACGATAAACACATCTCGATACGTTTTGTCACAACAATTTTTGTACAGTTCTTCACTATATCCTTTATATTATTACGTCTTTACCATAATATATACAATATCTGATCGTCACAAGTAGACACTGTATTATCGTATATTTTGGTAATATGTTTTCCTATCTTATTCTTTTCCCCCGAATGTATTTTTATGATTAAGACATTAGGGGTAATTAGACAAATAGAAACAAAGCATTTGTTTAGTTGCCCTGTTTGCGGGCTCTGCATTCACACGACATATTTAATGTGTCTTTAAACATATGAAGCATCTGAGGATGATGACTTCTTTTAATATTCTTAATTTATAGTAAACCGGCGTGGCCTAGTGGTATTGCGTCGGACTCCTGATCGGGAGGCCGGGGTTCGAGTCCCGCTCTGGTCATACCGGTGCCATGTCTTTCGGATGAGACAGTAAAAACCGAGGCTCCGTGTCGTGGTATGCATGGCACGTTTAAGATCCCTCACTGCTTCGGGTGGGTCCGTTGCAAAGGTCAAAATTTGTATGCCCCGCATCAGGCAGATACCGTCACCATATACGTAAAATATTCGTGGTGTGACGTAAAGCAAAAATCAATCAATCAATCAATCAATTTATGGCCAAACTAGTGCCAATAACTCCTCTTTTTCTTTAATACTATGTCTGTCGATAGTATTGTGTTTTGGCAAAATGATTAGTTGATGAATTGTGTAAATAAATGAAAGTGAGCATTCTCATAAGAAATAGATAGAGAGAATTATTCACTTTTTTCATACTGGGATACGGTCTTTTAAATCTGAACCTGGGCAATACATAAGATATTTTAACACGACTTCATTTAGTTATAACAATATACCATTTTGGCCTATATATTTTTCATCATATTTAAGTATTTACATAAATGTAGGAAAAAGACTGAAAGATAGGGTAATTATGTAAACAAGAAGATATCATGTATCACACAATATTTTAATATATGTCGTATTTTCGTGCTGTGGGGGATTTGTCACACAGTGATACGTTTGCTTTCAGAACATAAATTATTTTGAAGGAATCATTATTGGAATATCAACAAATATCTTATTTGTGTATATCAAGTTATATTTATCTAGATATGGTAGTTCTTCGGCGTTAGATAATGAGGTTTTCTCGAGACTTACAAGTGTTTTTAGATACTTTAATGTCACTTAAAACACATTGCTAACACAAAAGGCCTTATTGATTACACCTCCGGCGTACGAGTTTATGATTAAAACAGGTTAGTCCTCTCTAAATCCCGCCATATCGAAATAAGGAAAAAGACCTGTAGTAGCATTGATTCTCCAAGGACACATGATGCGGACTAACACTGGACTGAATTATACACTAGCATTACAAATCCCTATAAATCAAAGTTGTGCGGCGTAACGGACGAGCGTAATTTTAGTCAATGTTTTAATAATGTACTTGAATAAGGGTTGTATTAATGATACAGATTTTTCTATGTTGTACTTACTGACAAAGTTGGACACTTTGGTATGTGAATCAAATTGCAGGAAGATTGCTCTTTAATTCTCATGTAAACACTTGATTCCAGCACTTTTATTCCTTTTGTTTTAGTTTTAAATCGTTAGCAATAATAAAGTATAATGTGAAAAATGTTCGTAAGATATATCAGGGGACGCTTACTCCTCCCGTGCACCTTGTATTGGTGTTCGCATTTCTCTGAATATGACACTATATACGATATTGTTCTTTCATTCCATGGACTATGAGATACGATTAACTATTCGGTTCTTCTTCGATTTAAACACATTAATACCAAGAGACCGAATTACAACTATCTTATTAATGATATCATGACATAATAGTAAAATATGGAAATAACAGTGAAAATGACAATCACAGCAACGTGCCTTCTTAGGATTCATGGCAACAGCGGAGAGAGAAGATGCCGGGGAACACATATCTCTACTGTGAACAGTATCCGTTATGAAGGTAAGACAATATGCTGGAGAACAATAATCTCTACTATATACCACTTCCGTTATGAAGGTAGGAGAAGATGCCTGGGAACAACAACTTCTACTGTATACCGCATCCATTATGAAGGTAAGACAAAATGCCGTGGACAACAATAATATCTACGTTAAACTGCATCCCTTATAGAGCTAAGGCAAAATACCGGGGAACAATAATCTGTACGGTAAACTGCATCCGTAATGAAGGTCAGACAGGATGCCGGGGAACAACACTCTCTACTGTAAACAGCACCCGTTATGAAGTAGAAAACGAAGAAGTACTAAAGGGTAAACCATATCTCATAGTCTATGGAATAAAAGGACAATACCGTGTATAGAATCATATTCAGACAAATGCTAACCCCAATAAAATCGAGACGAGAGGTAAAACAGGATGCCAGGGAACAATACTCTCTACTGTAAGCCCATTCGTTATGGAGGTAAAAAAAGATGCCGGGGAACAATACTCTCCACTGTAAATCGCATCCGTTATGAAGGTAAGACAGGATGCTGGGGAACAATACTCTCTACTGTAAACCACATCTGTTATTTAGGTAAGGAAAGAAGATATCTGACTTGATTGTACGAGATAGGTGACCAAGGACATGTATGATAGATGACCAAGGCCATGTATGAGATAGGTGGCCAAGGCCATGTATGAGATAGGTGACCAAGGCCATGTATAAGATAGGTGACCAAGGCCATGTATGAGATAGGTGACCAAGGCCATGTATGAGATAGATGACCAAGGCCATGTATGAGATAGGTGACCGAGGTCATGTATGAGACAGGTGACAAAGGCCTTGTATGTTACAGGTGGACAAAGCCATGTATGAGATAGGTGGTCAAGGCCATGTATATGAAAGGTGGCCATGTAGATAATAAGAGAATTAGAACATTTAAAATACATGATAAAATATTTGATTGTAATGCAGTTGTGGTGCCGACTTTGGACGGTTAATTAAAATGACATTTTGTTCTCCAATGGCGTGGTGACATGGTTTGCGGGACCAACTGTCCACTCACAGAAAAAACACACATTTAAAAATTAAATAATAATGTTCATAACATAGAATCATAAAGTTCTGCCTTTTGATAATGAAACTGTGTTTTCTTTGAATGACCACTGTTGTGTAGTTAGGTAATATCGATCTGTTGCATATTCTTCTTGGTCATCATGTAAAAAGACGACAAAATTAGTCTCTAAGGAACAATATTCACAATGCAGCATAATGTGCAGTTGGAACTAAACCCATTTAGAAACACCAAAGCTCCAGTAAGTAATAAATTATCAACATTAGGCATATTTAGGGGCTTGCTTGCTTTAACATTTTATATCATTTATACATGATTCATGTTGTAAATTCTATTTCGGCTTTGATGGAACACATTTTCCCTTCAGTCTTGTTACATCAAGAGAGTTAATTTATTACATTTAATGCATTACACATTCTGAAATTTAATCATAAGGCATCTTGATAATAGATATAAGACATATACATATATTAATTTAATAAAAAATGTGCCCATTTCGACAACACATCTTTCTATGATCCTGATGGCCGAAATTGTGGTAAAATTATTTGATATCAATTTAAATTTGATTGCAATTAAGTATCAAGCTTATAAATACATCTGAAGTATAGATTACTTTCCAGGAGAGATTTTACCGAATGCCAGGATATTGTTGAAGAAGCAGTATACAATTATTGTAAAGGGTGGTGTAAAATTACATACCTTGAATGACTGCAAATATGAAATCTGAAAGATGATCGATATTCACACCAATAATTTTACAATTAATTCCCATTTATTCAAACAGCCACATAATATACCGTTCCAGTTATAAAAAAAGAAAATGGTTAAAAAAAACAATATTGCAGTTCTGAAAACTGAACTGAACTCTTCGTCTACGTTTGTGGAAACCCCATTGTTTAAAGACAAGATTCTAGGGGACCACTGTATAGCTATGTGTGACTTCAATTTAAGCATTGAAAAAACGATGTTCTTACCATGCATTGGCTTTCAAATTACACAAATGTCCATATAAATCGTGTTATATCAAATTCTAGTCATTGCTCTACAACTCTACTTGCTGAACATATCAATTCGCCGCTGTTACTGCATGTTATCAAGTATTTTAATGCTGTTTTAACAATAGTGACGTCAATTACTTTTGGTCAATCAAAAATTCTAAAGAAGTCATTGAAAAATTCCGTTTGAAAAATTTTAAAGCTAATCAAGTTTAGCTATGTGTGACTTCAATTTAAGCATTGAAAAAACGATGTTCTGACCATGCATTGGCTTTCAAATTACACAAATGTCCATATAAATCGTGTTATATCAAATTCTAGTCATTGCTCTACAACTCTACTTGCTGAACATATCAATTCGCCGCTGTTACTGCATGTTTTCAAGTATTTTAATGCTGTTTTAACAATAGTGACGTCAATTACTTTTGGTCAATCAAAAATTCTAAAGAAGTCATTGAAAAATTCCGTTTGAAAAATTTTAAAGCTAATCAAGTTTCTACCTGTCGACCTCTTGACTTAATCAAAACCAAGTTGTCTCTAATACGCTGGTGTTTCAACAGAGAGTCTAAATCATACCTCTGTACTTTAATTACATCTGGATGTTTGTTAAACAAACAATGTGATAATTATAAATGTGTAATGCCATCACATTTTTGATAGATAATATTTATGTACAATTTCATGGCAAGATTTATCAACAGATTATTCGGATTCCTATGGGCATCCTTATATCAGATTTATTCATATACTGTTATGAGAGGGACTTTATGCATTGTATTCCAAACTTCTAAACGTTTCAATTTTATTGACAAGTTCAATGACATCTCTAGATATCTTGATGATATTTTAGTAATCAATAATTCTGATTTTGAAAACAATATTACTGGCATTTATCCACCTGAACTTCAAGAAAACAAAGCCAATACTTCTTATCAGGAAACATCTTTCCTGGACCTAAGTATTAAAATTTTCAATGTGAAATGCGAAAGAATCTGATGTCACATGAGAATATTCATACAAACATATATGGTAAACGTGTCGCTTCCAATTGTAAATTTCTCCTACTTAGATGGTGATATCCCCTGTTTCCTATCATACGGTATTTATATTAATCAATTGGTCCAGTTCACTAGTGCCTGCACAAACGTTTTGGATTTTCTCGCAAGAAAAAACAAAACAAAAAAAAAAAAAAACAAACAAACAAACAAACCCTCAGATTACTTTTACACTTCCAACTCAGGGTTATAGATATCATAAACTTAAAAAAACCACTTTTGGTAAATTTTACACGTTTTATTCAAATATTTTATTTAAATTCGGAAATATGACTTTTCAACAATACGTATCCAGCGGAATTTCCCATCCCAGTTTCTACAGTGATCTAGTGTACAAACTAAGGAGGTTCAAAGGTTCCCATAATTTCATACTGTCGGGTTCTAAAATTAATAAATACCTTCGACATTGACAATATGACTCTACAGCCCATTACAGGCTTTTATTTGAGCGTTGCACGCTAACATGGCGGCGGGGATTCTATGACGGCTTTGTCCACACCATTTCAGAGAAGATAGGGTCCTGAACCTCGTCCCCTCGGACTTTTAGTCAGAACTCCTACTGATCAATTGTCTAAACTCGCTTACAGAACACGGTATACTCATGTTGATGTCGCTTAATATACTTTGATACCAGCATATTATTCTTTAAGCTTGTGTGAAAATATTTGAATGGCCTCTTGTCTTGGGAAACTTATTGATTCTTGTTTTCTATACGGAGTATTATTAATCAAATTTGCTAAAGAAGAGAGTTCGAAGACTTTCTCAGTTTTCAATAACAAAAACTGTTCTATTTTTCGTGACTCCAGTATCGTTAGAGAACATTCTCGACCTCACAAAAATTTCAATATTGTTCCTGATGACAAGGTAGCTAACAAGTACACATTCGTATGTAAGGCATATTATATTACATGTCCTATAAAAAAGCTTGGTCTTCATTCAACGCCTGGTAATCCAACTTACACAGTTACAAATCTATCTCCTTCAGAGGTATTGGATAATCACAAGTCAGTCCTCTGTTCAGTCGGTATTACTAGAAATGAATCTGATCTCGAGCTACCATACCTTTTTGACTTGGATTTCAAAGATGTATAAAACTCCATATAAGCATCGATTCATTACTGGATCTTCCAAGTGTTCCACCAAGCCTCTTTCCATGTTACCAAAATTCTAACAGAAATCAAACATGGTCTTCAGACATACTGCTATACTGCTTACTCGAGAAGTGGAATCAATCAGATGTGGATCCTTAAGAATTGCAAGGAACTTCTAGAACACCTAAAATCTCCAATTTTCCATAATGTCACTAGCATAAATTTTTTTGACTTTTTGACTCTTTATACAACCATTTCTCATCAAAACCTGAAGAACAGAATAACATCAATTATTCAAAACGCCTTCTTTAACAAAAAAAAAAATAAATAAAGAAAATAGATAAATTTCGCAGGTATACGTATCTTGTTTTATGCCACAATGACACTTCCCTTTTCTGAGTAACAACATACCTTCCTCTCCCGCATATGGCGTCTTCATTTCATACCTTATACGCTATGCTAATGCATATATATATATATTTGTTCAAGTGCGCTTCCGACACCGGAATATCATTTAGACAGCTTTTCTTGCCTTGAACGGGAAAATTTAACTTCGTTTTTTTGTCTCCGTGTGTTCGTGCGTATATATATTTATCTCCTCGACTTGAAAGGTTGTTGCAGAAATTTTGCGACGGGTGTTGCATGCAACCATGGGACGGTTACTCATCTCGGGCACCTGGTCTCACCTCGATGTTATTGCGGTCTGAATATGACACCATTCACGATATTGTCCTTTTATTCCAAGGACTATGAGATATGGTTTACCCTTCGGTACTTCTTCGGTTTTTACTTTAAAATGTGTGTCCTTTGATTGTGCTGCTTTTGTGATGAGCGGGAAGTTGGGTGCCGGTAAATCAGTTAACCAATTGGGTGACGTTTGTTACTTGAACTGACCGTCCTAAGTCGGTATCGTATCTGCAGTACAATTGAGTTTTTGTTTTTCGTTTTTTATGTCGTTTTCTGTGTATATTTTACCATTTTTATGTTTTACGTGTATGTCCTTGGTGAGTCGTTTTATACAGCTAATTCAGATATTTTCTGTTGTCTCTTCTGAAATTGAGTACAATGTATTAACTTGAAAGAGTACCCATGAATGTCCGATCTTCAAAGTCTGTTAAACATTTAATATTCCGTAATACTGGTTTCAGCAAGATGAGGTAAGCTAAAAATATCCCATTGAAGCTGATAATTATGCTGACTGAGCACCAGACTCATAAATATTCTTGGCTATCCATAGGGTAGTTCTCCTAGGAGTAATAAATTAATGTAATTGACTTCACAATACTGGTTAAATATCAGTATAAAGCATTGGGTGTGGAGAGCTGTTTAATGAAATAAAACTACAAAGTAAAGCTAAGTACTATCTAAGTGTAGTTTCTGTAAGCTGCATATATTGTTTGGAAACTTATCTGGTACTCTTTTACTAAATTCATATTTATTCCTGAAGATTTGTGCATCAATAAATTTCTAGAATGTAGAAGAATAAATATAAGATCATATATACATGTATAAATGTCCGTATTCTTATATCTCTTTCTATAATGTTGGAGGTAGAATCCATGGAAACCCAAAGTATTAATATTTGAAGAGGAAAATAATTACTTAAGAGACCTAAAGTATGAGTCAAACAACTAATCTAAGGACAGGGCTAGGCATATATGTAATTCGTATTTCTAAAGTGGTTCCGTTTATTTCGCACAAATATACAAATATTTTGGATTTCCAAATAAAATAACTCAACATATTACTTTTTGACTCAGGGTTAGAGGTATCATAAACTGTAAAAGACTTTTGGAAAAGTTTAAAGATCTGATTTAGATTTTTTATTTAAATACTTATATATATATAGATATTTTTGCATACCGACACAAACCCAAGTTTTAGTGGTTTTGCACTGAAATATATAAATCAAATTAACAGTGACAAAAGTTTGTAAATTATTCTAAAATTAAGGAGTCTCTCCCTCATGCTTAAGCCGTCTTTAGATGATTCTTTTGCTGTTTCTTTTAGATCAGTTTAGTGATAAGATTACTTTGAATTTCCAGTTTCACTGAAGAGAAAGAACATGTCAAAATGCACATAGAGTGCACTAAATTTAAATACATATATATGAACTGATATTCATTTTATAAATAAACAAACAACTGAGATTCAAAGATTCCAATAACTTGATTTCATCGTGATCAAAACTGTTAAACACTTTCGACATCGACTTATCCTATATTACTTGGGTGTTGCATTCTAACCAACAGGACGGTGGAGACTGTATGACGAACTTTGTCTTAAAACTTTCAGGCAGGCAAAGCAGGGTCATGTGAATGAAACGTGTTCTGTATTGAGATATATATATATATATATATATATATATATATATATATATATATATATATATATATATATATATATATATATATATTATATATAATATATATATATATATATATATATATAATATATATATATATATATATATATATTATATAATAAAGCACAAATACACTACAGATAACAAGGCATCCTATATTTCACTTATATCCGTTCCCGACGGGATTCCAACCCACGATCTATGGTACCGAATCACCTAGCTGTCATGCATCCGACTCTCTTAACGACTGAGCTACCCGAGCTCCGGTAGCGCGATTAGCTAATGATTGGCTATTAAAGCTCCATTTTTTGTGGAGCTCGGGTAGCTCAGTCGGTTAGAGGGTCGGATGCATGACAGCTAGGTGATTCGGTACCATAGGTCGTGGGTTCGAGTCCCAGACGGGGAACGAATATAACTGAAATATAGGATGCCTTGTTAACTGTAGTGTCTTTGTGCTTTATATGTTTGTCTAATTTGTCTTTATTTTCTACAGGTAATTCTTCGGAGATCCAAGGTCCATAGTACTCCCAGGTGTTTCACTGATTCTATTTGTGCTTTATATATATATATAATAGTCAATCAATTAGTGTGGTTAACCTGTTTAGGGGTCACTTTCCTGTTCACCCCAGCAGCAGAATATTCAAAGGAAATACATTTGAATATATAAATATATATATATATATATATATATTATATATATATATATATATATATATATATATATATATATATATATATATATATATATATATATAAAGCACAGGTAAGACACTAAAACAATTAAAAAGGCATGCCTATATTTCACTTATATTCGTTTCCCGTCTGGGACTCGAACCCACGACCTATGGTACCGAATCACCTAGCTGTCATGCATCCGACCCTCTAACCGACTGAGCTACCCGAGCTCCGGTAAATTCCTTCACTTTCCGCGGCCGTGTTGTCATGCATGCGATTAGCTAATTATTGGCTATTAAAGCTCCATTTTTTGTGGAGCTCGGGTAGCTCAGTCGGTTAGAGGGTCGGATGCATGACAGCTAGGTGATTCGGTACCATAGGTCGTGGGTTCGAGTTCGAGTTTCGAAGTAATTTATGATTTTTATGGTATGAAAGTCCAACCCATCTGTGCAGTCCCTGGGAAATTTATACAACTGAGATATATAGGGCCATATGATGGGAGTCCAAGAACATAACCATCCAAATCAGGGAAATTTACAAGATATCCAAAATTTTCATGTTTATCGTAAATATTAATATGATTTTTTATTGTTAATTACTTTAATGTTTAAATCTCAGAAAGGTGTTTCTGTATCACAAATATTATAAGTCTAGTTTTCAGTGCTTTTGTACTGGCATGATATATACTTAAATTTTCCGTCATAAAATTATGTAAATCACTCTAAAACTAATGAGTATCTCCCCCATACATAATAGCTCTGTCCTTAGATTGATTCTTTGGTTCACTTTTTCGGTCATTTTAGCTTTAATACTGCTCTTCAAATATTTATGTAATATAAGAATTCCAGCCATTTGGCCATGAGCATCACTGAAGAGACATAAGTTGTCGAAATGCGCATCTGGTGCACAATATTAAAAGGTATATATGTTATATATTTATTTCAAACTCAGGTTTATTGATTACTAAGATGTCATCAAAATATCTAGAAGTATCATTGAATTTATTAATCAGAACAACATGATTAGAATTTTTAACAGAGTGCATAAAGTCCCTCTCATAACAATATAGAAATATAGAAAAATTTGCTATACGAAGCGCAAAATTAGTATCCATAAGAATCCAAACTATTTGCTGATAAATTTTGCAATCAAGTTGCACGTAGATATTATCCATCTAAAGCTCTGGCTTTACATAATTCAGCTGAAGTCCAGTATTTATATGAAGTATATTAGATATGTCTTAGATTCTCTGTTAAAACACCAACGTACGAGAGACAACAACTGACTTTTAATCAAATCATGTGGAAGAGAGGTATATAAGGTAGAAAAATCATATGTAGAAATCTGAGTAACTTGGAAAATTACGTAAAGGGAGCTTTCCTATATCCTCGCAAGAGTTTCCATAGACCAGATATAATTAATGTTACTACTATGTAAAGCGACATTACATTATTTGATAATATGACCTTTGATTGCAGTTAGATTAGATGTAAAATGTTTAGAAAAAAAGAGGAGTTACTGGCTCAGTTGTGTGGTAGAAAGTCACCATGAAGTACAATGGTGGAGCAGTGACTGAAATTAGATATGAAACGTGATTTATATGAAATTTATATGAATTTTTATGTAATTTAGGTAGCCAATACATGGTTGAAAGATCATATTTATCAATGTTAATTTTGATATCAAACATAGTCATGAGGTGGTTATGCAAGGTGTTGTCTTTTGGCGTAGCGGTTTCCACTTATGTTTAGTAGAGTTTAATTCAGTTTGAAGTACATTAATATAATATAGTTTTCAAACAAGTATTATATTATTGTCTGTTTAATCAGCAGGCACAAAGAAAAATTTAGTATGTCAGTCAGCCATTTCCTTTTTGATAGATTAAGCTGACAATATATTTGGCTATTTCAATAAATGGGGATTGTCCGTAAAGTTGTTGATACAAATGTCGATAAATTTTAGAATCTCATATTTCCAATCATTAAGAACATGAACTTTTACTTTTTCTTTTTTACAACAACGTTTGCAGTATGTTTATAACGCTTCTTCTAATACATCTCGGCATTTATTGAAATGTATCCTAGACGGTAATCTATACTTAGGTCCTTTTCGAAAAAGTGAACGCAAAATTTTATATATATATATATAAAAAGAACAACAGTAATGATATGACCTACCTGTTTAATATACATATTAGAATTATTACAAGTACACAGAAAATTGGAGTCTCAAGGTTCTCAAAATATTGCAAATTTTAGATGTGACTCTGTGATCACGAAAAATATTCGAAATGTTGATCAAATATGGTCGAGTCGGATTATATATTTTCAGATCTTTGAAGAATAGAATATCCATTTCCTTGATATCTTGGGACATATTATATATATTTCTTTTATCTTTTGTCGCCAATAAATAGTTGTTCGAATAGGACTATTTCACTGTACGTATCCGTTTTGAGTTTTACATATTGCTGCATTCTTTTATGAGTAAAGGCGGGAGGGATTCCGAATGCATGAGGGGGTATCACTTTGGTTTTATCCTAGGCCATAATGCAATTTTCAGTATTTTTCTTACAAATACTGGTATAAATATTTTGAAATCCACATTTGAATTCAATGAAAAAATATGTGTAGATTATATATATTTCATTATTTCCTCATTTAAGTTATAATCATGGTAAACCAAAGATTAAAAATAAGAGTTTACTTAGTAATTAAAGATAAATCCCGAGGGGAATATCTCATATCAAATGACGAATCAGAATTATCCAAACGTTTCTGAAATAATCCCATTGCATTGTAAATATTTGCCATTAACAAAACACATACTATTATAAAGTAAATTCGACAAACATGTTAATTCATCCAGACGTTGAACTTTCTTATCGATAACATTTAAGTGGTGTTTGGAGGAAAGGTTTTTCAACAAATTGTCGGCATTTCAATGGGCACTAAATGTGCCCCGCTTCTGGCTGACATATTCATTTACTCATACTAAGCTGAATTCATTCAGTATTTTCTTCCGCTAGGAAAGAAAAAAATTGACTCTTGGCTTCAATTTCACTTACAGATATAGATGACTTGTTTTCAATTAATAATCCTTCATTCGCAGATTACCTTAGCATCATCTATCCAAGTGAACTGGAGGTCAAAGATATTTAGATATAATGTTGACTTTCGACATTGATGGTCAATTGAACACCTCACTCTATGAGAAACGTGACGATTTCAATTTCGCTATCACAAACTTTCCTTTTATAAGTAGCAACATTCCATCATCGTCCGCATACGGCGTATTCGTATCTCAGTTAATACTTTATTCCAGAGCGTGTTCAAATTACAATGACTTTATTCTGAGGGCTAGGCGACTTTCAGATAAGCTAATCAACCAAGATTATATATGTGCTAGACTAGCAACGTCACTGAGGAAGTTTTATGGTCGTTACGAGACTCTTATTACCCCATATGATTAGATTTGCAAATAATGTCAATGATTATTTAAATTTTGGCCAAATGATAAATCATAAGTCTGTATTAGAGTAAAATACCTTCATATTTCAAAAACAAAGATACGCCATGTATTTCCTATAGCTACACAACATCAGTTGCATCCAAAATTTATAATTACAAAGGGTTTCTGCAGTGTCTTGATCTTAGCAACTCTGCATGCCATCCTCACCCGTGTTCATGTTCCTCATCTGATTTTGTATATTCTCCTTGTGGCCATGTCATTATTGGTGATCTTGATATTGTTAAAAATACCAAATTAAGAGAACTTTTACTTAAAGGTCCAAAATATAGAGAATCCAGATCATTCACAAGAAGCCAAAATTTTGAGAATATTATCAACTACTGCGAGAAATATGCTACACGATGTCCAAAAAATGAGGAAGTACAGGTCGACACTCTTTCGGAATGGATAAAATCTATTGCAGTACTGATGAGGTCTACAATTGAAAAATTACAAGGCTCTGTAAACACCAGATTCGAATCTATTAATAAAGATCCTGATGTTGTCAAAGAACTTGCCTTCCTCCAAAAACATTATATCATTACACCAGCAGATAAATTATAGTAATTATATTATAATTATACATTTACTTGTAAAAATCTTTACTTCGACAGCCTAGTGAAAAAATTAGGATTAAATGCAGCTCCAGGAAATCCTACTTATACTCTCAAAAACTTTTTGGTTTCGGAAATACAACGCTTTATGCCTGGTTCCTGGAAATGTTCCACAAAATCTGTATAGATGCTACTCACAAAAATATTAGACGATATTAAATCTGGCCTTCATAGGTATTGCGAAACAATACATGTATATTCCAGAAGTGGAATTAATCAAATGTGGATCCTAAAAAAATTAAAAGATTTGTTAGAACATCTAAACTCAAAAAGTTTTACTAAAATTCACTCCATCAAGTATTTTGACTTTTCGTCTCTTTACACAACGAACAGAAATTAAAAGACAGATTAGCGGAAATTATTCAAAATGTATTTACTAGGAAAAACGGAAGCCGTAAATTCAAATATATAGTTATAGGCCATGTTAAAACATACTTTGTTAGGGAAGATTCTAATTCCAAAAATAAATAAACTGAAACAGATGTTATCCAGATGTTGAACTTTCTTATCGATAACATTTTTGTGGTGTTTGGAGGAAAGGTTTTTCAGCAAATTGTCGGCATTCCAATGAGTACTAACCGTGCCCCGCTTCTGACTGACATATTCCTTTACTCATACAAAGCTGAATTCATTCAGTCTTTGCTTTCGCAAGGGAAGAAACGATTGGCTCTTGGTTTCAATTTCACTTACAGATATATAGATGACTTGTTTTCAATTAATAATCCTTCATTCGCAGATTACCTTAGCATCATCTATCCAAGTGAACTGGAGGTCAAAGAAACCACAGAAAGTAGTAATTCTACTTCGTATTTAGATATTATGTTGTTTTTCGACATTATTGGTCAATTGAACACCTCACTCTATGACAAACGTGACGATTTCAATTTCGCTATCACAAACTTTCCTTTCATAAGTAGTAACATTCATCACCGCCCGCATATGGCGTATTCATATCTCAGTTAATACGTTATTTCAGAGCATGTTCAAATTACAAAGACTTTGTTCTAAGGGCTAGGCGACTTACAAATAAGCTATTTAACCAGGGTTATATATGTGCTAGACTAGCAACGTCACTGAGGAAGTTCTGTAGCCGTTACGAGACTCTTATTACTCCATATGATATCTCGTTATCCAGACTATTAAATGATATTCTAGACTAAGACCGACTCCGATCATTTTACACAAATTTGACACCTTCTATACTAGAAGGTTACCTACTTTGACTTCTTTATATATAAATATATATGGAATTTACACGATTTGACTCTTTCTACTGGGTATATGTGACGGGTGTTGCTAGCAAGCAGAAGATGTTCACTCTTCCCGGCCACCTGATCTCACTCCATCATTGGTTTTCACATATGCTCTTCAAGTAGACATATTTTGTTTCATGATTTTCAGACTTATGGCTTGGATTGATAAATCATTGTTACATTTTTATACTACTAGTAAGTATAGTGAAGTTTACATGTATAGTCTCTTTTAGTCTCTGGTATCCAGAGAGGCAGAATTTCTATTTCTCACATTAGAAGGATGTGTAAAGAAATGTTGTTGTTTTGCATTCCTGTCCTAATAATATTGTTTTCGTTTCTGGGTTACTTTGAACTATGTCATTTTAATGCAAAAAGCATTTCATAGATATTTTTTATGTATTTATTTTTCACATTTTTCATTTTTTCTTCCCTACTTTTAGTTTAAATTTGAGAAAGTTTGGTATATGTATATATTGCGCAAAGATGTTTCTATACAATTTTACGTTTTAAAATTTTTAAAGAAACTAAAGACTAATGACCATCTACAAGCATTGTTCAGTATTATTGTTCAATGCTTTCTGTGTCCCAGGTAAACGATATAGGCCCACTTGGGATTGTTTGTCAAGCACATTCCGAAGTGATCCATGAGTGTTATATGAACATAAATCTATATTCTGTCGCCCTTTCTGTGTTTTTTTTCCCTAATTTCCACGTTTTACTATTCTAATAGTAGATTTTCTCATGTAATCCAGGCACATGTCTGTCTTACTACTTTAAACTTAGCAGTTAAAGTTGTATACCCTACATTTGGGTATAATTTCAAAAATTAGGGCATGTAAATCAAAAACTGTATTTTTCCCGTATGGCTGAAGTTATTAACAGAACAAAAGTTATTAACAAAACAGAACAGATAACACAATAAAAAGAAAATATTTTGTAAATAAAGCGGGCATTCCATATATACAACCATAGCCTGACTTCGCGCATGCGCAGTTTAATCAAAACAAATACGATGAAGGGAGACTCCAAAACAAAACTATTACAGTAAATACTATCTTTAGAAGACCTGAATGCAGATTTTTAAAGATACTAGTCAAGTTTATACACCTCGCCCTCCACGATGCGGCTTCCGAATTAGATCCCGTGATAAGTTACTTGTATTTTGTTTACAAGCATCGCGTTTTAGACAGCCATGTCTCACTTAATATGACGAATTTGATCATAACATTTGCAAGGGTCCTTTTAAAATATGTTTCAGGCTTATATATATAATCAAAACAGTTTAGAATAAAATTTCCTATGATATGCACTGGACTAGCGAACATAGGGTATAGAGCTTTAAAAGGAAATATTCGTTCCTGTCTCTTTAAAACCTTAAGCTAAATTACTATGTTAAATGAAAATAATCTTGTTTATAATCGATTTCTTGAATTTGTTCATAGTAGTTATCAAAATTAATACTACAAGATGTTTTTCCTATATGCCAATAACTGACTTTCATCTAAAGTTAATTATGGCAATCTAAGAAGGAATGAATTTAATAACAGGATTGTATTTCGTCTCATCCGTTGTATTGCTGTGGTATCAACCCATTTCTGTGCCATTTGATATATATTATTTTCTATGTGGTCTTTCATTATGATTTATCATACATGCTTTGTATGGTTGCCCTTATCTTGTTTTTCTTTAGCTAGTGTTGATTCTTCATTTGGAAAAGAAGATCTCTTGCAACCTCTCTAAAACTTATTGACCCTAGGAAAATTATGAAACTTTTTCTGGATTTATTCTAGTATTTTTTTTATTTCTAAGAGAAATCAAATATGGTCTTCAGAAATACTGCTCTACTGCTTACTCGAGAAGCGGAATCAATCAGATGTGGATCCTAAAGAATTCCAAGGAACTTCTAGAGCTCTTAAAATCTCCTATTTTCAATAATGTCACTAGCATAAAATATTTTGACTTTTCGACTCTTTATACATCCATTCCTCATCAAAACCTAAAGAACAGAATAACTCAATTATTCAAAACGCCTTCTTTAACAAAAACGGAATTCGCAGATATAAATATCTCGTTTTAGGCCACAACGACACATATTTTGTAAAGGAACAGTCTGATTCCAGCAGCAAGTATACAGAGAAAGAGATTATCCAAATATTTATTATAGATAATATTTTTGTGATATTTGGTGAGAAAAAGTACCAACAGATTGATGGCAATCCTATGGGTACTAATTGGGCGCCTCTTCTGGCCGACATATTTTTGTACACTTACGAGGCAGAATTCATACATTATCTGCTCTCTAAAGGCAATAAACAATTAGCATCTTGGTTCAACTTTACATACAGATACATCGATGATGTTTTGTAGATTAACAACCCTGTATTTGAGGATCACCTCAACGTCATATATCCAAAGGAACTCGAGATAAAAGATATTACAGAGAGCGCATCTTCTGCTTTATACCTCGATATACTGCTATCAATTAGTGACGATGGTTCATTAGTAACCTCTCTCTATGACAAACGTGACAATTTCAATTTCATTATTACCAACTTCCTTTTTCTAAGTAGTAACATACCTTCTTCTCCCACATATGGCGTCTTCATTTCACAACTTATACGCTATGCCAGGGCATGCTCTAAATACGAAAATTTCGTCCTGAGAGCGAGGCGTCTTGCCACGAAACTACTCTTACAAGGATATATTGAGTAACGTTTGAAACTGTCACTCAGAAAGTTCTATGGTCGTTATAGGGATCTATTGCAATTTCAGATTCCTCTTTCAAGAATGTTAACCGATATTTTGGGACCTGACCATACTAAATAACCATCTTAACTTTTTGACTATACTTGATTTGACATAATACGCGTATCCATGTATTTACAGATATTTGTTCACCTGCGTTTCCGACACCGGAATTTCAGGCAGGCAGCATTTCTTGCCATGAATGGGAAATTTGACTTCGTGTTCCTGTCTCCTTCGTATATTCATGCGTGTATATATATATGTATTTACCTCTTCGATTTGAAAGGTTGTTGCAGGACTTTTGCGACGGGTGTTGAATGCAACCAGGGAACGCTTACTCCTCCCGGGCACCTGGTCTCATCTCGATTTTATTGGGGTTCGTATTTGTCTGAATATGACACTAAACACGATATTGCCCCCTTTATTCTATGAGATAAGATTTACCCTTCGGTACTTCTTTGGGATTTTTTCTTCTTAAAAGAACATATGACTGAATATTTCTTTTTTTTTTCTATCATGTGTATTAAATTTTTTTATCATATTTCTTTTTAAATCCTAATATAAACTATCAATTATAGTTTTAGGGGTCCATTTTATATGTTCTGTTTAGTATTTATCCAACATCTTTAACGGGTTCTCATCGAAACTCTATCTGATCTATCTTTTGTAGTCGGGGTCTTTTATTTTCGTGGAATATCGGCAGATATGTCTTCATTTCACCCCAGTGAATCTTTTATATCAGTTATTGTGCACTGAAGACTCTGACAATATTCATCATGTTCACTCGATCTAGACACTGACGGATCGCAACTACTACGTCACCCTTTCTCTTCTGGTCCGGAAAATACTGGTCACTTATGGATTAAAACACTATTCAATTCTTAGATTAATAGAACTTCTCTCACCATCTTTGATAGTGTGGTTAGTCAGTTTGTCATCTCTAAGTATACTACTAAATGTTGATTTATTATTAGAGTAAAGTACACCATCAAAATCCAGATACATAGGCCACAAATGCATAAATGCATGTTGCATCTACACCTAAATGAAGTACAAACCATTCACTGAAGAACGTATAAATCTATTAGCTACTCGAACAAATTACATACGTGATTGAAAGATAACGATCGATCTGCCACTTCAATAAGATATATATATATATATATATATTTATCAAAATACTAATATAAGCAAATAAACTGAAACGTAAAATGACATAATTTCAACACTGCAATAAAAATATAACTGCGAGAATTATTGTTGCATGTAATCATCTTAAGTAACGAAATAGGTGTTTTTTTTTTCCTTTTCACTTACAGCCTTCACCCAACAAATAATGTCAACCCAGAGCGACAGTAAATAACAGTAAACACAGGAAACTTTCACTTCTATCAAATCAATCACGTAGAGCGAAAGAAATGATGTAAAATGTCAATGATATTGATATAAAAGTAAAAGGCTGCAATAGGGTCTTAACGCCTCATACTATAAATGGGCCAAGTTCGATATTGAAATACGACAAATAACGACAAGATGCCCCTGACTTGTATTGCATTTAATGATACTTCTTTCAAGCTATGGGACATTTATTTGCCGAAATGATAAAACTGGAAGCTGTGATTAATATAGATATACAAAAAGAATATTATCATTGAGTTTTCTGAATTTGCAAATTAGAACATTGATGGGAGGCAATATCCTTTCATCTGATATATATGTAGTAGAATCAATTACTTCTACTCTTAGAGTTTTATGTTGTTTTGAACTCAAAGATTTTTAGAAAATGTTTGTTTTGAACTGTTATAAATCTAAAGATGATGGATAAATCCAAACATACGTCCAAAAATCATGAAACCAAAGGACATACAAAATCAGCGAAAATGAAAACCAAATAGAAAACAACGAAAAATGTGTACTTGAAGAGTATATATGAATCCCCTTGTTGGAGTGAAATCAGGTGCCCGAGGAGAGTGAGTATCTCCTTTTTCTTTGAAACACCCGTCAATTATAGTAGAAAGAGTCAAATCGTGTAAATTCTATATATATTTATATATGTAGAAGTCAAAGTAGGTAACCTTCTAATATGGAAGGTGTTAAGTTTGTGCAAAATGATCGGAATCGGTCTCAGTCCAGAATATCATTTAAAAGTCTGAACAAAGCAATTTTATATTGTGTAATTAGAGTCTCGTAACGACCATAGAATTTCCTCAGTGACGTTGATAGTCTAGCACATATATAACCCTAGTTGAGTAGCTTACCTGAAAGTCGCCTAGCCCTCAAAACAAAGTCATTGTAATTTGAACATGATCTGATATAACGTATTAAATGAGATATGAATACACTAATGCGACCGATGATGGAATGTTGCTACTTATGAAAGGAAAGTTTGTGATAGCTAAATTGAAATCGTCAGGTTTTTCATAGAATGAGGTGTTCAATTGACAATCAATGTCGAAAGACAATATAATGTCTAAATACGAAGTAGAATTACTACTTTCTTTGTTTTTTTTTTTACCTCCAGTTCAGTTGGATAGATGATGCTAAGGTAATTCGCGAATAAAGGATAATTAATTGATAGCAACTCACCTTAAATAGCAATCTGATTACAAACATGTCTTCATTACGCCTCTCTATTTGTCCCAATGCGAAAAAGAGTTGTCGAAATCCCATAATGGGTCAAGCTTTGGTGAACTTTGATGACGTTTCAGTCAAAGAATTTCCCATAGTCAATCAATGACTAGGCTAGGCACGTGCAAGTGACGCAATATGTAACAAACACTGTTCAAAAACTACATTGTAGGTCACGCACGCTGGGAACGTAATTTCATTCCTAGGAATTTGTAGCCGATCTACTGATTGGCTGAAAATCAGAGTTCACCAGGAAATGACCCCTTACTGGGTTTCGCCAGATCTTTATCTGCAATGGAACAAATAGAGAAGCGGGATAAAGCTATGGTTTTGATCAGATTTCAAAAACAGTTAATATAAATGATCGCAGGAAAAAATTTTGCTTTATATTTATGCTTAATAGGATGATAAAACAAACAAACCAAATAATCTGCTAGAGAGCATAAGTAAACTCCAAATGGGAGTTAGATTAGGTGCCAGGTGAGAGATAGCATTTCCTACCTGCTAGCACCACTCCCCTAGGATCGGTAGAATTGGACGAATCTGGTCATTACCAAGTATCCGTGTCAAATCAATTATATCAAATCAGATATCTTTGCACCAATATAGATTTGTAATTGATACTTTAATTTGAAATGTTAAGGGCATTTCATTCCATGACATACTAAGGAGTATCTCCCTCATACATAGCTCTGTCCTTAGATAGATCGTTTGGTTCACGTTTCGGTCAATTTGGCTTCAACACTGCTCTTCAAGTATTTATATATTATTAGAATTCCAATCATTCGGCCACGAGCATCACTGAAGAGACATAACTTGTCGAAATGCACATATGGTGCACAAAATTAAAAGGTATATATGTTCTAGATCTATTTATCAAACGTTTTAACCCTACAATTGTAAATGCTTGATTCGTTACATAAGTGTATGTGTGACATGAGAGGGCCGTTTCATTATATCATTATATATATATTATGTTATAACTAAATAAATGGCACGAGCCGTATGTTATAAGGATATGTATGGCACCAGCTGTATTATATGTGTGGCGAGAGACGTATACTGTAAGTATTATATTTAACTCGAGTTGTTTGCGTAAAATATATGTATGACACAAGCAGTAAATGATACGTATATGCATGAAACGAGCCATATTTTATAAGTATATATATAACACAAGACTAATGTTGTATAATGTATGGCTTTGCTTTGTTTTGAGGAGAAGATCTATTTACTACACTAATTACATGTATTATTTAACCAATACTTAGCAATAGAATTTAATTTGCCTATAGACCTTTCTTACGCGTTATACACGGACGGTACAATCTTCAGATCACGTGACTATCCGCCATTAAGGTACTGAATACTGCTTTCATCAGCTTAGTATTGTATCATCAGCTTAGTATGCTTTCATCAGCTTAGTATGCTTTCATCAGCTTAGTATTGTATCATCAGTCAAGGACTTTTAAACAAGTTTAGAGTCCTTGCATCTCCTGATACTACCTACTGGTATTTTTTTTCAGCATGTGTATCTTTATTAAATTTTAATGCGGTTTTGCGGTCTTGACAGTGATTATGACTGATAGACAGACTGTTTGCCATGGTAGTGTTCTATTAAAAGTAAATTATTTAAGAGACATTAGTCTCTGATTATTCCCATAAATGTCCCTATGTCGAATGAATTGTGTAACGGGTGTAAAACCAAATTGTCACCTGTGGTCAGTAATATCTCAGCCCAGGTATCCTTGGCAAAAGTGAAAGCTACATTCCAGAAACTGTTGTCCGTATTACGCAAGACTATTATTGATACACGTGTATGTTGATTGGTGCAAATTAATTAACATTGCATAAACGAGGGGTGTAATGCATAATGGATCGAGTGGCGAAGTTTGTCAATTTTAACAGAAGGGTCAAAGTACAGGGTTTTACTAAAATTTTGTGTCATTGCCGAGGGGGAAGGGGGATAGGGCCCCTCCGTGTCCCCTTAATTCGTCACTATTTATTTAAGTTATTTTTGACAAGTTGACAAGTTGAGTTCAGTACTTGCGAAGTATCGTCTCTGTAGAGTTGTATTCAATTTTCATAGAACGCTGGTCATGTTCCAAAAATCATATACGAATTTTTAAAGGATTTTCCAGACACGTATATATCACATGTTATATACATCCCTGATAATTATTAAATAATAATAAAACTTATTAAATAAATATTGGAGACATAGACTATTTTCAAAACTTAGTCTATGTTTCGGCAAATACCAATATCAAAATCGGCCTAGACCATTTCACAAACGAAGATTTTTCGTAACTTTTACTCAGAGTATCACTGAATTGTTGTATCCGGGGATGAGAAATATCATTATCGTTTGACTATTTTATTACATGATAAAATAACGTCATCGGAGCCTTTTACTTTCCTTAGTTTATATACGAGATCACCGTAAAAATTAGGATGGGAAATTCCATTGGATACATACTGTTGAAAAGAAATACAAATATTATTTTAACCACTACGCTCATAGGTCATTTTTACTATCTCGATAACTTTTTTCAGTACCATAATGGCATATACGATCGCGACAGCTATCGGTAAAGGGTAGATAACTATTGATTTTTTTTTTGTTGGTTGATTGGTGTTTTATGTCGCTTTCAACAATATTTCAGTTATATCGCGACATGGAAGCAAGAGGGTACCAACCTCTTAAACATAGTGGCGCAACCCGGAAATCGAACCCGGATCGTCGGCGCCGCAAGCCAAGCGCTTAACCACTACACCAAGCCTGCCCCAAAACTATTGAGTAATTGCCCAGTAGAATGGTCTATAATGAAGGTAGCATTAATATGGAATAATGAATATAATAAACATATGAATCCACCTGCGAATGGAATAGTATTGCAGTAAAATTCAAATTCAACCCGTATTCTTATTTTCATGGAAGATATTTTAATGAATAAAATATTCTAAACCTCATAATAATGTTACAGCAATACTATTGACCTTTGACATATATCATTGAAGATATGAAATATAATGATATCTTATTTACCCATGTAAGGATATGGACTTTTTTCAGAATATCGCAGAGTGTTAATTTTATTACAAATACTTTTATTTAACAGCATAGATATCGTATGTTTATACGGATGCAGTATTTTAGTAACTTTATGTCCATACAGATTCTTAATTAAAATAATGTGAAATGATTATCCTTCTACAAAATTGTAGATTCTTTCAGTTAAAATTGATTTATTTCAAATGAAATGCATCTGAGTAAGAAGTTTCAAATTGATATAAAAAATATTTTGCACCGAAATCCAAAACGTTATTGCAGGCTCTAGCTTTAAAACCAATAACTGATAATGATTATATTATAATATGTTAACTAATAAATATATACCAAATGATGAGAGTGGAAAGAGTCACCATCTTGATAATGTAAATGTACAATAGGAAATCCAAAGACGTCACTTTTATCATATTTTCATATATGGATAATTTTGTTAAGATCGAAGCACGTTAGCCTCAAACTGAAGTCACTTTTACATTTTAAATAGTTCTTGTGGTTTTTTCTTTCTTTCTTTCTTTCTTTCTTTTTTATCCATTATAAATTTCTGTGTGATGACAGATTTAGTTTTCAATTTATGTCCTTTGATTGTTTTGTCGTTGTGGTGGGTGTGTAGATGGACAGGTTACCAACAGCAATGGAATTAATAGCGTTATTGAACATTTGCAAAGAAGGGAAGTGACGCCCTTAATTTAAGAAAAAAGAGGAGTTACCGGCTCAGTTATGTGGCAGAAGTCACCATGGAGCTATACAATACATGAATATAAATAATATACATGTACTAGCACATATAACACATTACGAAAATATTTGATAGTAGTGTAATTACGATACCGACTTAGGACGGTCATATAATTTGACAAAAGCCAAACAAATGGTGTGGTTAACCGGTTTACGGGCCCACCTTCCCACTCACCGTAACAGCAGAACAACCAAAGGACGTACATTTAAAAATTCATAAATAATCCTCCATATAAAAAACAAGGTTCAACAGGTATCGCATATTGAGAGGTCATAAAAATATAAACACGAAAGGTATTGTAAAACATATAATTATATAAAAATATATGCGACATCAATATGATAAACCGTGCTCTGCCAGTCTGAAAGCGAGCTAAGACCCTAGATCTGTAGGAGTCCCGACTAACAGTCAGAGGGGACGAGGTTCAGGACCATGTCTCCTCTGAAAGAGGTTTGGACAAGGCCCGTCATATAGTCCCCACCGCCCTGTTAGTCAGCGTGCAACGTTCAAGTAAAAGTCTGCATAAGGCTGTAGAGGGGCCAAATACAAGACCTATAGTCTTTTTGATGATCTCAATATCATATTGTCTATTTAGGAGACGTTTGACTATTTTGTTACATGATAAAATAACGTTATTGGAGCCTTTTACTTTCCTTAGTTTATATACGAGATCACCGTAAAAATTAGGATGGGAAATTCCATTGGATACATACTGTTGAAAAGAAATATTTCTAAATTTAGATAGAAGTTCTGAATAAGATCTGAAGAATTTGCCGAATGTTTTTCTTAGCTTGTGATATCTGTAACCCTGAGTTAAAAGTTTAGTAGTAATTTGTAAATTTCGTTTATGAAAGTCCAAAACATCGGTGCAGCCTCTGACAAATCGAACTACTTGAGATATATAGATACCATATGATGGGAGTCGAGGGACATCGCCATCCAAGTAAGGGAAATTTACAATAGGAAATCCAAAATCCTCACGTTTATCATAAATATTAGTATATATTAGGTTGTTGATAATTTTGATGTTTAAATCTAAGAAAGGTGTAGATTTATCTCAAGTATTAGCTTTATTCAATGTGAGCTCTGGTGGATATATTTCTGATATAAATTGTTCGAATTCAGGGTTGTCGATAACCAAAATGTCATCCAGATATCTGCAAGTATTATTAAATTTGTCAATGAGGTCAAAACGTTTTGATTTTTGAATAGAAACCATAAAATCCCTCTCATAACAATAAAGAAATAAATCTGCTATCAGAGGCGCGCAGTTAGTACCCATAGGAATCCCAACTATTTGTTGATATATCTTGCCATCAAATTGCACAAAAATATTATTCATGAGAAAGTCTAGTGCTTTACATAATTCCTTGCAAGTCCAGTATTTATATGAAGTATATTGTTTGTTGGAAAAGAATCCAGAGTTATTGGAAGTACATATGTACGTTTTAGATTCTCTGTGAAAACACCATTGTAATTTAAGTAACATTTTAAATCATAAGTCTCTTAAGCATAATATTCCTCCATACTTCAAAATTAGGGAGTCGCCGTGTATTTCCTAGTGTATTGCACTACAATCAAATATTTTTGTAATGTGTTATATGTTCTAGTATATTATTTATATTCATGTATTGTATAGCTCCATGGTGACTTCTGCCACATAACTGAGCCAGTAACTCCTCTTTTTTCTTTCCTTTAAATGTACAGCAACAGTTGCTTCTAAACTCTTTAACTATAAACAAAATTTGAAATGTGTATATCAGAAAGACTTTCATAGCCTTATAGAGTGTTGATGCTCCTCTTCAGTTTAAATATAATGTATGTGGTCATGTTGTGACAGGATATCTCCTCATTGTTCGCAATGAAAAACTTAAAAACCCAAAATATAGAGAACCACAGTCATTTAAATGGCGTCAAAATTTTGATATTATTATGAACTCATGTGAGGAGTATTCCAGACACTTGATTTGAATGGCTGAAGTCGATCAATAGGTCTGCGAAAGAAAAGAATTCGAAGACTTTGTCATTTCTACAGGAACAAACACTATTCTATGTTTCGTGACTCCAGTGTCGTAAGAGAACTTTCTCGACTTCATGAAATCTCATTACTGTTCCTGCATGTGTACATGTCCTGTCCTTGGTGACTTTTGTCATACAGCTGTGTCAGATGTCTGCAGTTTTCTCTCTGCTGACAAGGCAGCTAACAATTACACATTCGTATATAAGGCATATTTTATTACATGTCTTTAGAAGAGCTTGGTCTTCATTCAACGCCTGCAGATATAACTTACACAATTACAAATTTGTCTCCTTCAGAGGTATTGGATAATCACAAGTCAGTTCTCAGTTCATTCAGTATTACTACAAATGAATCTGATCTCCAGCTACCATACCTTTTTTGGATTTCAAAGATGCATAAAACCCCTTATAATCATCAATTCATAGTTGGATCTTCCAAGTGTGCGACCAAGCCTCTTTCCATAATACTAAAATTCTGACAGAAGTAAAAAACGAAGAAGTACCGAAGGGTAAACCATATCTCATAGTCCATGGAATAGATGGGACGATATCGTGTTCAGTGTCATATTCAGACAAATGCGAACCCCAATAAAATCGAGGTGAGACCAGGTGCCCGGGAAGGAGTAAGCGCCCCCCCCCCCCTTGGTTTTGTGCAACACCCGTCGCAAAAGTCCTGCAAAAACCTTTGAAATCGAGGAGGTAAAAACATAAATATACACGCATGAACATACGAAGGAGACAGGAACACGAAGCCAAACATCGTCTTCAGAAATACTGCTATACTGCTTACTCGAGAAGTGGAATCAATCAGATGTGGCTCCTAAAGAATTTCAAGGAACTTCTAGAGCACTTAAAATCCCCTGTTTTCAATAATGTCACTAGCATCAAATCTTTAGACTTTTCGAATCTTTATACAACCATTCCTCGTTAAGAACAGAATAACATTAATTATTCAAAACGCCTTTTTTAACACACACACACACACACACACACACACACACACACACACACACAGAAATATATTCGCAGGTATAAGTATCTCGTTTTCTTTGGTTCACTTTTCGGTCACTTTGGCTTCAACTCTGCTCTTCATATTTTTATATATTTTGAGAATTCCAATCATTCGGCCACGAGCATCACTGAAGAAACATAACTTGTCGAAATGAGCATATGGTGCTCAAAATTAAAAGGTATATATGTTCTATATTTATTATTTAGCCACAACGACACACATTTTGTTATGGAACAGTCTGATTCCAGAAAAAGAGATCAACCAAATGTTAGAATTTCTAATAGATAATATTTTTGTGATATTTGATGGGAAAGTGTTCCAACAGATTGTTGACATTCCGATGGGTACTAATTGCGCGCCTCTTCTGGCCGACATATTTGTCGTAATGATGCGAGGCAGAATTCATAGTCTCCGCTCTCTAAAGGCAATAAACAATTAGAATCTCGGTTCAACTTTACATACAGATACATCGATTACATTTTGTCGATTAACGACCCTGTAATTAAGGATCATCTCAACATTATATATCCAAAGGAATTCGAGATAAAAGATACAATTGAGATCGCATGCTCTAAATACGATAATTTCGTCCTGAGAGCGAGTTTTTTTGCCACAAAACTATTCTCACAAGGATATAATGAGGAACGTTTGAATTTGTCCTTGAGGAAGAGCTATGGTCTATATGGGATCTAGTATAATTTCAGATTCGTCTTTCAAGAATGTCAACCGATATTTTGGGACCTGACCATACAAACTAACCATCTTAACTTTCTGACTATACTTGATCTAAGATAATACGATACACATAATACAAATATAGGCATTTGTTCACGTGCATTTCCGACGCTGGAATTTCAGTTAAACAACATTTCATGCCTTAAATAGGAAGAGTGGCCTTCGTCCTGTCTCCTTCATGTGTTCATACGTGTATATTTATGTATTTACTTCGTCGACATGAAAAGTTGTTGCAGGACATTTGCGACAGGTGTTGCATGCAACCAGATGACGCTTCCTCTATGACACTTGGTCTCACCAATTTGTCTGAATATGACATATACACTATGTTGTTCTTTTATTCCATGGACTTCGGTACTCCTTCCTGATCGGGAGGCCGGGGTTTGGGTCCCACTCTGGTCATGTCTTTAGGAGGAGACAGTAAAAAACCAGGTTCCGTGTCGTGGTATGCATGGCACACTGCTTCGGGTGTGTCCGTTGCAAAGGTCAAAATTTGTATGCCCCGCATCAGGCAGATGCCGTCACCATATACGTAAAATATTCGTGGTGTGACGTTAAACAAAAATCAATCAATGAATCCGTACTAAATCGGTATTTCAATTTTATTGCAATTAATTTTTTGTGATGTCTTTCTGTCTATTTACTGTTTGCTTTAATGTATGCGATGGCTATTGTCATACGGCCAAATCAGATGTCTATTTGCTGTATTTAATAATTTCAATATTCAAATCTAAGAAAGGTGTTATCTTAATAGAAGTATTGGTCTGTTGAATTGAAGTTCTGGTAGATAATTTCTCAGTTGTGTATTTTTCAAACTAAGGGTTACTGATTACCATAGCATCATCAAGATATTGAGAGGTGTGGTTCACCGTTTTATTGGCAAGATTATGGCAACATTCACCTTAGATAAAGTAATAAACAAACAAATCACGATAAGTATAAATTCCAAAGAGTACCACTGTGTGTTTTATCTTCAGAGTCTAATTAAAACCCTGAAAATACGGCGGTAATGGAGACAAACACACATTGTAGAACACAAAAATGTGTGATGGGTTTATTTGTTTAATGTATTTCTTTTTTATTGATGCATATTTCATCAGAGAGTGATAAAGTTGCTGACGTAGGATGATCCATTGATATACAATGAATTGATGTGATTAATCATTTATAGGACCATCTACTCCATTTTATTACCATGTAAATGCACACACATATTTACTAACAATTATAGCAACTGTTTATCACTGACAAAAGTTAAGGGTTTATTGTATAACACGACAAGTATAGGTTATGTTTGGGTAGGAAGCATGCATGTTGGGCATCCCACCATTATGATATTAAGGATGTTTATATTTTTAAATGCACTGGACCAGATGGTATTATTTTTATGAGTTGCGTGTTTATCTTTACGAAATTGGATATATCACAAAATACAACACATTTATGTAAATATTACCAGTATGGGAGCATCTACAAACAATAAAAAATAAGTACAAAGATACTGCTGTGTATTTGGCCTGTTAAAATCAAATCAAAGAATACGCTTTGGCAATACACTTTTATAATCTAATCACCCAAACCCATGGCAACAAGATTCCCAAATGCATTTTTTTATTTGTTAGATGGTATTTATGATGGAGCTTTATGACTAGACTGAGAGAATTGGTTTAATTATCTACACAAGGTAATTGCCAGATGACGTTATGTCGATGAGCATATATTCCGATGACAATCAATATATAATATACTTAGTTTTTATCAGATGTCTTCTTTATTTTAATTTATTATTTATTCTCCTTTTTTTGTTTTATGTATCATGTCTTCTTTCTTTTCTATGGAGTTTAAAAAAATTGTGTATAAGCGATAACTATAGAATTAAATTAATGTAGTAACATTTCCGATTTATTTCTGGGTAAAGATTTATCTATCATTAAAAACTCTTAAGTTTGTTATGCTAGCTTCAAAGTGCCTTTCAATAATTTTAGGTTCCATCGCCAGCATTGGTGGATCCGAATACAAATGCAGAGTTGGTGAAGATCCAGATGCAACGTTGAAGATAATCCCCGGTGTGTTAGGAGCGCCCTCCAGTGTGACATCAATACAGGTTGCAAATCTCCTAAAACTCTTCAAAATTCCTCAGGTGAGACTTAAACGATTAAAAGAACATAGAAAGTTGAATAAATCAATTAGAATGTTTTCATAGAGTTTTCTTCCGATTTTAAATTTGTTTAACACAATAATAAATTTTTGTATATAGATAAAATATGCCTAAATCCAGTCAGTTTTGCAAAACTGTCAAACTTTCCGATAAATTCCAAAATCTTTCCCCTGATTCTTTATGAATTCAAGTTACTTCGATACAAAGACTATTCGTAAAATCCATCTCAATCAATGATTTTAGTCGTAACGTCCCCCCCCCCCTTAGAAGAATATCATGTCCGGTATTGGAAATCGTTAAATTCATTATTTTTATTAATGATTTTAACACAGAAACTTTGCAGGAGAGATAAAATCTATATATATTCAATTATTAATTTATATTATTATATGCATTTTTCGATAACTCACGTTTGTTACGTAATGATCTAGGGCGAATTTGTTGAATTTCAAAATATCTTAATAGAACGAATATGACATATAGGCGATCAAGGATCCCAAGGAGATATTGGAACATTTGAAGTCTACAAGTTTCAATCAATATCGAAGAAGTACCAAACCGTTAATCATTCTCAAAGTCCAAGGACAGATACAAAATCGTGTAAGTTTCAAAGAGAAACTGTTGTGAAACCCGAAATACTGAAAATTTCCGAGGTGAGACCAGGTGCCCGGGAAGATTAAGCGTCTCCTTTTTGCATGCATCACCCGTCACATAACACGGCCATAGCGACCGTAGAACTTCCTCAGTGACGATTTCAGGCGTTCTTTAATATATCCCTGCACGAGCAACTTAGTGGCCAGTCGTTTGGCCCTTGGAATAAAACCGTCGTATAGAGAACAGGCTCTTGCGTACCTTATAAGTTGATATATAAAAACTCCATAGGCAGGTGAGGACGGGACATTGCTGCAAAGAAACGGAAAGTTAGTTATTTGGAAGTTAAAATCGTCACGTTTGTCATACAGGGAAGTGTCCAAATGACCATTACTGTCGAAAGTTAAAAATATATCCAGATACGAAGCGGAATTATTGCTCTCGGTTGTCTCTTTTATCTCAAGTTCATGGGAATAGATTTCATGTATGTAATCCTTAAAGTTAGGATTATTGATTGACAATACGTCGTCTATATATCTATACGTAAAATTAAACTGAGATGCAAGGCTTTTTCTGCCTGTGGAGAGCATGTTTTGAATAAATTCTGCCTCATACGAATATAAGAAAATGTCAGCAAGAAGAGGGGCGCAATTAGTTCCCATGGGAATGCCAATGATTTGCTGAAAAATGTTCCCTCCAAAAAATGAAAATAAAATTCCCTCTCTAAAATTAATCAAATCGTTTGATGTTTTGACACTTTACGCAACGATCATTTGTCAAAAAACTTTCCGAAACTAGTTTTTAAGTTATTTTCGTATATTACATGAACGTCACACTTATTCCCTTTGCAGTGTGGAGTTCGTAAAAAGTTCTCTGCGGAGGGTTTGACGTCAGTGTTATTACACCCTTTTCCCTGATGTTATGTGGCTGTGACACTTTCTACACAGTGTTTGTTCACAGTCATTTATATATACAGTGTTGAATTATATGTTTTGTCTGTATGTAAGGGCTTTCAAGACGGGTGTGGCTAGCCAAACAGGAAACGCTCACTTCACCCGGGCATCTGGTCTCACCTCTGAATTTCAGGGGTCCGTGAATGCCCACTGTGGTACATTGTTGTTAGAGTCATAGTCATGTGACACCAGTTACTTTCGTATGTTAAACATTGTAAAAACACTCTGTCAAGGAGGAATCTGATTTATATATGTTCTATATATATTTAAAAGTATGTAGAGTGAAACAGATTCCATCAATGTCAAAGTTTTGCAATAAAATGTCGACATTCAAATCCGCTTCAAATATCCACACTGCTCTCTGATATAGTTTTAACTCATATGAAGCTGATTTCAAAATGGAAGATGCATTTAGTCCTTCGGTTCGATTCCGTGTACAGGTATACAGATTAAATACCATCAATTATCAATGGTAAAAAACGAAGAAGTACCGAAGTGTAAACTATACCTCATAGTCCATGGAATAACGGGGACAATATCGTGTTTAGTGCCATATTCAGACAAATGCGAACCCCAATGAAATCGAGGTGAGACCAGGTGCCCGGGAAGAGTGAGCGTCCCCTGGTTGCATACAACACCTTGATTGCTAGCAACACCCGTCACATATACCCAGTAGAAAGAGTCAAATCGTGTAAATTCCATATGTATTTATATATTGAGAAGTCAAGGTAGGTAACCTTCTAGTATAGAAGGTGTCAAATCTGTGTAAAATGATCGGAATCGGTCTCAGCTCCTTAGTAGATCTTTTCTATCCAAACTGATTTTCCATGTTTCTGATATGGTATGCCTTCCGGTGTCACTACCGAGTTGGTTTTATCCACCATCGTATCATTGTACTCATTATATACTTATCATTATATACTTTGGTAAACATATTGTTTAACGGCACACCAGAATTATAGCATCTATATTGTTAGCACCTTTCAGAATCCACTGATCTTCGGCAATAATACTGATAGGCATTTCAACATTCCCGAATGACAGATTGAATTCGACATTATACACTGAAAGGATAAATTAGGTTCAAGCACAGCGCTTTACCTTTACCAAGGGAGGCTATAAATAGAGATATAATACATTCCTCATGAAACGCAATTGATATCTCTTGCATTATGAGAATCAGTATCAATAGTTATCTTACCAGCAATGAATAAATACATTGTGGTTAAACAAATAGACAATCTGTTTAATTATAATTTCATTTATCATGTATCACTGTGCTTTAAATTTCTCATTTCTCGGAGTTAGTGCAGGAACTTTTTATATTATTGTTGATGATCAAATTAGAATTCCCAGTGTATGACAGACGGTGAATAATGGTAAAATGTCGACATTTTGATTAATACTCAATGCAACACCACATCCTTTAAAGGATAATGTACTTTAAAATGTGTTGAAAAAAATCTAATATTGGCCGTCAAAGCTCGGAATGCGATATTCCTTAAAATGAAGAGTTATTTCTCAACACACATCGATTCCCTACATTTTAAGCCCGTCAATATTACAGAAGCAATGATTCCTTGACACTTTTAATAACAAGGTCCAAATTTCCCACTACTTGCAACAATGCACAAAGACCGAGTTTACGAGAGACGTTGGCGAAGAGAAAGATATATTGGTTTCGCCTCTCAACTTGCTTGGCATTTATCGTTTATCTGGTTGACAATTTGGATATCAGCTGGCACATTTATCACGCCGTCAATAATGCCAAAATTTAAAGCATTCCAATAAATTGGCAGTATTTCAGTGATATGCCATTCAGAAACGCTCCATGACAATACTGAAGGAAACTGTGATTCCCATCGTGCTATCTATTCCCCTTATATTTCAATATCTTCTTTCTGCCTTTCCTAAACTATTATTTAAAACATTTGGGTCAACTCTCTTATAATATTCAAACTTCGGTAAAGGTATTAGAAGGCCTTACGTTTTGTTTCGTATTTTTCGCTGGAGGAAGTCCAACACTTCATGGCATTTATTTTTTTATAGATTCTTTGCTCTTCATTCTTTTTTTTTTAAATTTTCGTCAAGTCATGACAAATAAAAAAGGACGCGTATTTAATATGATAGTTGACCAGGTAAACTTAAGTTTTCGTCCTGAGAGCGAGGCTTCTTCCCACGAACCTACTCTCACAAGGATATATTGAGGAACGTTTGAAATTGTCACTGATGAAGTTCTATGGTCGTTATAGGGATCTATTGCAATTTCAGATTCCTCTTTCAAGAATGTTAACCGATATTTTGGGACCTGACCATACTAAATAACTATCTTAAATTTTCGACTATACTTGATTTGACACAATACATGTATACATGTATATACAGATATTTGTTCACCTGCGTTTCCGACACCGGAATTTCAGGCAGGCAGCATTTCTTGCCTTGAATGGGAAATTTGTGTTCCTGTCTCCTTCGTATGTTCATGCGTGTATATTTATTTATTTACCTCCTCGATTTGAAAGGTTATTGCAGGACTTTTGCAATGGGTGTTGCATGCAACTAGGGGACGCTTACTCCTCCCGGGCACCTAGTCTCACCTCGATTTTATTGGGGTTCACATTTGTTTGAATATGACACTGACCACGATATTGCCCCCTTTATTCCATGGACTATGAGATATGGTTTACCCTTCGGTACTTCTTCGTTTTTTACTTTTCAGTTTTGTAAAACAGGATAAGACTACAAAATATGTGTTGTGTTACCATTACCACTACTTTAGACTACGAGTTACTCTAGCTTAAACAATACTTCGGCGTCGCGGCGGATGTTAACGGTTAACAGGTGCTTACTCCTCCATAGCACCGATTTCACCCCTGATTATTCCAGGGCCAATTTATCTAATTTGTTCATTTTTAGTACCCCTCGTCATTTTAACACGTCACATTACAAGACTTATCAATCGAAGAAAAAATAAAGGATAAGAAAACATTTTACTCAGTTTTATGCAAAATTGTGACATGAAATAGATTTATCTGATATATTCAAGAGGTCCAAATGACATGCTGGCAATTCTAGGTTTAATATTGCTTCAAAATATTTTAATCACAATATTGACATTATGGAATAGAAAATGGACATCTAAACAACTAGTACCCATTGAAATCCCCCTATTTGTTGATAAATCTTATTGTTAAGTGCAAACAAATATTGTCATTCAACGATGATAACATTTGCCATTGCACAACTCACATCAAGTCTGATATGTGTAGAAATCATATAGTTTAGTAGAGAAAAATCCAGATATCCGAGGTACAAAGGTATGCCTTTGTCTCTGTGTTGAAACACCAGCGAATAAAGGGATACAATTTTAGTGCTAATTAAATCATGTGGTAGAGAAGTATATAAAAATCAAATGTAGAGAAATGATTAGCTTGTAAGTTTTGTGAATGGAGTTTATCTATGGCTTCACAAGAACAACTTGTAATAAGTAACAAAATAATAAAGCTGTTATTCTTTTGAATAGCCTAAAGAAAATTTATTCACTGCATATTGATATAATTATTGGTAAGAGGAAGATGGAACCTTATAGAAAAATGGAAGTATGGCAAAATGGGGGAAGGGGGGAGGCTTAAATTTCTGGTTTTAGGAAAAAAGAAAATGGGATCGAGTATCTGATCTGAATATGAAATAAAATACATACTGTGCTTGTTGATTCTTTTCTATCATACCTGTTTAAGGTTTATTCTATCATAGTTTAACTTCAGTTATTCATATTTGTTATAATATAAATTTCTCTTCAAATTAATTTCCTTAAAATAAGTGAATAATAAAGTTACTTATATCATCTTTTTCAGAATAATATTAATAAAAAGTTCACAACAACTTTCACCGTAGATTCAAATACGATATATTTCATTTATTTTTATGAAATTCGTCCCTTTATACTGTTGATTTCACACATATTGTTAACTCTGATTATTTCGGTGTAAAGAGACCACTGGAATATAAATCTTTTCGTTCAAAATATGAGTTTTACCATATATCTTTAATTTAAAGGTACTTCATATTTTAATTACTATTTCTTTCTATAAACTACAAACATCTTTATGACTACTTGCAGATTTGACCTTAAACCGGATATTTTGCTTTCCACTTATTTTGGAGGGATGTCGTATACATCATTGAGTAAATGTTTATTGGATCTGTTGCTCAGTAAATCATTTTATTACAGATAGCTATTTCCTTCGTTATATTCTTCATTTATCTAGGCAAGCTATCTACTAAATGAAAATTAATATCACATGGACATATACATGAACAATCCGCGAACGTCACGGTCTCTATAAAACCTCAGTTGCACTTATCAGAAATTTCAGGACAGGATGATTATATGAATGTAGATCTTTTTAGACTGTATTGTTAAAAAAAAGACAGAAGACATCTGACCACACTGTATGACACAAATCACCAAGGACATCCTCATAAAATATGATAATAGTCAAATAAACATCGAAAACATTACAAAAATATTCGATTGATCTGAATTTACGATAACAACTTAGGAATGTCAATTATAGAAAAAATTGTCACTTAGTTGGTGTGATTAACCGATTAACGGCGCCCATCTTCCCTTCTTAATGTAGTACAATATCACATCCTTAAAACTAATCGTGTATTTCTACCAATTGTAACAATGGTGATACCGTGACCACTTTATTTTATTAGAGGCTTTAAGAGATATATCCTACTTCAGTGTCAAAGTTACAAAGTTACAGTTACAAAGACGTCACTTTTGAAAACCGGTGTGGCCTAGTGGATAAGGTGCTGGGCTCCTTATAGAGAGGCCCCGGGTTCGACTCCCGCCCTGGGCACACCGGTGTTCTGTCTTTCGGATGAGACAGTCAAAACCGAGGTCCCGTGTCACGGTAGTCGTGACACGTTAAAGATCCCTCACTGCTTCGGATGGGTCCGTTGCAAAGGTCTAAAATTGAATGCAATGCATCAGGCAGATGCCGTTACCATATACGTGAAATAATCGTGGAGTGACGTACAACAATAATCGATCAATCAATCAACGTCGCTTTTAAAAAAAACTAATCACTCGATCAATATGATTAACCAGTCTCCGACAAGATGCATTATACATATTATGCAAAGTCACGTTCAGTAGACGGTATATTACGTCACGATTAGTATTATTCTTGTGATAGAAATCTATTTAAACGATAAGCAACTCTTAAACCGCTAAGTGTACACAAAATCTTTGTATCCTCCGTAAAATTTGTGAACTATTGAGACTCATAGACAGCATATACATGTGATAAAAGAATGCTACTACATGTGTGAAACGTTAACAATAGGAACAAAATAGTCAAAATTACAAAAATAAAAACTGAATGTCTAATATTATAGGATTTCATCTCATACCAGAAATATAGGGACAATTTAGCATACTTAATATAAAAAAATAATAATAAAAAAAACTGGGAAGAAAAGAAAAGGAATTCTTTAATTTGGACATTGTACACTGTGGTAAAAAAGATTTAAATTTCCCTTGTACATGGATGTAACTATGTCTGCCAAACTTATGTATGTGAGTAATTCATTACTTTTTGTAACAGTAAGATGTATGTGAGTAATTAATGACATTTTGTAATTGTAACATGTATGTGAGTGATTCATGACATTTTGTAACAGTAATATGTATGTGAGTAATTCATGATATTGTGTAACAGCATGTTAAAATTGGATTTTGAAAAAAAAAACTACCCAAACCAAACCAACACACACAAAATATCCGCCAAGGCATAAAACAAAGCAAAACAATCTCCAAAAGCTATACACAATAACAATTTAATAATTACCATAATTTGGTCGTGAAATATCGCGAGTATAACGCCAAAAACTCTGTTGATCAATTTTTAATTATTATTATTATTATTATTATTTTTAAAAAAAATTTTTATTTGGTGGTGGGGGGGGGGGGGAGTTTAGAGTTTAAATTCGAAAGAGTATGATTAGCTTTCCGATGCTTTAAGTCTACTTCAAACAACAGAATACATTCTTTTAGGCATATGATGAACTTTTTGGTGTTAAGGTTACAAACACATGTATTAAAGTACTTGGTATTTATATTGGTCACGATAAATATGAATGTTGTGCAAATAATTGGACAAAAAGTTATGACGATATGCAAAAACTTTTTGAATCCTGGAAACGAAAACATTTAACTAGATCTATATTTGTAAGACATGTATCGTGAATACCCTAGCAATATCAAAACTTATATACAGAGCATCAATATTTCAAATTCCTGATGATGAATTTCTAAAGAAAACAACCAAACTTATATTCAATTTTCTATGAAAAATCCGAGAAAGAACTAAACGAAATACCTTAATAGGACATGTTTCAAAAGGTGGAATAAACTTGATTGATTTGAGATAAAAGTAAAAGCATTAAAAGCTGCATGGTCGTCAAATATTTTGAAAGAAATAAGAGCAATAAATGTAATCTAAGATATTTCATTGGCAGTGTTTGTAACGAATATGGTATTGATTTGAATTATTTATTGAAATCAAATATACGAAAATTGAATGATTTTAAATGTTTTAAAACATTACCTTTACTTTACAAAGAAATATTTTGTAACTTAAATGAATGTAAAACAATATTACCATTAAATCAGTTAAATGATTGCATATCTCTACAACAACCTATGTGGAACAATATGTATTTCACTCTAAAGGGAAAACCTTTGATGTTTTACAATTGGATGAAGAGTAATATCATATATGTAAAAGATTTGTATGATGATGATGGTAATTTTCATAATATCAAACACTTCTGATGTTATTATAAATAAATCAAATTGGCTGTGTGAATATAAAATTCTGAAAAGCGTTTCTGGCATATTTTCATATATATTTGACTGTACACAAAAGAAATACACTAATATTTCTAACAAAACTTACTACATTTTCAATCAAACATACCGTAATATTGATGTCTGTAACAGTAAATATTTTTACGATATCCTTTTGAATAGAAAATTTCATAAACAAATTTATCAAGTTTCTCTTTCAAAAGAATTTGAAATCACAGACATACATTCTTGGCATATGATATATAAGAACAAGATTCACCGAGTAGTAAATGTAGCTTAATTTAATTACAATCGTTTAAATAATATATTGTGTAACAATTATTACGTAAGTAAATACAAGGATGAAGTCAGTATGTATTGTATGCAATGTTATAATGAAATTGAAACACAAAACACCTAATTTATGAATGTTCTAATGTTTGAAATATATGGAATATTGTTGGTCATACTTATATTTATGATAAACGTGAGGATTTTGGATTCCCTATTGTAAATTTTCCTTACTGGGATGGCGATGTCCCTCGACTCCCATCATGTGGTATCTATATATCTCAATTAGTTCGATTTGTCAGAGGCTGCACCGATGTTTTGGACTTTCATAAACGAAATTTACAAAATAACTCCAGTAGAAAATATCTCTAAACTAACAGGTGATACGAAATCAGATGTTAAAAAACGACTTTTGGAAGCCGAGCTCTACTGGATTAAACAACTACAAACCCCATACCCACTCGGTCTCAACGACCAAATATATCGACAAGGTAATATTTCTTCTCATCAGAATAAGATCAATATTTTTACATTAAACATAATACTATTAGAAAACGTAGGTAACATGGTCGTCGCCGTAATCTTAACATCAGAAACCGTAATCGTTTAAATAGGTCATTAGACGATCTTCTCTTTATACAAAAAATAATGGCCGTCATTAAACTTTTGCATGCACTATCCTCTATTCCGGTAAATAAATTGAAACCTATCCTGGACAAAGCCGATCTTCGAAGTTTGCGGAATTCTGATTGCTTTAAACTCAAATTGATTATTTTATTTTCATATAATTCCTCGTATTCCGTCTCTTCCACCCAAGCAACAATTTCTCCGATCTACTTAACATTTCTAATATTTTCCGTGATCATAGAGTCACATCTAAAATCCCCCAATATTTTGAGAATTTAGAACCTCCACTTATTTGTTACCAGTACAAAAAGCCTATAAGAAATCTTATTTGAAATTATAACAGAGTTACACCTAACCCTAATATTTCAGACTATATTTCTTCGTCGTGTTCTTGTGAAAATTCTAAATATGTTTATAAATCAGCAGGTCATATTATTACTGGTGAACTAAACTGTATTTCGGACAAGAAATTGCGTACCCTTTTTGGAAAAGGACCGAAATATAGATTACCGTCCAGGATAGATTTCAATAAATGCAGTGACGTTATAGAGGATGCTTTAACTACATATTGTAAACGTTGGTGTGAAAAAGAACAGGTAAAGGTTCATGCTCTTAATGATTGGAAATAAGAGATTTTAAGAATTGTCGATATCCGTATTAAGAACTTTACAGAAAATCGCATTTATTTCAAAAGCCGAATACATTGACGTCAACTTCTATTAAAAAGAGGATAACTGACTTACATACTAAATATGTCTTTGTTCCTGTTGATAAAGCAGGTAATAACATAACAGTTGTTTGGAAACTATATTATATTGAAGTACTTAAAAACGAATTAAACTCCACTCATACATATGTGGAAAGCCCTACCTCAAAAGACAGCACCTTGCACGACCACCTCATGACCATGCCCGACTTTAAAATTAAAACTGATAAATCTGATCTACCAACCATGTATTGGATCCCAAACTACATAAAAGTTCATATAAATCACGTTTCATATCTAATTCTAGCCACTGCTCTACTACGGTACTATCGAAACATATTACGTCTGCTCTAACTGCTATAAAAGATCATATTATCAAATATTGTGATGTCGCATTTCATAATAGTAACATCAATTACTTTTGGTCAATTAAAAATTCTCATGAAGTTATAGACAAACTTCTTTCACTAAATTTCAAAGCGACTAAAATTTCTACATTTGATTTTTCTACACTTTATACATCTCTGCCTCATGATTTGATTAAAAGTAAGTTGCTGTCTCTTATACAATGGTGTTTTCACAGAGAATCTAAAACTTACACATGTACTTCCAATAACTCCGGATTCTTTTCCAACAAACAATATACTTCATATAAATACTGGACGTGTAAGGAATTATGTAAAGCACTAGATTTTCTCATGAATAATATTTTTGTGCAATTTGATGGCAAGATATATCAACAAATAGTTGGGATTCCCATGGGTACTAACTGCGCGCCTCTGATAGCAGATTTATTTCTTTATTTATAACGTTCTTTTATCATGTAATAAAATAGTCAAACGTCTTCTAAACAGACAATATGATATTGAGATCATCAAAAAGACTATAAGTCTTGTATTTGGCCCCTCTACAGCCTTATGCAGACTTTTACTTGAACGTTGCACGCTGACTAACAGGGCCGTGGGGACTATATGACGGGCCTTGTCCAAACCTCTTTCAGAGGAGACATGGTCCTGACATCGTCCCCTCTGACTGTTAGTCGGGACTCCTACAGATCTAGGGTCTTAGCTCGCTTTCAGACTGGCAGAGCACGGTTTATCGTGTTGATGTCGCATATATTTTCATACCATTATGTGTTTTACAATACCTTAGGTGTTTATATTATTATGACCTCTCAATATGCGATACCTATTGACCCTTGTTCTTTACATGGAGGATTATTTATAAATGTTTAAATGTACGTCCTTTGATTGTTCTGCTGTTACGGTGAGTGGGAAGGTGGGCCCGTAAACCGGTTAACCACACCATTTGTTTGGCTTTTGTCAAATTAAATGACCGTCCTAAGTCGGTATCGTAATTGCACTACAATAAAATATTTTTGTAATGTGTTATATGTTCTAGTATATTATTTATATTCATGTATTGTATAGCTGCATGGTGACTTCTGCCACATAACTGAGCCAGTAACTCCTCTTTTTTCTTTTATTGTTATGAGAGGGATTTTATGGTTTCTATTCAAAAATCAAAACGTTTCGACCTCATTGACAAATTTAATAATACTTGCAGATATCTGGATGATATTTTGGTTATCGACAACCCTGAATTCGAACAATATATATCAGAAATATATTCTCCAGAGCTCAAATTGAATAAAGCTAATACTTGAGATAAATCTATACCTTTCTTAGATTTTAGTATCAAAATTATCAACCACCTAATATATACTTATATTTATGATAAACTTCAGGGTTTTGGATTTCCTTTTGTAAATTTTCCTTACTTGGATGGCCATGTCCCTCGACTCCTATCATATGGTATCTATATATCTCAATTAGTTCGATTTGTCAGAGGCTGCACCGATGTTTTGGACTTTCATACACGAAATTTACAAATTACTACTAAACTTTTAACTCGGGTTATTTGATATCACAAGCTTAGAAGAACATTCGGCAAATTCTTTAGATCTTATTCGGAACTTCTATCTAACTTTGGAAATATCTTTTCAACATTATGTATCAAATGGAATTTCCCATCCTAATTTTTACGGTGAAATATCTCGTATATAAACTAAGGAAAGTAAAAGGCTCCGATAACGTTATTTTATCATGTAATAAAATAGTCAAACGTCTTCTAAATAGACAATATGACATTGAGATCATCAAAAAGACTATAGGTCTTGTATTTGGCCCCTCTACAGCCTTATGCAGACTTTTACTTGAACGTTGCACGCTGACTAACAGGGCGGTGGGGCCTATATGACGGGCCTTGTCCAAACCTCTTTCAGAGGAGACATGGTCCTGAACCTCGTCCCCTCTGACTGTTAGTCGGGACTCCTACAGATCTACGGTCTTAGCTCGCTTTCAGACTAGCAGAGCACGGTTTATAATGCTGATGTCGCATATATTTTTATAGCATTATGTGTTTTTTACAATACCTTACGTGTTTATATTTTTAATACCTCTCAATATGCGATACCTGTTGACCCTTGTTCTTTACATGGAGTATTTTCTATAATTTTTTTAATTTACGTCATTTGATTGTTCGGCTGTTACGGTGAGTGGCAAGGTGGACCCGTAAACCGGTTAACCACACCCTTTGTTCGGCTTTTGTCAAATTAAATGACCGTCCTAAGTCGGTATCGTAATTGCACTACACTCAAATATTTTTGTAATGTGTTATATGTGTTAGTATATTATTTATATCCATGTATAGTATAGCTCCATGGTGACTTCTGCCACATAACTGAGCCAGGAACTCCTCTTTTTTCTTTTACGTTAAATTTTGATATCCAATGAAAATATATAGTATTAAGATTTGCCAGTACTCGATTATATTGAGTTTCTAAATTTGATTATATCCTTTATTGCATGTAAAATTTATAAATACAAAATGTATTGTAGACTTTCAAAACTACAAGAAAACATATAGGACATTAAATTACACGTGAAAGGTTCTCTTGATAATCTTTTTTCAGGTATTTTTATATAAGAATTATATGTTTTCAAACGTCATTAAGAACATCTTAGTCAAACTGTAAACAATAATATGACCTTATATAGTTTTTGTTTTTTATATCTTTGTTAGCAGATCACTTTGGCCCGGGGTGATTTGATGTGTAAACGGGTCAAATATAATTAATAAATAAATTATTTAAAAAAGAAAAAAAAAGTCTACTTCAAACATTACAAATTTGGTGGGACAGGTATTAGTAGGTAAAATTGTGAATCTAAAATGGGATGAGACCAACAGGAAGTGAACAGTTCCTACTAGCATGCCACACCCGTCGCAAATACTCCGTTGAATCCTTTCGTTTTCGGCAGTAAAAATGTAATTTGTCACATCGATAAATGGACGGCACTGTACATGATCGCGTTCCACAGTATCATATTACATTCTTGAAAGAGGGGCTTCATTCTGTACAAATATATACTTCTATTGATCACAGAAATTTCTCAGAGACGATTTTATGCATTTGATTTCGTAGCTGTGTGTGAGTAGATAATGTGTTAGTCATCTGTTCTCAGAACAAAAACACCCATAAGAGAAGCATGTTCTGGCATACCGTATATGAATCTTGATGTTTACATGAACTACTTTTTCTTCAATTTCACCATATGACATACACATCCATAAAGTATTTACAAGATGAGGAATATGCAAAAATAGAATCTAACAATGCCAATCTATATATCTATATAAATATCATTTTATTGGATATTAGTATTCGGGTCGTACTAATGACACTCGCAGTAAAACTACGACCGTCCCGCCACGTCTCCTCCAATTAGTCAAGAAAATTGTCTGCCAACAGTAACTTCTCCTCTAGCTTCCTTCCCGCTTCCTCGTGCTATCATTTATGCCTCGTCTTATTTATTCATTTATGTTAACCCTAATCAATGCGCTTCAGACAAAAATGAAATAATAACGGATTCCTTTTAAACGTGACTAGAATGTGTTATATATGATGTCGCTCACACGCAATCCTCATCAAGAGTGAAGTCGAATAATTCTATTATTGTTATAACATCTAGACAATGAAAGCATTAACACACACTAAGATATCATATAATAGTTGACATAGGATATATCATAAAACTGAAAAGTATGCGTCTTTTGATTCAATCATACGGTTTAACAATGTATGCTCTTCCTAATTATCTGTATAAAGAGACCTTTTTCTTGTGATCGTACAGAAGTGTGTCACTTAATACATTTTTCCTTTCCAATTTGAAATACCTCGTATAAATTATCCAATCTGCGTTTTTGCCCTGTATTATGTAATACATTTTGATACAATGATTTATCAAGCCAATTCAAAAGTTCGATACTCATAAAACCGAAATAAAAATTCAACAAAAATAGAAATTAAAAAAAACATGACTAATGTAAAATACGAAAGCAACATAGCCGGAATCATACACCTGAGTCAAATGTCTTCCTGTCTGTCGTATTATTAACGAATGTCGTCTTACAATGACATATGGTATGAAGTTTCATCCTGTTCATAGCATACGTGTTTATCATTTACCAGTAAAAATTTGGCGATAAGTAGATATGTTTTGTTTTACTGGTTTAGTATTATAGGGCGGATAACTAAGATTTTTACCTACCATTTCAGCGATGACATAACTTATAAAATCATCTTGGTAGTCCAAAAATCACGAAAATGAAGAGCAGAGAAAATCACCAGAATGGGTGAAAAAAAGTAAACAAACCACAGAACAATTACTTGAAAAACATATATAAACCTCAAAACCAGGTTTTCTAATTCATTCTAATCTAATTCATTTTCTAATATCACTTGTCATTTACGTCGAATCAAGTAAAATCCGATGTTACAAATGGTAAGAATATCATCGAATATTCTAGTAAAATCGCACAATAAGAACCTTAATTTGATCATTATAGACCTTTCTCATTGTTAGTGTTCCATTTATATATCCCTTGTGGAGCATATTAATCAAAGCACTGTCTTTTTGAAACTCCTAGAAATATTCGGGGGTATTTAGATTTTGGTCTGTCTGTTTGTTTGTCCGTTTGTACGAATCATAAGTGGTAAAACTTTCATAATTCGCATGCATATTTCTTGTGACAAGGCCTTGCCATCGGTACAATGATGTCGACCCTGTGAACCTGACTGTGACATTTGACCTACATTTCAAAAGTTATCATTGGTTATAACTTTTGATAAGTAAGAGCTAGGGCGTTCATAATTTACATGCGTATTCCCTGGGACTAGACATTTTCGTCAGTGTAATAATTTTTTATTGACGTCATGACCTTGACCGTGAACTTTGACCTACATTTCAAAACTTTGTCTTATTTACACTTTGTTGCCGCCGGCATTATTCTTGTTTCACAAACATATCTTACTAACTAACGTCATTTTACTGCGAATGTCTCTGGAATAATGTATTAAGTGAAATGCAAAAATATCGAGTAGTAGTCAATGGTGAACATCTATTATACAAGACAAAATAGAGCTATTGGCTATTACGGACTCCAGGCAAAGCGAAAGGTGGGTTCGGGTGCTATGGAGGAGGTATACAGATAGATGATGATAACGCAATCCGCTATTAGGGGATTATTAGTTTACATAATTTAACTATGTGAGGCTAAACTGAAAGGCTAAATACAATTAGTGTGCATAAACTTTTCATGAAAACACATCACAAAACCTTATGACGACATAAATTTAGGGATTATTTATTCCAGAATCTTTTCAGATTTTTGTTTTCAAAGACCTCATAGGGCAGACATTATTGAAACTTGCAGTTTTAGAAATTCAGAGTATTCATCAATGTTGCATGGCGTTATGGATATTATTAAAAAGACCCTAGTGCAATGAAGATTATTCCAAATGATGAAATATTGTCACCAACGTGGACCCAAAGAACAGCCTGCTTCACGAGCAACAATTTATAATAATAATGGAAGATATCACAACCAATATTACAAGGAATAATTAACAGTAATATTAACACATTCACTGTTCACATTATATCTAACAACGTAAGCCAAGGAATTCAATAAAAAAACATGAAGATGTATTTAAACATATATAAACCGAATGTCTAAATGCAAAATGGATATATTTGTTACATTTTCAGACTAAACGAAATTAACATCTGAAGATAAAAGCTTTCTCTTGAGTTCTCAAAAACATAACATACTTTTGTAAATAAGGGAGCATGCAGAAAAAGACGTGATTAACCAGTATTAAGAAGACTGTGATTAAATTCATGCTCACAACCCATATAGAAAGTGATGAATGGCGGTGGCACATGTGAAGGACTGTATTAAATTTGTATATTCAATGCAGTGTATTCCGTCACTTCCTTATTCTCATTTTGCAACTTTTTAAAATTCTATTGTGATCACGTGGCTTAATTTAATGAACCTTGCAATATCCTACGTTCTGTTGTTGTTATCTTTTAGTGATATTCGCTTTGAATTTGTCAGTGCTTATTCCATAAATTCCACAAATTGAAGGTTCACTGCACGCCTCCTATGACGTTACAAGACGTTGTTGTTTAAGCCGGAAATATCATGTGCGTTTTACAGAATTGAATAAGCATCTGAATACCGGTTCCGAAAACGAAGATGGCATATTGTGTGCTAATTGATCCGACATGATGACATCTTCAATCGTATACTCTGCTTTGGTCATTACGCAAGGGAAACAGACTTCGATAGGAAGTAATTAAAGTCTTGGGAATTATAGGAGGCGCTGGTAACGATTCAAATCGCAAGTGTACATTAAACCTCAATATGAAGCAGTGGCTCTGAAAGATGTCATGATGAGGGGAAGCAAAAGAACATCACTCTCTTTCTTTCTTTGGCAGCCTCTTTTTCTTCAAGATTGAGATTTAATTCAAATCCCTCACGTCGATAATTAAAACTCTGACTAGAACTTTAGCTCTTTTCTTATCTGATTTACTGCGAGATCTTCTTTATTCAAATTCCGAAGAATTTATATTTTTCATTAGAATTATTTTGAATGTATTTAAAATACAAATGCATTTTCAGCCATGTGACATAAATGTTATAATAGTTATTTCATCATCTAAGGATCGATGAACACCAACAGTGAAAAGTATGCTGGCATATCACATGTGCTATTCATTTGTGAATAATTGTAAGCGCATATATCTATAAACCAAACACAGGTATTCAACTGTCGGTCACCATTTCCTTACCATGATATTTGTAGTTGTGTATTGACCAAAGAAAAAAGAGGAGTTACTGGCTCAGTTATGTGGCAGAAGTCACCATGGAGCTATACAATATATGAACATTAATGATATACTAGCACATATAACACATTACAAAAATATTTGATTGTAGTGCAATTACGATACCGCTTTAGGACGGTCATTTAATTTGACAAAAGCCGAACAAATGGTGTGGTTAACCGGTTTACGGGCCCACCTTGCCACTCACCGTAACTGCAGAACAATCAAAGGACGTAAATTTAAAAATTTATAGATAATCCTCCATGTAAAGAACAAGGGTCAACAGGTATCGCATATTGAGAGGTCATAAAAATATAAACACGTAAGGTATTGTAAAAAACACATAATGTTTTAAAAATATATGCGACATCAGCATTATAAACCGTGCTCTGCCAGTCTGAAAGCGAGCTAAGACCGTAGATCTGTAGGAGTCCCGACTAACAGTCAGAGGGGACGAGGTTCAGGATCATGTCTCCTCTGAAAGAGTAAGAAATACAAAACAAGAAGAAACCTCCCCCTCCTACAAACAAAACCCAAAACCCCCTCAAAAACACACACAAAAACAAAACAACCCAAATCTCAAAGTAAGGCAAAACTCTTGCAAGCAGAATAATTCTTTATGATCATTTTTTATTCAGGTGAGCTTTTTCTCTACGTCCCCTGTTCTGAGTAATCGAGACAGATACCCGTACTTTCTGCGAACCATTCCCTCTGACGTCAACCAAGCTCAGGCTATGGTAGAATTGGTCCGTATGTTTAACTGGGAGTATGTCTCAGTCGTGTATGAGGAGTCCAGTTATGGAATGCAGGTAATTAAATCAGGAAACTTTTCTGGATTTTTTTTATTGGCGATTTAGAGGAATAATCACATAGATGTAGTGTTAAAATTTAGAACCCGATCAAATTAATGAACGTAACAATTTATTTAAGGAATGATATATATATATATAGCACAGGTAAGCGATAACAATACTATAAGATTAAAAAATTGCCAAATTTTCGAAGCAATCTGCTTCTTCCTCAGGGCACAAGAATAGGCAGATTGCTTCGAAAATTTGGCAATTTTTTAATTGTTTTAATATCGTTATCGCTTAAATGTGCTTTTATATTGACCCCTTTTTCTCGAGTGATTTGCATTAATCTTCATTGAGGTTGATCCGATACTTATAAATAGTGAATGTTGTTACAATTTCCTTTTTTGTGTTTATATACATATATATATATATATATATATATGAATATAGTTTTCGCACGTGCTTCTGTAGTGTACGATTGCATAACTGTGTGTCCTTGTGGTTGTAATGAAAAAAAAAGATAAAGGATATCACAAAAATATTTGATTATAGGTTAATTACGAGACCGACGATTATTAACGACAGTCAAGTGGTCTGTCCCCATTAACTATAAGATCACTAGGTGCCTTTAACTAGATTTTCAGTTATATGATCAAGTCCCTTATACACAATATGTAATCTGTAAACGAATGTAGCAAGCTATGATTTATATAAGCTCATAAGAGCTTTCATATGTTTATGATTTATGAAATTCCTTTACCTGTAGACTTAGATATTTCATGGTTTTAATGATCGAGACAAGCTCCTGGCTGTTCACAAGTTATGATTTTTAAGATCGTTAAGCTTTTGACTAGTGTATTTTATGGCTTTAATGACAAGCTCCCTATACTTCATTTTTTATGATTTATAAAGCTCATGCCATTGGCTCATATGCTATATGACCGAGACAAAGTTGGAGTATTTCATAGGTTTATAATTCAAATAGCAAGTAAAGCTCTTTCATATGCTTCTGAATTAAATGACATAGACAAGCTTCTGACTTTTCATTTTCGATTTATATATTAATTTACATATTTTATGTTTTATGGTCTATTACCGCCGTTGGCATTAATCATTTTTAGGGCTTTAATGAGCTGGACAAGCTCTTGACATACTATAACATATGTCTAGCTGAAACGGAGAAAATGATCAAGGATTCCGGGGTAGCAAGCAAAGACACCTACGACAAAATCGTAGACCGCCTTGTTAGATCAAAAGCAAGAGGTAATGTGTTTTTGGAAACCTCACTATAATGTAGTAAAATCGAAATATGCTACTCAGTTAATGTTAATTTTAGTAACCTATGATATCTTTGAATTTTTGTTTCAAATGCAAAATATTTATGTCCTTTATTTAGATATTTTTTTCTTTTATGATGTTTTACTATTTCATTTCTGTATCTTTGTAAATCCGTGGCGGCTTTTGTCATACAAATCAGTCAAATGTCTTTTCCCCCTCTCATTTACTATATATATATTTATCATACTTGGTTAAGAAAACATCATGAAAGTATTTTCTAATTGGTAAAGACGCATTATTTCAATGTTTAGCATTCACGTATAATGTACTTACAACAACCTGCTTCTGTGGGCAATCGTCGACTATTGATAGCTGTTTGCTGTTTTGTAAAATCAAGAAGATGAAGAAATTCAATAGTTTTAGTACTTGTCGAAAGATTCAGTTAAATCAATTAATTTTGTAAGATCAAGCACTTATAAATTAACTAAGGCACTTCAACAGGTGTGATTGTATTTGGATCGGATCAGGAGGTTGGTGATCTAATGATGGCAGTTAAGAGGAGGAATGCTACGGGAAAGTTCTCCTGGATAGGTAGTGACGGTTGGGGAGGCAGAGGTCTGGCATACAAAGGGAAAGAGCTGGAGGTCAGTATTTCATCTTATATTGAGAATTTCCTCGAAATAAAAAACGTATGACTGTGACTCTTTATATATAGTATCATGGCCCTGTTCTTTATTGTGTGACTGTGACACTTTCTATAGAATGTAAAGATGATGGATAAATCCAAACCATAAGTCTAAAAATCATGAAACCAGAGGACATACAAAATCAGTGAAAATGAAAAACAAGTGGAAAATAACAAAATATGTCTACTTGAAGAGCATATGTGAACCCCTGTGATGGAGTGAGATCAGGTGCCCGGGAGAGTGAGAATGTTATTATTCCTTGATCTTATGACGTATGTATGTGTCACTTCTACACAGTGTTGTTATGCCCTTGTTGTAATGTATGGCTTTGACACATTTATACAGTGTTATTTTATCCCTGTTCTGATGTTGTGTAACTGAGACACATTCGATACAGTGTTTTATACCCCGATGTGATGTGATGTGGCTGTGACACCGTGTGTGTAGTACGTTTATACCCTGCTCTGATGTTGTATGGCTGAAACTCTCTACACAGTGATATCATACTCCTGATCTGATGTTGTTTGCCTGTAACACATTCTATACAGTGTTACTATACCCCTGTCCTGATGATGTGTGTCGGTGATATTTACTACACAGTGTTACTTTACCCCTGTCCCGATGATGTGTGCCGGTGACTTTTACTAAACAGTGTTACTATATCCCTGTCCTAATGTGTACCGGCGACTTTTACTACACAGTGTTACTATACCCCTGTCCTGATGATGTGTGCGGGTGACTTTTACTACACAGTGTTATTATACCCCTGTCCTGATGATGTGTGCTGGTGACTTTTACTACACAGTGTTATTATACCCCTGTCCTGATGTTGTGTGCCGGTGACCTTTACTACACAGTGTTACTATACCCCTGTCCTGATGATGTGTGACTGTCACTTTTACTACACAGTGTTATTATACCTCGGTACTGATGATGTGTGACTGTCACTTTTACTATATACACAGTGTTATTATACCCCTGTACAGACGATGTGTGCCCGTGACATTATACCCCTGTACTGATGTTGTGTGCCTGTAACACTTTCTATACAGTGTTACTATACCCCTGTCCTGATGATGTGTGCCGGTGACTTTTACTAAACAGTGTTACTATACCCATGTCCTGATGTGTATCGGCGACTTTTACTACACAGTGTTACTACACCCCTGTCCTGATGATGTGTGCGGGTGACTTTTACTACACAGTGTTATTATACCTCGGTACTGATGATGTGTGACTGTCACTTTTACTACACAGTGTTATTATACCCCTGTACAGACGATGTGTGCCCGTGACATTATACCCTTGACCTGATGTTGTGTGCCTGTAACACTTTCTATACAGTGTTACTATACCCCTGTCCTGATGATGTGTGACTGTCACTTTTACTACACAATGTTATTATACCCCTGTCCTGATGATGTGTGCCGGTGACTTTTACTACACAGTGTTACTATACCCCTGTCCTGATGATGTGTGCTGGTGACTTTTACTACACAGTGTTATTATACCCCTGTCCTGATGATGTGTGGCGGTGACTTTTACTACACAGTGTTACTATACCCTTGTCCTGATGATATGTGCCGGTGACTTTTACTACACAGTGTTACTATACCCCTGTCCTGGTGATGTGTGGCGGTGACTTTTACTACACAGTGTTACTATACCCCTGTCCTGGTGATGTGTGGCGGTGACTTTTACTACACATTGTTATTATACCCCTGTCCTGATGATGTGTGCTGGTTACTTTTACTACACAGTCTTATTATACCCCTGTCCTGATGTTGTGTGCCGGTGACCTTTACTACACAGTGTTACTATACCCCTGTCCTGATGATGTGTGACTATCACTTTTACTACACAGTCTTATTATACACCTGTACAGACGATGTGTGCCCGTGACATTATACCCCTGTACTGATGTTGTGTGCCGGTGACTTTTACTACACAGTGTTACTATACCCCTGTCCTGATGATGTGTGCTGGTGACTTTTACTACACATTGTTATTATACCCATGTCCTGATGATGTGTGCGGGTGACATTTACTACACAGTATTTTTATACCCCTGTTCTGATGATGTGTGCCGGTGACTTTTACTATACAGTGTTACTATACCCCTGTCCTGATGATGTGTGACTGTCACTTTTACTACACAATGTTACTATACCCCTGTCCTGATGATGTATGGCGATGCCTTTTACTACACAGTGTTACTATACCCCTGTCCTGATGATTTGTGGCGGTGACTTTTACTACACAGTGTTACTATACCCCTGTCCTGATGATGTGTGGTGGTGACTTTTACTTCACAGTGTTACTATACCCTTGTCCTGATGATGTGTGCGGGTGACTTTTACTACACCGTGTTACTATACCCCTGTCCTGATAATGTGTAGCGGTGACTTTTACTAAAGAGTGTTACTATACCCCTGTCCTGATGATGTGTGCGGGTGACTTTTACTACACAGTATTTTTATACCCCTGTTCTGATGATGTGTGCCGGTGACTTTTACTATACAGTGTTACTATACCCCTGTCCTGATGATGTGTGACTGTCACTTTTACTACACAATGTTACTATACCCCTGTCCTGATGATGTATGGCGATGCCTTTTACTACACAGTGTTACTATACCCCTTTCCTGATGATTTGTGGCGGTGACTTTTACTACACAGTGTTACTATACCCCTGTCCTGATGATGTGTGGTGGTGACTTTTACTTCACAGTGTTACTATACCCTTGTCCTGATGATGTGTGCGGGTGACTTTTACTACACCGTGTTACTATACCCCTGTCCTGATAATGTGTAGCGGTGACTTTTACTAAAGAGTGTTACTATACCCCTGTCCTGATGATGTGTGCGGGTGACTTTTACTACACAGTGTTACCATACCCCCGTCCTGATGATGTGTGGCGGTGACTTTTACTACATAGTGTTACTATACACCTTTCCTGATGATGTTTGCGGTGGACTTTTACTACACTGTGTTATTATACCCCTGTCCTGATGATGTTTGCCGGTGACTTTTACTACACAGTGTTACTATATCCCCTGTCCTGATGATGTGTGACTGTCACTTTTACGACACAGTGTTACTATACCCATGTCCTGATGATGTGTGCCGGTGACATTTACTACACAGTCTTATTATACCCCTGTACTGATGTTGTGTGCCGGTGACTTTTACTACACGGTGTTATTATACCCCTGTACTGATGTTGTGTGCCGGTGACTTTTACTACACAGTGTTATTATACCCCTTTCCTGATGATGTGTGCTGGTGACTTTTACTACACAGTGTTATTATACCCCTGTCCTGATGATGTGTGCCGGTGACTTTTACTACACAGTGTTATTATACCCCTATCCTGATAATGTGTGGCGGTGACTCTTACTACACAATGTTATTATACCCCTGTCCTGATGTTGTGTACCGCTGACTTTTACTACACAGTGTTATTATACCCCTGTCCTGATGATGTGTGGCGGTGACTTTTATTACACAGTGTTATTATACCCCTGTCCTGATGATGTGTGCCGGTGACTTTTACTATACAATGGTATTATACCCCTGTCCTGGTGATGTGTGCCGGTGACTTTTACTACACAGTGTTACTATACCGCTGTCCTGATGATATGTGCCGGTGACTTTTACTACACAGTGTTATTATACCCCTGTCCTGATGATGTGTGCCGGTGACTTTTACTAGACAGTGTGACTTTACCCCTGTCCTGATGATGTGTGCCGGTGACTTTTACTACACAGTGTTACTATACCGCTGTCCTGATGATATGTGCCGGTGACTTTTACTACACAGTGTTATTATACCCCTGTCCTGATGATATGTGCCGTTGACTTTTACTACACAGTGTTATTATACCCCTGTCCTGATGTTGTGTGCCGGTGACCTTTACTACACAGTGTTACTATACCCCTTCCTGATGATGTGTGCGCTGTGTGACTGTCTGTGATTTTTACTACCCTGTCCTGATGATTGACTTTACTACAGTGTTACCCCTGTCCTGATGATGTGTGCCGGTGACTTTTACTATACAGTGTTACTATACCCCTGTCCTGATGATGTGTGCCTGTGACTTTTACTACACAGTGTTACTATACCCCTGTCCTGATGATGTTTGCGGGTGACTTTTACTACACAGTGTTATTATACCCCTGTCCTGATGATGTGTGCCGGTGACTTTTACTACACAGTGTTACTATACCCCTGTCCTGATGATGTGTGCAGGTGACTTTTACTACACAGTGTTATTATACCCCTGTCCTGATGATGTGTGCTGGTGACTTTTACTACACAGTGTTATTATACCCCCGTCCTGATGATGTGTAGCGGTGACTTTTACTACATAGTGTTACTATACACCTGTGCTGGTGATGTTTGCGGTGGACTTTTACTACACAGTGTTACTATACCCATGTCCTGATGATGTGTGCCGGTGACTTTTACTAAACAGTGTTAATATACCCCTGTCCTGATGATGTGTGACGGTCACTTTTACTACACATGTTATTATACCCCTTTCCTGATGATGTGTGCTGGTGACTTTTACTACACAGTCTTATTATACCCCTGTCCTGATGTTGTGTGCCGGTAACCTTTACTACACAGTGTTACTATACCCCTGTCCTGATGATGTGTGACTATCACTTTTACTACACAGTGTCATTATACCCCTTTCCTGATGATGTGTGCTGGTGACTTTTACTACACATTCTTATTATACACCTGTCCTGATGATGTGTGCGGGGAATTTTACTACACAGTGTTATTATACCCCTGTCCTGATGATATATGCCGGTGACTTTTACGACACAGTGTTACTATATCCCCTGTCCTGATGATGTGTGACTGTCACTTTTACTACAAAGTGTTACTATACCCATGTCCTCATGATGTGTGCCGGTGATATTTACTACACAGTATTTTTATACCCCTGTTCTGATGATGTGTGCCGGTGACTTTTACTATACAGTGTTACTATACCCCTGTCCTGATGATGTGTGACTGTCACTTTTACTACACAATGTTACTATACCCCTGTCCTGATGATGTATGCGATGCCTTTTACTAAACAGTGTTACTATACACCTGTCCTGATTATTTGTGGCGGTGACTTTTACTACACAGTGTTACTATACCCCTGTCCTGATGATGTGTGCTGGTGACATTTACTACACAGTATTTTTATACCCCTGTTCTGATGATGTGTGCGGGTGACTTTTACTACACCGTGTTACTATACCCCTGTCCTGATAATGTGTAGCGGTGACTTTTACTAAAGAGTGTTATTATACCTCCGTCCTGATGATGTGTGGCAGTGACTTTTACTACATAGTGTTACTATACCCCTGTCCTGATGATGTGTGCGGGTGACTTTTACTACACAGTGTTACCATACCCCTGTCCTGATGATGTGTGCTGGTGACTTTTACTACACAGTGTTATTATACCCCCGTCCTGATGATGTGTGGCGGTGACTTTTACTACATAGTGTTACTATACACCTGTCCTGATGATGTTTGCGGTGGACTTTTACTACACAGTGTTATTATACCCCTGTCCTGATGATGTGTGCCGGTGACTTTTACTACACAGTGTTACCATATCCCCTGTCCTGATGATGTGTGACTGTCATTTGTACGACACAGTGTTACTATACCCATGTCCTGATGATGTGTGCCGGTGACATTTACTACACAGTATTTTTATACCCCTGTTCTGATGATGTGTGCCGGTGACTTTTGCTATACAGTGTTACTATACCTCTGTCCTGATGATGTGTGCGGTTGACTTTTACTACACAATGTTATTATACCCCTGTCCTGATGATGTGTGCCGGTGACTTTTACTGCACAGTGTTATTATACCCCTGTTCTGGTGACCTTTACTACACAATGTTATTATACCCCTGTTCTGATGATGTGTGCGGGTGACTTTTACTACACAGTATTTTTATACCCCTGTTCTGATGATGTGTGCCGGTGACTTTTACTATACAGTGTTACTATACCCCTGTCCTGATGATGTGTGACTGTCACTTTTACTACACAATGTTACTATACCCCTGTCCTGATGATGTATGGCGATGCCTTTTACTACACAGTGTTACTATACCCCTGTCCTGATGATTTGTGGCGGTGACTTTTACTACACAGTGTTACTATACCCCTGTCCTGATGATGTGTGGTGGTGACTTTTACTTCACAGTGTTACTATACCCTTGTCCTGATGATGTGTGCGGGTGACTTTTACTACACCGTGTTACTATACCCCTGTCCTGATAATGTGTAGCGGTGACTTTTACTAAAGAGTGTTACTATACCCCTGTCCTGATGATGTGTGCGGGTGACTTTTACTACACAGTGTTACCATACCCCCGTCCTGATGATGTGTGGCGGTGACTTTTACTACATAGTGTTACTATACACCTGTCCTGATGATGTTTGCGGTTGACTTTTACTACACAGTGTTATTATACCCCTGTCCTGATGATGTTTGCCGGTGACTTTTACTACACAGTGTTACTATATCCCCTGTCCTGATGATGTGTGACTGTCACTTTTACGACACAGTGTTACTATACCCATGTCCTGATGATGTGTGCCGGTGACATTTACTACACAGTATTTTTATACCCCTGTTCTGATGATGTGTGCCGGTGACTTTTGCTATACAGTGTTACTATACCTCTGTCCTGATGATGTATGCGGGTGAATTTTACTACACAATGTTATTATACCCCTGTCCTGATGATGTGTGCCGGTGACTTTTACTACACAGTGTTATTATACCCCTGTTCTGATGATGTGTGCCGGTGACTTTTACTACACAGTGTTATTGTACCCCTATCCTGATAATGTGTGGCGGTGACTTTTACTACACAATGTTATTATACCCCTGTCCTGATGTTGTGTACCGGTGACTTTTACTACACAGTGTTATTATACCACTGTCCTGATGATGTGTGGCGGTGACTTTTATTACACAGTGTTATTATACCCCTGTCCTGATGATGTGTGCCGGTGACTTTTAATATACAATGTTATTATACCCCTGTCCTGGTGATGTGTGCCGGTGACTTTTACTACACAGTGTTACTATACCGCTGTCCTGATGATATGTGCCGGTGACTTTTACTACACAATGTTATTATACCCCTGTCCTGATGATGTGTGCCGGTGAATTTTACTAGACAGTGTGACTTTACCCCTGTCCTGATGATGTGTGCCGGTGACTTTTACTACACAGTGTTACTATACCGCTGTCCTGATGATATGTGCCGGTGACTTTTACTACACAGTGTTATTATACCCCTGTCCTGATGATATGTGCCGTTGACTTTTACTACACAGTGTTATTATACCCCTGTCCTGATGATGTGTGCCGGTGACTTTTACTAGACAGTGTGACTTTACCCCTGTCCTGATGATGTGTGCAGGTGACTTTTACTACACAGTGTTACTATACCCCTGTCCTGATGATGTGTGGCGGTGACTTTTACTACACAGTTTTACTATACCCATGTCCTGATGATTTGTGCGGGTGACATTTACTACACAGTGTTATTATACCCCTTTCCTGATGATGTGTGCCGGTGACTTTTACTACACAGTGTTACTATACCCCTGTCCTGATGATGTGTGCTGGTGACTTTTACTACACAGTCTTATTATACCCCTGTCCTGATGTTGTGTGCCGGTGACCTTTACTACATAGTGTTACTATACCCCTGTCCTGATGATGTGTGACTATCACTTTTACTACACAGTGTTATTATACCCCTTTCCTGATGATGTGTGCTGGTGACTTTTACTACACATTCTTATTATACACCTGTCCTGATGATGTGTGCGGGGGATTTTTACTACACAGTGTTATTATACCCCTGTCCTGATGATATGTGCCGGTGACTTTTACGACACAGTGTTACTATATCCCCTGTCCTGATGATGTGTGACTGTCACTTTTACTACACAGTGTTACTATACCCATGTCCTCATGATGTGTGCCGGTGATATTTACTACACAGTATTTTTATACCCCTGTTCTGATGATGTGTGACTGTCACTTTTACTACACAATGTTACTATACCCCTGTCCTGATGATGTATGGCGATGCCTTTTACTAAACAGTGTTACTATACCCCTGTCCTGATGATTTTTGGCGGTGACTTTTACTACACAGTGTTACTATACCCCTGTCCTGATAATGTGTGGTGGTGACTTTTACTTCACAGTGTTACTATACCCTTGTCCTGATGATGTGTGCGGGTGACTTTTACTACACCGTGTTACTATACCCCTGTCCTGATAATGTGTAGCGGTGACTTTTACTAAAGAGTGTTATTATACCCCCGTCCTGATGATGTGTGGCAGTGACTTTTACTACATAGTGTTACTATACCCCTGTCCTGATGATGTGTGCGGGTGACTTTTACTAAACAGTGTTACCATACCCCTGTCCTGATGATGTGTGCTGGTGACTTTTACTACACAGTGTTATTATACCCCCGTCCTGATGATGTGTGGCGGTGACTTTTACTACATAGTGTTACTATACACCTGTGCTGATGATGTTTGCGGTGGACCCCTGTCCTGATGATGTGTGCCGGTGACTTTTACTACACAGTGTTACCATATCCCCTGTCCTGATGATGTGTGACTGTCACTTTTACTACACATTGTTATTATACCCTTGTCCTGATGATGTGTGCTGGTGACTTTTACTACACAGTCTTATTATACCCCTGTCCTGATGTTGTGTGCCGGTAACCTTTACTACACAGTGTTACTATACCCCTGTCCTGATGATGTGTGACTATCACTTTTACTACACAGTGTCATTATACCCCTTTCCTGATGATGTGTGCTGGTGACTTTTACTACACATTCTTATTATACACCTGTCCTGATGATGTGTGCGGGGGATTTTTACTACACAGTGTTATTATACCCCTGTCCTGATGATATGTGCCGGTGACTTTTACTACAAAGTGTTACTATATCCCTGTCCTGATGATGTGTGACTGTCACTTTTACTACAAAGTGTTACTATACCCATGTCCTCATGATGTGTGCCGGTGATATTTACTACACAGTATTTTTATACCCCTGTTCTGATGATGTGTGCCGGTGACTTTTACTATACAGTGTTACTATACCCCTGTCCTGATGATGTGTGACTGTCACTTTTACTACACAATGTTACTATACCCCTGTCCTGATGATGTATGGCGATGCCTTTTACTAAACAGTGTTACTATACCCCTGTCCTGATTATTTGTGGCGGTGACTTTTACTACACAGTGTTACTATACCCCTGTCCTGATGATGTGTGGCGGTGACTTTTACTTCACAGTGTTACTATACCCTTGTCCTGATGATGTGTGCGGGTGACTTTTACTACACCGTGTTACTATACCCCTGTCCTGATAATGTGTAGCGGTGACTTTTACTAAAGAGTGTTATTATACCTCCGTCCTGATGATGTGTGGCAGTGACTTTTACTACATAGTGTTACTATACCCCTGTCCTGATGATGTGTGCGGGTGACTTTTACTACACAGTGTTACCATACCCCTGTCCTGATGATGTGTGCTGGTGACTTTTACTACACAGTGTTATTATACCCCCGTCCTGATGATGTGTGGCGGTGACTTTTACTACATAGTGTTACTATACACCTGTCCTGATGATGTTTGCGGTGGACTTTTACTACACAGTGTTATTATACCCCTGTCCTGATGATGTGTGCCGGTGACTTTTACTACACAGTGTTACCATATCCCCTGTCCTGATGATGTGTGACTGTCATTTGTACGACACAGTGTTACTATACCCATGTCCTCATGATGTGTGCCGGTGACATTTACTACACAGTATTTTTATACCCCTGTTCTGATGATGTGTGCCGGTGACTTTTGCTATACAGTGTTACTATACCTCTGTCCTGATGATGTGTGCGGTTGACTTTTACTACACAATGTTATTATACCCCTGTCCTGATGATGTGTGCCGGTGACTTTTACTGCACAGTGTTATTATACCCCTGTTCTGGTGACCTTTACTACACAATGTTATTATACCCCTGTTCTGATGATGTGTGCCGGTGACTTTTACTAAACAGTGTTACTATACCCCTGTCCTGATGATTTTTGGCGGTGACTTTTACTACACAGTGTTACTATACCCCTGTCCTGATAATGTGTGGTGGTGACTTTTACTTCACAGTGTTACTATACCCTTGTCCTGATGATGTGTGCGGGTGACTTTTACTACACCGTGTTACTATACCCCTGTCCTGATAATGTGTAGCGGTGACTTTTACTAAAGAGTGTTATTATACCCCCGTCCTGATGATGTGTGGCAGTGACTTTTACTACATAGTGTTACTATACCCCTGTCCTGATGATGTGTGCGGGTGACTTTTACTAAACAGTGTTACCATACCCCTGTCCTGATGATGTGTGCTGGTGACTTTTACTACACAGTGTTATTATACCCCGTCCTGATGATGTGTGGCGGTGACTTTTACTACATAGTGTTACTATACACCTGTGCTGATGATGTTTGCGGTGGACTTTTACTACACAGTGTTATTATACCCCTGTCCTGATGATGTGTGCCGGTGACTTTTACTACACAGTGTTACCATATCCCCTGTCCTGATGATGTGTGACTGTCACTTTTACTACACATTGTTATTATACCCTTGTCCTGATGATGTGTGCTGGTGACTTTTACTACACAGTCTTATTATACCCCTGTCCTGATGTTGTGTGCCGGTAACCTTTACTACACAGTGTTACTATACCCCTGTCCTGATGATGTGTGACTATCACTTTTACTACACAGTGTCATTATACCCCTTTCCTGATGATGTGTGCTGGTGACTTTTACTACACATTCTTATTATACACCTGTCCTGATGATGTGTGCGGGGGATTTTTACTACACAGTGTTATTATACCCCTGTCCTGATGATATGTGCCGGTGACTTTTACGACACAGTGTTACTATATCCCCTGTCCTGATGATGTGTGACTGTCACTTTTACTACAAAGTGTTACTATACCCATGTCCTCATGATGTGTGCCGGTGATATTTACTACACAGTATTTTTATACCCCTGTTCTGATGATGTGTGCCGGTGACTTTTACTATACAGTGTTACTATACCCCTGTCCTGATGATGTGTGACTGTCACTTTTACTACACAATGTTACTATACCCCTGTCCTGATGATGTATGCGATGCCTTTTACTAAACAGTGTTACTATACCCCTGTCCTGATTATTTGTGGCGGTGACTTTTACTACACAGTGTTACTATACCCCTGTCCTGATGATGTGTGGCGGTGACTTTTACTTCACAGTGTTACTATACCCTTGTCCTGATGATGTGTGCGGGTGACTTTTACTACACCGTGTTACTATACCCCTGTCCTGATAATGTGTAGCGGTGACTTTTACTAAAGAGTGTTATTATACCTCCGTCCTGATGATGTGTGGCAGTGACTTTTACTACATAGTGTTACTATACCCCTGTCCTGATGATGTGTGCGGGTGACTTTTACTACACAGTGTTACCATACCCCTGTCCTGATGATGTGTGCTGGTGACTTTTACTACACAGTGTTATTATACCCCCGTCCTGATGATGTGTGGCGGTGACTTTTACTACATAGTGTTACTATACACCTGTCCTGATGATGTTTGCGGTGGACTTTTACTACACAGTGTTATTATACCCCTGTCCTGATGATGTGTGCCGGTGACTTTTACTACACAGTGTTACCATATCCCCTGTCCTGATGATGTGTGACTGTCATTTGTACGACACAGTGTTACTATACCCATGTCCTCATGATGTGTGCCGGTGACATTTACTACACAGTATTTTTATACCCCTGTTCTGATGATGTGTGCCGGTGACTTTTGCTATACAGTGTTACTATACCTCTGTCCTGATGATGTGTGCGGTTGACTTTTACTACACAATGTTATTATACCCCTGTCCTGATGATGTGTGCCGGTGACTTTTACTGCACAGTGTTATTATACCCCTGTTCTGGTGACCTTTACTACACAATGTTATTATACCCCTGTTCTGATGATGTGTGCCGGTGACTTTTACTACACAGTGTTATTATACCCCTGTCCTTATACTGTGTGGCGGTGACGTTTACTACACAATGTTATTATACCCCTGTCCTGATGTTGTGTACCGGTGACTTTTACTACACAATGTTATTATACCCCTGTCCTGATGATGTGTGGCGGTGACTTATTACACAGTGTTACTATACCCCTGTCCTGGTGATGTGTGGCGGTGACTTTTACTATACAATGTTATTATACCCCTGTCCTGATGATGTGTGACTGTCACTTTTACTACACAATGTTACTATACCCCTGTCCTGATGATGTATGGCGATGCCTTTTACTAAACAGTGTTACTATACCCCTGTCCTGATTATTTGTGGCGGTGACTTTTACTACACAGTGTTACTATACCCCTGTCCTGATGATGTGTGGCGGTGACTTTTACTTCACAGTGTTACTATACCCTTGTCCTGATGATGTGTGCGGGTGACTTTTACTACACCGTGTTACTATACCCCTGTCCTGATAATGTGTAGCGGTGACTTTTACTAAAGAGTGTTATTATACCTCCGTCCTGATGATGTGTGGCAGTGACTTTTACTACATAGTGTTACTATACCCCTGTCCTGATGATGTGTGACTGTCACTTTTACTACACAGTGTTACTATACCCATGTCCTCATGATGTGTGCCGGTGATATTTACTACACAGTATTTTTATACCCCTGTTCTGATGATGTGTGACTGTCACTTTTACTACACAATGTTACTATACCCCTGTCCTGATGATGTATGGCGATGCCTTTTACTAAACAGTGTTACTATACCCCTGTCCTGATGTTGTGTGCCGGTGACCTTTACTACACAGTGTTACTATACCCCTGTCCTGATGATGTGTGGTGGTGACTTTTACTTCACAGTGTTACTATACCGCTGTCCTGATGATATGTGCCGGTGACTTTTACTACACAGTGTTATTATACCCCTGTCCTGATAATGTGTAGCGGTGACTTTTACTAAAGAGTGTTATTATACCCCCGTCCTGATGATGTGTGGCAGTGACTTTTACTACATAGTGTTACTATACCCCTGTCCTGATGATGTGTGCGGGTGACTTTTACTACACAGTGTTACCATACCCCTGTCCTGATGATGTGTGCTGGTGACTTTTACTACACAGTGTTATTATACCCCCGTCCTGATGATGTGTGGCGGTGACTTTTACTACATAGTGTTACTATACACCTGTGCTGATGATGTTTGCGGTGGACTTTTACTACACAGTGTTATTATACCCCTGTCCTGATGATGTGTGCCGGTGACTTTTACTACACAGTGTTACCATATCCCCTGTCCTGATGATGTGTGACTGTCACTTTTACTACACATTGTTATTATACCCTGTCCTGGTGATGTGTGCTGGTGACTTTTACTACACAGTCTTATTATACCCCTGTCCTGATGTTGTGTGCCGGTAACCTTTACTACACAGTGTTACTATACCCCTGTCCTGATGATGTGTGACTATCACTTTTACTACACAGTGTCATTATACCCCTTTCCTGATGATGTGTGCTGGTGACTTTTACTACACATTCTTATTATACACCTGTCCTGATGATGTGTGCGGGGAATTTTACTACACAGTGTTATTATACCCCTGTCCTGATGATATATGCCGGTGACTTTTACGACACAGTGTTACTATATCACCTGTCCTGATTATGTGTGACTGTCACATTTACTACAAAGTGTTACTATACCATGTCCTCATGATGTGTGGCGTTGATTTTTACTACACAGTATTTTTATACCCCTGTTCTGATGATGTGTGCCGGTGACTTTTACTATACAGTGTTACTATACCCCTGTCCTGATGATGTGTGACTGTCACTTTTACTACACAATGTTACTATACCCCTGTCCTGATGATGTATGGCGATGCCTTTTACTAAACAGTGTTACTATACCCCTGTCCTGATTATGTGTGGCGGTGACTTTTACTACACAGTGTTACTATACCCCTGTCCTGATGATGTGTGGCGGTGACTTTTACTACACAGTGTTACTATACCCCTGTCCTGATGATGTGTGCGGGTGACTTTTACTACACAGTGTTACTATACCCCTGTCCTGATAATGTGTAGCGGTGACTTTTACTAAAGAGTGTTATTATACCCCCGTCCTGATGATGTGTGCGGGTGACTTTTACTACACAGTGTTACTATACCCCTGTCCTGATGATGTATGCGGGTGAATTTTACTACACAGTGTTACCATACCCCTGTCCTGATGATGTGTGCTGGTGACTTTTACTACACAGTGTTATTATACCCCCGTCCTGATGATGTGTGGCGGTGACTTTTACTACATAGTGTTACTATACACCTGTCCTGATGATGTTTGCGGTGGACTTTTACTACACAGTGTTATTATACCCCTGTCCTGATGATGTGTGCCGGTGACTTTTACTACACAGTGTTACCATATCCCCTGTCCTGATGATGTGTGACTGTCATTTGTACGACACAGTGTTACTATACCCATGTCCTCATGATGTGTGCCGGTGACATTTACTACACAGTATTTTTATACCCCTGTTCTGATGATGTGTGCCGGTGACTTTTGCTATACAGTGTTACTATACCTCTGTCCTGATGATGTGTTCTTATGACTTTTACTACACAATGTTATTATACCCCTGTCCTGATGATGTGTGCCGGTGACTTTTACTGCACAGTGTTATTATACCCCTGTTCTGGTGACCTTTACTACACAATGTTATTATACCCCTGTTCTGATGATGTGTGCCGGTGACTTTTACTACACAGTGTTATTATACCCCTGTCCTTATAATGTGTGGCGGTGACTTTTACTACACAATGTTATTATACCCCTGTCCTGATGTTGTGTACCGGTGACTTTTACTACACAATGTTATTATACCCCTGTCCTGATGATGTGTGGCGGTGACTTATTACACAGTGTTACTATACCCCTGTCCTGGTGATGTGTGGCGGTGACTTTTACTAAACAATGTTAATATACCCCTGTCCTGATTATGTGTGTCTGTGACTTTTACTAAAGAGTGTTAATATACCACAGTCCTGATGATGTTTGGCGTTGACTTTTACTACACAGTGTTACTATACCCCTGTCCTGATGATGTGTGGCGGTGACTTTTACTACACAGTGTTACTATACCCCTGTCCTGATGATGTGTGGCGGTGACTTTTACTACACAGTGTTACTATACCCCTGTCCTGATGATGTGTGCTGGTGACTTTTACTTCACAGTGTTACTATACCCTGTCCTGATGATGTGTGCGGGTGACTTTTACTACACCGTGTTACTATACCCCTGTCCTGATAATGTGTAGCGGTGACTTTTACTAAAGAGTGTTATTATACCTCCGTCCTGATGATGTGTGGCAGTGACTTTTACTACATAGTGTTACTATACCCCTGTCCTGATGATGTGTGCGGGTGACTTTTACTACACAGTGTTACCATACCCCTGTCCTGATGATGTGTGCTGGTGACTTTTACTACACAGTGTTATTATACCCCCGTCCTGATGATGTGTGGCGATGACTTTTACTACATAGTGTTACTATACCCCTGTCCTGATGATGTGTGCCGGTGACTTTTACTACACAGTGTTACCATATCCCCTGTCCTGATGATGTGTGACTGTCACTTTTACGACACAGTGTTACTATACCCATGTCCTGATGATGTGTGCCGGTGACATTTACTACACAGTATTTTTATACCCCTGTTCTGATGATGTGTGCCGGTGACTTTTGCTATACAGTGTTACTATACCTCTGTCCTGATGATGTGTGCGGTTGACTTTTACTACACAATGTTATTATACCCCTGTCCTGATGATGTGTGCCGGTGACTTTTACTGCACAGTGTTATTATACCCCTGTTCTGGTGACCTTTACTACACAATGTTATTATACCCCTGTTCTGATGATGTGTGCCGGTGACTTTTACTACACAGTGTTATTATACCCCTGTCCTTATACTGTGTGGCGGTGACGTTTACTACACAATGTTATTATACCCCTGTCCTGATGTTGTGTACCGGTGACTTTTACTACACAATGTTATTATACCCCTGTCCTGATGATGTGTGGCGGTGACTTATTACACAGTGTTACTATACCCCTGTCCTGGTGATGTGTGGCGGTGACTTTTACTATACAATGTTATTATACCCCTGTCCTGGTGATGTGTGCCGGTGACTTTTACTACACAGTGTTACTATACCGCTGACCTAATGATATGTGCCGGTGACTTTTACTACAGAGTGTTATTATACCCCTGTCCTGATGATGTGTGCCGGTGACTTTAACCAGACAGTGTGACTTTACCCCTGTCCTGATGATGTGTGCCGGTGACTTTTACTACACAGTGTTACTATACCCCTGTCCTGGTGATGTGTGGCGGTGACTTTTACTACACAGTGTTACTATACCCATGTCCTGATGATTTGTGCGGGTGACATTTACTACACAGTGTTATTATACCTCTTTCCTGATGATGTGTGCCGGTGACTTTTACTACACAGTGTTATTATACCCCCGTCCTGATGATGTGTGCCGGTGACTTTTACTTCACAGTGTTACTATACCCTTGTCCTGATGATGTGTGCCGGTGACTTTTACTACACAGTGTTACTATACCCCCGTCCTGATGATGTGTGCCGGTGACTTTTACTACACAGTGTTACTATACCCCTGTCCTGATGATGTGTGCCGGTGACTTTTACTACACAGTGTTATTATACCCCTGTCCTGATGATGTGTGCGGGTGACTTTTACTACACAGTGTTACTATACCCCCGTCCTGATGATATGTGCGGGTGACTTTTACTACACAGTGTTACTATACCCCAGTCCTGATGATGTGTGCCGGTGACTTTTACTACACCGTGTTACTATACCCCTGTCCTGGTGATGTGTGTCGGTGACATTTACTACACCGTGTTACTATACCCCTGTCCTGGTGATGTGTGGCGGTGACTTTTACTACACCGTGTTACTATACCCCTGTCCTGGTGATGTGTGGCGGTGACTTTTACTACACCGTATTACTATACCCCTGTCCTGGTGATGTGTGGCGGTGACTTTTACTACACCGTGTTACTAAACCCCTGTCCTGGTGATGTGTGGCGGTGACTTTTACTACACCGTGTTACTATACCCCTGTCCTGGTGATGTGTGGCGGTGACTTTTACTACACATTGTTATTATACACCTGTCCTGATGATGTGTGCCGGTGACTTTTACTACACAGTGTTACTATACCCCTGTCCTGGTGATGTGTGGCGGTGACTTTTACTACACAGTGTTACTATACCCCTGTCCTGGTGATGTGTGGCGGTGACTTTTACTACACATTGTTATAATACACCTGTCCTGATGATGTGTGGCGGTGACTTTTACTACACAGTGTTACTATACCCCTGTCCTGGTGATGTGTGGCGGTGACTTTTACTACACCGTGTTACTATACCCCTGTCCTGGTGATGTGTGGCGGTGACTTTTACTACACCGTGTTACTATACCCCTGTCCTGGTGATATGTGGCGGTGACTTTTACTACACCGTGTTACTATACCCCTGTCCTGGTGATGTGTGGCGGTGACTTTTACTACACATTGTTATTATACACCTGTCCTGATGATGTGTGGCGGTGACTTTTACTACACCGTGTTACTATACCCCTGTCCTGATGATGTGTGACTGTGATACTTCCTATAGAGTGTTATTATACAGTGTTATTGTTCCTCTGTACTGGTGTTCTATGGATGTGACACTGTCTGTTCAGTGTTATTATATCTGATATTGTGTGTGACAAGTTCTACACAGTTTGCTATTAAACACCTGTACTGATATTGTGAGACTGTCTAAACGTTTTTTATTCTCTTTCCTGATGCTGTGTTACTGTGACACATTTTATATCGTGCTATTATACCCCTGTTCTGGTGGTATATGCCTGTGACATGTTTCATTCAGTGTTTATAATTTTAACTTCATCTATGGACTGCCTGTCTATAAGCACGATTAAGATAAAAAATGAATCTTAATCAAAAGAATTACGAATTACAACAAATGATTTACAAAATTTTTTTATAATAATTGTGCCATTGTAACTAAATAATTTGAATTGCACTGTTCGCTGAAAGTTACTAAGATGTGATCTAGAAACATGGTTCGCTTACATAAGCTACTTAAATGTACTACACCACACTGTTCACTAAGGAAACCTACTGAGATGTGAATAAATTAATTTAAAACGCTACCTTCTGTTCTGCCTTCTTACATCACTAGAACACCGAACGACTATGTTCAGACTAATGCTACAGTCCTTTATATAATCATTGGTCGATAGATGATCTAAAATACTCATTATGGATGTTTTCGGTATACTGGTTTGATATTTTTACTCTTGTCAAAAGTTTATAGAATATCTTTTTAACACACAGTTACCTCATGCTGTTGTCGCTCTAAAAATTTTTGATATCATACTCTTACTCTACATTACTATTAGTGTTTATATATTTTTATGACCTCTCAACCTGAGATACTGGTTGATCCTGTTTCTCTATGTATGAGGTTATTTATGAATTTTAAAATATGTGTCTTTTGATTGTGTTGCATTTGCGATGAGTGGGAAGATGGGCCCGTTTGTTCTCAATTGACCGTCCTAAATCGGTATGGCATCTGTTGTACAATCAATATTTTTGTAATGTCATTTCATGTATCTCATTACTTGTTACCAAACAATTTATTGTACATCTCCTTGGTGACTTCTACACTACAGCTAAGTCAGATGCCTTTCCTTTTCCCTCTGAAATGCTTAATGGATCTAATTTTGCATTTTCGCCAATTTGTTTTTCACGTTGTATCACTTTCATTAAGGTTGAAGGCGCAGTTACAGTTCAACCACTTGCCTATGATGTCAAGGGATTCAAAGACTACTTCTTGGCACTCAAGCCCAACAACAATAGCAGAAATCCTTGGTTTATTGAATATTGGGAACAACAGTTCCAATGCAAATATCCGAATTCTCCATGGACACCATACAATCAGAACCACAACATCACGTGTACAGGGTTTGAGGTTCTTGACGCTGACAGTTTTAATATGGAAGCCCAGCTACAGTTTGTGAGCGATGCCCTGATGGCTTTTGCATACGCCTTGACTGTACGCACTATAATTATTTACAAATATCACTTTGATACATGTTTGGGAAATTAAACTTTATTTTTGTCTTGCGGATCGCTTTTATATGACTTGCCTGATATGATAAATTGCTTGGAGAATTTTGATTGGCATGCATTGATGCAGTATCGAACATATTAAATATGAAATACATTTAATCAGGAAACCTTACATAAGGAAAGCTTAACTACAATATATATCACAAACATTATAAATACATATATTTATTTATTGTACACAACACTTAGCGAAACGCATATGCATCTAAATTAATCATATCAACGCATTACCAAATTGATCCCTCAGATACGTTGAAGCAATTCCAAGACTAATGAATGTCAGTTCAGTCCCTTCAGTGGTATATGTATATCACTCTTTTGTTAGGCCTTAATAAATTCTTCTGATAGCCTAGTTGTGTCAGTATTTGTCAATATTTGTTATCTAAATTATTGATAATGTTTGTATCATATATGTTTAGGATATACAGAGAGAAGTATGTGGTAGAAAACCAGGACTTTGTAAAGATATGAATCCAGTTGATGGGGCAAAGCTCAAAGAAACTTTACTCAGGGTGAATTTTACAGGTACTTTTTAACTTGCAAATTTGACAGTTTTTATCAAATGTCCAACTGAAACTTTTTTCATCAAAGCCTAATTTTACGCCCCTCCCTAAATTTGTGGGTTTTTTTTACTTTCAAGTTTGATGACCTTGTTAAATGTTCAATGGAGACTATTTGGTAGCAATGAGCCTTGCTTGATATCTATAGAATTATTTTACGTTGTTAGTCCACATAAAGTTATATATTACCGAACTATATATTAAGGGTTGGAACTGAACATTTGGTTTCAGATTAAGAATTGTAAGTTGACATTTTATAAAATAAGGAATACTTGCCATGGTTAAGCATTAATTTTATTTATGATGAAGGTGTTTATGACCATAACATAAATAATGAAGTATAACTGGACATTTGATTCAGTGTATGGAGTGATACAGTGAAATATATATTTCATATTATATTGTATATGACGTGGTGTTCAGTTGTTGAAGCACATTTATTTGGTTTAATGTGAAATAGGTTCATTTCAGTACATTAAGACCTACCACACTGAAAAATTATAGTACATGTATGATTTTTCGTAATAAAACATGTTGAACCACTTATAATGAGATACATTCCAAATTAACGATATCAAGCCTAGTACACGCAATAACGTACATTGGTCACATTTTATTTTTGATTCGCGTGTGTTCCATTACAGCGGAATTTGCAGTGCCATAACTTTATTCTGAATATCAGACGTCCAGTGGTAGTTCTCTTTACAATTTACTCTTTTGACAACGTAGAACTTTAAAACACAATATTATCCAGCCCCACTGCTCTATACTTGGATATTGGACTAAATATTTACAAACCTGGTAAATTTACTGCTAAATCGTATTGAGAAACATGGCGACTTGAATTGTTAGCTTTTTATTTACATAAAAAGTATATGACTAAAATGCCCAACAATAGTCAATAACGAATTATTGTACAATGTTTGGAAATCACGGAGCCCTTGAAGAATCAGAGGTGGGATAAGGTGCTATGTAGGAGTAAGCATCGGTGAAATTTATCATATGTTAAATCGTGTGATACTATGTAATAATATAAACGTAATATAAACGGTGTAACAAGGGCTTCAATCACATTATGAAGTCCACACATTGGATAATGATTTCTGATAAATGAAAGGTCAGAATAGCGACCGTAAAACTGTGGGGAATGTAGACTTCAAACATGGTGTTTCGTATTCTTGGGATATAAACTTCATGCCTTGGTAAATAGAAGATTCATAGTCTGCTCGATCATTTCGGATCAGTTGTGACACATAGATATCATACGCATGTGATAACATAATATTACTACAAATACATAGAAAGTTAACACTACAAAAATTGATATGGATACGTTTGTCATATAGTGATGCAGAAATTTTGCCGTCGTTATCAATACCAAGAAGAAGATCTAAGTCGGAAGCGCAGGAACTGGATGATTTTGTTGTATCTATAATTTTAAGTTTGTTAGGATATATTGCGTGTACATATCTAAGTTTTTATGATTTACAGACGATACATTATCGATACATCTGAATGATAAATTTAAGGTTTTCTTCCAGTGGCAAACCTTTCTTTTTCAATATATTTTTGCATATAGTAAAATTCAGTGTGCAGTCATTTCACACGCAGAGGCAAAGGGCTTACTTGATATCCCAGGGAAATGAAAGGTCGCGCCTTGTATTGACAATTTCCTGAGTGCGACTTCAATTGTGACATTCCGATCCATTATGCCTACATGCTAAATCTTTTTATGCTTCAACATTCCTAAAGTTCTGTATTTAGTATTTCTTGGTGTGTATGATATTAATAAGACAATAGTAAGTATATGAGTCACAATGTCATGCAACCAAAAGACATACAAAATTAGCAAAAATGGAAAATCAGATGCAAAACAAAAAAAGCATCAACAAAGGAAAATAAGTGAACCCCAAAAATGAGAGTGAGATCAGTTGCCTGAGGAGATTAGGCATCTCCTGCTTACCAATTACATCTGTCACTCAAGTCCAGTAGAATATGCCGAATCAGTTTAATATCAAAAATGGGTGTCGAATTCAGCTTTTTGATAGTCAGGATAGGTGTTCAATCCATAGCAGTGACAAGTGGATATAGTGTTAACAATATCAATTAACAAGTACTATTAATGTTGGATAATAGCAAATAAACGATAGGTAACATATACATGATACATCAATATCGAAGAAGTACCAAACCGTTAATCACTCTCAAAGTCCAAGGACAGAAAAAAAAAAGGAATTACTGGCTCAGTTATGTGGCAGAAGTCACCATGAAGCTATACAATATATGAATATAAATAATATACTAGAAAATAGAACACATTACAAATATTTGATTGTAGTGCAATTACGATACCGACTTAGGCCCGTCATATAGTCCCCACCGCCCTGTTAGTCAGCGTGCAACGTTCAAGTAAAAGTCTGCATAAGACTGTAGAGGGGCCAAATACAAGACCTATAGTCTTTTTGATGATCTCAATATCATATTGTCTATTAAGAAGACGTTTGACTATTTTATTACATGATAAAATAACGTTATCGGAGCCTTTTACTTTCCTTAGTTTATATCCCAGATCACCGTAAAAATTAGGATGGGAAATACCATTGGATACATACTGTTGAAAAGAAATGTTTCCAAATTTAGATAGAAGTTTTGACTAAGATCTGAAGAATTTGCCGAATGTTTTTCTTAGCTTGTGATATCTGTAACCCTGAGTTAAAAGTTTAGTAGTAATTTGTAAATTTCGTTTATGAAAGTCCAAAACATCGGTGCAGCCTCTGACAAATCGAACTAATTGAGATATATAGATACCATATGATGGGAGTCGAGGGACATCGCCATCCAAGTAAGGGAAATTTACAATAGGAAATCCAAAATCCTCACGTTCATCATAAATATTAGTATATATTAGGTTGTTGATAATTTTGATGTTTAAATCTAAGAAAGGTGTAGATTTATCTCAAGTATTAGCTTTATTCAATGTGAGCTCTGGTGGATATATTTCTGATATATATTGTTCGAATTCAGGGTTGCCGATAACCGAAATGTCATCCAGATATCTGCAAGTATTATTAAATTTGTCAATGAGGTCAAAACATTTTGATTTTTGAATAGAAACCATAAAATCCCTCTCATAACAATAAAGAAATAAATCTGCTATCAGAGGCGTGCAGTTAGTACCCATAGGAATCCCAATTATTTGTTGATATATCTTGCCATCAAATTGCACAAAAATATTATTCATGAGAAAGTCTAGTGCTTTACATAATTCCTTGCAAGTCCAGTATTTATATGAAGTATATTGTTTGTTGGAAAAGAATCCGGAGTTATTGGAAGTTCATATGTACGGTTTAGATTCTCTGCGAAAACACCATTGTATAAGAGACAGCAACTTGCTTTTAATCAAATCATAAGGCAGAGATGTATAAAGTGTAGAAAAATCAAATGTAGAAATTTGAGTCGCTTTGAAATTTAGCGAAAGAAGTTTGTCTATAACTTCATGAGAATTTTTAATCGACCAAAAGTAATTGATGTTACTATTATGAAATGCGACATCACAATATTTGATAACATGATCTTTTATAGCAGTAAGAGCAGACGTAATATGCTTCGATAGTACCGTAGTAGAGCAGTTGCTAGAATTAGATATGAAACGTGATTTATATGGACTTTTTTGTAGTTTTGGGAGCCAATATATGGTTGGTAGATCAGATTTATCAGTTTTAATTTTGAAGTCGGACGTGAGGTGATCGTGCAAGGTGCTGTCTTTTGAGGTAGGGCTTTCCACATATGTATGAGTGGAGTTTAATTCGTTTTTAAGTACTTCAATATAATATAGTTTTCAAACGACTAATATGTTATTACCTGCTTTATCAGCAGGAACAAAGGCATATTTAGCATTAAGTCAGCTATCTTCTTCAGATACAAAATCGTGTTGTTTCACTACGGTACATTGTTGTTAGTGCCATAGTCATGTGACACCAGTTACTTTCGTATTTTTCAAAAAGGAACTGTTGTGAACCCCGAAATACTGAAAAATTCCGAGGTGAGACAAGGTGCCCGGGGAGAGTAAGCGTCTCCTGTTTGCATGCATCACCCGTCACAGCAGTTCTTAGGAAACATGTCAAAATCAAGAGTTTTGGTTTCCTAATTGTACATACGAAAATGCAAACTGGTATACAAATTCATATTTGGTGTTCACTGAACAGGTCATTTAGTCGCATTCCAGATTATTATCAATCATTCTAGAAAGAGGCACATCATATTTTCGTACCAGATCCCCATAGCGACCGTAGAACTAGATATGATATTAACAAAAGAAGATAGCAAATATTAGATTGGTATGATATTACCACAAGATAGAATGGACATGATCCGTATGGTTTTTAAATGCAGGTTGAACTACTAAACTTGTTAAAAGTACCGTATTCTTTACTATTTCGACTTCAGAAGGCAAATAAAAATCGGAACCATCCATACGAACCGCACACTCGAAGTTCATGACATTAATGATAAGTTAGCAATAAGATTAAAACATTCAAATGTGGTAAATGGGAACATGGATCATAAAGCTTCCACGAGATGAGGCACACAGGAAGAGTAGCGTATTTTGCTGGGAAGCTACTCCCTCAGTGTGTAATTTCACGGTCCATTCGAGCCATAATATAAAGGGAATTTATCCGATATGAAAAACTCAGACTCAGAAATTCAGTTCTATTGGAGTTTGTTGGCAGATAGAGGAGTGCATTTTCTTAATATTGATCAAATGCATATTGCAAACGGAAAAAAAGAAAACATCTGATTCTGTTGCATGCGAAAAGTTGCAAAGGACATGCAGACAGTGAAACAATAACATCACGATAATATTAAATTATAATGCAATTAGTGTTCCGATTTAGGACTGTCAATTGAAATAACAATAGATGTAATAGATGTAATCTTCCCACTTTTCAGAAAAGCAATTCAGTTAAAGAACATACATTGTTATATTTATAAATAATCCCTAGTATTGAGAAAAGGGAAGGAAACATTGTCGAAATTTTATGAGATAGAATGGCATTTAGAGAATAAGTACCAAACCTTTGCTCTGTCACTCTGAAATCGAACTAAGATTCCTAACTGTCAAACAGCATATGGTTCACGACCTCGTCTCCTCTGATACGGTTAATATTAGGTCATAAATTCCACACAGCCTAATTCGTCAAAGTGCAACCCCGAAGGAAAAGTCTTTCTATGCATTGCACATAGATATAATAGAAAATTATATCTAGAGTTGACTGTACGAGTAGAATATCTATTTCATATAATAATACATATTTTAATAACTTTCTTATGATACATAATTAGCCAAGCTGTTGATGCGCAGGTCGTTAGGGTCAAGTAATTACGCGTATTGCATAACGATCACTTAATCAATTAAGACTTCGTTTCAGTTTATCAAAATGCCATTCAGCATATAGATTACAGTTATAATCTGCTAATAAGAAGCCATTGACGAGATAAACCAGGTAAATTTTGATAAGGGGACTGGAAAAATGCAGTCAATACAAGCATGGTAATCGACATATCCGGGACAGATTTATTTAGATTATGAAGGAAAAAAGTTGGGATTGACGACTGATTTCGAGATAAACCAGGTTGTCGAGATATCGAAGTTTACCTGTATATATATTATGTGGATTTTTTTATTTTACGGGGTTAAATATTAACTATTAGTCCTAAATAACATTTCAAAAGAAATACTAGGAATATGGACAGTTGCCAACGATTAATCATATAATCCTTGTATGTAAGGACGACTACCCTTTTACTATCCAAAATTCGGAGGGTACAAATTTGTTCTATATTTGTAACTCAGAGATATCCAAGCTAGAAATCAAGTTTTGTGAATATGAACATTTTAATTAGTACACTTGGTTCATCCCCTGCATAATGCTTTGCGATTTCTGCGTATTCTTGCGCAGAATACATTTATATTTCCTCCTGACCTTGTACGTAAAACAATGATCAAGTCAATAAACATAAGCTAGTGAAACATATCACCGTTTTGTATTTATGCTTTATTCATTGTTTGTCTAATTATGGCACCTAATCCCACCCCTGCATTTTTTTTTCCACGGGTCCGTGATTGCCTTTATTCACTATTTTGTATCGATATTCTGATAGAAAGAAAAAAGAGGAGTTACCGGCTCAGTTATGTGGCAGAAGTCACCATGGAGCTATACAATACATGAATATAAATAATATAATAGAACATTTAACACATTATAAAAATATTTGATTGTAGTGCAATTACGATACCGACTTAGGACGGTCATTTAATTTGACAAAAGCCAAACAAATGGTGTGGTTAACCGGTTTACGGGCCCACCTTCCCACTCACCGTAACAGCAGAACAATCAAAAGACGTACATTTAAAAATTTATAAATAATCCTGATGGATCGATATTCTGATGGAACATTACTCGGTATCTTATGATTCTAGGTTGCATTTAAGGAAATGTAATTACTGATATATTGGACAAAGAGTTTGGTTAGAAAAGGTTTGCGCGATTCTTAGTTTTGATTACTGTATCTAAGAGGGTGAAAAGTTGAAAGAAATTCCGAGCGTAAATATCCCGCTATACGGTATGAAGAAAGCTTTATTCAACTTTCTTTGGCTTTTCACACGAGATTGTGTACATTTCATGAAGACAAATAAGGACATACACTTTATTCAATATCAAAGTTTGCACATTTAATTATTAACAGTTCAGTGTTGACACTGGACGATTGAATGGCCTTTAGTTCATGCCTTCTTTATATATTGTAATACTGATTTATTCCAATCGGTTTTGTCGATATTCAGGTCTTTCTGGGGAAGACTTCAGGTTTCTTCCGAATGGCGACGGTCCTGCACGTTATCGTATACTTAACTTCAGAAGAAGTGATCAAGGACAATTCGAGTGGAAGCCAGTAGGACTCTTTAAAGATGGTCAATTACAAAATGTAAGTTATAAATGGGGTATAATAACTGTAAGATCATACATTATAAATTAATTGAGTGCACCGTATGTGCATTTCTGCATATTCTTTTCAAATGATAATGCTGTTTACTGAAATAAAACGGGATTGCGGAATACGAAATTCACTAGTTCATGCAATATTGTCACTGACGCTGTGGACATTAATGGACCCGTAGAAACCACCCACATATACAAAAAGATCACTGACACTGTGGACATTAATGGACCAGTAGACACCACCCACATATACAAATAGATCCGTGAGACTGGTGACATTAATAGACCCGTGAAACCACCCACATATACGAAAAGATCACTGACACTGTGGACATTAATCGACCCGTAGAAACCACCCACATATACGAAAAAATCACTGACACTGTAGACATTAATGGACCAGTAGACACCACCCACATATACGAAAAGATCCGTGAGATTGATGACATTAATGGGCCCGTAGAAACCCCCCATATATACGAAAAGATCCCTGACACTGTGGATATTAATGGACCCGTAGGAACCACCCATATATACGAAAAGATCACCGACACTGTAGACATTAATGGACCGGTAGACACCACCCACATATGCGGAATGATCCCTGACACTGTGGACATTAATGGACCCGTAGAAACCACCCATATATACGAAAAGATTCCTGACACTGTCGACATTAATGGACCCGTAGAACCCATATAGATATACGAAAAGATCACCGACACTGTGGATATTAATGGACCCGTAGAAACCAATTAGATATACGAAAAGATAACTGACACTCTGGACATTGATGGACCTGTAGAAACCACCCACATATACGAAATGATCACTGACACAGTGGACATTAATAGACCCGTAGAAACCACCCACATATATGAAAAGATACCTGACAATGTGATCATTAATGGACCCGTAGACACCAACCATATATACGAAAAGATCACTGACACTGTGGACATTAATGGACCCGTAGAAACCACCCTGATATACAAGAAGATCACTGACACTGTGGACATTAATGGACCAGTAGAAACCACCAATATATATACGAAAACATTACTGACACTGTACACACTAATGGACACCACCCATATATACTAAGAAGATGACCAACACCCTGGACATAAATGGACCCTTAGAAACCACCCACATATACGAAAAGATTCCTGACACTGTGGACATTAATGGACCCGTAGAAACCACTCAGATATACGGAACGATCACTGACACTGTGATCATTAATGGACCCGTAGAAACCACCCAGCCTTATGAAAAGATTCCTGACACTGTGGACATTAATTGACCCGTGGAAACCACCCATATATACGAAAATATCAGTGACACTGTGGACATTAATGGAACCGTAGAAACCACCGATATATACGAAGAGGTCACTGACACTGTCGACATTAATGGACCAGTAGAAACCACCCAAAAATACCAAAAGTTCAATGATACTGTGGACATTAATGGACCCGTAGAAACCACCCATACATACCAAAAGATTACTGACACTGTGGACATTATTGGGCCCGTAGAAACCACCCACATATACGAACAGATCACTGACACTATGGACATTGATGGATCCGTAGAAACCACCCTCATAAATGAAAAGATTCTTGACACCGTGGACATTAATGGACCCGTAGAAACCAACCACATACACGAGAAAATTCGTGACACTGTGAACATTAATGGACCCGTAGAAACCACCCATATATACGAAAAGATGACCGACACCCTGGACATAAATGGACCCTTAGAAACCACCCACATATACGAGAAGATCACCGACACTGTGGACATTAATGGACCGGTAGAAACCACCCAAATATAAGAAAAGATCACTGACGCCGTGGACATTAATGGACCCGTAGAAACCACCCACATATACGAAAAGATCCATGAGGGAAGCGAGCGTTCCATGTTTGGCTTATCACGCCTGCCATGAAGGGCATAATATACTGAAGATACAGATAAATTGAACATTGCATGCACAAAGTGGATACGACGTACAATGAATAAAAATTCTAACAGCCAAACTACATGGTATATTAACACTTTATTCAAAATATTTAATACAATATCCTGTTTGCTTTTGTGGATTTTTCAAATCAACATCTTCTAACTATTAAGCAGAAACTCAGGAAATTCTTTTATATACATCCTATTAATTTTCATTTTGTTTGTTTCTAACATGACAATTTCATCGATCTTCATATTAATGACTCCGGTATACTTTCTATTTCACTGACATACATAACTATCAGTATTTCACTGACATACATAACTACCAGTATTTCACTTGATATCACTATTCTCTTTTACACACGACTATTTAACACTGAATCATGGCTTTTCCCACATCAATACAATACCATCAGTATGCGGCACGTAAATGATTATTTTACTTATGCATATCGCTATTTCATCAGTAATATTTTACATGAAAATATTTTTCATAAAAATATTGCCTATATTGTTTTTTATGCTGAATTATGAGTCGCATTTTATAATGCAGGTTAAAGAAATAAAAAGAAATTTACGATATAAATTCGATGAGCCTAAGCACCCGGAATCCTACTGTAGTAAACCATGTAAAACTGGCGAGGCACATCAGATAATGGATGTGGTTTGCTGCTGGTATTGTAGTCCGTGTCATGCGTACCAGTATCTGCCGACCAGAATGGAATGCGTAGATTGTGAGTACGGCACTGTGCCATCAGAAAATAGATTAAGCTGTATAGCCATCCCTCAAGCATATCTCAGGTATAGTTATGATAACGTGGACAGCTTCCTATATAAAAAAGATTATTAAAGTCAATATTTTTAATCTTCTTTCGATATGTTATCAGCAAAACTATATAAATTGATGTTCGAAAATGTCTAGAATTATTTAACATTCTTTAAAATATAATCTCAGCAGCATCTGAATAGCAACAGTGCTTTCTTGCATGTTATTGAAGTTGAATGCCAGATTGTTAGAGCATATTCTGTAAACATTGCGTTTACTTGTTAGCAAATGATGCTTATCCATTTCCATTTTTGAGCGCATTCATTATTTCCTATGATTTTCTTCGGAGCTTGTTTAATTGTTGTTCCACATCTTGTGGATATGTAGCATTCCTTGGAACATCCACGTCATTTCCTAACCACAAACAAGTTTTATTTGAAGGTTAAATACTGTGATGGTTCTTGTCTTTATTTCCTTTAGCACATATCCTCTGATGCTTCATTTTGACATGACATTTATTCATTAATTTATAATAAGATGTCTGTTTTATATCAGAATAATGTATTCAGAGAAACCCGCTTGATAAGGTCATTTCCACATAGACATCAGCATTGCGAGTTTTCTACACTTCACTGCAATATACAACATTCCATTTTCAACGTTCATGAAAAGAAAACGTCTACAACCACCGACCTGCCAGACAAATAATAGAAGATAAAAGTGTATTGTTTGTGATGAAATATGATTGCCAGTCATATTATATACACACAAAAAAGTTTTCTATTCCATTTTGTCCAAAATATTATTAATCCTTTATGACATTTTATGACATATCATTAATCCTTTATGACGTATCATTAATAATTTATGAAATATCATCAATGCTTTTTGTCATACCATTAATAATTTATGACATACCATTAATACTTTATGACATATTATTAACACTTTATGACGTACTAATCATTAATGACATATCATTAATGACGTATCATTAATCATGCATTAATACTTTATGACATATTCATCCTTACTGGCATATCATTAATCCTTTATGACATATCATAGAAGAAAAAAGAGGAGTTACCGGCTCAGTTATGTGGCAGAAATCACCATGGAGCTATACAATACATGAATATAAATAATATATTTAACACATTACAAAAATATTTTATTGTAGTGCAATTACGATACCGACCTAGGACGGTCATTTAATTTGACAAAAGCCAAACAAATGGTGTGGTTAACCGGTTTACGGGCCCACCTTCCCACTCACCGTAACAGCAGAACAATCAAAAGACGTACATTTAAAAATTTATAAATAATCCTCCATATAAAGGAGAAGGGTCAACAGGTATCGCATATTGAGAGGTCATAAAAATATAAACACGTAAGGTATTGTAAAACACATAATGGTATAAAAATATATGCGACATCAACATGATAAACCGTGCTCTGCCAGTCTGAAAGCGAGCTAAGACTCTAGATCTGTAGGAGTCCCGACTAACAGTCAGAGGGGACGAGGTTCAGGACCATGTCTCCTCTGAAAGAGGTTTGGACAAGGCCCGTCATATAGTCCCCACCGCCCTGTTAGTCAGCGTGCAACGTTCAAGTAAAAGTCTGCATAAGGCTGTAGAGGGGCCAAATACAAGACCTATAGTCTTTTTGATGATCTCAATATCATATTGTCTATTTAGGAGACGTTTGACTATTTTATTACATGATAAAATAACGTTATCGGAGCCTTTTACTTTCCTTAGTTTATATACGAGATCACCGTAAAAATTAGGATGGGAAATTCCATTGGATACATACTGTTGAAAAGAAATATTTCCAAATTTAGATAGAAGTTCTGAATAAGATCTGAAGAATTTGCCGAATGTTTTTCTTAGCTTGTGATATCTGTAACCCTGAGTTAAAAGTTTAGTAGTAATTTGTAAATTTCGTTTATGAAAGTCCAAAACATCGGTGCAGCCTCTGACAAATCGAACTAATTGAGATATATAGATACCATATGATGGGAGTCGAGGGACATCGCCATCCAAGTAAGGGAAATTTACAATAGGAAATCCAAAATCCTCACGTTTATCATAAATATTAGTATATATTAGGTTGTTGATAATTTTGATGTTTAAATCTAAGAAAGGTGTAGATTTATCTCAAGTATTAGCTTTATTCAATGTGAGCTCTGGTGGATATATTTCTGATATAAATTGTCCGAATTCAGGGTTGTCGATAACCAAAATGTCATCCAGATATCTGCAAGTATTATTAAATTAGTCAATGAGGTCAAAACGTTTTGATTTTTGAATAGAAACCATAAAATCCCTCTCATAACAATAAAGAAATAAATCTGCTATCAGAGGCGCGCAGTTAGTACCCATAGGAATCCCAACTTTTGTTGATATATCTTGCCATCAAATTGCACAAAAATATTATTCATGAGAAAATCTAGGAACATAATTCCTTGCAAGTCCAGTATTTATATGAAGTATATTGTTATTGGAAGTACATATGTACGTTTTAGATTCTCTGTGAAAACACCATTGTATAAGAGACAGCAACTTGCTTTTAATCAAATCATGAGGCAGAGATGTATAAAGTGTAGAAAAATCAAATGTAGAAATTTGAGTCGCTTTGAAATTTAGCGAAAGAAGTTTGTCTATAACTTCATGAGAATTTTTAATCGACCAAAAGTAATTGATGTTACTATTATGAAATGCGATATCACAATATTTGATAATATGACCTTTTATAGCAGTTAGAGCAGACGTAATATGTTTCGATAGTACCGTAGTAGAGCAGTGGCTAGAATTAGATGTGAAACGTGATTTATATGGACTTTTATGTAGTTTTGGGAGCCAATACATGGTTGGTAGATCAGATTTATCAGTTTTAATTTTGAAGTCGGACATGGTCATGAGGTGATCGTGCAAGGTGCTCTCTTTTGAGGTAGGGCTTTCAACATATGTATGAGTGGAGTTTAATTCGTTTTTAAGTACTTCAATATAATATAGTTTTCAAACAACTATTATGTTATTACCTGCTTTATCAGCGGGAACAAAGACATATTTAGCATGTAAGTCAGCTATCTTCTTTTTAATAGAATTTGTCGTCAATGTATTAGGCTGTATTATGACATATCATTAATCCTTTAGTACATATCAATACTGCATTATGATACATCATTAATCCTTTATGACATATCATTACTCCTTTATGACATGTTATTAATACTTTATGATATATCATTAATACCTTATGAGGCATCATTAATAAATATAAACACTATTCACAAAAAATAAACATTATACCTAATACAAACTTGTACCAGAAAATACGATAAACATGCATCTAAAGAAAGGTGTTTAATAACTCTGGACTTTTTTCTAAGTAAAGACAGAGGACATCTCACTATGCTGTCACAAATCACTAGGGATGTGCACATAAGACATGGTGATAGTAAAATTAACACAGAAAACAACACTACAAAAACATTCAATTGTACTACCAACTTATAACGGTCTTACTTGATCGTCGTAAGTCGGTTTCGTAACAGACGTCACTGATGTGGTGTGGTTAACTAGTTACGGCGCCAAAATTCCCTCTCGCCGCAAACGCAGCACAATCAAAGAACACACATTTAAAAAATTATAAATAATCCTCTTTGTAAAGAACAAGGATCAACAATATAAATTTTACAAACATTGGACTTGCAGTAGGATTTGTAATGCTATAACTTTTCTGATGGACATGCAATTTAACGTCAAGATATATAAACATATAGTGGAAATTCTTATGGGCACTAACAACGATCTTCTTGTGGCAGACCTTTTGTATTTTCAAATATCTGGATGATATACTTAATAGATAACCCTGAGTTTTAAAAATACATTAAAGACAACTTCAGCTCAATAAAGTTAACAAATCTAATAAATGATCAGCTTTTTGGACCTCAATATCAAGATTAATGATAAGCATTATATACACACTTGTACTTCAATAAGCGTGAAAACTTCGCATTTCCTATTGTTTATTTTCAATGATAAGATGGCGATGTTCCTAGACTCCCATCATATGGTATTTACAGTTTGCAATTTGTTCGATTTACTGTACTGTTTTCTTTTGCCTGTACTGACCTTTTTGATTTTCAAATCCAAAATACGCACAATACTTCGAAACTTTTGACTCAAGGTTACAGATACCATAAACTAAGAAGAACTTTCCGAAATCTTTATAGATCTTATGCAGAGCTTTTATTTAATTCCGGAAATATTACCTTTCAAAATTATGTGTCCAGCAGAATCTCCCATTCACATTTCTACGGTGATCTCGTATATAAACTTAAAAGGGTCAAAAGTTCCGATGATATCGTCGCATCAAGTTTTAAAATAATTAAACGCCTTCGCCATTGCCAATGTGACCTTCAGATCATCTCTAAAACAATAAGTCTTGTACTTAATCCTTCTACAGCCCTTTGTAGACCTACTGCTGGAGCATTGCACTCTAAACTTCTTCAGAAAAGATATGGTCCTGAGCCTTGTCTGCTTTGTCCGTTAGTCGGGACTCTGATAGAACAAGGACCTTACCTCGCATGTCTTGTGTTTCTGATTCTGATTTCTGATATATATTTCTAAATTGTTCTGCCGTTGTGCTGAGAGGGTAGGTGGGCCTGTAAACCGGTTAACGAAACAAACTAAGTTACTAGCGTTATTTCAATCGATCGACTTATGTCGATGTCTCAACTGCATAACAACTGAAACCTTTGTGTTGTCTTTCTATGTCTTTATTGTTTGCTTTTTTGTTTGTAATGACTTTTGTCAATCGGCTGAGTCAGATGTCTTTATGCCTTATTTTACAAAATTTCGTAATTCATGTCCCATAATATAAGTGAACTGCATAGATTATACAAAACAATCTAATTCCAGCAGAGGGGCATACTCAGTGAAGATGTTAAACGCAGCCAGAACACCCTTATTTCTTAGTAGTATTTTCTTATCATCTGTCGTAAAAGGGAAGCTTTTATTTTACGGTACTGTCTGTACTCTAGTCAAAATACATTTTATTACAAAAAATATTAGTTTGAAATTCGAGTAGTTTCTTATTAATTAGAATTTAGAAAATCTTTCATGCTTTGAGACACTGGAACTCATTGCTAAATACGAATTCCTACTTTTGAGGTCAAATGTCTTTGGCAATTTGACAAGAGTTATTGTCCTTTGATGACAGTCGGCATTGCCCATATAATCTTACAGATAACGTAAACTCTTGTCTACATAAATTTTTTCTTCAAAGTGTTATTACCCCTTCATGTTAAAATGAAAATGTAAATAATGTAACTGCACCATTGCTTTTTTCAGATACAGTGATGCTATATCGATTGCGGCTATGACATTTGCATCTATTGGTATCATTGCCACATTGTCAGTAATGTGTGTATTCTCTCGCTATCATGATACGCCCGTTGTCAAGGCTTCTGGAAGAGAACTAAGTTATGTCTTATTAACGGGAATATTTCTTTGTTATGCGCTGACCTTTGTGCTGGTTTCCAAACCTTCAACTGTGACATGCGGTACTCAGAAGTTTGGAATGGGGTTGTGCTTTTCAATAGTGTATTCAGCAATTCTTACCAAAACTAACAGAATCTCAAGAATCTTCCGGGCAGGTAAAAGGACTTCTAAGAGACCGAAGTTTATAAGCCCTCGGTCACAGTTAATAATATGTGGAGTATTTGTAGCATTTCAAAATGCCATAGGAATATTATGGCTGCTGTTACGTCCACCCAAGGCAGTTCCATTCTATGCAAATAGAGACGATCATCAGCTGGTGTGTGAGGACGCTGTAGAGGCGTGGTATATGGTGGGTTTGACCTATCCAATTCTCTTAGTCATTGTATGCACATTCTATGCCTTCCTTACACGAAACATTCCGGAAGCTTTCAATGAATCGAAGTACATTGGCTTCACTATGTACACCACGTGTATCATATGGTTAGCGTTTGTGACCATATATTTTAGTACTTTTAATAACATGCAGATTCGTATTGCCACTATGTGTTTTTCTATTAGCCTCAGCTCAACCGTGGCTCTAGCCTGCATGTTTACGCCTAAGCTCTGCATCATTTTACTGCATCCGGACAAGAATGTCCGACAGACGATCATGGTAGCTAAACCTGTAGTGTCAATGGCACATGTAAAACAGAACAATTATCACACCACCAGTCGGATAGAAACGCCTATTCAGTCGGACGGAGGAGGTAATAACTTTTTTTTATTAAAATGTTCATAATGGAGTATATATACAAAAAGTTAATACTTTATTCCAGAGCATGTTCAAATTACAATAACCAGGGTTATATATATATATATATATAATATATATATATATATTATATATATATATATATATATATATATATATATATATATATATATATATATATATATATATATATATATATATATATATATATATATATATATATATATGCTAGACTAGCAACGTCACTGAGGAAGTTCTATGGTCGTTACGAGACTTATAACTCCATATGATATCTCGTTATCCAGACTTTTAAATGATATTCTGGAATTAGACCGATTCCGATCATTTTACACAGATTTGACTCCTTCTATACTAGAAGGTTACCTACTTTGACTTCTCCATATAAATATATATGGACTTTACACCATTTGACTCTTTCTACTGGGTATATGTGACGGGTGTTGCTAGAAAGCAGGAGATGTTCACTCTTCCCGGGCACCTGATCTCACTCCATCATAGGGGTTCACATATGATCTTCAAGTAGACATATTTTGTTATTTTCCTCTTGGTTTTCATTTTCACTGATTTTTTATGTCCTCTGGTTTCATGATTTTCAAACTTACGGTTTGGATTTATCCATCATCTTTACTTACGTTGATGTACCCTTACATATTTTTGATAGCAACATATTATTCTATAAACTTTTTGTGTGTAATAAAATTTATGACCTGTCTTCTTGAGGATTATTTATAAAATTTTTAAATGTGTATCATTTGTGCTGCTTTTGCGGTGAGTGGGAAGGTGGGCGACCGTAAACTGGTTAACCACACCAATTGAATGACGTTTGTTACTTCAATTGACCGTCCTAAGTGGGTGTCGTACCCGCAGCAAAATCGAATATTTTGTAATGTTTTTCATTGTATATTCTATTATTATCATGGTTTGTGTGCATGTCCCTGGTGAGTTTTGTCATAAAACTTTGTCAGATGTCTTCAGTTTTCTCATTTAGCTTCCTCTTTATGTGTTGTTCTCATTTACCTTCCTCTTTATGTGTTGCTCTCATTTAGCTTCTTCTTTATGTGTTGCTCTCATTTACCTTCGTCTTTATGTGTTGCTCTTATTTAGCTTCCTCTTTATGTGTTGCTCTCATTTACCTTCCTCTTTATGTGTTGCTCTCATTTACCTTCCTCTTTATGTGTTGCTCTCCTTTAGCTTCCTCTTTATGTGTTGCTCTCATTTACCTTCCTATTTATGTGTTGCTCTCATTTACCTTCCTCTTTACGTGTTGCTCTCATTTACCTTCCTCTTTATGTGTTGCTCTCATTTAGCTTCCTCTTTATGTGTTGCTCTCATTTAGCTCCCTCTTTATGTGTTGCTCTCATTTACCTTCTGCTTTATGTGTTGCTCTCATTTAACTTCTGCTTTATGTGTTGCTCTCATTTAGCTTCTTCTTTATGTGTTGCTCTCATTTACCTTCTGCTTTATGTGTTGCTCTCATTTAGCTTCTTCTTTATTTGTTGCTCTCATTTACCTTCTTCTTTATGTGTTGCTCTCATTTAGCTTCCTCTTCATGTGTTGTTCTCATTTACCTTCCTTTTAATTTGTTGCTCTCATTTACCTTCCTCTTTATGTGTTGCTCTCATTTAGCTTCCTCTTTATGTGTTGCTCTTATTTTGCTTCCTCTTTATGTGTTGCTCTCATTTACCTTCCTCTCTATGTGTTGCCCTCATTTAGCTTCCTCTTTATGTGTTGCTCTCGTTTAGCTCCCTCTTTATGTGTTGCTCTCATTTACCTTCTGCTTTATGTGTTGCTCTCATTTACCTTCTGCTTTATGTGTTGCTCTCATTTACCTTCTGCATTATGTGTTGCTCTCATTTACCTTCTTCTTTATGTGTTGCTCTCATTTACCTTCTTCTTTATGTGTTGCTCTCATTTAGCTTCCTCTTTATGTGTTGCTCTTATTTAACTTCCTCTTTTGATTTACATGAATGAAACCATTTTGGAATATCTAAACCTACATTTGGTCACGTTTTCCTTGGAAAAGCTTACAAAAAATTAACATAAGGATTTACTTTGACATTGTAAGATACAATATTTAACGCACATTGAATGATGTCTTTAGCTTCTGGATTGACAACTTTGATATTTTTGTACACCCTCTAGGTTGCATAGCCTAATTATCCAAAACTGATTTGGCTTGAATATCTAAGCAAAGAAAATATAGAATACATCGGATATAAAATGACTGATACGGATATACTTGCATTGGAAACACGCTGTCCATTAGATGTGTATATAGTTCACTGATAATCGTTAGAAGTTTTATCTCATTATTATATTCTTATAGCCTTATTAGAATTTAGATGATTTTAGATTACGTATTTCAATATAGTTATGTTTACTAAACCCAAGATGTACATGTTAATGCGTTATCTTCTTTTGGCTGATCGGATTTCAGTGCTTAACATCACGGCATGGGCATGCTTGTAAGAAAGGTTTAATGCCGTTCTATTGATCTTCAATATCACGGGTCTCAAATTAATTCCATCGCTAGGGTATGCACGATTAGTAAAAGAGATTGTTCTGTTTTCACTCCCTTATATCAATCTTGAGATGAACTGGTAATAGTAAATTCAATATTTCCCTAGGTCAAATAAAGTCCCCAATATCAAGCCGCCTCATTACCATACTCCTATGCTCAATAAATCAAAAGTTCAATATTGACGCATCCTGCCTATTAAATTCTCAAAACAGATGTCCAAATAGTTTATCTGGCAATCTCCACACTTCTTTTAGTCCGCTCTAGATCTCATTTCGGACGGAGTCCATGCGGCAATACTCTGTCCGTAAAGAGATAACTAATTTACGGCCACAATAATGCCTACACTTCATTAGTGAAGCAACACTAAGCATTCACACATATCCACATTTGAACAATATGGTCATTCTGATGCAGAACTCTAGCTAATAAGACAATACTTACGAGGGTCATGTAGCTGTTGCAGGCGCTTCTTTTTGGGACACAGCACTTCTTTGATTTATGTTATTTAATTTCTGTAGTCACGTCCTCTCCATTCAGGAACAGACAATTGAATTAGTGCACTGTGTAAATGCTTTTCACTAATATTGTCTTTCTGTATGTCTCAAAAGTCACATGTTCAAGAATTCATTTAAATGTATGGTCATAATTTCTGTTTAATTGTTATATCCCAAGTAAAGGACGTTAGGGGGTATATTGGAATCACCTTGCCCATCTGTCTGTCTGTTTGTCTGTCTGTCTGTCTGTCTAGAAAACTTTTTAACCAACAAAGATAGGGCCTTCATACTATACACGTTTATTTCCTGTATCAAGACCTTTCTGTCGGCACCAAACTTTTTGACCTCGTGACATTGATCTTGACATTTGATCTATTTGATAAAACTTTACCTTTGGCCATAACTTTGGCACGAAAAGAGATGTGGTCTACATAGTTTACATATGTATTTCTTGCAGCAAAACCTTTCTGTCGGTACCACATTTTTGAGCCCGTGACCTTGACCTTGACGTTTGATCTACTTTAAAAAAAAAACTTTTACCTTGGCCATAACTTTTGAATCAAAAGAGATGGGGTCTTCATAATATGCATGTAAATTTCTTGTAGTAAGACCTTTCTGACTCCGTGTCCTTGACTTTGACCTAATTTTAATAAAAAAAAGATTAACTTCAGCCATCACTTTTGAACCAAAAGAGATGGGGCCTTCATACTATAGATTTATATTCTTTGTGGCAAGACCTGTCTGTCGGTAACAAACTTTTTGTCCTCGTGACGATGGCGTTTGACCTACTTTTGAAAAATTTTAACCTCAGCCATTACTTTTGAACCAAAAGGGATGGGACTTTCATACTATACATGTGTATGTGTTGTGGCAACACCTGTCTGTCGGTACCAAAATTTGTGATCCCATGACTTCGACTTTGACGTTGATCTACATTAGAAAAACTTTAACCTTGGCCATAACTTTTGAACCAAAATAGTAAGGCCTTCATATTACATATGTATATTCCTTATAGCAGGACCTGTTTGTCGGTACATTTGATCTCTTGACCTTTACCATGGTCTTTGCCCTGCTTCAAATTGTGTTGTCGCGGATAGGTATTTGTCCCGTTAGATCATTTCTAGTTAGTTGTTGTTACCGAAACAAAGATGATAAATAATATATCAAAAAAGTTTAATGTCTTTCAGAATTAGCCATGGTTAACAGTTAATATGAAAAATTGATTATCAATATTTATTCAATTTGTATTTTTAGAAATGGAACTTATTCACAGATTACGCCCATCCGGGTCCTTTAGTAGTGGATTCAGTCGCTCGACAAGCGCTACACAAACGTTAACCAACGGAACTAGTATAAGCACGCAGACGCTCGATACGGTTGGCAGGGCAACCGACGCTCAAGATATACAATTATAAGCGTTCAAAGTGTTGTGAACAGTAAAATACCTGCATGCAATGTATGCCACATCATATATAGAGCGAACAAGCTTTAACAGACAGTTTAACGTTACAATCAATGTGATATTGTTATGTCAATCGTTTAGAATGTTAAAAAAATGTTCTGCTTGTTATTACTACAACACTTTTGTTCTAGTTCACACCATTACCATAAAATGTACAGAATGTTTTATATTATATCATATAACATATACCAATGCTCATATGAAAAAGAAAAAATTACAACAACGTTCACTATTTAAACGTGTTGTATCAACAAAACAACAAGATGTCAGTCCATGTCACTTAAAATTAAATGTCAAACACGAAAACACCAGAAGTGATATGGACGCTAAAATAACATAGAGTAAAATAAAATAATATTTATCAATTATATCATAAACCTGTTTTATTTTAATATCGTCGTCACTTCTTGTGTTTTTATATATGTCTTCTGTTTTCACTTTTATGTATATATTCCATATAATTATGTACATAATAGAACCTTTCACATTAACTGCACGTTGTGCGGGGCAAATAGTAACGTTTCCCGTAAAATTTTACGTCATAATATAATATGATTATGACTTACGTCAATCACGGGAAAAGGGATGTATTTGCTTCTCTAAACGTTAATTTTTTCTTGAAAAATTTATAAAAAACAAAATCATAAACAATATTCAAAAATTTTAAACTGGAATAAGATACATTCATCAATGCCAAAATTTCTAAATCCCGCCGTTCTCCAATTAACTTTAAATTATTTCATCGTCTCTAAAAATGCAAAAACCTGCAATTCTCCAAAGTTTCACCAAGGTCCCATTATGTGAAACTTTTGAGAAAAAATAATAAACATAACGAAAAGATGTAAAAAGATCTTTGATATAGTAATAGACAGCTATCATAAAATCAAAATCCATTGGATCTCGTAGTGATGCGCACATCTTTGATACTCAACATACCTGAAATAAAGTATACATCACTTCAACAGATATGTGTTATTGTTTTGTTTTGAATGAAAGAGTATATTACATTATTTACATTTATTTTGCTGTAACTCTTCAGTAAAATTAAAAAAAAACTGGTATATTAATTTTGAAAATATAAAGGATTGAAATTCAAGGACTTTTCCTATAGCAAATAAACTTGAATTAAACGTCCTTCATAGGCCTTATAAACTTATTGGGTCCTCTTGAGTTATTTCCAAGTTTTGAAGGTATCCGCCGTGAAACAGTTATGACATCATAAATTTTCTATGGAAATGTCATTTTTTGACCATCATTTCCCTGAAGTTAAGACTAGTTCACATAGAATTTGATGACGTAACAATCACTGTATGTCAGAAACTGTTCAAAATGGGAAGTGGTTTCGTGTAACGAATTGACCGAATAGAGCGGTTAATGTCGATTCGAAATTGAATGCGTGCGTTTATATATGAGTTGGTGTTTTGTGCATGTGTGTGTATGTGTGTGCGTGCGTGCTTGCCTCTCTCTCTCTCTCTCTCTCTCTGTGTGTGTATGTGTGTGTGCAATGGATTTGAATTTATAATTCAAGTAGACGACATATGACATCTGACCAAGCTGTATGAAACAAGTCACCAAAAACATCCACATAAAATATGATAACATCAATTAAACACAGAGAACGACATTACGACATTACAAAATATTCGATTGAATTGCAGGTACGATACCGATTTAGGAATATCAATTAAAGTTACAAATGTCAATTAATTGGCATGGTTAAGCGGATTTGGGGCTAAATACTCGATAGTAAGGAAGTTGTGGTATCAACAGGCAACTCAAGTTGAGAGATAATAAAACTATAAACACGAATATATTTGTGCAGTACCTATAAATATGTAAAATACGAAAATAACTGGTGTCACATGACTATGGCACTAACAGGAATGCACCACAGTGGGCATTCACGGACCCCTGAAATTCAGAGGTGAGACCAGATGCCCGGGAGGAGTGAGCGTCTCCTGTTTGACCAGCCACATCCGCCATGAACGCCCTTACATACAGACGAAACATATAATTCAGCACTGTATATAGAGATGAATGTGAACACTGTATAGAAAGTGTCACAGCCACATAACATCAATTAGGTTCAACCCTCAGCGGGGAATTTTTGACGAGTTCCACACTGCAAAGGTAATATGTATGACATTAATGTAAAATACGATAGTAACTGGTGTCACATGACTATGACACTAGCAACAATGTACCACAGTGGTCATTCACGGACCCCTGAAATTCAGAAGTGAGACAGGTGCCCGGCAGAAGTGAGCACCTCCTGTTTAGCAAGCCATCCACGCCGTTAATGTCTTAAATACAGATGAAACATATATAATTCAGCACTACATATACATGAATTTGAACAAACACTGTGTGGAAAGTGCCACAGACACACAACATCAGGAAAAAGGGTATAACAACAATTAAGTCCAATCCTCTGCGGGGATTTTTACGAGCTCCACACTGCAAAGGGAATAAGTGTGACATTAATGTAAAATACGACAGCAACTGGTGTCACATGACTATGGCACTAACAACAATGTTCCACAGTGGACATTCACGGATCCCCGAATTTCAGACGTTAGACCAGGTGCCCGGAAAGTAAGATACTACAGCTAACAAGGCACCCTATTTTCACTTATATTCGTTCCCCGTCTGGGACTCGAAATCACAACCTATGGTACCGAATCACCTAGCTGTCATGCACCCGACCCTCTAACTGACTGAGCTACCCAAGCTCCACAAAATAGCGCTTTAATAGCCAATCATCATTAGCTAATCGCATGCATGACAACACGGCCATGGAAAGTGGAGAGATTTACCAGATGTAAACGCAGGCGGATCCTCTGAAAGAATAGTTGTACATGTAGTGTCTTTGCGCTTTATATGTTTGTCTAATTTGTCTCTATTTTCTCCTGGTATTTCTTCGGAGATCCAAGGTCCATAGTACTCCCAGGCGTATATATATATATCCTCGAATCCCCGAACTCCGACACCATAAGCATGTAACAATAAAGCGTTTTTCGTTGGTAATTTGTATGGTTATTCCTATATATCAGTTAATAGATCAAATCTTTTTGCGTATTTTCACATCCTTTTTAGCAGTAAACAGCGACCACAGTGCTTGGATATGCGTCTGAATCGATCCGAGTTCAGACATGTGTAATCTGTGTCAAATGAATGTAACTACGTCACCTCGGTGCGTTAGGGGCCAAAGCAATTAAATTTCTTGAATTGTGTATTTCTTGACATTTATTATTATTAAATACGTCATAAACATATATTTCAATAATGATAATCGTTTTATAAAATTATATTAAAGAAAATAAATGTTTGCAATCAGTGGTAGAATGAGATGATATAAAGGAACATTTCAACAGTAGATATCACAGCACCAAGAACGTCATTACCAGCAACGGAAAATACATAGCGTTTTATTCGCAATAAAATAACAAAAACTTATCATTGGCCTTATTTCATTTTTATTTTTATTTTTATTTTGAAAAATTAGGAGATACCTTTGGCATTGACCTTTTCCAATATGACTAACATGTGGATTTAACCGTGTGTAGCTCTGAACGCTGAAACGCCTTCTTTAACAAAAAAGAAATTCGCAGATATTAATATCTCGTTTTTGGGCCACAACGGCACATATTTTGTAAAGGAACCGTCTGATTCCAGCAGCAAGTATACAGGAATAGTGATAATCCAAACGCTAGAATGTCTTATAGATAATGTTTTTGTGATATTTGGTGGGAGAGTGTTCCAACAGATTTTTGGCATTCGGATGGGTACTAATTGCGCGCCTATTCTGGCCAACATATATTTGTACTCTTATGGAGCAGAATTCATACAGTCTCTCCAAAGGCAATAAACAATTAGCATCTCGGTTCAACTTTACATATAGATATATCGATGATGTTTTGTCAATTAACAACCCTGTATTTGAGGATCACCTCAACATCATATATCGAAGTAACTCAAGATAAAAGATACTACAGAGAGCGCAACTTCTGCTTCATACCTCGATATACTGCTATCAGTGACGATGGTTCATTAGTAAACTCTCTCTATGACGAACTGACCATTTCAATTTCATTATTACCAACTTCCCTTTCCTGAGTAGCAACATACCTTGCTGTCCCGCATATGGCGTCTTCATTTCACAAATTATACGCTATGCCAGGGCATGCTCTAAATACAAAATTTTCGTCCTGGGGACGATGCTTATTGCCACGGGACTACTCTCACAAGGATATATTGAGGAACGTTTGAAATTGTCACTGAAGAATTCTATGGTCGTTATAGGGATCTATTTCAGATTCCTCTTACAAGAATGTTAACCGATATTTTGGGACCTGACCATACAAAATAATCATCTTAACTTTTTCACAATACATGAATTGACATAATACGTATATACATGGATATACAGATATTTGTTCACCTGCGTTTCCGACACCGGAATTTCAGGCAGGCAGCATTTCCTGCCTTGAATGGGAAATTTGACTTCGTGTCCCTGTCTCCTTCTTATGTCCATGCGTGTAAATTTATGTATTTACCTCCTCGACTTGAAAGGTTGTTACAGGACTTTTGCCATTGGTTGTGGAATGCAACCAGGGGACGCTTACTTCTCCCGGGCAAATGGTCTCACCTCGATTTTATTGAGGTTCGCGTTTGTCTGAATATGACACTAAACACGATATTGTCCCCTTTATTCCATGGACTAATAGATATGGTTTACTCTTCGGTACTTCTTCGTTTTTCACTTGTACCCAAGTACCAGACAGCTGTCACCCACCACACACTTTTAAGGGCATACCAAAATGTCTTGCTACTATACTCAGACGAATCTGCTTTAGTGATGAACGGCGATTCAGCGATTGGGAGATTGAGAACTGTTCTACATGATTGTAAAGACAACATTGAAAGCATAGGAAACCTTATAAACTGAATGTCATTCCGTAAATTCCTCTTAAACCATCTAACCTACCAATTGATTAACCACTGTCATATCAATAGATTGTTTTAAGTTGGTACTGCAAACACATTTTATTATTCGAAAGTTTTTCTGATGATCTTTTAATCTAATCATAACATTATCATTATTAACAGTGCATTTCCGTAGTGACTTCCTTCATACGGCTGAGTCAGATGTTTTATCTTTCCTGGAGTTTATTTGACAACATGCCAAGAAGGCATCGAAGTCATGGTAAACGGAAATATAGTAGACCATATATTTCACCTTGAACTTCCACTTCACCGAAGTTGACACACCAGAATATCGATTCGAAGGAATAATATTGGACATTTCCTTTAACACTGTTTCAAGCTGTCGAGCTGTCAAATCCGGCAAATGTATAGAAGGTAATTAGACACACCCTTTTCTGTAAAAGTCCGTTTTGTGCAAGCAAAAGAATTGATGCATTTAATCTGAGTAACATTTCAGTCACATGTCTGCGAGAGATACTATTCCTCCATATTTCAAAACGAAGAGTCGTCATGCATTCCTTATAGATATATACAAACAATTGCTTTCATACTCTTCAGCTATTACAGAAACAAAATTTAGAAACCTTTGATTTGAGCAGCCTTCAGAAGCAAATGCTATATATATGCTCCTCATCTGAATTAAGAATATACCTTATGTGGCTAATTTTAGAGGAGCGTAATATCGTTCGTAATAAATGTGTAGTAAAGGCCAAAAATAAAGAGATGGCGTGAAACGTTTGCTACAATTATGAACTCATATGAGGACTACACGAAGCAATAGGCTGAAATGGAAACTGCTTCTAAAAGTCTAGCTATCTGTGGATTGTTGAAGCAAAGAATACGAAAATTCCGGTATCCCGTATACAATATGCGAAGATTTCATCCTGAGGGATAAGGTACTTGCACAAAGCTTCTCAAACAGGATTTGTTCCGTTTTTAAATTGGGGTTCGTACTTGTCTTTATACAAGGCGAGTAAAATGTACAACCTCTAAAAGAAAAAAGAGGAGTTACCGGCTCAGTTATGTGGCAGAAGTCACCATGGAGCTATACAATACATGAATATAAATAATATAATAGAACATTTAACACATTACAAAAATATTTGATTGTAGTGCAATTACGATACCGACTTAGGACGGTCATTTAATTTGACAAAAGCCAAACAAATGGTGTGGTTAACCGGTTTACGGGCCCACCTTCCCACTCACCGTAAGAGCAGAACAATCAAAAGACGTACATTTAAAAATTTATAAATAATCCTCCATGTAAAGAACAAGGGTCAACAGGTATCGCATATTGAGAGGTCATAAAAATATAAACACGTAAGGTATTGTAAAAAACATAATGGTATAAAAATATATGCGACATCAACATGATAAACCGTGCTCTGCCAGTCTGAAAGCGAGCTAAGACCCTAGATCTGTAGGAGTCCCGACTAACAGTCAGAGGGGACGAGGTTCAGGACCATGTCTCCTCTGAAAGAGGTTTGGACAAGGCCCGTCATATAGTCCCCACCGCCCTGTTAGTCAGCGTGCAACGTTCAAGTAAAAGTCTGCATAAGACTGTAGAGGGGCCAAATACAAGACCTATAGTCTTTTTGATGATCTCAATATCATATTGTCTATTTAGGAGACGTTTGACTATTTTATTACATGATAAAATAACGTTATCGGAGCCTTTTACTTTCCTTAGTTTATATACGAGATCACCGTAAAAATTAGGATGGGAAATTCCATTGGATACATACTGTTGAAAAGAAATATTTCCAAATTTAGATAGAAGTTCTGAATAAGATCTGAAGAATTTGCCGAATGTTTTTCTTAGCTTGTGATATCTGTAACCCTGAGTTAAAAGTTTAGTAGTAATTTGTAAATTTCGTTTATGAAAGTCCAAAACATCGGTGCAGCCTCTGACAAAAACATTCAGCAGGGTATCTTTGCATAGGTAAATTACTCGTCTATGTAAATGAACATTTATGAGGAATCGATTAGCCATGACCTTTAAAGCATATGATTCCTGGTATTCACAGTACAAGAGTTATAATTTAAAATCGCATGACCCTAGTTGAATAATACATGTCCCTGGTGTTAACATTGTAAGAGTAATAATTCAAAATCATAAGACCCTGGTATTAACAGAACGAATCATGATTCAAAATCACATGGGCCTGGTATTGACAGTACAAGAGTTATAATTTACAATCACATGAACCTTGTATGAATAGTCAAAGAGTTATAATTGAGTAACAGTTTCATTGAGCAAATGTTTTCCAGTGTAGACAATATCTTAATCTCACCATTTGAATGACGTTTGCTGCTTCAATTGACTGTACTAAGTGGGTATCGTAACCGCAGCACAATCGAATATTTTGTGCAATGTCGCTTTTCCGTGTATATTCTACTATTATTTTGTTTTGTGTGTATGTCCTTATCGATTTGTGTCATACACCTTTGTCAGATGTCCTCTGTTTTCGCTTTTCAGAGTAAAGTTTTGTCTTCATGCATTAATGAATAACCCTCAATTAAACAGCTGTTTAGTAAAGCGTGGAATTTATTCTTGAAAATTAAATCGGAAATAACCTTATATGTAATAAAATATATAGGATAATAATGTATGAAGACAATAATCCAATCCACTGAAGGATATTTCCTTTAGATGAATTAAATCGAAATGAGTAAGATGTAAAGATGATGGATAAATCCAAACCATAGATCCGAAAATCATGAAACCAGAGGACATACAAAATCAGTGAAAATGAAAACCAAGTGGTAAAGAAAAAAGAGGAGTTACTGGCTCAGTTATGTGGCAGAAGTCACCATGGAGCTATACAATAACAAATATGTCTACTTGAAGAGCATATGTGAACCCTTATGATGAAGTGATATCAGGTGTCTGGGAAGAGTAAACATCTCCTGCTTGCTATCAACACCCGTCACATATACCCAGTAGAAAGAGTCAAATCGTGTAAATTCCACATATATGGAGAAGTCGAAGTAGGTAACCTTTTAGTGTAGAAGGTGTCAAATCTGTGTAAAATTATCGGAATCGGTCTCAGTCCAGAATATAATTTAAAAGTCTGGATAACGAGATATCATATGGAGTAATAAGAGTCTCATAACGACCGTAGAATTTCCTCTGTGACGTTGATGCTAGTCTAACACATATATAACCCTGGTTGAGTAGCTTATCTGCATGCCGTCTAGCCCTCAGAATAAAGTCATCATCATTTGAACATGCTCTGGAATAACGTTTTAATTGATATATGACTACGCCGTATGTCGGTGTTGATAGAATGTTGCTACTTATGAAAAGTAAAAACTTTGTCATAAGTCTAGTTTTCAGTGCTTTTGTACTGACATTAAATATATACTTCAAATTTTCAGTCATCAAATTAAGTAAATCACTCTAAAACTAAGGAGTATCTCCCTCGTGCATAGCTCTGTCCTTAGATAGATTCTTTGTTTCACTTTTCGGTCATTTTGGTTTCAACACTGCTCTTCAAATATTTATATATTTTGAGAATTCCAATCATTTGGCCACGAGCATCACTGAAGAGACATAATTTGTCGAAATGCGCATATGGTGCACTAAATTAAAAAGTATATATGTTCTATATTTATTATAACCACTAGGCCGGTGTCACTGCTGGTGGACTGATAGTCCCCAAGGGCATCATAAGTCTAGTTTTCAGTGCATTTGTACTGACATTAAATATATACTTCAAATTTTCAGTCATCAAATTAAGTAAATCACTCTAAAACTAAGGAGAACCTCCCTCATGCATAGCTCTGTCTTTAGATGTATTCTTTGTTTCACATTTCGGTCATTTTGGTTTCAACAATGCTCTTCAAATATTTATATATTTTGAGAATTCCAATCATTTGGCCACGAGCATCAACGAAGAGACATAATTTGTCGAAATGCGCATATGGTGCACTAAATTAAAAAGTATATATGTTCTATATTTATTGTGATAGCGAGATACCTGAAAAAGAGGGTAACAGGCTTTTAAGTGAATTCAATATATTCTCACTTTATGATGAGAAATGTTACACTTCAACAAGAAGATGGGTTCGGGGTTTGTGATAAAACGGTTAAACCTGAGGCCCGCTTTATAGTAGACGCAGATTAAAGCTACAACAATACTTTAAGTAATGTCATGTGATAGGTCTACATTTCTGTACAATGCAATCAAGCAAATACTGTCATCAGTGAAACCATCCTTACAAGATGCAAAATAATAGACAAAGAAAACATTCTCTGATACAAAGTACCTTCAGATAAATCTCATTTATATAGTAGAATGAAGCCGGCGTGGCCTAGTGGTATCGCGCTGGACTCCTGATTGGGAGGCCGGGGTTCGAGCCCCGCTCTGATCATGCCAGTGTCCTGTCTTTCGGATGAGACAGTAAAAACCGAAGACCCGTGTCGTGGTATGCATGGCATGTTAATGATTCCGCACTGCTTTGGGTGGGTTCGTTGCAAAGGTCAAAATTTGTTTGTTCTGCATTAGGCAAATGCCGTCACTATATACGTGAAATATTCGTGGTTTGGCGTTAAATAAAAATCAATCAATCAATCAATATATAGCAGAATGCGGTTTTGTCTTTCAATTGAATCTAAAATGAAGTTTGAGACAGATTTCCGATACTTTCTAATTTTATCATGTCCTCAAAGTACTCGAGTCCTCGGGTGCTTCAAACAGTAAGTGACCGAACAACAACAGGGAATGGAAGATTCTTGGATGTAAATCTATATCTGTTGTGTGGTGAATATCAGTGTCATTTTCATTAGAAAGGATGAAATAACGTATTGTCGCATTAGAATATCTCACACTGAATTTTGCAAGGGCTAATTAACATTATGCACTTTAGAGTTGAATTCTGCCAGGGGTAATTAAACTTATAAACGTTGGAGTTGAATTCCGCCGGGAATAATTGACCTTATAAACGTTGGAGTTAAAATGTATTTATGAACAAAACAAAAATATATATTCAAACCGTTTTATTCATTTTTCTAAACAAAATTTTCGTTTTCCTTATTTCTCAGATTCCACTCGCGGTACGGACTCCTCAATGTCTTCAACGATATCTACAACCACCTGCAAAACAAATAACACGAAAATACAAATTACTTTCGAACTTCATTATTGATATTTAAAGTTCTCGATATCAGGTGGCAATCGGAACACCGTCGCCATTTTATACAAAAATAGACTCGGAAGCCCCACGGCGCAGCGATATATACCAAATCGCTTCAATTCTTCGGCTTTCCTCGTAGGAGCACAATGCGAAATGAGGCGAAAAAAAGTTCATAGGATTGTTTTTGTAATTAAGAATATGAGAAGTTCAGTATGAAATGTAATACCCGTTTTGATTAAAATTATACAATCGTAACGGCAATTCAGTAATCCTAGCGAATTTGACATTTTTTTTAAATGTTAGAACACTGTAAACGAATCAGAGGAAACTCGAAGTGACATTTAACCCGTGCACGTGCGTAAACTCCGCCATGAAAAATCATACTAGTTCACCCATTCAGAGAGAAACAAATATAAACAAAAGCAGGCAATGAGCATAATTGCCTATTTTCGTGCAAACATGAGAGACATGCTGATCATAGCTCTGTGTGTTTACATAGCAACTGGAAGTAGTCCCAATGGCTGACTACGTAGTTCGTACGAGTCGTATTTGCGTACGGAAATGGACGAGTTGTTACGATTGATCAGGTGGCAGTAAATACGAAACATTCATTATACCAGACAAAGGAAAGGTACAGGCTATCTCCGAGTCCTGGAAAAACCAAAGATGGATAAAAAAACGAAGAAGTACCAAAGGGTAAACCATATCTCATAGTCCATGGAATAATACACGATATTGTGTATAGTGTCTTATTCAAACAAATGCGAACCCCAATAAAATCGAGGTTAGACCAGGTGCCCGGGAGGAGTAAGCGTCCCGTGGTTGCATGCAACACCCGTCGCAAAAGTCCTGCCACAACTTTTCAAGTCTAGGAAGTAAATACATTAATATATACGTATGAACACATGAAGGAGACAAGAACAGGAAGTCGATTCTTTCTTTTCAAGGCATGAAATGCTGTTTAACTGAAATTCTGGCATCAGAAATGCACGTGAATGAATGCCTGTAGATATCCATATTATGTCAAATCAAGTACAGTCAAAGATGGTTAGTGTGTATGGTCAGGTCCCAAAATATATGTTAACATTCTTGAAAGAGGAATCTGAAATTGTATTAGATCCCTTTATCGACCAAAGAACTTCCTCAGTGACAATTTCAAACGTTCCTCAATATATCCTTGTGAGAATAGTTTCTTGGCAAGGAACTTCGCTCTCAGCATGGAATTTTCGTATTTACAGCATACCATAGCATAGCGTATAAGTTGTGAAATGAAGACGACATATGCGGGAGAGGAAAGTATGTTGCTACTCAGAAAAGGGAAGTTGGTAATAATGAAATTGAAATGGTCAGTTTGTCATAGAGAGAGGTTACCAATGAAGCATCGACACTAGTTGATAGGGGTATATCGGGGTGGGAAGTAGAAGATGCGCTCTCAATTGTATCTTTTATTTCGAGTTCCTTTGGATACATGATGTTGAGGTGATCCTCAAACACAGGGTTATTAATCGACAAAACGATGTATCTATATGTAAAGTTGAACCTAGATGCTAATTGTTTATTGCCTTTGGAGAGCAGAGACTGTATGAATTCTGCTTCGTAAGAGTACAAAAATATGTCGGCCAGAAGGGGCGCGCAATTAGTACACGTCGGAATGCCAACAATCTGTTGGAACACTTTCCTACCAAATATCACAAAAACATTATCTCTAAGAAATTCTAACTTTTGGATTATCTCTTTTTCTGTATACTTGCTGCTGGAATCAGACGGTTCCTTTGCAAAATATGTGTCGTTGTGGCCTAAAACGAGATACTTATACCTGAGAATTCCTTTCTTGTTAAAAAATATCTTTTGAATAACTGATGTTATTCTAATCTTAAGTTTTTGATGAGGAATGGTTGTATAAAGAGTCGAAAAGTCAAAACATTTTATGCTAGTGACATTTTTGAAAATAGGAGATTTTAAGTGCTCTAGGAGTTCCTTTGAATTCTTTAGGATCCACATCTAATTGATTCCGATTCTCGAGCAGCAGTAGAGCAGTATTTCTGAAGACCATGTTTGATTTCTGTTAGAATTTTGTTGACTAATATTGAAAGAGGCTTGGTGGAACACTTGGAAGATCCATCTATGAATCAAATGCCATGGAGAAATAAGCATCCTTGCTTACCGGTCATACCCGCCTTTATACACATGAATAAAAGACCTAGTATAATTCATATTAGGTTGTAATAGTATAACCGTAGTCACGATCGGTAAACAGTCATGATAAGTTACATGATGTGATATTGTATTAACAAAGTACAAACGTTTTAACATGCACTAAGATCAAATAAGAAAGTCAGGTCTTTTTAGCGACCGTTGAGTTTGAAGAATGTAGATTTCAAATGTGTTTTTGTATCCTTGTGATATTAACTTTTCACTCAGTAGCTGGTTCGCTAAATAAAAGAACCATAGTCCGAAGACGATGTGGCATATCGGATCAGTTAAGGCATAATTACTACCTTTGTAAGAAAGTTAACAACAGGAAAGTTTATCATACCATGAAGCAGCAACTTAATTGTTCAAGTCAATATTCAGTAAAAGATCTAAGTACGAAGCGCAGGAACTGGATTTTTATATTTTTGTATCGTTGATTTCGAGTTCTTTAGGATATACTTTATATACATATGTATTAAAGATTGTATTTTCATAATCAATATATCTGAATATTAGATTAAAAGTTTTTGCCAGTTGCTTTTATGATGACACATAAATCATTGAAGGTTTCTGCATAAATTCAACAGCATGGGAACATAGGAGTATATCGTATAGCAATCGTACACAACTATGGCCCACAGAAATACTTTTGGGTTTTTGGATACTTGGTCACCGAATACTACATACATATTGTCACTCAGAAAACTCAGAAAGCCACTCAGAAAGTTCTTGATTTCATCTTCAAAGTACGTGATATTTTTAATAAAATATTGTCTGGCTAACCCAATGCAATATATTTATAAATGGGAGAACTTTTCTTAGTGAACTAGAAGTTATTAATAATGCTAAAGTTTATCATGGGGGATAGTAGTGAAGAAGAAAGAATATGTTTCACGATAGATAAACTTTGAATGCAGAATGGGGGTAATGAATAAATAAAACGTTAAGAATTAGAAAATATGTATGCTCTTCCTTAGTCACAAAATTGGTTTGTGTAGTGAAATAGATTTTGTAAACACGTCACGCGACTAAGAGTTTTCTTCCTCTTTCTTTTACTTTGGTGTGCCACAGTATTCTTTTAAATGTATGGTTCTGTGGGTTGTGTTCTGCTTAAGTTTCCTTCTTACATCTTTCCTCATTAGATTTATTGGCTTTGTTTAACTGAAGTTCAAATAAATAACTGAACTGTTCGAATCAAGGGATTTGTTAAATTCTTCTTTTACATCACACCAAGATCAGAACAGGTACATGGTGACGGTATTTCTTTGATGCAACACAAACACATTTGGACTGGCCCTCTCAAACCAGGACGTTTCGGTTACAAGCCAAGCAGATACTAATGCTAGTTTACCAAGTTTTATTGTACATTTTCTTGGTGACTTCTGCCCTACAGCTGAGTCAAATGTCTTTTCCTTTCCGTTTTTGAAAGCCCTGTTCAACAATGAGTTTCCACATATATTCTAGTAAAGTACATGTATAAATTAGAAAGAGTTTCATTCATTTGTAATTCATTTATAAGAACTTCGATGTTGTTAATATTGTATTTTTTCAAACAATGATAATGTTATTAGTTGCTTTGTCACCAGGTAAAAAAAGTACGTATTTCTTTGATCAGCAATTTTGGTTTACAATACTGAACTTTTTAAGTGTGTTTGAATCAATGACGATTTGTGTGATATTATTAATCCGAATTAGTTTTAAAAGGACAAAAGAAGACATCTGACATAGCCGCATGCCAAAAGTCGCCACAGATATGCGGATAACAAAAGTTTAAGTAAACAACACTAAAGTTTTGACCAGTAATACCCGTAATATATTTTTGTCTTTAACCAAATTTCTGTAACAAATCTATTTACACTTACTACTTCAATTTATGACAAACGTGATTACTTATTCCCCATTGTTAACTTTCCATATACAAATAGTAACATTCCTTGATCACCTGAGTATGGTTTTTATGTGTCTCAAATGATTCGATATGCTCGAGTTTCTTTTGAGTATCGTTTCTTTACATCAACATATCGTCAACATTCCCCAAATTGTACGGTCGTTATAAAAACCTTATTTGTTCATATGATAGTTCGTTATTTGACATGATGACTTTTTTCATAGTAGTTAAAGCGTCTGCGTTACCAGTACTGTATTATTTGCACTGATCATGACATATACTGCTTGTGACTACGGCTGTGCCGTTACTACATTGATATTATTAAACGCCTTCGACATCGGCAATATGACTCCGATATCATCGCTAAGACTATAGTTCTTGTATTGGGTCCCTCTCCAACCCAATGCAGACTTTTGCTTAAGCGTTGCACTCTGACTAACAGGGCGGTAGGGACTCTATGACGGGCCTTGTCCAAACCTTTTCAAAGAAGACAATGTCTTGATACTCGTCCCCTTTGACTGTTAGTCGGGACTCCTATTGATCAAGGATATAAGGTCGGCTTACAGACGGGCAGACCACACTCATGTTGATATAGTCTTACATATTTTTGATAGTAACATATTATTCTATAAATGTTTCGTGTGTATTAAAATTTTTATGACCTCCCTTTTTGAGAAACCTGTCGATCTTTGTTCTCTTTATGGAGAATTGTTTATATATTTTTAAAAGTCTCTTTGGATTGTGCTGCTTTTTCGTTGAGTGGTAAGGTATGCGCCCTTAAACCGGTTAACCACACCAAAGTCGATATCGTAACCGCAGCACAATTGAATATCCCTTTTTGTAATGTTTTTCCGTGTATATTCTAATATTATCATGTTTTGTGTGCATGTCCATGGTGATTTTTGTCATACAGTTTTGTCAGATGTCTGCAGTTTTCTCTTCTGTGACGGCGAATAATACGGTGGGTGTGATCAGTCTCGTCAGTGGATGCTTACTTCTCCATGGCACCTGATTCCACCTCTGTTTTAGCAAGGGTCCGTGATTGCTCGTAAATCTTTTGTCACCTGTATCTCTATCTAAATATATATAAGTTTACTTTTAGTGTTTGTTTTACGTGGCGCTGCTTATATTTAACAAAGCTAATAGAAAATTCTCTAATTTTATACTTAAGGTGGGCCCGTTAACCGGTTAACCACACCATTTGTTTAGCTTTTGTCAAATTAAATGACCGTCCTAAGTCGGTATCGTAATTGCACTACAATCAAATATTTTTGTAATGTGTTATATGTGCTAGTATATTATTGATATTCATGTATTGTATAGCTCCATGGTGACTTCTGCCACATAACTGAGCCAGCAACTCCTCCTTTTTCTTAAAGATTTTCCAAGTGTCTCGAATCTTCGTGATACTTTAAACTTTCTATAAACTGGCTATACTAGAATATATGCCTTTTTATAACCTTAATTTCGAATTACATTGTAACCTCGAACATGTGCTGACATACATTTACATGGTGTACATTTAGGTTACAGGCTTTATCATGTACTATCGTGTTGTACATTCACATTGTGAGTTTGATCATCCTTTGACGAATTGAGTATTTACGTTCTAAGATTTCTCATATGTTGCTTTGATATACATTTACGTTGGCCGGTTGGTTGGTTTTTTGGATGGATGATTGGTAGGTTAGTTGGTTACTGCATCAGATATCTAACTTCCTATAATGTGATCCAATCTGGGAATTGCACCCTTGATGCCCTCACCGAAAGCTAAATGCTTACCGTAAACTTTCGGACATATTGAGCTGATGTACATTTACACCGTAAACTGGAACACTGAAGAGACGTTTGATACATTGATGTGCTGCACAAAGTGAACGTGTAGTTTAGCTTGCACTAGCAAAGAAACTAATGACTACTTTATTATTTTCTTACCCAGTCAGACTCTAAATTAGTTGAACTGTGAGAAGGTGTGTATCCAGACGAATGTAGATGCTCTGCAAAATACAATGTATCAAATAATAAGGTGTTTGTGAAAATATATCTACTTCAGGTTAAATCATTAATGTCATTATATATCAAGTTCCGTTTAGAAGTTCTTTATTTACAGATTCAATATCTAAAACGACTATGAACCATTCATTATCGTGTGTAGTGTTCAAATAAACACTAGTGTCGACTGTAAATCTAATTAAACATTGGTGCCTATAACAGACAGAAAGACGGCGAGACAATTAAAGCCACGTTTTATGTAGAACTCAGTATAGTTTCGGTAATTAAAACAAAGCTGTACGTGGTCGATGTAAGAACTATACAAATATCAACATATGGTTAAATATCAAATTAACTTACATTTACAACAGATCCATAAAGATATCGATTACCTCAAATCATTTCTTGAGATGACATCAAAAATTCATACCAAGTTATTGTCATGATACTTGTATAATGACCACAAGATTTCAGGTTAACCCTAACCTATGAGTCGCTTGGCTCAAGGTAATAACGAACTTGAATTTGAACTTGACTATAGTCCTACAGAGATGAACAGAAACACAGCACTAGATGCATACGATTTCATGTATGAGTGAATAAATATTTTACACTCGACCGCCCTTATAATTAAACAATTGATTATTTCTTATTTGTTTTAAAGATCATAACACCGGATTAAATGCTTTATGTTTTGGTATATTTCCTACAAGTCTCGATATCACGCAAGAACAACAATTGGTTTATAGTCATCAACTTTACTTCCAGATCTCCAAAATGTGATATTTGCTAATTTGATATTGTCTAAAAGAGTTCATTTATCATATTTTACCATTGTGATTACATAAAAGAGAAAACAGAAGACAACTAACAAAGCTTTATGACACAAATCACCAAGGATGTGTACACAAAAAATGACAATAGCATAATGTACACGGAACGACAACACAAAAATATTCGATTGTGCTGCAGTTACGATATCGACTTAGTACGGCCAATTGAAGTAAAAAACATCACTTAGTTGGTGTGGTTAACCGGTTTACGGGCGCCCACCTTGCGAATAAAATGCCAGAAAACTCATGAAACAAGTATCAAGTTTCAGCTCTACCAAAATATGAATATAAAATAGAACATGGCTAGCGAAAATAACAACGTTAACAATTGTCGTGATTCTGGTTTAATGCGCAAGTGGAAAGTCGGTTCTTAGTTGTATGTAAATAAAAAATTATTTTATTTTTCCGAACATTGTTAATTTTATGATCGTATATTAATTTTATAATTAACAATAGAAAGATATTATAATTACCTGCATGACTCCCATTACTTAAAACTCCTAGAGAATGCATGCATGAGCAAAGAGATCTTTACCCACACTGATTGACTGACTATTGTGATATTAAATGACCCTCCTAAATCCTTATGTGGTTTCTTTCATATCATTACACTGTATCCTGTATATATGGTGATTTCGGTCATACGGCTGAATCAGTCACTTTTTTCCTTAAAATTGATGACCATTATTACTAGGGGAGAATGGGAAGAGAATAGTCCTATCTCTAAATAAATTCTCATTATATCTCAAGTGGATATTTACCTAAACATCTCCTAAATGGTTCCGTTAGAAAGTTCATCATGGCCAGCATACACATGGACCTATCTGATTTCACTTTGTTATCCTCTTTGGGTATATCTAATATACTAGTTTCATTATCCCTGTAACATACGGACTAAATTAACGATTACTGATGAAATGATGTGTAAAACAAAACCTTGCAGTTTTGTGCGGACATTTCATTACTTTGCACTTTTTTCAAGGAGCTCAGATACAAATAATCGAAAAGCAAAACGGAATGGCAGAGGAATCACCGAGTAGCAAACCAATTATAAATAATTACAGGTCGTTTGAAAATATGAATGGATTTATTAGGGTAAAAAAAGGGTGCCTGGGTCCCAGTCCCCTCTCCCTCTTTTAGTTCTGCAGCTGTTTACTGATCCAGGCAAAATACTGCATTAGGTTTACATATTTCCTTTTTTATTATACAATCATCTTTATTATACAATCATCTTATTATACAGTCCTCTCTATATCATGTGATTATTCATTTTTTCTGCAACTGATACAGTAGTTCTCAAACCTACGACTCATTTGAATCAGAGAAATGGTGACAAATTAATTTCTCTTTATGTGATGTAAACAACGGCCAAGTACTGAAAAGTTAACCATATCTCGAAGTCCATGGAATAAAAGGACAATATCGTGAACAATGTCATATGTTTCGGCAAATATATGCATATACATACTCAGGACATTGTACACGATATTATCTTTTTATTCCATGGTTTTCGAGATGTGGTTATCCCTTTAGTACTTCTTTGTTTACATTACTCATAATTTGCTTTGTCATTCACTTGTTTAAATCCAAACTATAATGCCTTCATATATTAAGGTCCGGTATGTCACGACGAAAATGATTTTTAACATTCTATCACCGAATTTCCTATTTCATTCAAATTCGAATTTACCATAATCTAAGAATTGTTTCAACTAAGAACAACTGTAATTCCACAAATAGAAAATACAGCACACCTTGCTTTATTGGTCTGTCTTTAAACACAGTATAATAATCTGAAGTGAAATGGAGTGAAACAATACATAAATATCCAAAGATTAAACATATATATTGTAAAAAGTAAAATACAAAGAAATACCGATGGGTAATCCATATCTCATAGTCCATGGAATGAAAGGAAAATATCGTGTATAGTGTCATATTCAGACAAATGCGAACCTCAATAAAATCGAGGTGATACCAGGTGCCCGGGAGGAGTAAGCGTCCCCTGGTTGTATGCAAGACCCGTCGCAAAGTCCTGCAACAACTTTTCAAGTCGAGGAAGTAAATACATAAATATACACATATGAACACACGAATGAGACAAGAACACGAAGTCAAATATTTCTATTCAAGGCATGAAGTGTTGTTTAACTGAAATTTCGGCCTCAGAAATGCACGTGAACAAATGTTTGTATATATACGTATTATTTCAAATCAAGTATAGTCAAAACGTTAAGATGGTTAGTTTGTATGGTGAGGTCTCAAACTAACGGTTAACATTCTTGAAAGAGGGATCTGAAATTGCACTAGAACTCTATATCGACCAAAGAACTTCCTCAGTGACAATTTCAAACGTTCCTCAATATATCCTTGTGAGAGTAGTTTCGTGGCAAGAAGCCTCGCTCTCAGGACGAAATTTCCGTATTTAGAGCATACCTTGGCATAGCGTGTAAGTTGTGAAATGAAGACGCCATATGCGGGAGAGGAAAGTATGTTGCTACTCAGAATAGGGAAGTTGGTAATAATGAAATTGAAATCGTCTTATTTGTCATAGAGATAAGTTACTAATGAACCATTGTGACTATTTGATAGGAGTATATTTAGGTAAGAAGCAGAAAATGCGCTCTCAATTGTATCTTTCATCTCGAGTTCCTTTGGACATATGATGTTTAGGTTATCCTTGAATACATGGCTGTTAATCGACAAAACGTCATCGATATATCTGTATGTAAAGTTGAACCGAAATGCTAATTGTTTATTGCCTTTGAAGAGGAGACATTCTGAAAACAAATTTCTTCGAAACGTCTGTCTCTTTCAAGCAATATGAGCTGAATTAGACATATTATCAGAGTCTGCTCATCAGAAAAAGCACGCTAGTGTCAGTAATGAATACATGAGTACACCTGTCACACTACCTGTGCCAACACCATGACACGCAGGACTACAATATCGTCATATAGAGATCAACACCAATTACCATCGGTTCAAAATTGTACTAAAAGTCAATCCAGCAAAAGATGATGGTACAACATCCTGATTAGATTGTAAGTTTCACGTAGGGACTTGTGTTACACTGTGTTAATTGACATACAGAGAGGTTTCTATCTTTCTTTGTCTAGGTTATTATCGAACGACACGCAGCTGAAGTATTATGTACCAGTGAAAGCCTAGAATGATTGATTTGCACCACCACCAGATAAGATGGAGTTGTAGACAATCAGAGACCCTTTTAGAGTTAACAATTATGCACATAAAGTCAAATCAAGTAGTCAAAAAGTTCAAGGTAGTTACTTTATTGTAAAGCTCCATGGTGACTTCTGCCACATAACTGAGCCAGTAACTCCTCTTTTTTCTTACTTAGTATCATCAGATACCCAAATGTTGGTTACCATCTTGAAATACGGATCTCAAATTGCACTAGATCCCTATATCGATTATAGAACTTCCTCAATGACAAATTCAAACGCTCATCAGTAGATGTATATCCTTAGGAGAGACGCCTCACTCTCATTACCAAATATTCGTATCTAGAACATTCCCTGTGGTAGTGTATAAGTTGTGATATGAAGACGCCATATAAGGGAGAAAGGGGGGGGGGGGGGTTATGATGATACGCAAGAAAGGGAAGTTGGTAATAATAAAATTGACACGTTTCTCACCTTTGTCATAAAGAGGGATAACTAACGAACCATTATCACTAATTGATAGTATATCGATGCATGAAGCGGAAGATACCTTCTCAGTTTTCTCTTTTATCTCGAGCTCCTATGGTTATATGATTTCGAGGTAATCTTTATATACCAGGTTGTTAATCGACAAAACATCATCGATGTATCTGTATGTGATGTTGAACCGAGAAGCTAATTGTTTATTGCTTTTGGAGAGCAAAGACTGTATGATTCGTATGAGTACAAAACAAATGACGACCAGAAGCAAAGCGCAATTTGTTCCCATCGGAATGCTAACGATTTAGGTAGATCATCGCAATTAAACGACGCAAATACGGATATGGTGCACTAAATTGATACGCGTATATTTATTTATTTATTTATTTATTTATTTATTTATTTATTTAGTCATGAAACAGTTAAGTATACCTTTCATTACCTGGGATTGTTGCGACTATTGATAATTTTTTGGGCGTCCTTTGTTTTGTACATTAGATTTATCATCTGGTTACTGACAGGAAGAGTACAGCCACTACACAGGCTACAAGTGGCTTTAAATAACAACAAAGCTAGGCTCCGTCAGTGTATGGTGATGTCGTTTGGCCTCTTCAATGCCCGTCAAACTTTAAAAGACTAGAGACAGCATTATAGTAAGAAATATGTAAATTTTATCTGGACGATATTACAGTCTTAGAGAAATCATTTCGTGATATTACGACACTGAGCTAAAAGACAATAACTGACGAATGTTAGGAGTTGGTCTATAACTAAAAGCCAAAAAGTATAAAAAGTCTTTAAATTGATAATTTGGTTCTTACTTTTTCTTCAATTTGGTAATTATTTGCTATTCAAACATTTAAATTTTGGATGTCCATAGTTTCGGTCTTCAGCATCAGTGAAGAGGCATAAATTTTTGAAAAGTGTATAGAGTGAACTAAAATTACACACATATATTTTCAGATATTATTGTAAAAGAAGTTGCTTCGGATACAAATGAGATAACTGCAATAAAAACGGATAAAACCGACGAAAATACTCACGGTACACTCTTTACAGGATTCCGCACCCATTATAGTCGTTCCTTACAGAAATTTTCCAAAGCAGCCAAACCCCGCTTTAATAGATATAGAACATATATACCTTTTAATTTAGTTCACCATATGCGCGCATTTCGACAACTTATGTCTCTTCAGTGATGTTCGTGGCCAAATGATTGGAATTCTCAAAATATATAAATATTTGAAGAGCAGTGTTGATACCAAATTGACCGAAAAGTGAACCGAATAATCTATTTAAGGACAGAGCTATGCATTGAGGGAGATACTCCATAGTTTTGGGGTGATTTACTGAATTTGATGACTGAAAATTTGAAGTATATATTTCATGTCAGTACAAAAGCACTGAAAACTAGACTTATGATGCCCTTGGGAACTATCAGTCCACCAGCAGTGACACTGGCGTAGTGGTTATAATAAATATAGAACATATATACCTTTTAATTAAGTGTAATAATATATTGTAATATGAATTCATGTTACGATCTGCTAAAGAGCAAGATAAGGCATATACTAAATTGAAGGGAACCCTTAATGCAAATACTGATGACAGTGATCGTGAGATTGGAGCTGCCTTGTCTCAGGTTCAAAAAGGAGAAGGTAATTGTCCATGCAAGGCGTAAGTTGTCAAAAGCAGAGTATAGATATTGTGCTGATAAAGCAGCTAATGATATTATCATTGTTTGAGAAATATACTATATTAGAGTTCTTAAAACTGAATTAAACTATACTTCTACGGATGTTGAAACCCCATTGTTGAAAGACAAGATCCTATCTGACCATAAAGTTATGTAAAGATGATGGATAAATCCAAACCATAAGTCTAAAAATCATGAACCCAGAGGACATACAAAATAAGTGAAAATGAAAAACAAGTGGAAAATAACAAAATATGTCTACTTGAAGAGGATATGTAAACCCCTATGATGGAGTGAGATCAGGTGCCGGGGGAAGTGAGCATCTCCTGCTTGCTAGCAACACCCGTCCCATATACCCAGTAGAAAGAGTGATATCGTGTAAATTCCATATGTTTATATATATGGAGAAGTCAAAGTAGGTAACCTTATAGTATAGAAGGTGTCAAATCTGTGTAAAATGATCGGAATCGGTCTCAGTCCAGAATATCATTTAAAAGTCTGGATAATGGGATATCATATTGAGTAATAAGAGTCTCGTAACGACCATAGAACTTCCTCAGTGACTTTGTTAGTCTAGCACATATATAATCCCAGTTGAGAAGCTTATCTGAAAGTCGCCTAGCCCTCAGAACAAAGTCATTGTAGTCTGAACATGCTCTGAAATAACGTATTAACTGAGATATGAATACGCCTTATGCGGCGATGATGGAATGTTGCTACATATGAAAGGAAAGTTTGTGATAGCGAAATTGAAATCGTCACGTTTGTCATAGAGTGAGGTGTTCAATTGACCATTAATGTCGAAAGACAAAACAATATCTAAATACGAAGTAGAATTACTACTTTCTGTGGTTTCTTTGACCTCCAGTTCACTTGGATAGATGATGCTAAAGTAATCTACGAATGAAGGATTATTAATTGAAAGCAAGTCATCTATATTTCTGCAAGTGAAATTGAAGCCAAGAGCCAATTTTTTCATCCTTGCGAAAGTAAAGACCGTATGAGAAAAGGAATATGTCAGCCAGAAGCGGGACACAGCTAGTACCCATTTGAATGCCGACAATTTGTTGAAAAACCTTTCCTCCAAACACCACAAAAATGTTATCGATAAGAAAGTTCAACATCTGGATGGTATCTGTTTCAGTATATTTATTTTTGGAATCAGAATTTTCCCTAATAAAGTAAGTTATATCATGGCCTATAACTATACAATGTATATTTGAATCTGCGGCTTCCGTTTTTCCTAGTAAATGCATTTTGGATAATTTCCGCTAATTTGTCTTTTACTTTCTGATGAGGGATCGTTCTCAAAAGAGTCCAAAAGTCAAAAGACTTGATGGGGTGAATTTTAGTTAAACCTTTTTATTTCAGATGTTCCAATAATTCTTTTGAATTTTTAAGGATCCACATTTGATTAATTCCACTTCTGGAATATACTGTTTCACAATACTTATGAAGGCCAAATTTAATTTCTGTGAATATTTTTGTGAGTAACTTCGATACAGTTTTTGTGGAACACTTAGGAGAACCAGCGATAAGGCAACAAATACATCCTTGTTGTATCAGACTACTTCATGAAGTGAGTAGAGGCATTTACGATACAGAATATAGAGGACAAAGGCAACAAATACATCCTTGTTGCATCAGACCACTTCATGAAGTGAGTAGAAGCATTGGTGATATCGAATATAGAGGACAATGGTAACAAATACATCCTTGTTGTATCAGACCACTTCATGAAGTGAGTAGAGGCATTGGCAATGCCGAATATAGAGGACAAAGGCAACAAATACATCCTTGTTGTATCAGACCACTTCATGAAGTGAGTAGAGGCATTGGCGATACCGAATATAGAGGACAAAGGCAACAAATATATCCTTGTTGTATCAGACTACTTCATGAAGTGAGTAGAGGCATTGGCGATACCGAATATAGAAGACAAAGGCAACAAATACATCCTTGTTGTATCAGACCACTTCATGAAGTGAGTAGAGGCATTGGCAATACCGAATATAGAGGACAATGGCAACAAATGCAGCCTTGTTGCATCAGATCACTTCATGAAGTGAGTAGAGGCATTGGCGATACCGAATATAGAGGACAAAGGCAACAAATATATCCTTGTTGTATCAGACTACTTCATGAAGTAAGTAGAGGCATTGACGATACCGAATATAGAAGACAAAGGCAACAAATACATCCTTGTTGTATCAGACTACTTCATGAAGTGAGTAGAGGCATAAGCGATGCAAACCATAACTAAACAAAAGAAAACACTCTTAATGCAAACGAAAAAAAAAACCCGAACATATAAACATGAAAATAAACAAATAGACAAGCAACACAACAAAATACACATTCAATCAAAAACAAAACAAAACAAACAAACCACAACATGTCCAATAAGAAACCATCAACTCAAAGGACGCCCAATCAAAACTAAACTAAAACAGAAAACACGCCCATGAAATAAGGAAATCGATGCTACTCACAAAAATATTATCAGAAATTAAATCTGGCCTTCATAGATATTGCGAAACAGTATATTCCAGAAGTGGAATTAATCAAATGTGGATCCTTAAAAATTCAAAAGAGTTGTTAGAACATCTAAAATCAAAAAGTTTTACTAAAATTCACTCCATCAAGTCTTTTGACTTTTCGACTCTGTACACAACAATCCCTCATCAGAAATTAAAAGACAGATTAGCGGAAATTATTCAAAATGCATTTACTAGTAAAAACGGAAGCCGCAAATTCAAATATATAGTAATAGGCCACGATAAAATTTACTTTGTTAGGGAAAATTCTGATTCCAAAAATAAATACACTGAAACAGCTGTCATTCAGATGTTGAACTTTCTTATCGATAACATTTTTGTGGTGTTTGGAGGTAAGGTTTTTCAACAAATTGTCGGCATTCCAATGGGCACTAACTGTGCTCCGCTTCTGGTTGACATATTCCTTTATTCATACGAAGCTGAGTTCATTCAGTCTTTGCTTTCGCAAGGAAAAAAACAATTGGCTCTTGGCTTCAATTTTACTTACAGATATATAGATGACTTGCTTTCAATTAATAATCCTTCATTCGCGGATTACCTTAGCATCATCTATCCAAGTGAACTGGAGGTCCAAGAAACCACAGAAACTAGTAATTCTACTTCGTATTTAGATATTATGTTGTCTTTCGACATTAATGGTCAATTGAACACCTCACTCTATGACAAACGTGACGATTTCAATTTCGCTATCACAAACTTTCCTTTCATAAGTAGCAACATTCCATCATCGCCCGCATACGGCGTATTCATATCTCAGTTAATACGTTATTCCAGAGCATGTTCAAATTACAATGACTTTGTTCTGAGGGCTAGGCGACTTTCAGTTAAGCTGTCAACCAGGGTTATATATGTGCTAGACTAGCATCGTCACTGAGGAAGTTCTACGGTCGTTACGAGACTCTTATTACTCCATATGATATCTCGTTATCCAGACTTTTAAATGATATTCTGGACTGAGACCGATTCCGATCACTTTACACAGATTTGACACCTTCTATACTAGAAGATTACCTACTTCGACTTCTCCATATATAGATACATATGGAATTCACACGATTTGACTCTTTCTACGGGGTATATGTGACGGGTGTTGCTAGCAAGCAGGAGATGCTCACTCTCCCCGGGCACCTGATCTCACTCCATCACAGGGGTTCACATATGCTCTTCAAGTAGACATATTTTGTTATTTTCCATTTGTTTTTCATTTTCACTGATTTTGTATGTCCTATGGTTTCATGATTTTTGGACTTGTGGTTTGGATTTATCCATCATCTTTACATGAAAACATCTGTCTTAGTTGTATGAAAAAAATCACCAAGGACCTGCAAAACATACGTGAATAAGCACATACAAAGACATCACAAAATATTCCATTGTTACAGAGCTGTGGTACTAACATTTAGATGCTCAAATGAAGTGACAATAATCATTCCATCAGTATTGTTAACCGGCCCATTTTCCCACAGAACAGAAACCAATTACTCTAAAACACAAGCAATCAAAAACCAAAACAAACAAATAAAAATACTCGCAATAAAAAACAAATGATTAAAACTTCTTCAATTCAATAACAATTAAAAATCTCATTAAAATTCATCAAACAACAAGCTCTAAGAAAAATAAAACAGAAACACAACCGAACAAAAAAGCAACCATAACCAACCAATAATTCTACTAAACTGAAATACAACTGCTCGAAAATAAGAAACCCACAGCACACCCAATCAACATACAAACAAAGAAGAACATAATTAATAAAAAAATATATATATAGTCAAAACAAACCATAAACCGCCCAGTAAAATAAAATCCAAAACATGCCCGATAGAAAAAAAAACTCGTATCCAATCAAAAACAACAAACCAAAACACATTCAATCACAAAAAACACAAATCAATTCCCGACCAATCAAAACCAAACATCCTATTAAAAAGGAACAGACACTCATCCAATCAAAAGCAAGCAAATCATAACAGACCCACTTACAGGCAAACAAACCAAAACACATTCAATAACTTAAACGTGTAAGAAAAAATAACAAAAACACCATAATAATAATAATAAAACCCTCAAAACCATACAATCAATAATAATAATAATAAAAAAAAAACAAAACAAAACGCCAACAAGCATACAATCACAATACAACAAACCGAAACATGCCCATTAACACCTAACAAATAAAAACGCTGCCATTAAAAAGTAAAACGAACTACACTATATTAAAAGCAACCCTAACCCTAACCCTAACCCTAAAACACTTAATAATAATAAAAGAAACCAAAACACATATAATAGCTAAGTGTGTCGTTGCGCCACCAATGCTCCCCGAATTCCCATTACAATATGCAATTCTACATACTGTGATCTTTTTTTGTGCAAAGTATCAATGAAATACTCCTAAGCCTCACGAACGAGTTGCGAAGACAAGATGAATATAATCGTATATGGCGGGGACATAAAAAACAAACCAAAACATATCCAATAAAAAAACAAACAAACCACAACATATCCAATCAAAAAACAAACAAACCAAAACATATCCAATCAAAGAAAAAAGAGGAGTTACCGGCTCAGTTATGTGGCAGAAGTCACCATGGAGCTATAACAAAGCATATCCAATCAAAAAACAAAACAAACTAAAGCAAATCAAACACACTAAAGCATACCCAATCAAAACCAGATGAACTTAAACCTACCAAATCAAACATTAACAATTGAGAACAAAAGTAATAAAAAAATTAAACAATAAACCAAATACCATCTATTCAAAAGCCAATCCAAAATACGCGCAATAAAATACACAACCTAATCAAACGCCAAACAAACCAAACTCCAAACAACCAATAGCTTAAAAACCAAAACAAAAAACCCAACAAACAAAAAGCATCTTGATAAAACGATACAGATCAAACCCTATCCAATTAAAACCACAAGACCAAACCCTATCCAATTAAAAACATAGAGACCAAATCCTATCCACAGGTATTTGAAGCTCTGTATGTCTTCAACAAACATCATTTATGCTCCGACAGGGGTATACACCAAAAAAAAATCAATGTATACAACGACTTTGGAAGCAAAATTACCACTGATTCAGACACTCGTTTCGGCTATTGGAATCGGGAATCTGCACAATTTCAGCTCAGTGCCACATAGTTCGACATCGGAACTAATAACTTACACAATGCACAAGTGCGATTTATCCGCATCCCTTTACCGAACTTGTTGAGGACTCCATGTACGAATTTGACCTTCACCTTCGGAGGGCTGCGCGTCATAACGGGAATATGAAAGTAGAGTTATCGTACTTGTTTATACTTTCCACTGTAAATAATGACTGCAAGCAAAAAATAAAACATGAAAATACACAGAAATTTTGTTTTATTCGTACTTATATAGTTTCAGAAAGAAATTGCCAATTGAATATCTAATTTGAGTTTTACACGTTATTCAAAGCGGAGCCTTCCGAAGGTGAAGGTCAAATTCGTACATGGAGTCTTAAACAAGTTCGGTAAAGAGACGCGGATAAATTGCTCTTGAAATACGGGATAATGGGCATGGAATGACTACTGCATTGTGTAAGTTATTAGTTCCGATGTCGAACTATGTGGCACTGAGCTGAAATTGTGCAAATAATAATGTGAATACACTCTAATTATAGCAATAAAGCATGCATGTACTATATTATCTTCGTAATTCCAGAGGTTCTATCCAATATCAAGTCCGGGTTCAATCCCTGAAGAGGTCAGCATATCTACTCAGGTTCAATCCGGACATGGTTGGTCAGCGTATCTACCCAGGTTCAATCCCTGGCGAAGTTAGTCAGCGTATCAACCTAGGTTCAATCCCTGACGAGGTCAGTTACCATATCTACCCAGGTTCAATCCCTAACGAGGTTAATTATCATATCTACCTAGGTTCAATCCCTGACGAGGTTGGTTACCATATCTACCTAGGTTCAATCCCTGATGAGTTTAGTTATCATATCTACCTAGGTTCAATACCTGACGAGGTTAGTCAGCGAATCAACCTAGGTTTATTCCCTGACGAGGTTAGCCAGAGTATCTACCCAGGTTCATTCCCTGAAGAGGTCAGTCAACCTATCTACCCAAGTTTATTCCCTGAAGAGGTTAGTCAGCGTATCTACCCAGGTTTAATTCTTGACGAGTATAGTCAGGGCACCTACCAAGATTTAACCCTTGACGAGTTTAGCCAGAGTACTTACCCGGGTTTAATCCATGAGAAGGTTAGTTATCATATCTACCCAGGTTCAATGCCTGACGAGGTTAGTCATCGTGTCTACCCAGGTTCAATCCCTAACGAGGTTAGTCAGTGTATCTACCCAGGTTCAATCCCTGACGAGGTTAGTCATTGTGTCTTCCCAGGTCCAATCCCTAGCGAAGATAGTCAGTGATTCTACGCATGATCAATCCCTGACGAGATTAGTCAGCGTATCTACCCAGGTTCAGTTCTTGACAAGTTTAGTCAGTGTTTCTACCCAGGTTCAATCCCGGACGAGGTTAGTCAGCGTATCTACCCAGGTAAGATCCCTGACGAGGTTAATCATCGTGTCTACCCAGGTTCAGTCCCTATCAAGGTTAGTCAGGGTATCTACCCTGGTTCAATCCCTAACAAGGTTAGTCAGCGTATCTACCCAGGTACAATCCCTCACCAGGTTCGGGGGTTTTTTTTTCCGTTCGATTTGGGTCCGTTATTCGTACCCATTCCCAACGCTAAATAGTATCTTTTTTCCCAAAAAGTGACCCAAAACTTCCAAACCAAAACTCTAAAAAACCATTTTTTTAATGAAATCAACGTACAAAAACGGTAAAAACAGCAAAACAATATACCAACGCTATCGGTCAAAGAAAGGTAATTAACGAGAGCCGTGATTGGCTGATGTGGTGTTGGGAGAGAGGGACTACTATTTCAGTGTATTAGGAGCTGTGTTTGGATGAAATTATTTGATCTATGTATAAATAAAGATTGATTCTGCTGTAAAATCATGAATTTTATCTCATTTCGCTAATGTAAAAATTTATTGACCTAAAAAGGGGTGGTTGTTTACATTTGAATTTTGGCCAGTTTTGGGGGTATCCCCCTTCCAGCATTATTTTCTCGAAATTAAGATAGATAACCTATGGTAAACTGTTAAAATTGCGATAGAGGAAGGTCTGACAAACATTTTGATATGTGGATTATATATAACTAAAATGTAGGATGTTGTGTAAATCTTGCTAGAAGTTCGGTAATTTAACATGGGACCCTATGGGAAATGGAATTACTATGCTTTGACCTATCGGTCAAAGAAAGGTAATTAACAAGAGCCGTGATCGGCTGATGTGGTGTAGGGAGAGAGGGACTACTATTTCAATGTATCAAGAGCTGTGATTGGATGAAATTATTTGATCTATGTATAAATAAAGATTGATTCTGCTGTAAAATCATGAATTTTATCTCATTTCGCTAATGTAAAAATTTTATGACCTAAAAAGGAGTGGTTGTTTACATTTGAATTTTGGCCAATTTTGGGGGTTATCCCCCTTCCAGCATGATTTTCTCGAAATTAAGGTGGATAACCAATGGTAAACTGTTAACATTCTGATAGAGGAGGGTCTGACAAACATTTTGACATGTGGATTATATATAGCTAAAATGTAGGATGTTGTGTAAATCTTGCTTGAAGTTCGGTAATTTAACATGGGACCCTATGGGAAATGGAATTACTATGCATTGACCTATAGGCCAAATACTAAATTCCTCAAAAATGCAATTTGTCCTCATTTCCTTGGTCCTACAGTCCATTTAACCTAAAAACATATCAAATTTGCCCCAAATTTTGATTCAAAGTGCCTAGAATTTTCAATATTGTAATTTCTAGAAAAAAAAGGGGGTGCTTTAAATTTGCCAAATTCTAACAAATTAATTTTGTGTATTTTTTGCATGGATGACTGTTTTGATTCCATTGTGTTGGATATTTAAGACATTTGAAACAGTATTTACAGAATTTTACCCCAATTATTTTGGGCTTTGTGCACTTTTTAAGTTGTGGACTGTGAAACTTGAATTTGTAAAAGTACGCAATTCGATGTAAATTTTTTGGGATTTTCGATAAAAATTATCATATGAGCTTCCCCGTAAAAGTCAAAAACACACCGAATTAAGCTGAAATGTGTATAACATCATTTACCTCCAAAGTTCTACATGAAATAATAACATCATGGAATGCCTGTATTTTTGTACAGAAAATGTCATATTTAGCTTTCAAGAGTATTATTCAAAAATCAATATGACTCACAAATTGATTAAAATTGGATCAGAACATGTTTATTCAATGTATAATGAACAAAACCGAAAGGCTAAACCAGGTAAAAGTCATAAAGTGTTATCAATTTACATCCCCCTTAGACATGACCCCTAATCCAAATTTGTGCCCATTTTCAGTACACTCCAGATGGGGGTAGGCATCTTTAAAGTGCCACTTCAACCTAATTTTCAAAATTTAATTGTTTCGACTCAATTGGTGCATATTCATACAATAAATAAATTGCCGAAAACCCGAAGTCCATATCAACTGTAGATAACGAGATATTTGTGATAGGCTAATGCGCGCTGCTAAGCCACACCTGGTAAATATACAGAAACGCCAGATTCTGCGACGAAGAGATGCTGACGTCATGTTTTGTATACAGTGCTGGACTTTAGTATAGAAGTGTCCGAAGAGCAGAGTTGTTTAATAATACTGAAGAGAAAAAAATGTCTCGTGAAGACAAGGGCGGGTAAAGCAAAGTCGGGGGAGGGGTGTTCATTGTGTTGTTACTAATTATGGAAACACCAATGCGATGGTGTGTCAATGCACGGTTTTCCTAAGACACCCAATGAACGACGCCAGTGGATTCATTTTGTTAAGGTAAAGCGAGCAAAATGTTCCTACAAAATATTCGACCTTATGTTCTCTGCATTTTACACAAGAAAGTTTCCCATTCTGGGCCTCTAAGTAGTTTAGGAGCAAGTAACCCTTATTTGGAAATTTTAAGTCCGGATGAGAAAATGGCAAGTCAAACATCAGCTCCATAAAATAAATAAATAAATGAATTAACACCTTTTTTATATAAGAATATACCGAGACACTGATCAGGAGGAACAAGACAGTGATCAGGCAGAACCAGATACCCATGCAGTGGCGGATCTAGGATTTCCGAAAAGGATGGGCCCAAATGGGTTTTATTTTTATGACCTCTCAATATGCGATACCTGTTGACCCTTGTTCTTTACATGGAGGATTATTTATAAATTTTTAAATGTACGTCTTTTGATTGTTCTGCTGTTACGGTGAGTGGGAAGGTGGGCCCGTAAACCGGTTAACCACACCTTTTGTCAAATTAAATGACCGTCCTTAGTCGGTAACGTAATTGCACTACAATTAAATATTTTTGTAATGTGTTAAATGTTCTATTATATTATTTATATTCATGTATTGTATAGCTTCATGGTGACTTCTGCCACATAACTGAGCCGGTAACTCCTCTTTTTTCTTTAGTCAAACTTCTCAGCCATTTTTGGTGCAAAATCTGGATTTTTACTGGTAAATATGTGACTAAAGGTGGGGGCCGGCCCCTTCGGCCCCCTCCCTCTAAATCCGCCACTGCCATGTAGATACAATGGATGTAGATGAGGTAACTAGAATATAAGTGATGGATTCAGGAGGTCAGTGGGAGGGCGCAATCTCAACCCCTCACTCACCAGGAATCCCTAGCATTATATGGTTCACACATAGAACTCAATTCTTTAAGGTTAATTATTTTCATAAATAAATATATACATAAGATATCTGAACTACATTTTACATTACAATATATTGATGAATTACGTACGGCTCGTGCGGAGGCACATACTAAATACTGCGAGAAACATATTATTGAATTTATGTTACATTTATGAATGTTACAGAGCAACATGGAAAATGAAGATTTGCCCCAACCAACAAAGAAGTCTTTTTCTTGTCAATTTTCAATAAAACCGAACAAACGGTCGAAATCATGTCAAAAAACGTCAAAATGGATTACTGGTACGGCTCTACTGACGTACGCAAAGTACCTTGGATTACATCACCTTTTTCCCCGTCACTATCAAGTTCACCTTCGAATGACGATGTATCGCAAGAAAAATAAACATCACTCTCGTCTAATAAATCTTAATAAAAGAATCTAGTGTACTCATTGTTTTGCCTACTAAATTTCATATAAAAGCGGCGTATTTCTACTATAATATATCCTGTTTCCATGAAGTGACCACATAATGTGACGTCAGCGATCTCAATTGCAGACAACAGAGATTTATTGATATTCTCGCACGCAGGTAAACATTTGGAGTTTAATCAACAATAGCTACTTATTGCAGCATCTGATTGTAAAAGTTTTGGCACCAAGGGGTTTTATTTACATCAAATTATTAAATTAGTATGAGAAAAAAATTGGTGTAGTGGCACTTTAAAGTGGCATTGCTTATAAATTACTGCATGGATTTTCATGAAATTTGTGTCATTTTTTTCAGAAATCAACACACTTTTGTTTGATAGCGGCTTTCCTAGTTTGATAAAGTAGTTAAATGCCTCTATATATCGTCGTGATAACGAGGAAACATAACACGCACACTATTACTCGAGTCCAGTACTCGTTGCGCTACTATAATACCGTAATTTGTATAACCAGTTCGGGTTTTATGTTTTAGCATCTCACTTTCGCTTTGCGATTCTCGAAGTCGGCGTGACATCACACTAAAATCTAAACAAGCGTAGCTTTTTAAAAAGCTTAGGTTGCAATCGGAATAGCGTTAAATCTTCAAGTTGTTGGTCAAAAAGCCAAATGGCTTTATGTAAATAGGAATTACATGTACTTGTTTTAGAAACATTTTTTTGTGCGTAGTTATGAAATTTTCCGCTAAAATTTCTAAAGCCGCACCTCATTTTTTCCTTATTAGGAAAGTAGCCGCGCCTTTTTTTCTTTTTTAGGAAAGTCTCTCGGATGTTCTCGTCTATATTCGGAAATAAGTGGGTTTTTTGTAGTGAGCAATCTTTTAAATTATGAATTCGAACATTTTGTAAGATTTATTTCTAGAAATCTCAATATTTACAGCAGAATTATGTGCTAATGCTGTTTCTTAGTACTAGATTATTACCCAACATGCTCCATAGCTCACTAATTCTAAGTGATTACCTAACAGCACGCATAGATAACGACCTTCAGAAAGACCGCTTTATTCATAAGCATTTCATTCTTTTTGATTTCATTTCTATTCTACTCCTACTCTCAGGAGACATTGAAACAAATCCAGGACCATCAAACTTGCATCATTACCCAATTACTTATATCAAAGACCTGTCTCTATGCCATCTGAATGTACAGAGTCTAACAAACAAGATTGACCTTATAGCCGCTGAACTAAACAGTTTTGACTTGGCTGGATGCATCTATAGACAATTTCCAAATTCAAATTCTCGGCTTCCAGGATCCCATCCGCCTTGATAGAAACCGAAATGGAGGGGGTGTGGCTGTCTATATAAAAAACAATACTCCTTTCATAGAAAGAAAGGACCTGCATATACCAAACCTAGAAATAATTTGGTTAGAAATTAATCTATGTCACAGGATGGTACTCATAGGTGTATGCTATTTCCATCCCAGGTTCGACAACTGGAACTTAGCTGAACTTGCAATAGATCAAGCAGTTCAGAATAACTCTAACATAGTATTATTGGGTGACTTTAATGAAAACATGTTGGACCAATCAAAATCACGTAACATCAGAAGTATAATGAACAATTTCAACTTGATCCAACATATTAAACCCCCTACAAGAATCAGTAACCACTCCTCAACCTTAATTGGTCTAATCTTATCCAATGACGCTCTAGAGTGTACAAAGGCAGGTGTAATTGACCCTTTTTGTAGCGACCATCATGCTATTTATTTTACCACAAATTTCATCAAAATTAAGCACCACACTTATAAACGGCACATGAGGCCAATGCAACAAAGGATTTTCTTAAATCTGGTAATAGCATTGAAATTCCTAATCTCATTCACAATGATGTGCGGTACAACTCCACCACTGACAAAGCTAATATTTTGATTGACTTTTTCTGTGCACAGTGCAATATTGATAACAGCCAGGCCTTACTACCAAACTTAAAGCATATTCCAAATACTTTAAACCATATACATGTTTGTGTACAAGATGTTGAAGATGTATTAAAACTAATTGACACCAGTAAAGCCTGTGGACCTGACTTTGTCAGTCCTAGACTTCTAAAAGAGGGATCTCGCTTACTTTCACCACATCTTTCATTTCTCTTCAATTTATCACTCCAAAATTCTCACTTCCCAGAAAAATGGAAATGAGCCAATGTAAGTCCAGTCTTTAAGAAGGGGTATAGGTCAGATCCATCAAATTATAGGCCAATATCTTTGCTAAGTTGTATTTCAAAAGTTTTCGAAAAATGCATCTTCAAACATTTCTACAGTTACCTGAATATGAATAATATGATAACTCCTGTCCAATCAGGTTTTACCCCAGGTGACTCTGCAGTATATCAGCTAATAGACCTGTATGACTGCTTTTCAAGGGCCTTGGATAATGGTAAGGAAGTAAGAGTTACTTTTTGTGACATCAGCAAGGCCTTTGATAGGGTATGGCATACAGGTCTATTATTTAAGTTGAGGCGGATGGGAGTGGGTGGGTCCCTCTTGTCCTGGTTTAAATGTTATTTGGATGACAGGGCTCAGAGAGTTGCAATCGAAGGTACTTTCTCTGAAATCAAATCTGTTCGAGCCGGTGTTCCCCAGGGCTCAATATTAGGCCCACTGCTATTTTTAATCTTTATAAATGATATTGTTGATAAAATTTGTTCCAGTATAAAGTTATTTGCTGACAATACATCTCTTTTTATTATTGTTGAGGACCCAGATTCGGCTGCAAATCTCCTACAAAATGATATTGACAAAATTACATCATGGTCACAACAGTGGCTAGTTAAATTCAATGCAATCAAAACAGAAGAACTTCTTATAAGCAACAAAAGAAACCACATCCTACACTATACATGAACAATACACAAGTAAAATTAGTACCCCATCACAAACATCTTGGTTTACAATTCAATACAACCTGCACCTGGCATGAACGTATCAATGATATAACATCTAAAGCATGGAAACGGGTAAACATTTTGAGGGGTTTGAAATTCAAACTTAACAGGAGAACTTTGGAGATAATTTATTTTTCCTTTATTAGGCCACTTTTGGAATATGGGGACATTGTATGGGATAACTGCACTGAATATGAAATGAATGAAATTGAAAAAGTACAAATTGAAGCAGGAAGAATAATTTCAGGGGTCACCAAATCCTGTTCACGCACCAATGTTTTGGAAGAAAATGGGTGGGAAACACTGCAATACAGACGTTACAAACACAGACTCATCACTTTTCACAAAATGTTCAATAAACATGTGCCACCCTACCTATACAATTATGTTCCACCAAACACTAACCAAATAAACAATAGAAATCTTAGAAATGGTAATGATCTACAAGTACCACACTACAGAACCAAACAAGCACAAAACTTCTTCATTCCAAGAACCATTGTAGAGTGGAACTCCCTTCCTAAAAATGTTAGGGTTGGTACCTCATTGGACACATCCAAAGCACACCTAGACAGAAACACAAATCACATTCCAAATTATTATTATGCAGGAGCTAGGAAATTCCAAATTATACATAGTCGATTGAGACTTGGATGCAGCTCTCTGAACTCTGATCTATTCAAAAATCCTATTTCCTTGAATAATCTGTGTCAATGTGGGGAGGAAGAAACAGCAAATCACTATCTTCTTGCTTGTCCCATCTATGCAAATATCAGACAACATACCATATCTACAATACCCGTAAATGTTACATGTAACATACTACTATTTGGATGTCCTCTGTATGATGACAATGTCAACACAAATATTTTTCTTAAAGTTCAGAAATATATTGAAGACAGCAAGAGATTTTAATTTCCTTACTCAGCCTCTATCATTTTTCTTCTTGTATAGCTCCATGGTGATTTCTGCCACATAACTGAGCCAGTAACTCCTCTTTTTTCTTTCTTATCATTTTCATTATATTTTTGTATTTTTGTAATGTCTTATATGTTCTAGTATATTATTTATATTCATGTATTGTATGTATTTATAACTCATTTCTGCAACATATGTTCATGACCTACTGTTTTTGCAAATATAATGTTTGTCAGCTGATTCTGGTGTAAATATGTCCGAATGTTTGTGCAGCCTAGTGAAAAAATTAGGATTAAATTCAGCTCCAGGAAATCCTACTTACACTCTCACGAATTTTACAGTTTCGGAATCATAAATCTGTCCTCAATACCTTTGGTATTGATACAAATAAATTAAATTTAGAACTTCCATATTCGTACTGCAATCCCAAAATGCACACAAATCCTTACAAACAACGCTTTATCGCTGGTTCCTCGAAGTGTTCCACAAAATCTGCATCGATGCTACTCACAAAAATATTATCAGAAATTAAATCTGGCCTTCATAGATATTGCGAAACAGTATATTCCAGAAGTGGAATTAATCAAATGTGGATCCTTAAAAATTCAAAAGAATTATTAGAACATCTAAAGTCAAAAAGTTTTACTAAAATTCACTCCATCAAGTCTTTTGACTTTTCGACTCTCTACACAACGATCCCTCATCAGAAATTAAAAGACAGATTAGCGGAAATTGTTCAAAATGTATTTACTAGTAAAAACGGAAGCCGCAAATTCAAATACATAGTTATAGGCCATGATAAAACTTACTTTTTAGGGAAAATTCTGATTCCAAAAATAAATACACTGAAACAGCTGTCATCCAGATGTTGAACATTTTTGTGGTGTTTTGAGGAAAGGTTTTTCAACAAATTGTCGGCATTCCAATGGGCACTAACTGTGCTCCGCTTCTGGCCGACATATTCCTTTACTCATACGAAGCTGAATTCATTCAGTCTTTGCTTTCGCAAGGACAAAAACAATTGGCTCTTGGCTTCAATTTTACTTACAGATATATAGATGACTTGCTTTCAATTAATAATCCTTCGTTCGCGGATTACCTTAGCATCATCTATCCAAGTGAACTGGAGGTCAAAGAAACCACAGAAAGAAGTAATTCTACTTCGTATTTAGATATTATGTTGTCTTTCGACATTAATGGTCAATTGAACACCTCACTCTATGACAAACGTGACGATTTCAATTTCGCTATCACAAACTTTCCTTTCATAAGTAGCAACATTCCATCATCGCCGGCATACGGATTATTCATATCTCAGTTAATACGTTATTCCAGAGCATGTTCAAATTACAATGACTTTGTTCTGAGGGCTAGGCGACTTTCAGTTAAGCTGCTCAACCAGGGTTATATATGTGCTAGACTAGCAACGTCACTGAAAAAGTTCTACGGTCGTTACGAGACTCTTATTACTCCATATGATATCTCGTTATCCAGACTTTTAAATGATATTCTGGACTGAGACCGACTCCGATCATTTTACACCGATTTGACACCTTCTGTACTAGAAGGTTATCTACTTTGACTTCTCCATATATAAATACATATGGAATTTACACGATTCCACTCTTTCTACTGGGTATATGTGACGGGTGTTGCTAGCAAGCAAGAGATGCTCACTCTCCCGGGCACCTGATCTCACTCCATCAGATGGGTTCACATATGCTCTTCAAGTAGACATATTTTGTTATTTTCCACTTGTTTTTCATTTTCACTGATTTTGTATGTCCTCTGGTTTTATGATTTTTAGACTTATGGTTTGGATTTATCCATCATCTTTACATTATTATCTATTGTTCTTCATTTACATATCATGAGCTTGTTTAATATTACTTGCTTATTCATGTTCATATACTCATCTATTGTATTTCATTTACATATTATGAAATTGCTTAATACTACTAGCTTATTCATGCTCATATATTCATCTATTGTTTCTCATTTAAGATAGAATAAGTAGTCCTCCAAAGGGAAGTAAAATATACTAAAAGAAACAACACAAACACTCTTTGCCTCAAATTTTCGGCCTCCTGGCCTTTATCAAGCAATTGTTAGAAAAGTACAGAAGAACTATGTAACATCCATCTTTACATGTCTAATATAAGCTTGTTTATATTAGACATGTAAAGATGGATGTTACATAGTTCTTCTGTACTTTTCTAACAATTGCTTGATAAAGGCCAGGAGGCCGAAAATTTGACGCAAAGAGTGTTTGTGTTGTTTCTTTTAGTTTCTCATTTACACATTATGAGTTTGTTTCATATTACTAGCTTGGTCGTGTTCATATACTCATCTATTGTTTTTCACTTATATATTATGAATTTGCTTATTATTACTAGCTTGTTCATGTTCATTTGCTCACACTTGTTGGTTTGCATATACTAGCTCACAAATATTTATTGGCTACGCTAGCTTATATGTATACAATAGAGCCTTTCTTACTTACTTCAACATTGTTATATACCGAATGCTAAATTATTTAGACTGTTAATGTTACTTACACTTCTTTATAATTATAACTTACTTCATCTAATTATTCTCTTTTTTTCATTTTTAGAGTAATTCCTATCAATCGTTCATAATTCAATTACTTGTACTATCCAGGCCATTGCTTTAATGTAAAACTTAATTTGTACAAAGGAGAGAGCTTTACAAAAGAATTATTCTTGTTGCTCATTTCTTATATATTATGTACGCTTGTATTATATATGCTTAAATCAACAAATATATACTGTTTAAACCAACATGCCACGCTAATGGAGTTTGCAGATGCGCTCTTAAAGCGAATTTACTATCGTAATATACAATCGGCCGAGACCGATTGCAATGAAGATAATCCCTGAAACGTTCCGGGGATGACCTGGGGGATAAAGTCGGTGTTTATCATAGACCGTAATGCAACTTTGTTGAATTATTTTTTGAGCACAAGAGCTAAATGACTCTTAAAACTTTTGAAATTCATTGAGGAATCTCATGAGAAATGACTCTCTTTCCTTCTTTGTATTCTATATGACCACAGTTTGCAGAAATTAGATTTCAAAATATCGGATTCTTCGTAGAGAGCGATGATAAATCCCGAGAGTTATCCGTCAACAAATATGATGCAAATTAGGTCATGTGACCAGTCCGACTTCAAGAATTGATAACATCTCATAAAAAGGCTCAATGATGCAGAAATTACTTGTGTTATTCATAAATTCAAAGCTATGAGATCCAGAGAAATCAAATTGTAAAAACTAACCTTAATGAAATTAATAAAATCTGGGTGTACATGTTTAATTTATGGTGTTTTTATACACTTTCCCAAAATGTAACAAAATCGCGCTATTTTTGCAAGGGACCCGGCCCCATTCCCAAAGGACTGAACAAAAAAACCCTGAGGTTAGTCAGCGTATCTACCCAGGTTCAATCCCTGACAAGGTTAGTTTTCGTATCTAGTCTATCCAGGTTCAATCCTGGACTAGGTTGCCGTATCTACCCTGGTTCATTCCCTGGCGAGGTTATTCAACGTATCTACTTAGAATCATTCCCTGACAAGTTAGTCCCCTTATCTCGTCTACCAAGGTTCAAACCCTGACGGGGTTAATCACAGTATCTACCCAGGTTTAATCCCGGACGAAAGCAGCGCATCTACCCAGATTCAATACCTGACCAGGTTAGTCAGTGTATTTTCTCGGGTTCAATCTCTGACGAGGTTAGACATCGTATTTAACTGGGTTCAATCCCTGACGAGGTCAGTCAGCGTATTTACCCAGGTTCAATCGCTGATGAGGTCAGTCAGCGTATCTAACCAGGTTCAATCCTTGACTATATCAGCGTATCTACCCAGGTTCAATCCCGGACGACGTAAGTCAGCGTATCCAGTGGCGGATTTAGAGGGGGGCTGGGGGCCCACTTTTCGCCACATATTTACTGGCAAAAATCAAGATTTGGCACCAAAAATGGCTGAGTAGTATGGATAATACACATGTGCCCCCCCCCCTTTTCGGAAATCCTGGATCCGCCACTGGTATCTAACCAGGCTCTATGGTTACTTATCTCAACTGCTAAACATTGGATTGGGTATCAACAAAGGCTTAGTAGAAAAAAGCGAAATAATCATGTGTTGGTTTAGGATCTGATAACAAACATTTTCATCTTAATCGATAAATGCTAAGATGTAAATCGAATATTATTTTAACAGTCTCTGGTACTTGTATACACACATGTATATATTATTCTACCTACAAACTTTACTTACCTTAACATATCGCGATCTATAAACCCACAACACTCACTCTCACATCTATGACGTCATACGGCGATGACGTAACATGCATTCGGAACACCATTCGCATTTTCCGTCGCCGCCCAGAAAATGTCCCCTTTTCAAGATTCAGGACATAGAACCAATGACAAACGAATAAAAGATATCAGTTTAAACTGTTTTGATTATATTTTATTATTGTGTACGACAGCAGACTATTCAGAACACTAGTGATTTTTTAAGTTAAAAATTAAAACAATTTTATAATTACAATAATGAGTTGATACAAGGGGCAAATTTTACTGAGCACTATGATATACTTATAAATTTCCCATTATTAAAAGAAATTGATAAAGAAAAAATTAAAAAGATTCACTTTCTTCAAATTCTTGTCTAATATAAATGTACTGCGCTATATTGATAGGAGAAAATAGCATGCGAACAAAGTAAAACATGCATCTTAGGCCAAGTCGCTCTTCCAGTTTCTTCTTCTTCTAAGCCGGCGTAGACCACTGGATGGGGTGCTGGGCTCGTGAACGGGAGGCCCGAGTTCGACTCCTGGTGCATTGGTGTATTGTTTTTGGGTTGAAACCGTAAAAACCGAGGTCCTGTGTTGCGGTCACTGCTTCGGGAGGGTCCGTTGTAAACTGAGGTATAAATTTCTATGCAATTTATAAAACAATTAACATAGTACATAGTATAATACAACATAAGTTATTTATTTATTGTATAATTTGTGACTATTTTGTGAGAGTTGCTAATTACATCTGGCCAAGGGACCCCAGTGGAAATAAGCTTTCATTTAGCTTTTCTGGGTTATCTCAGGTAAAAGCTTCAAGCTGCTATGTCTAGTATAATACTCATTTAAATGTCTTAGTGCCTATAATTGTTTTAATATGAGTGCAAAATATCTGTGATTGTCGGTTTTGTGATTTTCTTAATAACTAAGATTTTCATAATGATCTCTTATAATTGAATATTTTGTCAATGATGATAGAATTGTATTTTAATGTACGAATGCCTTTTACCTGAATAAATATTATTATTATTATTATTATTATTATTATTATTATTATTATTATTATTATTATTATTATTATTAATGCATCAGACAGATGCCGTCACCATATATACGTGAAATAATCGTGGAGTGACGTAAAACAATAATAAACGCATCTACCCTCTTCTTCTTCTTCTAGACTGGTCTGGTGTAAATCACTCAAGTATTATCGCATTTGCGGAAGGGGGAGTGGTGAATGCCTCTTTACGGTGTGCCTACAAATGGTTACTGAAAAAAAAACCACTGCAACATGGAAGGCTTGGGCAACAAGACCTTATTTTAAACCTGTGTATGATAGTGGCTTGCACAGTGCCGCCAGGAATTTGTGGATGTTAAAAGACCAAATACTAGGCGGAATTTCTCTTTATCAAAACAATTCAGACCCATGCATAAGCCAAACATTTCGGACTACTCAAAAAACATTTTTTTCTGATATGCGCATCAGCATTATAAATGGAGGAGGCATTAATTCAAGTTTCCTCAACTATAAAGAACAAGTTGTTATTTATGGATAAGATATTGTTCTCACAGCATCCAACCACATAAACAGTACCGCCAACGTAATATCTCATGATCTTACTTGCCATTGGAGGAGTGGAACTAAACCCAAGACCTACAACCAAATTTCCTTGTGGATCTTGCAGCAAGGCTTGTAGATGGAACCAGAAAGCTGTTGCCTGCGACAACTGCGATCAATGGTACCACACAACATGCATAGGAATTTCATCATCAATGTATGGCAGGCTTTCCAACACCTCCATCTCATGGATATGCACCAGCTGTGACACACCGAATCATTTAACCATTTTGTATGAGTCAACATTATCAGTCTCCAACTCCTTCAGCCAACTATCAAGTATTATGGACCACACCGGAAATATATCATGGACAACAGCTCTAGCTCAGACTCGTCATTCGGGAATCCACCATGGACTTCGTCCCCCAAGAAACAGAATAAACAGAAGCCCAACACATCGAGTGATAAACTGAGAGTGATGGTTATCAACTTCCAGAGCACCCAGAATAAGGCTCAGGATCTACAAGCATTACTGGACTCTGCAAATCCTGACATCATCATCAGAACTGAGACATGGCTAGGACCATCAGAACTATTTCCTGCGGACTATGAAGTATTCAGGAAGGACAGGAAAGATGACCATCATGGTGGAGTACTGATTGCAACTAGTTCCATGGTGAGTTTTACGGCCCTGACAGGATCAATCAGCGAATTTATTGTCGCCAAAATGAAACTTCAGCAAGGAAAGTCAGCCCTGATTGGATCAGAATACAGACCACCAAACAGAACAGATGAGGAATACACTCAGGCACTAGTTACTGACATCACAACAGCCAAAGCCGAACACAAATCAGCCTATTTCTTACTTGGAGGTGATTTTAATCTACTAGATATCGATTGGGAGACGAGAGCGATTACTGGAAGAAACATCCCAAGAAAGGTGAATGAACCCTACCTAAACATGCAAGACGACCTAGCGATAGAGCAAGTGGTGACCTTCCCGACTAGAGGTAACAACATCCTTGACCTTTTCTCACATCTCATCCTTCCATAGTAGAGAAATGCAAAGCCTTACCTGCCATCGGAAAAAGCGACCATGACATGGTGATGATAGACCTTTCCCTCCTCACACACCATCAGCAGTCAAATCCCCGAAAGCAATCTGATTAAAACCATATCTTTATTCCGCTTCTCTATTTGTTCCATTGCGTATAAAGATCTGGTGAAACCCCGTAAGGGTTCACGTTCTGGTGACCTCTGATTTTCAGCCAATCAGTGGATCGGCTACAAAATCTTAGGGATGGAATTATCATTCACAGCGTGCGTGACCCACAAGGTAGTTATTGAACGGTGCTCGTTACATATTGCGTCACTATCACGTGCCTAGCCGAGTCACTGATTGGCTATGGGAAATAACGGTTTCGGTGACTGAGACGTCATCAAAGGTCACCAGAACTTGAACCCTTACGGGGTTTCACCAGATCTTTATACGCAATGGAAGAAATTGAGAAGCGGAAAAAAGATATGGTTTTAATCAGATTGCCCCGAAAGATTCTTCTGTGGAATAAAGCAGACAGAGGAGCTGTCAGTCAACATATACATTCAGCCATGGATAACATTACAAGAAAGACCTACACTACAGCTAATGATATCTGGATTGATTTCAAGAAGGCTATAACATCAATAGTAGAAAACAACATACCATCCAACATCAGCAGAAAGCGTTACTCTAACCCATGGATGACAACAAAGGTCAAACGGTTATTACGGCAACGTCAGAAGGCTTTCCATAAGGCACGCAGCACAAAGGACCAAGCCCGATACAGGCAACTCAAGGCAACAGCCCAACGGGAAATGAGGATGGCCCATGACGATTACATCGACCAGACAGTATGTGGGGACATGCAGAACAACAGCAAGATGTATTGGTCATACCTGAAAAGCAAGCGCCAGGACACACAGGGAGTAGCACCACTAAAGAAGACAGATGGACTCATTTACAATGACACAGAGTCTAAAGCAGAAATACTCAATGAACAGTTCCACTCTGTCTACACAAGAGATGACAGGACATCAATGTCAGACAAAGGTACAAGCCCTTACCCAGCGATGCCCTCAATCAAAGTTGGACAGACAGGAGTTTTCAAGCTACTTAGGAACATCCACTCTCACAAGGCGACTGGAACCGATGGAATACAAGCCAGGCTCTTACATGAGTATGCAGACCAGATTGCTCCAGTGATGACCAAGATATTTCAGATCTCACTTGATTCGGGTACCATACCAGATGATTGGCGCACAGCTTCTGTCATACCAGTATTTAAGAAAGGAGACAAACACCAGGCCTCGAACTACAGACCGGTTTCCCTGACATCAATCTCGTGTAAGCTACTGGAGCACATCATTCACAGCCAGGTTATGGACCACTTTGACCAACACTCAATCATTACCAACAATCAGCATGGCTTCAGATCTAAACGTTCCTGTAAGACACAGCTAGCTACCACAGTAGACAGTATTGCTCGCTCCTTGGACCAGGGAAGCCAAGTCGACATCATCCTTTTGGATTTCTCCAAAGCCTTCGACAAGGTCCCTCACCAGAGATTACAACATAAGCTAGACTACTATGGAGTTCGAGACAACACCCTGCTTTGGATCAAGGACTTCCTCAATAACAGACAACAGCAAGTCTTACTTGATGGTCATACTTCAACAAGTGCAGATGTGTTATCAGGAGTGCCGCAAGGGACCGTACTTGGACCATTACTATTCCTGACCTTCACCAATGACCTCCCAGAAGTTACCTAGTCAGAGGCCCGATTGTTTGCAGACGATGACCTACTATATCGCAGGATCAACAGCGAAGAGGATAGCGTCATGCTGCGAAAGGACCTAACAGCACTTGAGGAATGGGAAAAAAACGTGGCAGATGTCCTTCCATCCAGAGAAGTGTGTGGTGATTCAAGTAGCCTCTAAAAGGAAGACTATACCAGCAAACTACAGTCCACACAACCATCATTTAGAAGTTGTTGACTCCAGCAAGTACTTGGATGTTACAATTAGCAACGATCTACAATGGAAAAAGCATATTGATACCATTACAGCCAAGGCAAACAGGACCCTGGGCTTTCTCCAACGAAACCTCAGAGGATGCAGAACAACAGCACGGGTCAGAGTTTATGAAGTCATTGCACGTCCAACCCTGGAATATGCTGCCTCTATCTGGGACCCACACTCCATCGGACAGATCAACCAGATAGAGAAAGTCCAACGAAGAGCTGCACGTTTTGCCACAAGAAATTACTGGGACAGGACACCAGGCAGTGTCACCAACATGGTCAACTCGTTAGGATGGGAACCACTACAGATAAGAAGAGTAAGGATCCGCCTTCTACTGTTTTTCAAAATCCAGCATAACCTAGTGGCCATCCCAGCAGAGCAGTATATCATCCAGACCGACATCAGAACCAGGGGAAAGCACACCATCCGAATACCATCAACAAGGAGGAATGTATACCGGTTCTCTTTCTTCCCACGCACCATCAGGGATTGGAATAAACTACCATCATCATTAACATTATCCAGTTCTTTGAAGGAGTACCAGACAGCACTGAGCAACTTACAACCAGCTCAGTTTAGTACAGAGTGAGAAATTAAGATTTTATTGTTTTAATTGTAACACCCTGACCTTTTCACACAACTAACTGGGCCTTCTAACCAGAGCAACGCCAAAAGGGGCCCAGACCCAGAAACCTAATAAACCCGAGCACACACAAAACTTCCTACATGTACCTCACTCATGCACCACTGTCTGTAACAGGATTCTTCTAACTAGCGTAACGTGAAAACGGGTTCCCCTCTCATCTAACATTTAAAAACCTTACTATCAATACCCAACATTCTATTAACAGAGTCTTCTAACTAGCGAAACGCGAAAAGGGGCTCATCTTCTCCATCTAACAACTTACTCCCCCCCCCCCCCCCCTTTGTTTTTTTTGTTTTTTTTTCTTTTCTTTTGCTCATCTTCTCCATCTAACAACTTAACCCCCCCCCCCCCATTTTTTTTTTTTTTTTTTTTTTTACTGCCTTCTGAGGCTTTTATCTCTTGACTGCCACATGAAGTATGACACTCATTTATGAGTACACTTCGTAATGGAAGAAGAAACGCAGAAAGCGTGGAGCAATCTTACCGTGGATGAGATTCTACAGGTGTGTATTGACAGGACAGTACTGTACTAGTGAATTCCGGTGTCGTTCATGTGAAGGATAGTACATTTTAAATACGTGGCATAGAACGAAACAGCGAGGTGTCTGTGCTATATAGCGTTCATTGCGACCGCTCTTTCCTACTCGGTAGGAGTTTTCCTAGAAGCTGGCACACAAACCCTCTGTATCTATATTAATATTTATTTCCTTGAATAACCCAACATTTAGGCAAGCCGCAACACGTGTAGTGAAGGTTACTAGCAAGGTTCCAGGCTAGGTGCGCCTATCGATAGGCGGAAGATACAAACAACAACAACAACAAACATCCGAAAGTTACCGGTATTGGCGATAAAATTGGAACAGGTCTGCGCTGATATGGCATCTGAGGAAGAATTTAATCTCGAGAAACTCCATGAGTTGTTTTCTAAATGTGTACTGGAAGATTCAATGATCGATATGGATGCTTATGTAAATGCATATGATGAATTAAGCAAGTAAGTTAAGTTTACATAGAAACATCAGAGGTAATTCGTGTCGATTGTGTTAAATGTAAAATGAATTTCAGGTACCGGTAGGACTAGTTTAGTTTTGGAAACATTACTGTAAATTAATTCCAAGACGCTTTGGTCTACTTATATTTCGAGTAAATAATTAAAAGACAATTATTTCTTTTCTTTTGTTTGTTTGTTTGTTTCAGTTGTGACGGACGGCAGTGCTCCTAAATACCAAACTCTACTGGTGCTGTAGCAGTTTCCGGACGTTTTTGGGGGGGTTTTGGTCGATAACTATTTTATTATGCTACGAAAATATTTGATATTTGGCAAATATAATGATTGACTATAAAGACAATTAAAAATGTAAAATAAAAATCAACATTTAGGTGTCTTTTTGTCCAAATGAACCCCTTTTCCATACGAGGTTTCGATATCACTTTTCTTTGTTTACTGTAGCAGTTTCCTGTCTTGACAGTTAATGCAGTATTGGGGCTCAGTACGGGATGTTAACATCATCATTAAATAGACATACATTAATAATGGGTAAATAGTAAATCAACAGTCACAGGAATTTTAAGAAATGTTACATAGACTTGCCAAATAATTAGATTTGTTTTCCGGTAGGCTGACATCACTTCTCCAAAGCGAGAAATACAACACAATACAGACACAGAAAGTAAGGTGGAAATTATATTTATTTCTTCAAAACCGAGCTAAACTTTTGCATACGATTATGAATATGAACAGTTTTGGTGATATGGTGAACAATAAGCAAAAATAGTTTTTGGAAGTAACTCAAATAACGAGACGACCAGAAACTGCTTTAGTCCGGAAACTGCTACAGCACCAGTACTGTTTTTTCGCTTTTTAAGGATCATACTAATTTAAGCCCAGGACAGATTTTAAGCCTAGGGATAAGCCTTAGAGCGCCCAGGGACTGTTGGTGATATGTAATGATGAAATATCACTATATATTGATGTGTTTTGTCTACATATTCATATATAAATGCAACACATATAGACAAAACACATAAGAACACACACAAACTATGCCCACAACACACACCCGCACATTTTTATGTTTCTTTTTATGCTATGTAGTGCTCTCTATGTATGTATTATTTAAATGTTTTACACTGTATGTGTCTGTTTATTATGTGTCGGTTCTAATAGCTCATTAGAGCTAATGTTTGTACTGTTTTTACCATGTACCAACGTTAAATAAAACTTTGATTTGATTTGATTTGATTTGGATAATGATGTCAATATGTAATATGCAATATTTTGTTTCAGTCCATTAACTTTTAGCGCACTTTCGACGAACTTGAATGTGTAAATTTCCTGGGCTTATTCTGTTTTCTTAATGTTTCAAAGAAGGATAACTCTTGTTTCGATAACACTATAATGTATATACTCAAAGAATATTATTAAAGGACGCATTGCATTAGTAAATAAATTTCAATCTGTAAAATTATTAAAACTAGTATTCAATATTTCGGACTTCGCGTGTTACCACTAAAAGATTGCTTTACTCTAAAGAAATGACTGATTGTGAACATTTTAGGCCTAGTACAGTTTTTATTCAGTGTGGAGAAAACGATGTATCACAGCAGAGTACAATTGCATCTGTTGTTGAAGGCATGCGAGACTTGGTGAATAGACTGCAAGCAATAGATAGTGTTAAATGTGTAATTTATTTCCACGCAAGCAACCAAGAAATATGACACTACAAGATTATAATTGTGAGATCAGCAAGATCAACAAATTTCTTGAAAGACATTATTCCCCATACTCCAACATTCATTTCTGGCGGTTGCGTGGGTTACAGAATCCAAAATGGGACATTTTTACATATGATGGGGTACACTTGAACACACAAGCTACCAAAATGTATGCGCAGCAAATCCAAATGGCCGTGGGATGTAGGAGCTTTAGATGAACATCATTGTATTTCTTACTGAAGCTCGTGATAGACAGTTTATAATACCATAACTTTATACAATTGTTGTTTATGAAGTATGTGTATAGAATCATAAAATTGTGTAAATCAAATCATGATACATAATTTCAAAATATTACTGCATATACATGTATCTTCATTGTACAGCTTTGTTGTATTGATAAATAATGTGTGGATTAAATGTGTATGTGAATAGAATATTGAAATTTTCAAGTTGAATTTCATTAATATCAGCTGGGTAAGTCTTCAAATGAATGCTCCTCTTGCATAATTAAGGTAGAGCAAACCTGCCGGATTTATTGATTAATTAACATTGGTGGCTTCAGTCATGCTGTATAACATGTGTGCGATTGTAAAATTCTCCTAAGAAATATTTCTAATATATACGGTACTAAATGTAAGATAGTATTTAGGATGCATGTGCTGAATGTTTTGAAAGCACAATTTGATGGATTTTGAAGCAATGTTTATATCAACAAAAGTCATAAACTCATAATTATGATGATTAAAACCTATATAAGACTTTGTGAATACGACTACTTCATGTATATGTGTACCACTTGGTTGTCGTTAATTTAGCCTTTTGGCATGACGAATATACAGTACAGTCTGGGTGGAACTTTGAATGCCCACTGTCCACAGTGGGCAGTCCACCTGAAATTTCAGTGGGCATTAGGACTGGACATTTACCTGAGCTATCAAGCTGTCCACTTACCTGTATGTTAATTCTAATTGGCTCTTAGTGAGTCTTACAAGAATGTCCACTGTGTCCAGTGGACATTTTTAATGCCCACTCTAAAAATGCCCAGTGTGACCAGTGGGCAAATTAAGTTCCACCCGGACTGTACTGTAACACTGTACATCTATTCTATTCAGATTTAATCATCAACATTCCTCATTTTGATGCTATTCGCTTGTACCACATGACCACATTTTAAATGCTATATATTGCTATTATTCATATTGCATACGCACAGGAAATATACAATTTCAAGTTCAGTGACCAGTTTCACAAAAATTCTTACGATAAATCCCAGGATTTTCCATAACTTTAAAAGTTTTATAATAATTTATTAAACTCTCCAATTATGAACAATTTCTAACACAAGAGTATTTAGTATCAAATACTTATAGCATTATACAAGAACTCAAAATTTACAAAAAGTCTTTAGATTTATCGTATGTATTTTTGTGAAACTAGCTACAGATATATACACTTGTTAATATTGACAATTTACATGTAAATGTGGTTTTAGTACATATCTGGAACAAAATAATGACTGAAATACATGTCCCGTCGACGAAATTTATTTATTGCTGCAACAAATTAATCTAGACTAAGTACATGTAAATTTTATATAATATTACAGTGTAACGGAAGCAAGAATTATCCTTCTTTAGAATAAGCCCAGGAAATTTACACATTCAATTTCGTAGAATGTGCGCTCAAAGGTAATGGATTGAAATGAAATTTTGCATATTACATATTGACATTATTATCCACCAATATATAGTGATATTTCATCATCACATATCACCAACAGTCCCTGGGCATTCTAAGGCTTATCCCTAGGCTTAAAATCAGTCCTGGGCTTAAATTAGTATGACCGCTTTTAAATGCAATTTCTAGGTGTTTCATCCATGTTTTATAGTCCATAGGATCACTATTCATAGATTTTACTGAAAGTTTTACATTCTGAAGTCCCATTCGTGAACGAAGACGAATAAAGACCCCCACCACCACTGCCACCAAGGCACCCCAAAATGAGTGTGACATTAGTCTTTTTCAAAACTTGAAACCGACCTGAGGCCTAATGAATCTGACTTGGGGTGTAATGAAAGTGCTCTGTTGGCATTTATCAGCCACTATCCTACATGATAACTTTCACACCTTCCTGGAGAGGCCCAACTTTCATACATGCATGATTTCACACTTCCAAAGAAGCTACAATTGCAAATAACAGGGGGATTAAACAAAAAACACTGTGATTTCTGATTTTCTATCCAAAAATATTTGATATATAAAACAGTGTTTTCTGGATTTTTCTACAAAGATGGACTGAATATTGTAAATGCCAAATGTGCAATGAAACTGATTTGGGGAGTAATGAAGCTGACATGGGGCGTAATGAACGTGGTTTAGACTACCAAAAGTAACTGGGGTGTAATGAACCTAGACTAGGGCATTATGAAAGTGGGGGTTTCTGAATTTGAGGCGTAATAGTTTGGGGTGAAATGTAAATGGGGCGATATGACCTGAACCCATTATTTATGACAGCGTGCCGCCATATTGAATCAGGAAAGATAATGGCTTATGTACGGGAATGCTGTATTGAACTTTCGCTTTTAAGAATTAATTTTCTAAATAATGTTATGTTATCTAGTACATTCTTCTCTTATTACAAATTTAGAGATTGTTTGCAATTGTTTCTAAATCAGAGTGGAGTCTGATGAAACTAAAAGAAAAACTGTTCATTATATATTCTTTATTGATTTAACCACTGCTGGTATACATCATGTTATATTCTTAAATTTTGTGAAAATCTATTTTTCTAAGTGCAAATTCTGGAAAGGAAACATAAATTGAAAGTTCAATACACTTATACAGCATTCCCGTACGTAAGCCATTATCGTTCCTGATTCAATATGGTGGCATGCTGTCATAAATATTTCCTTTATTCGTCTTCATTCATGATTGGGACTTCAAAGTGTAAAATTTTCAGGTAAAATCTATGGACAGTGACCGTATGGACTATAAAACATGTTTGAAACACCTAGAAATTGCATTTAAAAGCAAAAAACATAAGGGTTTGGTATTTAGGAGCATCCTGACAGACGGGTATCGGGGCTGGATAGCACAATGCCAATGGTGAGAGGGTCCCTTTTAACATCTTTTTAAACATCAAGGTTTGAGGTTACACTGCACTTCACTACAAACTTTAACAAATACCGCTATTCAGTTCAAAAGTCAGACTGATGCTGTGAGATTTCATTTGGGTCGTTGATGGTGCGGATGGTCCATTTAGAAATGAGATGAGTTGTGATACACATGTGATAAGTCGAAAATATATAAAAAGCATGGCTGCATCTTGTGTTTGTAGTGTGTGTGACGAAACTACAAGTTTAAACAAGCATCATTTGATATTTGAAATAGCCATATTTGTCAAGGGTTGTAGTGAAGAGTAGTGTAATCTTAAACCTTGATGTTGTGAAGATGCTTTCTTAATAGTGGAAGGTTTTGGTTTCAGTTACCAGGATTTGTAACCTCTGGAAGGGGAGAAGTGTGACGGATGGGTATTGGCTTGAATAGCTCAATGGTGGGAGCATCCATCTTGATAGCAAATGGTTCTGGGTTCGGTTTCCGGGTCCTGCCACTTTTTTTCACCTACCTGTTACACAATATTTGTTTGATTCTCAGATTCAAGATGGTTGCACATATACGATTCTGCCTCTGCCTAATGCAGTGTATCAAAATTTAGACTTGAGCAACGGATGCATCAAATCAATGAGGGATCTTTTGAGTACCGTCTCTACCTTGACAGGGTACCTCAGTTTAAGCAGTCTCTACCTTGACAGGGTAACTCAGTTTAAGTCCTCTCTACCTTGACAGGGTACCTCAGTTTAAGCAGTCTCTACCTTGACAGGGTAACTCAGTTTAAGTCGTCTCTACCTTGACAGGGTACCTCAGTTTAAGTCGTCTCTACCTTGACAGGGTACCTCAGTTTAAGCAGTCTCTACCTTGACAGGGTAACTCAGTTTAAGTCGTCTCTACCTTGACTGGGTATTTCAGTTTAAGCAGTCTCTACCTTGACAGGGTAACTCAGTTTAAGTCCTCTCTACCTTGACAGGGTACCTCAGTTTAAGTCGTCTCTACCTTGACAGGGTACCTCAGTTTAAGCAGTCTCTACCTTGACTGGGTACCTCAGTTTAAGCAGTCTCTACCTTGACATGGTACCTCAGTTTAAGCAGTCTCTACCTTGACAGGATACCTCAGTTTAAGTAGTCTCTACCTTGACAGGATACCTCAGTTTAAGCAGTCTCTACTTTGACTGGGTACCTCAGTTTCAGTCGTCTCTACCTTGACAGGGTACCTCAGTTTAAGCAGTCTCTACCTTGACAGGGTACCTCAGTTTAAGCAGTCTCTACCTTGACAGGTTACCTCAGTTTAAGTAGTCTCTACCTTGACAGGGTACCTCAGTTTAAGTCGTCTCTACCTTGACAGGGTACCTCAGTTTAAGCAGTCTCTACCTTGACAGGGTACCTCAGTTTAAGTCGTCTCTACCTTGACAGGGTACCTCAGTTTAAGTCGTCTCTACCTTGACAGGGTAACTCAGTTAAGTCGTCTCTACCTTGACAGGGTACCTCAGTTAAGTCGTCTCTACCTTGACAGGGTACCTCAGTTTAAGTAGTCTCTACCTTGACAGGATACCTCACTTTAAGCAGTCTCTACCTTGACAGGGTACCTCAGTTTAAGCAGTCTCTACCTTGACAGGGTACCTCAGTTTAAGTAGTCTCTACCTTGACAGGGTACCTCAGTTTAAGCTGTCTCGTCTGACTTGTCACTGTCAGGAACATGGGACCTCTTGGTATTGTGCCAAGCACCTAACTGATTGAGGGTTAGGGTTACCCTAACCCTGACTGAGTCTTTGTATTGAAGTACTCCAGCTCCATTTCAAAGACTTCGGAAAATGGGGGGAGTTGCAGAGGGCACATGCCCCTACTTCTTCTTAACCCAAGTTTTTCGCAAGCTTTTTAAAATCTAGAAATTGGATTACCGGTACACCAGATTTGTGTCCTCATACCCTAAAATTAAAGTGATCTTGATAAATTGTATCTATACAGCTGTATAATCAAGGATACATATATAACCAGTAATAGTATCCTTGCTTCCAAGTACATATACAAATAGATACCAGATTTTTCAAAAGAATTAATAATATGATCCATGTACATTTATAACTTCAGTCCTCTTAATCTTTAAATATTAAACAATGATTGAAGTTATAATGGATGTTATGCATATTACATACATCCAGATACATGTAATCATGAATAATATCACAAGGTTTTATTTCATTCAGTTAATTTAATCAGCAATTCATAATACTTATTTGTTTGTATGTATCAGATAAATACATCAACGTAAAATAATTCTCGTAGTTTTATCATTTGCATTAGTGAAATGATGCCATAAATGTAAAATTTAATGATAAACTTTAAATTGTAGTTGTGCACTGGATTTTCAAACAGGGAGTTTGAGCCCTCAGGAATTTGTCTTTAGTACTAATAACCCACACACTGATAAGGAAGTATCAAAGAGTTTGATTTCTAGTTATGTACATGGGGCTTCACGACTTGGCCCCTAAGGTTCTGTATAATGCACCTATTTGTGATGCCATATTTTTTTGATAAAATCTAAGATTTAACAAATTTCATGTATAACTAATGTATTACATTTTCTTGTTTAGATTGTTTAACATCCTTGGATCTGTTTTTCATTTTGTGACATCTGACGTAGTAGAAAAAATTGGCATATTAAGGTATGTATTAAGGTATAAGTTACATGCATATCAATAGGTCTTATAAATTACATGCACATCAATAGGTCTTATAAATTTGATTTAACAATGCTGTCATTCGGAAGTCTAGTATCTAATGCAGGGAGTAAAATTCATTGAAATAATTCAGGAGCCATGTGGGTCCCTGAAAATTCAGGGGCCACATGAAATTCTAGGGGCCCACAAGAAAAAGAAATTAAAATCAAAGAATTTATTTCTTTATCATTCTTTTCATGTAATTTCAAATTCTTTTTATATTTGTTCCCAGCAGTTGCTCTCTGATTCATCCAAATCTTCTTCAATATTACTCTGATTTTCACTCTGTCTTACTTTCTCACTTTCATTCACTTTTTGACCATCTGAATAGGACCATACTAATCCCTGCATAATACATCTGCCTATCTGTCCAGATTTTGTAACTTGCCATGTGGGCGACCATGTAGACGATTTTTAGTTGCCCACAAGTAGATTTCAGTCACCAATGCGTGTGGGCGAGTGTGAATTTTACTCCCGGTAATGTTTGTATCCATCTGTCCTAATTTTCTACGCACGTCCTTGTTAATACCGCCACAGCAAGGTCCTCTCATCGTGATTCGCAAAGTATCTCATAATTGGCTGGTCTACATTGTATTTGAAATTTGATATCCCCCTTATGTTCACTCCTTCTTTCCTTAAGAGTCAATGCAGTTTCTCCTTCATATATTGTTTGATTTGATTGATTACATATTTAAAAAATTTAATGCATAGATTGGGTAACGGTCCCTACAACTTGCATCTTCTACCACATTATAAGATCTTTTTCCTTTGGCATCCATTATGTCATCTCTAATAATTATTTTACAAAATGTCTTTGTGCCTCGACGTCTTGTCTGTCTTCTGATGTACCAGTGTGTCACACAGATTTCTGTCTCTACATATTAACACAAGTACTCATTCACTCCGACTTGTGTAAAGTATTCTGATGTTTTGTTAGTAAGGCGTGTACATCAGGTAATAATTTAGAATGTGTAAACACTTGTGTTACCCTACTACTTTTATTGTAACACGAAGTGTTACACTGTTATGGACCCGGGTCATGGGCGCTGCCATATTGGGATTCACCCCTTTACTCATGTATTCCTACACTCAGTGAAATAGGTCCATGATTATGTGCATTAAATTTGCAAATATTCATGAACATTTGATACTTCTGGTATGCTAATAACTACATATTCAGCAAATTATTTAGGAAGATGTATGGAAAGTCTATACCAGAGCTGAACAAACACGATGATTATTTTTGAAACTAGCTGGCATGGAACCTATGTTTTCATTCAGTCGTTGATTACTACGCACTGATCGCACATTTTCGGGTCTTTCCGTCAGCCCTTGCCAACCACAATAACAACATGCTTTTGATGACGTTATGCCGAAAAATTGATGTTTTACTTGATTAAATTGGGACAGCAGACTGTATAAGTTATTTTTTTGCCTTTCCGTATTGTAAACATTCTGCGTAAGTTTCACCAGAGCTGAGTGTAAACGTGAAATTGCCCCCCAAACTCCACGTTGCTAAGGGACGAATAGCGTCATGCATAAAATTCTTCCGAGAAACGAATTGATATTTAGTGCACCGACATAAGAAGTTTCTTCGGTTTCATATTCTTAAAATTCCACGATTAAATTATTAATCACAAATTGATTCATACATGAGTGACTTGACATCGCATCGTAAAGAGCTGAACAGGCTCTCGCGCGGCGAGATGAAAAAACATGATGGAAAGCATGTTGCACGGTGGTAGGCATGCATGTCATGTACGTTGTCAGTTTTGTTGGTTTAACTTGATTGTAATAATTGTGCACGTGAATGGTAGAACTTGCAAATTGTCCTTGATATGAGATTTAAGATGGACGTTAAGAGCAGTGAACGAAGTTGGTTCAGACAGAATTTTTGATAGTTGGAGTCAGAGGCAATGTGGACAAAGAGTAGGTATAATGATTTATTATGTATTAATAAATTTGCGGACGGTATATCGTGGTTACACATGTTTGAACGCTAATGTGTGGACCAATCAGAATTATCAAAACAAAACAAGTGAATTAGAATGTCTTTTTAACATCACTTTTTGTCCCCTGCTTTTGTGAAAGCAAGGGGACATTACATCACATAATACTCATTCCTCCAACTGTCAGTCTGTCACAAAAACTTTAACCTGGGCTATATCTTTTGATCCAGTAGGGGTACATCTTCACATGTAGATTCCTTGTGATGAGACTTTTCATTTAAGATAATTACTTTTGACATCTTAGAATTCTTTGAATTCACTTGTTTATCTTGACAGTTGTATATCCTCAGGAACACCCTCATCTGATTACAACCCCCTCCGAATTACAAACATGGATTCACCATATCTTCTCTGTCTTTGTACAATCCACAGCAAATGATCTGAGCAAGGACAGTTTTAGATCACCTTCACATAGTTTTTATGATCTTGTGCTATAGGCCTGACATCCGCAACTGGAAAACTCAGTTTTGGACAAACTACAAATGCTACAAGTAGCAAACATCTTGGGATATCACTTGATGGCATGCTTTGGATGCTGCATGTGACAATTTTTCGGTTTGACTGGCATAGTTAGCCTTTTAGTGTACCTCGATTCTGGACAAGCTACATGCAAATACCAAACTTACACTAATTAATTATTCATCTTGCAGACTCGAAAACATCTTTCAAGCTGTACCTGACATACTTTTTGACACCCGCTTTTTGTGAAAGTGTGGGGACATGAAATCTTATTTGTCCATCCGTCTCTGTCTGTCTGTCACAAAAACTTTAACCTTGGTCATAACATAGGGCCATTATATCTGGCATGTTTGTGCCTAGTTGCAATACCTTTCCTGTATCTGTAGACATGCACAACAATGACAATGTCACAGATCACTGTACCCCTACTGTTAGAGCGTCAAAAGCAGGGGACCACAATTCTCTGAATTTGCTTGTTTCATTTGAATCATTTTGGTATCCTGTTTTGGGCACATTAGTATCACAGTTATGGACATTACAAGTACCAAAGTTGCACAAATGATTCATCTATGGGATGCACACTAGAGTACCTGGTTCGATTGCTTCATGTGACAGTGTTCTACTTCAGCGATTTGGTTAACCTGTTGGGGGTACCTCAGTTTGTGACAAACTAGAAAAAATAAAAGCCTTCTGACTTGGCCGTATGCCAAGCCACCTCGACTAAACAGTGTGTGAAAATGGTTCATCTTGGGATGCTGAATTGAATGCAAGCTTTGTATAACTATTCCCACTTCAATTTTGTTTCATTAAAAGAAAATTGATTAAAATAACTCAATAATGATTCAAGTGTCATTTTGAATTTGTGCTGTTAATTGTGAGAATGAAACTAGTCCTGAATTAAGGGGGTAGTCTGGTGAAGTAGTGAGAAGAATTAAAATCTACAACTGGCTATTTCATGCATATTCTATAAGAACAGATAGAAGTAGATTAAATAATAAAAAAAATGTATCATGTTATGGAGCAAATTATTGTACTAGAATCAATGCAGATTAACACTGTGTCATGTCTGTTTAATAGAGAAATGTCATTTTAGAGCAGTTTATACATTTTTTTTTGTTCACAAATATGACACAGAAAAGTATGGGTTTTTTATTTTGGTAGATAAACTTATGAATTTATACTGATTGATTGAAAAAATAACTAGGATTAGGGAAAGCTCTGACAACTTACGAAGCCTTTCATAGTGGCTATAGTAACTAAACAAACCTACTAAAATGATGACAATTTCACAAGAAGTACACTTATTTGAAAATTTCTGAAATCTGCATCACTGTGATGTTACACTGTAATGTGCAATGGTCTGTCATAAGTCAAAACAACATAAAATTACAATAGGTAATGGAACATTTTACAAAGAAATTTGGTAGATATTACACACAAACCCCCACCCCCCAATTTTGCTATCACCTCATTTGTGTGTAATATATATTGAATGAAATATTTCCTTTTCATGATTAAGAAAGGAATTGATTTGTATACATATAAGCTTCAAATGACATTTCAAATTAAAACTATATTTAGATTCGATATAATCAAAATATATAAACACATTAATGCCCTCCCCCCTTTTAGGACGATGGAGGCTATTTGGAAAACAAGTACATATATTTCCTTGAAAAATCTGCCTTTGTGGTACATATATAACTACTTCAATGAATATGTCAGTAACAACATCGCAGTATTATTTAAAAGTTTAAAATATCTTCTTTTTAATGATATGTAAATTATGCCTCTACTGTGGACAAGTCCGAAGATATAATGGCTCAAAGACACCATACTTTTCAACAGACAGTATATACAGCAGGAGCGACGACATCACATCATTAAGATGTAACGTTTCAATGACATCATCCTCTACTGCATGACGTAAATCTGCAGCCCTTTTCAAATATGTTAGCACTCTGAGGGTTAAAAATAAAAACCCTCTCTTGTTCATTAAATTTAGGTTTGATTGTTTCAAGATAATTAAATATACTGGCCTTCGCTTTTAGTTGACTATCTTGTGCTTTTTTGGGGTGGGGGGTTAAAATATTTTACTTTTCCCATTTCGTATTTGCCGGCATAGAGATCTATATCAGCATTGTCGATTGCTAGAGCAACGGAAACCGGTATGTCGTAAACAAGTTTTGGTGAATAGAATAACTCTAAAAACGGTTTTCTTCAATATCACATGATAATTTACAAACACATGCATAATAGACAAATTATTGAATATTACTTCTGTATTTTCTATCACGACTAAAAATGTTACATCATCGTGACAGTACGAGTTACCTCCGGTTGGGCAGATTACCTTTAGGCGTAAATCGCTCACCAGACTAAGTCCTTGATACTATTGATAAAATGATTTCCTCTTGATCTTCATATGAGTGTTACTCAGGACCTTCAGTCCTTTGATTGTTCTTATCCTTTTTCCTTAACAATGCATCTCTTTTCATTGTGTCTACTTTCTATAGTTGTCCTTCTATAAGTTTCCCACTGTATCCTTTTATCCGTAATTTTTTTCTAAGGTCTAATGTATGTTGAATACAGTTTCCCTCTTTCTCACAAATCTGCCATATTCTTATTCCTAGTCCATATTCAAGTGACTTTTTGATGTGTTGACATGAATCTTGCCCAAGATATAGTTGTTTATCTGTAGACTTAGCATATAAGTCTGTGTAGATATGTCTGTTTTCTTTTTGAACCAAGGTGTTCAGTGTGATCTGTCCTCCATTGTAGTGTGATCTGAATATTTTCATGTATTGTATTTGCATATTCTGTGAATTCTTTTAGTGAGTTTGGGTATATCTTTCGAATGGTAAGTGATAGGGCTTTCATATTTTACATGTGTGTTCCTTATTACAAGATCTTTCCATTGGTTTGAAAATTTTGACCTTGTGAACTTGACGTTATACTTAATTTTAGGATAATAGTTATATTTACAAAGCTGCATTTGGAAGCATTTGTATTTCACAAAAACAGCTTGTTCTGGATTAAGTGTAGGTACTGATGAAATAACTTGAATTTAAGATATTTAGATAAGTTTTAGATAGATACAAAGAATTAGTATATCATGTCACTAGGACCAGCCTTTTTCTGTAATGCTTTTAAGGACACTAAGTTTACTCAGCAGTCCACAATTTGGTAAATATTTTATGAATTGAAGCATACATGTACCCAGTAGTCTTGCTGAAAAAATATTAAACATTATCTTCATGTCACCTTATTAAACTGAAACATTGAACATGTATGTTGCTTTTCTCATTTGATAAATGACCATTACTGTCATGGTCAGATATAATGTACACAGGTGAATGATCTGCAGTTGATTTTTCAGAGATTACAGGAAGGGTGCAGAAGCTGAACAGTATAGGACTATTCAAGCAATGATCAAATATGAAGTGGAGCATAATATTACAAACATGAAAAAAAAAGCATCTGCATCACGCACATTGCTGCGCCTTCATCGAGCTTTGGAATTCACCGCAAGACTCATGATGGATTTGAAAACAGCAGAAGAAAATATCAAGATGTCCACATTAACCAAAACAGCCTACGACGATACCCTCTCTAAACATCATCCATGGGTGATACGGAAAGGAGTTCATGTAGCTGTTTACACGCTCCCGTCTCGAGATGCATTCCTTGAAAAACTAAAATTAGAAGATCATGGTAAAGCTAAAGATCTACTAGGGAAGGTTGCAGAAGATCAAATGACAATCTACAATATAACACAGCAACTTTATGCAAACGATAAACTACTAGATTTACCCTAATGAAAATATAGAATTTTACTAGCCCAATTTACATTTCAGTGTTACAACATGGTAATATATAATGTAGATATACTTGTATACAATACAAAGGAAAAACATGCATAGGGGTATCTCCTTCTTTTATGGAAAACTAACTTGAGTGACAAATTCCTATTATTATGATGTAAATAAGAGAACTAGGATGTATGGTGTCAATACTGTTTTATATAAATGATAATCTTTTAGGATGACACTTGGTTTTTTATCCTGAGGAAACTTCTGTTCATATTGCTCTGTTTCGACGTTTCGGACAATGGCCTTTTTCAAGAAAACATAAACTTAAAAATTTCTTACGTCTTGACTCTACGTTAATGTGAGATATTTGTAAGTTCATGTTTTCTTGAAAAAGTCCATCGGCCGAAACGTTGAAACAGAACAACACGAACAGGATTTATTGCATTCCCTTTTGAATATTTTGACTGAGGAAACATTGCCCATCAAGACAGAGCCTCAGTTGAGGAAGTTTGTGAAGGAGTAATAAATTTGAATGTCACCCTCCGAAAATGTGATATTCCTATATCTGCCTTGCCATTGGTTTACATTGTATTTTAAGGGATGAACAAAATTGAATGTCACCCTCATAAAAGTGTGATATTTTCATTTAAATATTCTAATTGTAATATATCTGGTAACAAAACAAGAAGTAAAAACAATAATACCTTGAGCATAGCCAATTTTGAAGATTTTCTGGTCTGGCGGCACATTTAATTCACATGTGTCAATTGTTAATTTATGCGTTTGTTACCTTCTTTTTACTGTACACAATATTAATGCTTTCAACAGTCTTGTTTTTGTCATTCTCCTTTTAGAGTATCCATTATTTGTATATGTGACAATTAATGTGTCATTTTCCTCCTTATCCTTTTTTTAAAAAAAACCATTAGACAAACCATCTTTGCACCAGGCAAAAAAACAATCAGATTACAGGATTCTTATATAAGAAATGATAATAGTGTATCTCTACACAAACAAAAATGCATATATACTCTTGATTCATTGTCATTTATGTCATTTTTATCTCTGTCTGATTAAGTAATTTTATTGTAAACCTACTGTTGATGCCGTTTTAAGGCGAGATTGCTGGACCTTATATACTGTATTTATCAAGGTCACACTCTGTTAGACATCTGGTGCCAAGACCTAAAATGTTAACATTAGGTGTGATACATCAAACAAACATGCATTGATGCTTTGTGTTCATGCTAAAGAAGCATTAATACTCTGTAAATTGCAGTCAAGGTACAGTGATTATTTATTTGCAATATGACGAAACACTTGGATATACATGCCAGTAATGCAGTGAAATTAAAGATCTGTATATGATTAAAATAGTGAAATAAAAGGTCTGTTTCAGTATATGTGAAATTGTACAAATAGTGTATGAAGTGCTACATGAGCAGTGAAATAATAGATGAAAGTAATTTAGTGAAATGGTACATCTACTGACATGTACATGCAAGTAATATTTTCAAGTGTGGGGTTGGTGTTTGTCCCTTTTCAAAGGACTTTTTCTAGTCTGACCAACCTGTGGATGAAAATTTTGTAGACATGACATTGTACTGAGTGTCTGATTTGAATTGCACTGTTTAATTTTTTATGTCTCTGGATTGATAGACAGGTGCATATTGTTTTTGTCTTGTCTGTCTTTTGTCAACTTTTCCCTTTGTCACAACTTTTGAAGAATGAGAGATAGAGACTTCATATTTTGGCATGTATACTTCACTAATAAAGCCCTTTCAAATTACACCAAGTTATTGACTGTGACCTTTGACCCTTTCATCTGTCTGTCCAGAAAATTCAAAACCTATTTTGTTACCTAAATACATTTGTTATATACAATGAAATTATACGTCACACAATTGTTACCCATGTCACAAGAGTATATTGTGACCTTGATCCAAAAGTTTCAAGGTCATAAGTAACTTATGAAAAAAATTGTCTGGTCCATACAACAATAAGTATTGTGTGCTACCTATGACACATAAGCTATTGTATACTTCACACATCTGCCTGTGACACAAAAGTATGTTTCCATCTTTTAAAAAAGTAAGTGTCACAGGGGTGGAGGTCAGTATTTGTTCACATTAGGAATGTTACAGCCTGCAATGACTCGTTCTAAATGAGAGATTATCCATTCGCTACTTGATTCTATTAATATACACTCAGTGTTATGGTATGGTTTTTGTCTGAATCAAAATCCCTTGTAATTGTTTTATACAAAATTTTTGTTTTATTTTTCTGTTGGTACTTTTTAAACTAAAGTCTTGTTTGTGTTGTACTTTTACATTTTGCTATAGACATATTGTTTATATCACTAGCACATTTGTTGTATTTGGTTTTTGCTAACCTCAACAAAGTTGAAATGAGCTTATGCTACCCCCAAGTGTAGGCATCCCTGTTCATGTCCAGTTAAGAAATGTGGGTATCTGTACTTATGCCAGAGTGACCAAACTTGCATCAGTGATTCATCTTGAGACTGACCCATGTATCAAATTTTGCAACTGACCTACTTTTTCCACTCGAGTAGCTCAGTTAAGAAGTTTAAGCTCAGTTTTGGACAAATCTGTCTTAGTCCTGTCTAGGTATCGTATAGACAAATTTGAATTTAAACTTTTTTACTTCATTTTTGAAGTAGTATTTTATGCTAATTAAGTGCAAAATCAGCTTCCTGCAATTGAAAGTCAAATGCTCCATTGAGGTGAGCTTTGTAATCTTTGATTAATCTATGTATTGCCTTACATTTTCCAACATTCATTCAATGTTGTTTAATCAGTTGTAAGTATTATTACCCATGATAAAAAAGTATAGATTATTTCTATATATCTGTATCCTTTTTTTTTTTAGATCATAAACAACAAGACCTCCTTTTAATTTGCTAATCTATTCTGTGGTGAGATTATATAAATTAAAAGTCCCCATCTCATTTTCTTCTTCTTCTTCCATTATGAATTGTACTCCTAGGTTGAGCATTATATTTAGTTTTGTATGCCATACTACTCTTTAGGCCTCAAAAGTTTCTTGTCCTTGAAAGTGTCACAGATTTCTCTGTTAGTAAGATTTCTTCTACTATATGAATAAAAGTCCATATTATGGATAGTGCAGCTTTCTAAGCAACATCATTTCTCATTACAGGACATCATTATAAGCCGTGTTATAATTAAGTAACATCATAATTAATCCTCTTTTAAGTCAAGTGACAATCTTACATATTCTGTCCATGATTTCAATGCCTGTATTTATCTAGTGTTGTTATTCATGCTTATCCTTCTTCACCTTCTTGTGCCATCTTAAGCTGCCTGATTTCTCATGCATGTAAAACTGCCAGATTTTAGAATTGCTCTATGACTTTCTTGACTATAACTATAAATGCATAAGTGTATCGATATAAACAATTGGTTGTAATATTTGTCAGGATGTAGTATTTATTCTGTTAAAGTTACATTATTGTAATTTTTTTTATGACTGTTTGTCCTGTCATTTAATGGAAATCGTATTGTTTCCCACCTATCGCATTGAGAACATCTGAATCAGTGAAGAATCCATAATTTTAAATGAATTTATGTGAAGTTTTTAGAATTAGATTATGCAGAATTACATATTTACAAATTCAAGAACAATTTGCATGTTGTTTATTGATTAAACAGTATTAACTGTAAACTCTATTAAATTCACACTATGAAGTTGTCATGTTTTCTTTCATTGACTCTTACTATAAAAGCTTGTTAATGCAGTATACAGAATGTCAGTCTATGTACATTGACCTGAATGTTCATTGTTAATTACAAAATATAGTTGTTCATTTGATTTTGTATGGTTTCCTGTTCACATTGTAGAAAGAGTTACGCTATTTGACACCTTTTGATAAAATGACAGCCAGTTATTTTACTGTCAATGTAAACAGTAACTTTGTATGGACACTTTTACATCTTTTATTACAAGTAATTTTGCTTACTGTGATATGAATAAAATTTGATTCAAATTTCATTGTACTGAATTTAAAATATATTTAAATGAGAGTATTATTCAAAAATATATGAAAGATGAATTTATCGGAGAAAGTGCTCTTGTTGTGAATTGAAATCGGTGATAGTTAAGAGCCAGCAAAGTATAGATCGTAGCTTTCAGCAAAGCATTGGCCATAGAATTTAGCTGAGCATAGGCCATACAATTTATTAAAGCATAGGCCATACAATTTAGCAAAGCATAGGCCATACAATTTAGCAGAGCATATGCCATACAGTTTAGCAAAGCATAGGCCATACAGTTTAGCAAAGGATAGTCCATACAATTTAGCAGAGCATAGGCCATACAATTTATTAAAGCATAGGCCATATAGTTTAGCAAAGCATAGGCCATACATTTTAGCAAAGCACAGACTCTAGCATTCCCGACTCATCCCTGAAGGTCCCAGGTTCAGTTACCACTTGTTTGTCAATATTTACAGAGATTCAGGCAAATTACAAAATTTTCCAATCCCTCCCCATTTTCAATTTCAGAATGAAGTTACCTTTGCCTTACTAGTTGATGTGTTTAGGATGATATTTAATCTGATTCATTAGTGATATCTTGCTGCTGATGTAAGTATATCCTTATGAAATATGACACCATTGTGTGTTGTTGTTGCTTATGATAAGCTTGGTACATGAAAGGTCCCTATAGCTGTATGGTAAAAATCCCTAGTTGTCAATAGTGTGTGTTAGTGTAGCAGGTCTGGTATGTTGAGGACTCCTGGTTGCCCATTGTGCATGAGCTCCACAATAGGGTCCGGCGCCATAAACTGAGAATATACTTAAGTCAAAAATTTCATTTTAATTTATTCCATTATCAAACGTTCAAATAAATTTTAATGCAGAATGGTTTAATTCTATTTATTAGTGGAATAGAACTAAATAAAATCCAAATCCCATTTATTAATTCACTGATGAACAGAAGAATATGAATTTTTGACTTAAGTATATTCTCAGTTTATGGCGCTGGACCTAGGTCTGACAAGATAAGACCCCTGACTGCTCATTGAGAAGGAGTTCGGTAGCAGGTCTGTCTAGTTAAAGACCTCTAGCTGCCCATTATGATGAGTTTGGCAGCCGGTAGGACAAGTTAAAGACCCCGTGGCTGCTCATTGTTAAGGAGCTCCGCAGCAGGTCTGACACTTTAAAGACCTCTGGCTGTCGATTGTGCAGGAGCTTCGTAACATATCTGACAAGTTTTAAAATCCCTGGTTGTCCATATCAAGAACTTGTTTTTAAGTCCTTTTCCATATCGAGGGTATTTTGTAGAAAGTTAAAGATGAGCTCTGATTATTTAAACTTGTGTGACGTAGTAAAAATTTTCGGGGAACGGAAATTGCCAGAAATAGATCTGGCAATCTCCGTTCCCAACTAAATATAAACTATAGAGACATGGTGACGTATGTATGGTCAATCAAACGAGCCATGTGACCCAAAATCCATGTACATCGCTGTCATTGGGGATATACACTACCCTCCATAAATAAGTACACTTATATTTTTCATATTTTTGGAATTAATTTGACAAAATTGGAAGAAACAGAAATAATTCAGGTATTTTATATATCATATTCAATGAAAGAACGTGTTAATAATTAAAAAGTGAAGTTTAACAAGTAATTTTTTAAAAATCATATACAAATGCAGTACTAATCTATAATGCACTTTTCAGTCTAATATTTTGTGTACCCTCCTCTTGCCCTTATCACAGCTTGAATACGTTTAGGCATGCTTTTAGCAAGTGTTCTGCATCTCCTGGCAGACAAATTGCCCCAACATTCTATCAGTTAAAGTCTAACAACTCGAAATATTGACTTATTCTTGGTTGTCTTTATAGAAAATTCCTAGGGTGGGTACTTACTTATGGAGGGTAGTGTATAAGGAAATCTCGGTGTGCATACACTGTGACAGTTCGATAGTTGACACTATAGAGAAATCAGCTGAAGATATGAATTCGGTGATTGTCAGTTGTCAAAAACACAAAAAGCAAGGGATCATAAATATGTCCTAATATGTACTTGCAAATTCATCAAGCAGTCATTTGTTTGTGATAAGCAAATTGTGCTCAAATTAGCGGATCCAAGAGGCAACGCCTACATGTATCTCTACATCCATGTAATCAGAGCTTGACAAACTAGTGTCGTATACGGCTTTCTGAGTAAGCCCTCAAGTCATCAAAGATGGTATTGCTTAAACCATGCAAAGTTTTAAATACTATTGTCCTCGCGTACATTTAAATTATTAGTTTCTTTGAGTTATCATCTCCTTTAAAGGAGATTGCATAACCTAATGGTGTCTGCTTTGGCTAAAGTACAACTTAGGCTTTCATGTTTTTGACTTCGTTGTCTAATTTGCTACGCTAGTGGGATTTTTTTTTTTTTTTTTTTTTTTTTTTTGGTTTGGGTTTTTTTTCAAGTTTAGCTTAAATTATTAGTTCCTTTATCATCTCCTTTTTATCTCAGTTAATTTCGTACTAGTGATATGCCGTAACTGTGATGTCTATATATGTACATTTCGTTTCTATTTGCATGCTTGCGGTAGATTCTGCTCTAGTCGGGTGTAAGAGCTCTACAGAACTCATGTTACTTGTGTGTTCGTACATTTGTGCCGACTTATAATGATATCAGAGACATAGACTACTTTAGTCTATGTCTCTGATGTGGCTAACCATTATCTACCCCTCTCTGATGTACTTACCGGGTGTCGCTTTATACAGGTAAATACAGGCAGCTCCGCGTAAGCTGCCAGTAAAATAGCAGCTGCCCGGGGGCTGCCAGTGATACAGCAGCTTCTAGTAACCTCCCCAGGTAGCGAAACATAGCGACGCTATTTAATTCTTCTTCTTCCAATACGAAGTGTACTCAAAAGTTGAGCGTTATACTTCATGTAATTAAAAGACAAATTTTAAAATTCAATGTTATTTACATGATATACATTAATGATATATATTATTAAAATTATCTATTACGTTACAGTTAGTTACCGTAATGACAAACATAGCTGCCAGTGTTGCTGTACTGACACGAAATATATATACTTCAAATTTACAGTAACAAAAGTTTGTACATTATTTTAAAACCAAGGAAAATCTCCCTCAAGCATAATTCTCTTTTAAAAATGATTTCTATCTCTTCGGAGGCCAATATCGTAATTAGTGTGCTCTTCAAATAATGTGAATTTCCACAGTTTTGGCCTTGAACATCATTTGAGAAACTTGTAGTATGTTGCCGAAATGTGCTATTGGTGCACTCAGTTAATACAAGTATGTATGTTCATATTCATATCGGGTCGGAGGTATTGCTGGGTAAGGGATGACATCTTTACTTTAAACTGATCTTATTTTCAAAATAATCGGATAATTACATAAATATACCAAAATACAGTAAGATTTAAAATATGAATAAGCCTTAGGATGCCGTCTTTGTTGATCTTTGATGTACTATCTTGCCTTGGGTATGAAATTGCTGGTTACGCGTTTCAGCTTTGGATTCTATGTTTCTTTGGAGGAAAGCCTCTGTTTTCTTTAATGGCGAATACTAATTGGGAATCCTGGCGTTTATTCTTCAAGTATGACAAAATTTTCTTGCTGTTGATTTGCATTTTACTCCATCTTGTCCGGTTTTTGAAGTCATCATGGTTTGTTCTGATTCCACTTTATGCTGCTGCTTCTAGTTGGTGATATCATTCCTTAGTGCAGTTCATGTAGCGTGATTTCTAGAGAGCGCTCTGACATTAATGCAGTTGTCGTCCATAGGATTTGAGTATATATTGTAACTGGGATGCTGTCCTGTACCACAATTGTAGTAGCTTGGTCATGATATTTGTACCTGTTGTTTCATTATGTTTGCCGACCATATATCCGACTGCTTTATCGCATAGCAGAATTTTCCAGACTGTTGATAGTATAGTAGAAATGATAGGTCTATAATCACAATGCCGTGGTCACTTTTCCCAAGTGCTGGTAAGCTTAGCATTTATCAAGTATGAATGGATAAAATATGAAGGAAAAGTCAGATGTGTCGCTGCCTCTAGCTGAGAAGGTCACCACTTGCTTTATAACTAGGTCATCTCGTAGGTCTAAACAGGCGCCATTCAAGTGTTTATTGAACATTTCGGTGGGGGGGGGGGGGGGGGGGGTTGTTATTATCCAAATTCAAAGCAATTATATACATTGTTGTAAACACACACATATATCCATTGAAACACAGACATTACTACTATATACCACATACGTTTACACATGAACTACTGTATATCATATACATATATGTATATATAATACACACATAAATTACTATATGTTATATATAAAAGTGTATTCATAACAAAAACATTACACTTTTAGAACATACCATGTCATTGAATTGGGGTTTTCTATCTGCTAGAGACAACTGCAGATTATATGAGAGAGAGAAATAGAGAGAGATGATGATGACGCTGATGATGAGAGAGAGAGAGAGAGAGACTAAATACATAAAGTCCCTTAGAATATAAAAGTCTGTATTATATCTATATTTCTAATGCTAACTTCCATTTTCCAAACTTCACATCAGATACATGTAGATGATGCTGTTTAACAGCACTAGTACTAGAATGATAAACAGAATATATTTTTCTAAGCAATACTTTTACAGAAATTAATTTAATTTCTGTAAAAGAACATTTCGGTTGTTGGTACATATGTAGCTTCTCTCTCCCAATTAACATCTCCACATTGCCCTGCTGGTATGTAGGCTGCAGGGGCCTTATACACAAAGAAACTTAAGTCTACGCCATTTGTGTAATTAGTTATATTGAATTGTCTTTTGTACGAGTTGTCTGTGTATCACGCTTTTTCCTCGAATAAACCCATTTGTGCTAGCTGATCAACTTGTTGTGGATTTAGGACAGATTATTGCAGCAGCCTCGTTGGCGTGGTGGCAGCGTTTGAAAGAACCTACTCTCCTCTCTGTAGTGGTGAAGAAAACATACACTTATGGACTCTGACGTGCTTCAATGTTCCATAGTCAGAGGCAACTCGTGCTGAGTGTTGCAATCCGTGACAAAAACGTCACCGTGAGTTTGTCCTAACGTAATACATTGTTATTTCCACTAATAGTTTGACAGTATTAGTACTACCCACTTACCATAGCATCCATACGTGCTCCACAACAGTGGAGTCTCACAAAAACAGAGACCATAACCTCGTTCGAATCCTGGCGTCAAAATTTAGTATATACTCTTACACTGGATAGCAATTTTGCCCCTTTCTTGGTTAGTGGTGTTACGTGGGAGAAGAAGTCCAAGCAGTCTCCTCATCGTGGGTTTGCTGACGATGCTCATCCTGTACCTGAGGCCAACCGTCGTACTAAAGAGCAAAAGGTCACCCTACTTGAAATGTTCTTGGGACAGATCGCAAACTATGCCCCTATCATTTCACGAAATACAATAGTAAAGAATTCGACTTCAGTTGATAGTATTTGGCAGTCTATTCGCCTTCATTATGGCTTTCAATCTTCCGGAGCCCATTTTCTGGATTTTGCTAATATAAAGTTCCAACCAGACGAAAGACCGGAGGACCTTTATCAGTGCATTATGGCCTTTATAGAGGACAACCTCTTGGGTCCCGATTCTGGTATAAACCATCACGGTAAAGTAGTGACCGAAGAGGAGGAACTTACGCCAACCCTGGAAAATATCGCTGTACTCACTTGGCTGAAGCTTATACATGAAGACCTCCCCAAACTAATCAAACAGAGATATGGTACGGAGCTCCGTTCACGCTCCTTAGCCTCCATTCGCCCAGAAATCTCGCAGGCTATTGATTCACTCCTTGAAGAACTACACAACGCCGAAAACGCCAAAGTTATGAGATCATTTGTTACCTCTCACCATGTAAAACGTAATTCTCCTATTCCTAAGTCTACAAGTAAGGGACCTGGGCATACTCCATCTTGCCCCCTATGCAAAACCGCTGGTCGGCCGTTTACACACTACCTAAGTAAATGTGTATTTCTACCTGCAGATGATAGAAAGTACTTAATGAAGGCTCGCCACATTTCAAGCATCTATGATGCCTGTGAGATAGAGTCGGAGTGCGAAGATTATACGTATGAGAATAGCTTGAACAAACCCGCAGCCACTATTGACACAAAGGAAAATGACACTCATTCAGTAAACCGCGTAGAAATCGAACAGTCACCATATTTAGATGTTTTCCACGGCCATGATACAGTAAGGCTGACAATTGATTCTGGTGCAACTGGCAGCATGATGCGTACTTCCTGTGCTCAGTATCTTGGGGTTACAATTAGTAAAGGCACACAAGCGGTTTGTCAGGCTGATGGGACTTCACACCTAAAAGTTGTTGGTGAGGTACGTACCGTTTTCGTTTACGACAAACATAAAATTTATTTTGAAGGACTTGCTGTGGAAAACTTGGATGTGGATGTGCTAGTGGGAATTCCATGTATGAAATACAATGACATTGCCATTCGACCAGCAAAACAGGAAATCCACATTGGAGATAATCACGTCTATACTTACCCATCTCGTCAAACGCAGGCTATGCGTCATTCAGTATGCAGAGCTGCTGTTTTGCGTGCTCCAAACTTGACGACAGTGTGGCCAGGCAGCTTCGTTGAAGTAGATGTACCCAAACACTTGCCACAGTCAGGATGTACATTCGCACTTGAACCCTGCACTGATTTACCACCGCATGATCGATGGATTTCACCTATGATGGTCACTAGCGTCAATGGTAAATTACGCATCCCCAATATGTCATCCTTTCCCCAGCACATAAAGAAAAACCAACATTTCTGCCAAATTCGCCTCACCCACTCTTTCGACGACCAACTAATTTTGGAGGAAGATTCTGCAGTTGTAGCCAAGCCTGCCTCTGTAACAGATAGTCAGGTTCGTGTGCCATTTTCTAATTCCGTCCGGGTGGATTCGGATAAGCATTTACCTAGTGATATTGTCTCCAAATTCCGGTCTACATTACAGGAGTTTGATGATGTATTTAATCCTTCATTCACTGGCTATAATGGGGCAGTGGGACCTTTCGAGGCTATTGTTAATATGGGACCTGTCCAGCCTCCCCAACGTAAAGGCCGTTTACCCCAGTATTCTAGAGGTCAGCTGCAGGAATTACAGGACAAATTCGACGAGCTCGAACGTATCGGAGTTTTCAAGCGTCCCGAAGATGTTGGCGTCTCAGTAGAGTACCTCAACCCTTCATTCTTGGTGAAAAAACCAAGTGGTGGTTTCCGCTTGGTTACTGCGATCGCCGATGTCGGACGTTATGCAAAACCCCAACCGTCACTTAAGCCGGATGTGGATAGTATATTAAGACAAATTGCGCAGTGGCCTTACATCATCACAACAGACCTTACCAAAGCCTTTCACCAAATCCCATTATCGAGGAGTTCTATGAAATATTGCGGCACAGTGACGCCTTTCAAAGGAGTTCGCGTTTATACTCGGTGCGCAATGGGTATGCCAGGGTCTGAAACGGCCCTCGAAGAACTCATGTGCAGAGTTCTTGGAGATCTAATCGCAAAAGGTACTGTCGTGAAACTAGCTGATGACCTATACTGTGGAGGCAACACGCCATCCGAACTTTTACGCAACTGGCAAGATCTGTTGAGTGCTCTCAGGTCGTGCAATTTGAATCTTAGCGCGTCTAAGACAGTCATAGCGCCGAAGGAGATATCTATTCTCGGTTGGATTTGGAGCAATGGTACAATCGAGCAAGCCCGCACCGCATATCGACCCTATCATCCTGTGACCGCCTATCAAATGTCACCGGTTTACGTTCGTTTATTGGAGCGTTCCGAATACTAAGTCGTGTCATACCAGATTCCGCTTATCTCGTTGCCCCCTTAGAGAGTGAAGTCGCCGGAAAAGACTCTAAAGAACTTATTGCTTGGTCCGATGAGCTTACTGAGCATTTCCATCGAGCGCGCGATGCGTTGAAACACCATAAAACTATTGCGCTACCCCGAGTAAGCGACCAATTATGGATCGTTACTGACGGATCAGTAAAACAGCATGGGCTTGGCGCTACGTTATACATCGGAAGAAATTCTAAAATGTTGCTGGGCGGATTCTTTAGCGCCAAATTACGTGGCAGACAGATGGCCTGGCTTCCCTGTGAGGTGGAGGCTTTGTCTATCGCGGCAGCTGTGAAACACTTCGCGCCCTATATTATACAGTCCTGTAATAAAACGTGCGTACTGACAGACAGCAAGCCATGCGTACAGGCATTTGAAAAACTGTGTCGAGGAGAATTTTCTGCCAGCCCTCGAGTTCTGACATTCCTTTCTACTGCCAGTCAGTTTCATGTATCTATTCGACACGTTCGGGGGATGTCTATATTACCCTCCGATCACGCAAGTCGCAACGCTCCGGAGTGTCTCGAGTCTTCATGCCAGATATGCAATTTCGTTCGTCAGTCGGAGACTGCCGTTATACGCCCAGTCACCTTTAAGGACTTTGTCGACGGAACCGCTTGTCTACCTTACACGAGTCGCTCTGCGTGGTTTCAAATTCAAGCGGAATGCCCAGATTTGCGGCGTACTCACGCCCATCTCAAACAGGGCACACGACCGTCTCGCAGGTTGACTAACGTCAAAGATGTTAAGCGTTACTTACAAGTGGCAACCATCGACAAGGATGGTCTTCTCGTAACAAGAAGTTGTGACCCGTTTAAACAGAACCAAGTCCGTATCATAGTTCCACGACAGGTCTTGCCTGGTCTTATAATGTCCTTACACCTGAAGCTGGATCATCCTTCTTCTCACCAACTCAAGACGGTTTGCAAGCGCTATTTTCACGCACTTGACATAGATATGGCAATTGACAAAGCGAGCGCTAACTGCCATACATGCTTATCTCTTCAGAAATGCCCTAATATCGAGATACCTCAAACAACCTGCGATCCTCCAGAAGCCATCGGTACATCCTTTGCTGCTGACGTCATACGCAGAGAGAAACAGCTTATACTGCTCTTACGAGAATGTGTTACTTCATACACCGTGTGTGCTCTCATTCCAGATGAGCAAAAAACAACACTCCGTGATACTTTACTCTCGTTGTGTTCTAGCCTGATACCGCTCGATGGCCCGTTCGCCGTTATCCGCACTGATCCCGCACCAGGATTTGCCGCCCTTGTCAATGACCAACTTTTGTCTAAACATCGCATTTCGATCGAAGTAGGTAGACATAAAAATCAAAACAAGAACCCTGTCGCTGAAAGAGGTGTTCAGGAACTAGAAGAAGAACTTTTGCGCCGCGATCCCGGGTGCCGTTTTGTGTCTCCGCTCTCGCTTGCATTAGCTACTGCAGGACTTACCGGTAACGCTAGGATCCGTTGTAGAGGATTATCATCTCGCGAAATGTTTACGCAAAGAGACCAGTTCACGAATAAGCAACTCCCCATTGAAGACAGAAACCTAATCTTGAAACAGCATGAAATGCGAAAGGAAAACCACCCGCATAGCATGGCTTCGAAAGCCCCACAAAGTTCACATCCAGTTACATCTAATCTTCGTATAGGAGACCTTGTCTACCTATACTCTGACCGTAATAAATCAGCAGGCCGTAACCGTTATCTCGTGACCGCCATAGATGGTGTATGGTGTAACATCCGAAAATTCACAGGCTCTCAGCTTCGGCAGTTGTCTTATCGTGTCCGACAAAGTGATGCGTATCGTATACCGTTTCCTGCGGATCCAAGCTATTTTGCTCACGACTCGTCGGACGAGGAAGAGGACACCTCCTCACAAGTTCGCGAAGATAAATGTCCCGAAGTTCCTCCCGAACAATCTCCTCTTCCGCCTCCTCCACCTAACATACCTGCCGTCATTTCCGACCCACCCACCCATGATGACACAGAGCGATGCTCTAGGTCTCCACAAATATGCATTCCTCCCACTCCAAGCCTCCGACGTTCGGAACGTGTGCGAAAGAAACCAGTGCATCTAAGTGGTTACGATCTTTACTGATGTGTGTTCATATGTGTGTGAGGGGCATAATAATCCCCAATACCTGAGGATAGTCTTTCCTGTGGAGGTATTCTCATTTCATTGACATGCCAATTTGTTGTTGTGGTTAATAAGTTAACATAATTCATTTCTCTCTTAGAATATTCACGGTGTAAAGACAATGCTCAAAGACATTTTGAACTTGATTTAAAAGCATATTCATCATGATTATATACAAGTAGTATACAGACATAAACTTTTGTTTCTAAAAAAAAAAAAAAAGAAAAGGTGGTAACGCCATTTGTGTAATTAGTTATATTGAATTGTCTTTTGTACGAGTTGTCTGTGTATCACGCTTTTTCCTCGAATAAACCCATTTGTGCTAGCTGATCAACTTGTTGTGGATTTAGGACAGATTATTGCAGCAGCCTCGTTGGCGCTAAGTCTAAGAATTGAGACCTATGTGGCAGCATGTGTCTTAATTTTAAGTATTAATAAAAAAATTTCTGTAAACAGTATATCTGACAAGCTATTCACAGACAAACTTTCGACAAATTGTTAAAATAAAGACACATGGTATTTTAGATCTTAGTTCTTAAGACTTATACTTAAATATCTATGTGAATAAGACCCCAGGACTTAAGACTGGCTTCCCATGTTTAAGTTTCACTTTGACCCCGATGACTTCATATGTCTTACCAATCAGGTGTTGTTGTTATCAACACTCCAATATGTGCGTCACTTTTTCTCTCTCTTCTGAACATTTTATATTCCGTAGGAAATTGTTCTGATGAGTTTACTCCAGGCTCTAGCCAATTCTTGGGCTTGTCAAGTTGTAGATCTGGTGCCTAGTTTGGAAGTTGATTATGATTATTCTCAGAGTATCGTTCGGCTTGCTGTGCAGGGTCCATGAAGGATGAGTCTGATTTTGAGCTGTCATCCATGATATTACCACTATTGTATATGATACGTGATAGATAACTCTGGCATGATCGTGTGCAGGGTTGGACAAAACAAGATAGTGGACAGGAATTGTCAAGAAAAGTAGGCACTAAGCAACATACGCTTTATTTGCTTTTTTCATAATTTTATAGAAATCATACACACTATTTTACCACGACAATCTCACTCAGTTAATTAACGCTTTGTGTCATGAATTATGTGTGTGTGAAATTGTAAATTCTTTAATGAAAGTTCACGATACATTGGAGATTTAGTTTGAAGAGGATGGCGATGTTTTTCTTCCACTTGAAATGTATTTCATGAAACAAATTGTCGGTTAAGTAGACCTAGCTGAAAAATTTACCTTCACCTTAACTTTATCTTAGCGATATGTGCATAATTTTGTCTTGGTAACAAAATATATAGAGTTGAATCAATTTGAGTAAAACCGTATCTTCATTCCGCTTTTCTATTTGTCCCATTGCGGATAAAGATCTAGCGGAAGCCCGTAAGGGATCATGTTCTTGTGAATTCTGATGACGTTTCAATCACCGAAACCGTTATTTCCCTTAGCCAATCAATGACTCGGTTAGGCATGTGACGTAATATGTAACAAACACTGTCAAAAAACTACCTTGTAGGTCACGCATGCTGTAGATGTTAATTTCATTCCTAGGAATTTGTAGCCGAACCACTGATTGGCTGAAAATCAGAGTTCACCAGAACCTCTTATCCAAAATGGGACAAACAGAGAAGCGAAATAAAGATATGGTTATAATTAGATTGGAGTTGAATATTTGTTATGTGCAAGATCGAAATTTCTACATTTCACACACACACACAAAATGTGCCCGATTGGATCTCAAATTCGGTTCGGAATTGGGCTTTGTATTCGGTATCTTTGTGTATATTGTATGTTACATTGACGCACAACATTGACGGAAAATTCATACCACAAATGACATCGGTCTTGATTCAAACTTTGCAGTACTTAAATACATGTACATGTTCAATCCCTATTTTGGAGAAATTTTAAAAATACATATGACTATGAATTTATGAATTTTTACAAACTGAGCTTTTTTTTTCTTCTCTAAAATGTGCATGGACGTTGATACAGGCCTAGATATATAACTAGTCTTTTTGTTGCAAATACAAACTCTATAAACTACAATACCACAGAACTAACTGCTAATCACCCATGCAATTTTCAAACATGGAGTAGTAGAGTCACGTAGAGTTAACAGATCCTGACAATACCACGATGGCAATATCGATGGAGCGCCATAGGAAGCAATAACGGACCCCTAGCAAGCTAGATCTGAGATCAGGTGCTCAGGAGGAGTAAGCATTTACATATCCCTAGCAAGCCAGATCTGAGATCAGGTGCCGAGGAGGAGTAAGCATTTACATATTCCTAGCAATCTAGAGGTAAGATTAGATGACCAGCAGGAGTTAATATTAACAGATGCCTAGCAAGCTACATCTGAGATTAGGTGCCCAGGAGGAGTAAGCTTTGACAGATCCCTAGCAAGCTAGAGGTGAGATTAGGTGTCAAGGAGGGGTATGCATTAACAGATCCCTAGCAAGCTAGATCTGAGATCAGGTATCCAGGAGGAGTAAGCTTTGACAGATTCCTAGCAAGCTAGATCTAAGATCAGGTGCCCAGGAGGAGTAAGCATTAACAGATCCCTAGCAAGCTAGATCTGAGATCAGGTGCTCAGGAAGAGTAAGCTTTAACAAATCGCTAGCAAGCTAGAGGAGAGATTAGGTGTCCAAGAGGAGTAAGCACTGACAGATCCATAACAAGCTTGGGATGAGAATAGGGACCCAGGAGGAGTAAGCATTGACAGATTCCTAACAAGCTAGAAATGAGATCAGGTGCCCCGGAGGAGTAAGCACTGATAGATCCCTAGCAAGCTAGAGGTGAGATTAGATGACCAGCAGGAGTTAACATTAACAGATGCCTAGGAAGCTACATCTGAGATCAGGTGCCCAGGAGGAGTAAGCTTTGACAGATCCCTAGCAAGCTAGAGGTGAGATTTGGTGTCAAGGAGGAGTAAGCACTGACACAACCCTAGAAAGCTACATCTGAGATCAGGTGCCCAGGAGGAGTAAGCTTTGACAGATCCCTAGCAAGCTAGATCTGAGATCAGTTGCCCAGAAGGGGTAAGTATTAACAGATGCCTAGCAAGCTAGATCTGAGATCAGGTACCCAGGAGGAGTAAGCTTTGACAGATTCCTAGCAAGCTAGATCTGAGATCAGGTGCCAAGGAGGAGTAAGCATTAACAGATCCCTAGCAAGCTAGATCTGAGATCAGGACTCCAGGGGGAGTAAGCATTAACAGATACCTAGCAAGATAGATCTGACATCGGGTGGTCAGGAGGAGTAAGCATTGACAGATCGCTAGCAAGCTAGAGTAGAAATTAGGTGTCCAAGAGGAGTAAGCACTGGTACATCCCTAACAAGCTGAAGGTGAGATCGGGTTCCCAAGAAGAGTAAGTATGGACAGATCCCTAGCAAGCTAGAGCTGAGATCAGGTGCCCAGGAGGAGTAAGCATTAATAGATCCCAAGCAAGCTAGACGTGGGATTAGGCGACCAGGAGGAGTAAGCACTGACAAGTAAGCTAGAGGTGAGGCTCGGAACCCAGTAGGACTAAGCATTGACAGATCCCTAGCAAGCTAGAGGTGAGACTTGGGACCCAGGAGAACTAAGCATTGACAGATCCCTACCAAGCTAGAGGTGAGAACAGGTGCCCAGGAGGAGTAAACTTTGACAATTCTCTAGCACGCTAGAGGTGATACTAGGGACCCAGGAGGAGTACGCTCTGACAGATCCCCAGCAAACTAGAGGTGAGATCAGGTGCCCAAGAGGAATAAGCATTGACAAATCCCTAGCAAGCTACATGTGAGACTAAGGACCCATGAGGAGTACATTTTGACAGATGGCTAGGAAGCTCGAAGTGATATCATATGCCCAGAAGGAGTAAGCACTGGTAGATCCCTAGCAAGCTAGGGGTGAGACTAGGGACCCAGGAAAAGTAAGCATTGACAGATCCCTAGCAAGCCAGAGGTGAGACTAGGTGCCCAGGAGGAGTAAGCTTTGACAAATACCTAGCAAACAACATGTGAGACTAGCGACCCAGGAGGAGTAAGCTTTGACAGATCGCTGGCAACTAGAGATGAGATCAGGTGCCCTGGGGGAGAAGTAAGCATTGACAGATCACAAGCAAACTAGAGGTGGGATTAGGCGACCAGGAGGAGTAAGCATTGACAGATCCCTAACAAGCTAGAGGTGACACTAGGGACCTAGGAGGAGTAAGCTTTGACAGATCACTAGCAAGTTTGAGGTGGGTCAGGTGCCCAGGAGGAGTAAGCATTGACAAATCCCTATCAAGGTAGAGGTGAGATCAGGTGCCCAGGAGGAGTACGCATTGACAAATCTCTAGCAAGCTAGAGGTGAGACTAGGAACCACTGAGGAGTACGCTTTGACAGATCCCCAGCAAGCTAGAGGACAGACTAGGTGACCAGTAGGAGTAAGCATTGACAGATCTTTAGCAAGCTAAAGCTGAGATTGTAACCGGAAAGAGTAAGCATTAACAGATCCCTAGCAGGCTAGAGGTAAGACTAGGTGCCCAGGAGGACTAAGCATTGACAGATTACTAGAAAGCTAGAGTAGGGATTAGGCGACCAGGAGGAGTAAGCATTGACAGACCCCTAACAAGCTAGGGATGAGACTAGGGATCCAGATGGAGTAAGCATTGACAGATTCCTAGCAAGCTAGAAATGAGATCAAGCGCCCAGGAGGAGTAAGCACTGATAGATCCCGAGGAAGCTAGAGGTGTGACTAGGTAGACAGGAGGAGTAAGCATGGACAGATCCCTATCAAGCTAGAGGTTTGACTAGGGACCCAGGAGGAGTAAGCTTTGACAGACCCCTAGCAAGCTAGAAGTGAGACCAAGTGCCAGAAGGAATAAGCTTTGACAGATCCCTAGCACGCTAGAGGTGGGATTAGGTGACCAGCAGGAGTAAGCATTGACAGATCCCTAGCAAGCTAGAGGTGAGATCATGTGCCCAGGAGTAGTAAGCATTGACAAATCCCTAGCAAGCTAGAGGTGAGACTAGGTGTCCAGGAGGAGTACGCATTGACAAATCCCTATCAAGCTACATTTGAAACTAGGGACCCAGGAGGAGTAAGCATTGACAGATCCCTAGCAAGCTAGAGGTGAGACTACGTGCCCAGAAGGAGTAAGAATTGACAGATCCCTAGCAAGTTAAGGGTGAGTCTTGGTGATCAGGAGGAGTAAGCATTGACAGATCCCAAGCAAGGTAGAGGTGAGATCCGGTGCCCGGGAGGAGTAAGCACTGACAGATCCTTAGCAAGCTAGAGGTGAGACTAGGTGTCCAGGAGGAGTAAGCATTGACAGATCCCTAGCAAGCTAGAGGTGAGATCAGGTGCCAAGGAGGATTAAGCATTGACAAATCCCTAGCGAGCTACATGTAAGACTAGAGATCTAGGAGGAGTAAGCAATGACAGATCGCTGGAATGCTAGAGATGAGATCAGGTGCCCAGGAGGAGAAAGCATTGACAGATCACAAGCAAACTAGAGGCGGGATTAGGTGAACAGGAGGAGTTAGCACTGACAGATCCCTAGCAAGCTTGAAGTGACACTAGGGACCCAGGAGGAGTAAGCTTTGGCAGACCGCTAGCAAGTTAGAGGTGGGTCAGGTGCCCAGGAGGAGTAAGCATTGACAAATCCCTGTCAAGTAGAGGTGAGATCAGGTGCCCAGGAGAAGTAAACTTTGACAAATCTCTTGCAAGCTAGAGGTGAGACTAGGGACCCAGGAGGAGTACGCTTTGACAGATCCCCAGCAAGCTAGAGGACAGACTAGGTGACCAGGAAGAATAAGCATTGACAGATCCATAGCAAGCTAAAGCTGAGATGGTAACCAGGAAGAGTAAGCATTAACAGATCCCTAGCAAGCTAGAGGTAAGACTAGGTGCCCAGGAGGACTAAGCATTGACAAATCCCTATTAAGCTACATGTGAGACTATGGACCCAGGATGAGTAAACTTTGACACACCCCTAGCAAGCTTAAGGTGAGAATAGGGACCCAGGAAGAGTAAGCTTTGACAGATCCCTAGCAAGCTAGAGGTGGGATCATGTGCCCAGGAATAGTAAGCACTGACAGATCCCGAGCAAGCTAGAGGCGAGACTAGGGACCCAGGAGGAGTAAGCATTGACAGATCCCTAGCAAGCTAGAGGTGAGATCAGGTGCCCAGGAGTAGTAGGCACTGACAGATCCCTAGCAAGCTAGAGGTGAGACTAGGGACCCAGAAGGAGTAAACACTGACAGACCCCTAGTAAGCTAGAGGTGAGAATAGGGACCCAGGAAGAGTAAGCTTTGACAGATCCCTAGCAAGCTAGAGGTGGGATAAGTTGACCAGGAGGAGTAAGCACTGACAGATCCCTAGCAAGCTAGAGGTGAGATCATGTGCCCAGGAATAGTAGGCACTGACAGATCCCTAGCAAGCTAGAGGTGAGACTAGGGACCCAGAAAGAGTAAGCATTGACATATCCCTAGCAAGCTAGAGGTGAGACTAGGTGTCCAGGAGGAGTACACATTGACAAATCCCTATCAAGCTACATTTGAGACTAGGGACCCAGGAGGAGTAAGCTTTGACAGATCCCTAGCAAGCTAGATAAGAGGCCAGGTGCCCAGAAGGAGTAAGAATTGACAGATCCCTAGCATGACAAAGGTGAGACTAGGTGTCCAGGAAGAGTAAGCATTGACAGATCCCAAGCAAGCTACAAGTGAGACTAGGGACCCAGGAGGAGTAAGCTTTGACAGATCCCCAGCAAGCTAGAGGTGAGACTAGGTGTCCAGGAGGAGTAAGCATTGACAGATCAATAGCAAGCTAGAAAGGAGACTAGGAACCCAGGAGGAGTAAGCATTGACAGATCCTTAGCAAGCTAGAGCTGTGGGGTCGTCAACATCTCCAATGAGGAAAATGGTCTATGTAACACTTACATTTGTCTTTGACATTGTGTTTAAACACTCCTCGGTATCATCGATTGCTTTTCTTTCAACCTATTTGATCATCATTTTAATTTGTGAAAATGAAAATAACTGTTTGACAAATAAGGCTTTCAAATATATAAAGTAAAAAAACAGTGATGTTGAATTGTTTATTTCAATCAATATGGGGTAAAAGTATTAATTTATTATGTATTTTTTTTTTTTTTTGGTTTTTTTTTTGTTTTTGTTTTTGTTTTTGTTTTTTTTTTTTTTTTGTTTTTTTTTTTTGGGTTTTTTTTTGTTTTTTTGTTTTTGCGTTACTGAAAATTTTATGTAGAGCTCAGAATAATTATACTTTCTAGGAAATTGGGTCAGAGATTTCATGTTCAACTAATCGAGGTCAAAGTCTGCCAGTTCCTAGCCCCCTTAAGACGAATGATAATAAAAGGGCCGTCCTCTTACCGTTTTCCCTTACTTAAAAGTCCAATCCTGGACCGATTTGAGGTCTAATCCGGCACATTTTGGGTGTGTGAAAATATAGCAATTCTAATCCTGCAACTTTTACACAACTGAATGAGATTGTCGTGGTCAAATAGTGTATATGATTTCTATTAATTATTATGGAATAAGCAAAAATTCTTTATTGACGTAACATATTGAAGTAACATGAATTGCCAAATGCCCATAAATAATGGTGAATAAAACCTAATAACAACGTATTATAGTAATCGTATGTGTTACATATTGCAATAATCCAAACTTATTAAATATAACACTGGGAATTAATACATGAACAAGGAAAGGAACCACACTGAATAAAAATATTTCTAGAAATATGAGGTATACACAAAGTGAATGTGGGCAATGCCTGTCTTTGGTGTATCTGATAGCCTAAAGGTTTCTATCGTCGATACATTAAATATAATTATTTGGAGGTGATATTTAGTTTAGCAAAAATCTTCCACACTTTGAGGACGTTTATATTTAATGCTACACATCCGTCTTCCTTGTGCGCAATCCCATTTTACATGGATAACTTTATATTTGTTTCTTGAGTAATTTTAATTTAAAATGAGTATTAATGAAGTAGTTAAAAGGGGTGAATATATACTTTAACAGATGGTCAAGTAATGTTAAAAGTTATTCATTGTTCAGAAAACTGACGTCATAATGTCATTAATAGTAAATTCCTATCATTTGTCGCACTTATTATAACCCGACGGCCAGGTTCCACAGAATATATCATTTCATCGCGGTTCAACAAACCTTTTAGTATTTTATTTCTGAGCAATGGAATGTGATTAGCCAATACTAGAGCAATTACCGAGAAGAACATTGCCCCGGAAACTGTCAGATCCATCCATCGTAACGCTGTTATGATTATGATACTAAGTGTACAAAATGTGTACTTGCTTTCAATTTGTTTTTAAAATTGCACCATTTGTTATTTGTTTAACGAGACGTTACGACGGGATAATCAAGATAACACCAATTCGTTGATGCTTCCGCCTATTAGTTCTGAATATCCGGGTATATACCTATCCTTATAAGGCAGATCTACGTTCGTAATGTATGTGTGTACAGTGTCGGAGAGAATTCGGTAAGTCCTTATTCTAGTTTGTTGTTAGACGCCATACCATAGTCATTTCATCCCTGTAATGGCATGCATTTTTTATGGTAACGCCATACAACGTTCATTCAAACAATGAATATGTTTAACGTTTCTGGGTTCGATTCCAACTCCAGACCACAAGTATTCATAGATATATCATATGTTTACTTTGAGACGGCCCCTTCTACTTCGTATAAAACGTAAATTGGTGATTAATATGTTATATTTACGAATTATACTATGATCCAGATAATATGCTGAAGTGTAGCTACCGTAAATTGGCCGTTCAATTCAATTTAATTCATTTATTTTGAGTCGTACGTTTCATCACTGCAATACATTCAACATATATAGATACGACTACATGCTACAACATGCTTGATATACATAATACAACGTGCATGAAGGAAAAATGCCATATTACTTCTAAAGATATCAAAATAACAAAAGATATATTATCATTACTTTAATTATTAACAAGCTAATATACATATGGCTCAGATAATCTATGAAAGTCCTGTACACAAAATAGACATATTTAACGAGTCCGTTTTCGGTACGAGTTTTAATGCGCTGCACAAGTTTTAACGCATGCCGATCGATTGTAATCGTTAAAATAGTCGGCGTCTTAAAAACATTAATAATATTAAAAAATTATCAACAACTTATAAAATCAGCATAGTTTAACCGAAATGTATCTACCCAAAATTGATATATCGAAATTAATTCCCATAATATCTTATTATGACATTTCAAAACGTTAAAAATAGTGTTTTTTGAGATTTTCCCCCAAAATTGAACCAAGCGGTGAATTTTTCTACAATTCTCTGAAAACTATTTTATTTAGCATTTCATAACTGACGAAAAAATGATCAATTTTCCTATTGTAGTTTTTAAGATATTTTTACCCAGAACGGCCTCGTTAAATCAAACAAAATTAAGATATTTACAAGGTAAGACTTCCGCGTAATTGAAATCCCTCACGGATATATTTTCCAAGGTTGTGTTGCTTAAACACCTCCGTTGATTTACTTTGTTTTTACGCTTAATCCGTATACGCAGTGTGGAGCTACCGAAAAGTTCACGAAGGCTTTGACGTGAATCTTATCATACCCTGGGTTCTGCTGTTATGTGATTTGTACTTTTCCTATAAAAATATTGTAAGTCCATGTTTATCTCGTGTGTACAGTGTTGAAATGTATATCATGGGCATTTAAGGCGATTGTAGCAAATCAAACAGGAGGCACTTACTCTGTATATTATGGACACATGGCGGTTGTAGCTCATTAAACAGGAGGCGCTTACTCTATATTATTGACACTTATGGCGGTTGTAGCTCATCAAACAGGAGGCGCCTACTCTGTATATTATGGACAGTAATGGCGGTTGTACTTCATTATACAGGGTGCGCTTACTCTATATCATTGACACTTATGGCGGTTGTAGCTCATCAAACAGAAGGCGCTTACTTTGTCTATTATGGACAGTAATTGCGGTTGTACTTCATTATACAGGGGGCGCTTACTCTGTATGTTACGGACACTTGTGGTGGTTGTGACTCATCAAACAGGAGGCTCTTGCTCTGTATATTATGGGCACTTATGGCGGTTGTAGCACATCAAACAGGAGACGCTTACTCTGTATATTATGGACACTTATGGCGGTTGTAGGTCATCAAACAGGAGGCGCTTACTCTGTATATTATAGACACTTGTGGCGGTTGTAGCTCATCAAACAGGAGACGCTTACTCTGTATATTATAGACACTTATGGCGGTTGTAGCTCATCAAACAGGAGGCGCTTACTCTGTATATTACGGACAGGTATGGCGGTTGTAGCTCATCAAATAGGAGGCGCTTACGCTGTATATAATGGGCACTTATGACGGTTGTAGCACATCAAACTAAAGGCGCTTAATCTGTATATTATGGACTCTAATGGTGATTGTAGCTCATCAAACAGGAGGCACTTACTCTTTATATTATGGGCACTTATGGCGGCTGTAGTACATCAAACAGGAGGCGCTTACTCTGTATATTAAGGACACTTATGTCGTTTGTAGCCCATTAAACAGGAGGCGCTTATCCTTGCCTGACACGTGGTCTCATCTCCGAGATACCCAGAGGTACATGCATGTCTACATGGTGTCATAGTAACAAAATACCACTTACTTCCGTACCTTACATTAGATATGAATATTTTAATGTATAGGATCCTAAAAGGGAATAATTTGTCAGGAAGCAATAAAGCAAACATAAAGTACTATATGATGTAAATGTTTAAAGTACATTCTACTGTGACATCAAGAAGCAACGTCAATACAAAGGTCAGTTTCTTTGTATAAATGAAAAACAATCCTATGAACTGAGTAAAGTGATGGGTATATATTGCATAGATGTTTGACTTGTTAGAATCATACTGTTGACTGCACACAATGTACCATATATCCTGTATGTAGACCAGCTGTCACAAGCCTGACTCACTCAGCTATGGATTTTGCCTTTTGACACTGTTCATCTCAGATATGCAACAACGCGATCGAACCTATGTCACATATGAAACATTCAACCGGTGAAAAGCCCCGGCTAAATCGACCATAATGTAGCCCAACATCATGAAGATTTCTCACTTAGGTGGTTACTTTGGACGATTGGTCTGTGGGTCCCGCCCTGGTACCGGACATGATAGACACAGGAGCAGAGACACGTAGTGCAGATCTAATTTATTATAATGATAATTCACAGATGGTGCGCGATTTGCAAATTGTTTACAAACAGACCAGCAAGATTTATGTATATCTGATTATAGACCTGGGAATGTTGTGGATTTGAATCATTTGTGGTAAGTAAAATTAGAGTCTAAGTGGACAGGAAGAAGTCGAGAGAACTAAATCGTCATTATAATGGGTTTTTTTATCTTTTATAAACCATAATATCTGCCATGCCTCATTTCTAGCCCCGATCCCAGTGGATGGAATCAACTGCTAGTGTACTGAGTGATGATTCCTTCAAGCTCTCAAAATTCTTTTGTCAGCTAATAATATTCGAGAATATATGACTTCCGAAGAGAAGCAATCCTTAAATATCAAATAAAATTGAGATAATTGTAGTGCAAGATAGATAAAACTGAGATACTTGTAGTGTAAGATAGAAAACAAGAAAACATATTAGTGTGAAGTGGCCTAAGAAACACGTGGCACCAGCAGAAAAGTAGTGAAAGCATACTAAGGTTAGATAAAGTGATCCGTGTTTCTATGAGATCATATGTGCCCTTAGATTTCTGAGTAAGTCTTTTGTGATGAGTCTACAGTGATTAATGCATTTATCCAATAATATCTAAATATTCGTAAGTCATAATATTATCTAAATATTCCTTAGTCATAATGATATCTAAATATTCCTAAGTCATAATAATATCTAAATATTCCTAAGTCATTTAATAGGGAAGGATTAGAGGAGGAATTCATAAACGGTAACTGAACATACATCCGAAACTAAATGCATTTGAATAATTGAAAGATATCTTATATACAAGTATCTGAACATAGATTAATTTGCTATTAACAATAGAAGAAATTTTCATTTCAAATACCATAACAACAGGATATGAACTTCGTGTCTAGCTCAGTTTAACATGCAAGCAAGTTGCCGGTGTATTTTTCAGAGCAAAGTAGACCTATATGTTTGAAATATTTTTAGTTTTTCTGTATCTATATTTCTAATACTACCCTTTTTATATGTCTTTTTAAACTTTTGATCCAAAAGAATACACATAACTGCTTACTCCACGTCAAATACCAGTATATATTCCTTGTGTATACACACACACACACACACACACCTACACACACACACACACAGAGACATATATATATATATATATATATATATATATATATATATATATATATATATATATATATATATATATATATATATATATATATTTCTTAGATTCATTTAATTTAGATACCATTGTACATATTACAACTAAACTATGAATGGACGATATACATTTCAAGAATACACTACACTTGAATACCCCTTTTTTCGCAGACTTTCTCAGTTAGATACATTTCTATCATATTAAAGGAAACAAAGGTGTCCCATATTTCAATTTCGGACAGTAATTCGTATCTGAGAAAATGCAGTGTATGCTTAATAGAATCGATCTCTATTTCAACGAAGCGTTCTCCAATCTGACATACCCACCACACATTAAAACTCTCAATATAAAATCATATGTAATCAAACATTTATAGATATGCTACATAGGCTTACATAGTATGATTACATAATAGAAAATGTAATGCCGATACAGCCACTACCACTATAAATGTAAATACGGTAATATTATCCAATATAGTATAGTGGTGAGGAGATTGACAAGTTCAATAATTCCCATGGTTATTAAGTTTAACCTAAATATTACATTGTTTGTTATAAGATCCAGCCGACTTTGTATTGTCCAGGATGCGATTTAATTAGCATACGAAAAACAATTGTCCTGTTTTGTATACATCACTACGGGGCGGATCGTCATCAGAACCGATTATAAGACTATACATTTAATATTGTAGCATGGACTTGTACATGGGATCTGGGCATCAAGTCCGTTGCCTGGATCTAGGCACCAAGTATGTTGCCTGGATCTGAGCACCAAGACTGGTGCTTGAATCTTAGCACAGGCCTGTTGCCTAAACGTGAGCACAAATCTGTTGCAGCGATTTCAGCACAAGGTCTATTGCCCGGATCTGAGCACCAAATCTGTTGTCTGGATCTGAGCACCAAGGTTGCTGCTTGGACATGAACACTTAGTCCGTTGCCTCGATCTGAGCACCAAGGTTGCTGCTTGGATATGAACACCAAGTCCGTTGCCTCCATCTGAGCACCAGCGTTGCTGCTTGGATATGAACACCAAATCTGTTGCCTGGATCTGAGCACCAAGGTTGCTGCTTGGATCTGAACACCAAATCTGTTGCCTGGATCTGAGTACCAAGGTTGCTGCTTGGATATGAACACCAAATCTGTTGCTTGGATCTGAGCACCAAGGTTGCTGCTTGGATCTGAACACCAAATCTGTTGCCTGGATCTGAGTACCAAGGTTGCTGCTTGGATATGAACACCAAGTCTGTTGCCTCGATCTGAGCACCAAATATGTTGTCTAGATCTGAAGATAATGTCTGTTGCCTAGATTTGAGCACGAGTGTGTTCCCTGGATCTAAACTCCAAGTCTGCAGTTTAGGACTGATATTCCGGGAAAACTGTCGAAGTGTGAAGTCTTATTCGACGGGTTTTTTTTATTTTGTGTGGTTGTGACATTTTCTTTCAGTTTTAGTCAAAATTTATTTCATACGTGCTGAATGTTGTTTACACGAGGTTGATAATTATGTCGGGTTTTGTAGCTAACAGTAGATAGTTATTTCTCCTGAACACCTTGCCTAGCTTCTACTTTCCAAGGTTTCAAGACTGCTCATCGTAGTACGTCGTTGTGAATGCGAGAGCGACAAAGAACCACTTTGTTTCCATTTTATATTCGATACGAAGTGTACTTCACAGATGAAGTAGATGGTTTGCTCCGTTACTGAATGTCAGTAGATAAGTGTAAAATCGTCTAAACTGACACCGCCACTTTCCTAGGTAAGAATGCCAGAGGCTTACTGTAAATCATTTTCAGTCTACTAGAATTATATAACAAGTATATGTTCTTTGTTTTAGATGTACCTTACGCAGACGACCGACCCCCGCCTGAACGAAACTACTATGGAGGTGATCAGTCTGGATTCATGGGACAAACTAATGATTTTGTTGGCGGCCGCCATTTTCTTTATCTTTGTTGTGTGTTGTATGATATGTGTATTGTCGCCTTCGTGTTGCCTCTACAAAGTATGCCCTTGTCAGCAGAAAACTGTTCTGGGATCAGGTTAGATACATCTTTTTCCCTTCACCATTCATTAACATCTGAAATATTGAGCTATTCACAAAAGACAAACCTTTCTCTCTTTAACAGAGTAGATATGATACATACACATCAGTGGTATGTTGAGAAAGGGGCGGGGGACCCGCCCCGCCTCCTTCCATATATTCGCCACAAATTTACAAGGTATATGTAGATGATAAAGTTGGAAATTCTCAATAAAATGAGTACAATTCCAGATTTCGAACACAAAATGGCAGAGTATTTTGGCTAATACTTGACTTTCACATGTGCCCCTCCCCCTTTTTTCGGAAATCAGGGATCTGCCACTGCACATTTCGATGAATACAAAAAAGTTAATCCTATGTGTTTAATGTCAAAAACCAATCATAATTCGTGATAAAGCATTCCTGATATTGTTATTATTTCCCGACGTAATATATACGTAGTAAACATTTAGTAATATATTATATATTGATTGATTATTGTTTTACGTCTCTCCAGGATTATTTCACGTATATGGTTACGGCATCTGCCTGATGCACTGCATAGAAATTTATTCCTTTGCAACGGACCCACCCGAAGAGGTGAGGGATTTTAACGTGACACGAGACCTCGTTTTTACGCCCGTATACCGGTTAACCACAGCAATTGAATGACGTTTGTTACTTCAATTGACCGTCCTTAGTCGGTATCGTAACCGCAGCACGATCGAATACTTTTGTAATGTTGTTTTTCCGTGTATATTTTACTATTATCATGTTTTGTGTGCATGTCCTTGATGATTTGTGTCATACAGCTTTGGCAGGTGTCTTCTGATTCTCTTTCACTGTCTCATCCGAAAACAGGACACCGGTGTGCCCACGGGGTGAGTCTGACGCGGGACTTTTCGATCACAAACCGAGCACCTCATCCACTGAGTCACACTGGCTTTATCATGATGTATATTATATCTAAATATTTCCGCATAAGAATCCATGTAATGTATTGAGTTCACTGAATATGCAATTGATGATTTTAATTTACAGACTCTTCCAAGTTAATGAAGTATGGCGCCACTGAGCCACCATTAAGTCCAGATATATGGCCCAGTAGCCGGAAAGTCCTGAGTCCAATCCGGGACTTGGACTCCTCGGAATGGTCCGACTCCAGCGGGGCCAACGTACTGGAGATGAAATCGGTAACAGTTGTAATATACATAACTGGAGTTAAAGCATTCCATGTGACTTCTCATGAACCATGTGACTTCTCATGAACCATGTATGTTAAGTATAATGCCATCCAGTACATGTATATTCACCAGACACGCCATGTTAACAATCCCTGCCTTGAACATGCTTGTCAAGCAGTTTTCGCTAATCTCCGAGAAAACAAATGACTCACGCATAATGATGAGTGTACATCTGTCATATAGCTGTTTATCTGATTAAGACCTTTACTGGCTTGACAATATTCGTAAAGCATTACCTGTGATACATACCTTATAAATCTACCTGGCTATCTATTGTAACATTTCTATAATATAATTCCAAACTAAAAGGGTTCAAATCATAGCCGGACAACTCTGGCATTTTTTTCTGAATCATAATTACATTTATTTAAGATAAGCATTTGAAAAAAATAATAGTAAAATTTTACAAGTTTTTCGTTAGAAAATGAAGAGTTCTCTTTTTTCTGAAGTAAGCTACCAGTATACACTTTTGGATGAAAATTAATTTACTTAGAGTGATGTTGGTTTTGCCCAGTCAGAATGTCGGAAATTCTTTTTCCTGTCAAGTCTGAAGGAGAGATAATCATTGTTGGTTGTTGTTGTTGTTGTAGATAATGTTGTTGTTAATGTTGTTGTTGTCATCATGATCATGATCATCATCATATCATCATCATTATCATCATCATCATCATCATCATCATCATCATCATCATCATTGTTATTTCTATTATTCTTATCATTATTATCATCATCATTTCAGAAACAGGACGGCGCTGCCATACCCAACGGTGGCATGCTATCCAAAAATGGCGGCCATATCATCCTTGATGGAAATATAGAATTTTCTCTAAAGTACGACAAGTTTGAAAACAAACTAAGAATAAACGTGATGCAGGTGCGGAACTTAGTGATCGATGATTCGTACTCGGCACAATCGCCTTACATCCGGGTGAGGCTCTACAGAGCGCCAAAACACATGTTCTCCATCGGTCATGTTACCAATAATCTGGACACGGAGTTCCGGACCAAACTACAGAAAATCTCACCTGTTCCTACCTTCAATGAAATATTCAAAGCAAATATCAACCCATCTGATATAAAGCACTATACCATAAAGTTCCAGCTTTGTGACTTGGACAAGCTGTCTAGGCGTGTAGTACTAGGCGAGAGCTCTGTCGTTGTCAAGAAATATGACATAGACTTCAAAGAGAGAGACTTCAGCGAGAAACTGCTCCCGCCCATAGAGGTAATTCAAAATATGTATAGTTTACGAATAGTCCACATTCATTTGAAGCATTGCTTGTACCCAATAATAATTTCATTGGGCATCTATGGCGAGTGCCAGCTGATCAAAGGGGAGAGTCTCACCTCTGACTATTCCTTCTTGCTTTTTCTTGTGCATTGGTTACATGTGATCGATGTAAATGTAGAGTTTGACGTATGCGTCTGGCGAAACTCTGTTCAAAGATTTCCTCAAGTTAATTAAAAAGTAAATAATTGATTTTTTTCTTTATATGTTGTCACAGACGCAGATGACTGTCTTTGATGTAACACGCCTTAAATTCATATTGATACTATCACAGTAAATTGAAAAGGGGAGCGAGGAATGAATAAAGCATGGAACATCGCTCAGAACAATTTCTGACAAACACGAGTGATCTGACTCGAGCACATATCCAGAAGAGCGGTGGGCCATCACCTTTAGATTCGGGAGAACTGATCTTGGTATTTCTTATTGTAAACTTGCCTGGGATAAACCTCTCCACAGAATGTACTAAATTTGTATCTGTACCATATGTCATGCATAGGCGGATCTAGAAAGTTTTGAAAGGGATGGGGGTTGCAGTCTCTTATGACTAATGTTTTGCACTTTTCGGTCTGGAAAGGGGGGAGGCTGCATTCCTAAAATGGTCGAAAATGACGTCTTTTTTGGTAAAATTTTCCGACCAAAAAGGGGGGTTGTAAGTCGCCAATGTCATGGATTGATATTATATTATATTCACATGACGCGGGAATAGCCACCGTGATGCACACGGGTTATGATGCACACGGGTTGTGTCGAACGAGTTGTAATAATACTTGACATTTACATATCTAAAATCATGATAATCAGTCTAAACGAAACCAACAATTGGCGTATTAACATTAAATTGACAATTTATACAGAACGAGCATACCATGCTTATCACAGGTGGTTATTATTCCTTCTACAAGCTACGACGACATACAAGACAAGAGCTAATTCTCCATTACTGTGATACCTAATTTGAGAAGACAGAAAAAATTCAGTGGGCAAAACCACAGGCGATTATATCGCCTGGGTTAGCCTCTTTCCTGTGTATAGGGTTAAGGCCAATAACTTCTCTGCTTGTGAAAACCCTACTTGAAAGTTTCAGGGTGATAATATAAATAATACAAATACTGTATATCTTCCTTCTCTTTGATCTTCTATTTGTATAATATCTATCTATATGACCAGCAAATTTCATCGAAAAATTCCTAGTACTTCCCGAGATATCCAGCATCAAATTAAAGTTCAGGGTGACCCAATTTTGAAGTTACTCGAAATTAGCCTGGGCCCGGACGCCATTTTCATTCACCTAGATGGGCAAATTGAAACAAGCGATCTGATTGGATCACATTGTATGTTTAATACGATGCCCACCGAGTCAGACCCCCGGTAAGTGCCTATAACCATGGTGGGCATAACCCCGTGACCTTCGGATCACTAGTCTAAAACGATACCCATAGAGTCAGACTCCTCGGTAAGTGTCATTAACCGTGGTGGGGCCTTTACCCCGTGACCTTCTGACCACTAATCGAACACGATATTCACCGGGTCAGATTCCTCGGTAAGTGCGATTAACCATGGTGAGACCTAACCCCGTGACCTTCTGACCACTAATCGAACACGATATTCACGGGGTCAGACTTCTCGGTAAGTGCGATTAACCATGGTGGGACCTAACCCCGCGACCTTCTAATCACTAGTCTAACAATCATGTATTAATCATGCAATTTGAACAACACACCCTGATAAGTGCAATGATGTATGCTTTATAAAACACATGTAAATGAAATATTTCATAGGAAGATGTGGGCGAGATCAACATTGGAATGAATTATCTACCAACGGCAGAGAAGTTAAACCTCACTGTCTCAAATCTTAAGGGACTGAAACCAATGGATCCACAACAAAATTCAACAGGTACTTGTGCTTAGATGTCAATGTCAATTAAAAATATATTAAATCTGAATATAGAGTCGCACGGCGTTTATGATTTCCATTTTGATGTAGGTTTTTGAATTTCAGGTTTATGTCATTTAAAATGTCGTAGTCATAATATATACATGTATTTCTTTTCAGACGCCTTTGTCAAAGTGACACTAATGCATGATGGGAGACAATTAAAGAAATGCAAGACGATTGTAAAGAGAGGTGATCTTAACCCTGAATTCGATGACACTTTTGCATTTGATGTGCCTAATTCAGAACTGGGAAAAGTTTACTTTTGTATAACTGCTTTGCACTGTAACAAAGACTCGAATAGAACCAAACTCATAGGAAGAACTTATCTAGGACTGAACTCTAATCCAGAAGCGCATGCGCATTGGACAGAAATGATGCAAAATGCCCGGAAACAGATATCATGTTGGCATAAACTATATTATTAGAAGTAGCAAGTGGTATAATGTTAAAGAATCTATTTTGCGCCACCTGTGGACAGAGACTATATTGACTGTATCAAATGCATACTTGTCGTTTGCTTCTTTGTTCTGGAGGATTTCTTATCAGGTCAATATTAATTTGATAATCATGGATGATTGAGCCTTCAGCAAGGCGAAAAAATTAATTGTAATGACGTCATCTGAGGTCAAACAAACATCGGACTTATGTTTCATTAATTACTGACGTGATAGATGATTCAAAAATCGCCAAAAGTCATGCGCATTTACGAAATTAGGTAAGGGTAGTCTCATGTGCCATGGAAACTTATTTATGTAGAGGATTCGTATACGACTTTGTAACACATTAGCGTTGTAGCCTGCACGTACTTAGTATCGAAACAAAGGGACGCACAGCACTGCATGGCGACAGACTTTCGCCATTTTTCTCATAAATACACAGATGTATTTGGTGTATATAGATGCGAAATAACTTTAGAATTAGATCTGAACTTAAAATTGATGAGATGCTTTACACGGATTTATTTCATTTCATTGAAGGAAGTCCGGTCATTTGTTTGGCCTTTTCATGGTTGTATTCGTCAAAACATTAAAAGGAAGATGTAAACCAGGTCAGCTGAAGAATTGCTAAAATATTTGTATTGCCGGAAACTTTTGTTTTACATTCGAATACAGAAGTAATGCGACTAAAATTCACAAATATGGGAAAACGAAAATGTGATTGTAATCTACCTCCTTCCGCAAAATTATCTCTAACAGAGATATCAACAGTAAAACACAAAGCTGGGATGATTACGTCATTTTATAGGAGAGTAGAGCAATGTATTCATATTTTTAACGTTTCTGATTGTCACATTTTGATAATATATCGTCGCCGGTGGTATGGCTGACAGAAAACAGTCACAACTTTCAGCTCTAAATCGAAAAAAAACGAAAGAAAACGGATTTTTCATCAGTTTCTTAAGTTTCATATTTTGTTCCTTAGATATGGCGTTTTGTTTTTGTTCTGGGGTTTTTTTTCTGATTTTCAAGAATCACGAATTAACTTTCAAGACATCAGTTCTTACAGGTATATCTTGTGTCTCCTTATGGTTGTATGGTAAAAATTCATATAATATACCATGGTGGGGACGCAAACCCTTCTCTGTCTTCTCTGATGGAGGGGACACTTGCCCCCTTGACCTTGAATGCATTGTCGACATTCTGAGTATGAATACTCTTAAGTTGACATTAATAGATAGAAATGAGCAGAACTGTTAAATCTAATTAATCGAGTCAGTAACAGATTCGTGATTGTTTATATTATATTTACATATGTATTGTCGTGTTTCTTCGACTTCGAGTTGTGGATTTTGGAACAATATCTTGGATTTGTACATGTTACATTTCCGGAGGTGTAAAGGTTCATTTACCGCTTATGAACAAGAAAATGTTTCAATAATAATAATAATAATAATAATGATCTTCTCCAAAATCTATGATTGCAAAAAAATGTTATGAATTACTAGATATCCCATTCGTGCTTTGCTGAATCATGACAACATTGTATATTTTGTATATTCATTTTCTACATGAAGCCCCCGTTGTATGATAGATGCATGTTAAATATATTTGTAGATTGTGGTCGCTGATGTTACTATAAATCTGTTATTTATTATCATTTACCTCATGAATTATGTCATAAATTGTTTTGCATTTAAATCTGTTGAGTTTCAGAAATATTCAGAGTTGTTATCATTGTTAATAAAATGCATCAAGCTTGACAACATCTCTCGATATATTGGGAAATATCTGTGTTATGTAGACTGTACAAAACATGGATATGTAAACACTTTATTACAGTCCGAATTCATGCAGAACCACTGTGCAGTCAAAAGTCGTATGTCGGATCATCTGACTTGACGTCTAAGTATCATCTCTATTTCGTGAGTTTCATACTCACAAAACTTTCTATAGTGCTTGTGACTCGTCCGAGGACAGGGTTTTCTGGACTTATTTGCGACAAGATTCTTGGATCACATTCTCTACAGAGAAACATTCTTCTGTGTACAACATGTGGGCATTGTATTTATCACACCCACTTCCATAGCCCAGATTATCCCTAGTCGGCGGACTTTCTCTCAATACTTGACATGGAGAGCAAAGCCAAATGGAAAAGTCATACTTTAGAACAAAGTTCAAAATTTGAAATTAATCTGTTATTTATAAATTCGTCAACTGTCGCATGTTTGTTGATCAGAACACGTTTCGATAGACCGTTTGTCCCAATAAGTTACGGTATAATGAAATATTTAAAGCGTTTTAAAACATTGTGAGCTCTGGAATCCACCTTGTCTCAGATTGGTACTTCGAACTCAAGGTACTCATAAATATTAACATCTAAAAGAGTGTGTTCGGGGACGACGGAATTTTGAGCGGGTAAAGAAAAATAATGTTGCTGTTGCGGACACCTAGCAAACCGAGTAAAAATATTATGTTTGAAAATTATGTTGCATTTCGTTTTATTTCTATATTCTATGATTCCAGTGCCAGAAAATTTATTGAACGGAATGGTAGCTCCATGTGTTATGACCTTTTTGTTTACGTGAAAGCTTTATACCCTATGTTCGCTAGTACAGTGCATGTTATAGGTAAATTTATTCTAAACTGTTTTGATAATATATATATATATATATATATATATATATATATATATATATATATATATATATATATATATATATATAAGCCTAAAACATATTAAAAAGGACCCTTGTAAACGTTCTGATCAAATTCGTTGTATTAAGTGAGATATGGCTGTCTAAAACGCGATGTTTGTAAACACAATGTTTACAACCAACTTATCACGTGATCTTATTCGGAAGCCGCATCGATCATGGAGGGCGAGGTAAATAAACTTGACAAGTAACTTTAAAAATCTGCATTGAAGTTTGATAAAGCAGAGACATTTATACACATGTATATATGTCTCTGGTTAAAGTTAGTATTTACTGAAATTGTTTTCTTTTGGAGTCTCCCTTCATCGTATTTATTTTGATTAAACTGGGCATGCGCAAAGTCAGGTTATATTTGTAATTATGGAATACCCGCTTTATTTACGAAGTACGTGTATTTTCCTTTTATTTTTATATCTTCTAGGGTTTGAAGCAATAAAAAGTGCTATTAACGCAAAGTTAATAACTTCAGCTATACGAGAAAAATACAGTTTTTGTTCTACATGTCCTAATTTTTGAAATTATACCGAATTGTTGGGTATACAACTTTAAGCTCGTCAGAGAGCTTTCCTTTCAAACAACGTACATGCATTATTCACAACTTAACAGTATAATCTTCAAGGGAGGATGAGAAAATATTAACACTTGAGGTAAAAAATGCCTTTAGTACCAGTTACGGTGAGATATTGCAAACTCAACTGACATGTATCACCGTTACACCATCAAAGAAGAAGAGGTAAATGGGTCATATTGTTCACATGGACGATATTGATATGAAATGAACTACGTATAACGGTTTGTTTCTCTGCACATTAATTTTCAAAACTATACTGTACTCAGTCTCGTAGCTAGTGTAAAATTTCGTGTATTAAAATTAAGAAAATAAAGGTAGGGATCTGTGGAAAGACGGAATGATACTAATAAAATAGTGCAAACTTCAAAATATTATTTGCATCAATTGTACTCACTCTACTGTAATAAATATTGATAATATGATAAGAAACAAGAGGCCCAAATGGGCCTATATCGCTCACCTGAGCACAAATTGCTTATTTACAATAAAATGACAGCTCATTTCAGTACAAAATTTTGCTTTTTTTCTACAAGACTTTCTATAAGGTTTGGTGAAATTCTGTGCAGCTGTTCTGGAGAAGAAGTCGAAAATGCGTTAACCAATCAGAGCCAATGGCGGCCATCTTGGATTACGGATCAGCATGAAAAACACAAACTTGGTAGAGGACCTTGAGTACTTGCTTCCTATGAGGTTTGGTGAAATTCTGTGAAGCGCTTTTGGAGAAGAAGTCCAAAATGTGTCAACCAATAAGAGCCGATGGCGGCCATCTTGGAAAACGGATGGGCACGAAAAACACAAACTTTGTAGAGGGCCTCGAGTAGTTACTTCCGATGAGGTTTGGTGAAATTCTGTGCAGTGCTTCTGGAGAAGAAGTCCAAAATGTGTCAACCAATCAGAGTCAATGGCGGCCATTTTGGATTACGGATCGGCACGAAAAACACATTGTTGGTAGAGGACCTCGGGTACTTACTTCCTATGAGGTTTGGTGAAATTCTATGCAGAGCCTAGTTCTATGAGAAGAGCCTTCGGCTCAGGTGATGTAAAAACTGCAGCATATTCTACAAATTATCATGTATTCATTTGAATTTTTCGTACAGGGCGCTACACCACTTGTACTTTGCATGCCAATGTCTACTCTAGATATTTTTGTTACACTCAAGACATCCAATTTTGAAATCTAAATGCACAAGAACTAACGGTAAAGTATTGCAATCGTATTATATTTATCCAAATTTGCCTTCAGTCATGGTCCTTCGAACCCTTGAGCAAACTTGATGCTACAGGTCATGAGAATGCTGTACACCTAATATGAAGTCACTGCAGTTTAAGGTTCACGAGAAGATTTATTATTATTATTATTATTATTATTATTATTATTATTATTATTATTATTATTATTATTATCATCATCATCATCATCATCATCTTCATCATCATCATTCTTAATATCCGATATAAGCGTATGTAAAACTGTCGCGCAATAGCATAAAACTATTTCTTTGAAGAAAAAAAACCCCAATTTCATATATGTCGTGAGAATTAAGGAATGAAAAGATCTATTTTTTCGAAGGATGGAGGTATACCTCCGATAAAAGGACTGAAAACTGCATCATTGCGCGTACCGTATCTTTGTGTCGTAAGTTGCGATCAGTCTTCTTTCTATTTTTTAGGATCTGCTAGTGTTGTTCTACACATGTATTCCGTGCAGATTATAGACTCAGAAGACTTTTCTATTTTTAGGATCTGCTAATGTTGTTCTATACATGTATTCCGCGCAGTTTATAGACTCGGGAAACTTTGCTTTGACTCATTAGACAATTGGATGGACATTGAATAAAATAAGCATTATATTTCTGTGCATACTTTGCACTGTGTGATGATATTTCTGTATATACTTTGCACTGTGTGATGACATTTCTGTGTTTACTTTGCGCTGTGTGATGACATTTCTGTGTTTACTTTGCGCTGTGTGATGACATTTCTGTGTTTACTTTGCGCTGTGTGATGACATCTCTGTGTATACTTTTGCACTGTGTGATGACATTTCTGTGTATACTTTGCGCTGTGTGATGACATTTCTGTGTATACTTTGCGCTGTATGATGACATTTCTGTGTATACTTTGCGCTGTGTGATGACATTTCTGTGTTTACTTTGCGCTGTATGATGACATTTCTGTGTATACTTTGCGCTGTGTGATGACATTTCTGTGTTTACTTTGCGCTGTGTGATGACATCTCTGTGTATACTTTTGCACTGTGTGATGACATTTCTGTGTATACTTAGCGCTGTGTGATGACATTTCTGTTTACTTTGCGCCGTGTGATGACATTTCTGTGTACACTCTGAGCTGTGTGATGACATTTCTGTGTATACTTTCCGCTGTGTTATGACATTTCTGTGTATATTTTGCGCTGTGTGACATTTGTCTTCTTTTGTTGCAGCTGGTACGAAATGTAATGACTGATAACAGATAAGAAAAAGCCTCTATATAATATAGGAAATACAGAAAAAATCTTATTTTTAAAGTTTTCATTTTCTCTAGAGGCTATGTACGCTTATAAATAAACACATTACAACTCAATAAATATCCATTAACTTTAGAAATCATTCGATATCTTACACTTGATATTTTGTGGGAAATTATACGAAAACAATTGTTTTTGGCTTGTACACAATAAGAGTCACGGGTCATGTGTTCGAATCCGCCTCAATATATTAAATACAATGAATGGCATAATCTATCTTCACAGGAACAAAGAAGTCTCATCACAGTTTTAAAGATTTTATGTTTATGACAATGACTGGAGATTTGTGGATGTTGCCAATTTTTAATTTCCTATTCCCGAAGAAATCAGGGAAAGTGTTCTCTCTTATCCTCTGTGGGAACCTGGCAAAACACTTATAAAGCAATTCTAGATTCCGTCACTGCTGTGTGGAATATTTTCAACACATCCGAGGCAAAAATCTGGGGATACGTGTCAGAATTGTCCAAGAACAAGTTAATACGTGGACCTCCTGGTGAGAAATATATACTTTCTCCTGACAATTCCTTCAAGAGACTACCACGTTCTATCTCAATACATACACGCATCATTACATAGTCAGAGTCAACCAATCCGCTTCCTCCAGGCATAGTAATACAAACGAACGACATCAAAACAAAATAAATCAAGAAATTAAATTTGCTAAGACTATTAAACGAACACTGACTGAAAAACAATCTAATTAAAATTCGACTTGTAGTTTCACTTCTTTACGACGGTGTAATATCAGTTTGAAAAATAGCGAAACTGCAAGTCAAAATTTAATTTGGCTTAGAACATCAAAGGATCGATAGCATAATCTCAGAAAACAACACTCTTGCAGTGAAATAATCAAAAATAAACGGCTTCGATGTCTTGATGAATTTCTGACTCTGATTGAACTGTATGAGAATTTTGATTTTCTATCGGATTTCTTTTTGAACACAAATCATCACTGAAGTGATTGTCAAACGTCATCTCAGACGTAGAAATTTGTCGCTCACTCTCCGGCCACGGTGACAGCGACAACTTAACATCCGGGCGCACTGGAAATCCATAATCTATGACGTTGGGAGAGGTGTTACACTTGACAGAAGGTTCACACAATGACGTATACACAATCGCCTCCGTCTTAAAGTCATCCGAACTATTATGGCCCGAGCTTCCGAACGGGTCCGTGTCATTAGCGACGCTGTCGGATTTGTCGTCTAAGTTGATGTCATTGATACTACACAAACTCTCCCTACTGGCGTAGCTAGCATTCAGGGCGTCCTCAAAGCCGCGATCTATGTCCTCCTCATACTTAGATGATATAGACACGCTGCGTGTAGATCCTCTGTTCTCTGCCAGGAGATACCTGAATGCCTCGCCGCTGGAGATATACTCCGGTGTGGTAGATCTAGAGTTTGTAATAGGGGCTGTATCCTGGGATATAGATTCGGGCACAGCAGTCACGTGACCCGTATATACAGTCGCCATTGGCAACTCCGTGTCACCAGGCGTTAGGTTTGCACACGTGGTGGTAGGTACGGTTACTGTATCAGGGAAATTCTGTTTCTTAACGTTATATTGGGTCTCGTCATCATGAGCCATTGTCACGCTCGCTTCGTTCAGTACTTTTTCTATGTCACTATCATTGTACATCATCGTTCTACTTCCACTTTCACTTACATCACTTTCTTGTCGAGGTGGGAGTGCATTTGTTTTATTAATACTGTCTTGTTTTGATATATAATTCACATTTAATGTTGTTATATCTGTTTTGTCGACGCTCTGATCATGGGCAGTATCTAAGATTTCGAATTCATCTAATGAACAGCTTCGGTTGCTAAGAGACATAGATTTCGAAGGGTCGTAAGGCACAAAGTCGCTTGCACTTCTCTGGTGTCCTTGTATGTTAAGGGAGTGTTCGCTTGCATTCCGTGAATGAGACTTGCTGTAAATACTGCTAGAACTACCCGATTCTGGACATTTTGTTCCCATTTTAGGAACTTTCTTTCTATGTAAGCTGGACGTACATGATTCAAAATCCACGGGACATATTCGTGGACCGCTATCTTTCGGTAAACTATTTCGTTGATACTGATTTTCATTCCACTCATTCTTTACCTTTCGGGGCCAGCTATCGCTTCCCTTCTGGATGTATTCATTTTGTTGGACATGGACATGACGCGGTAAGCTGTCTGTCGTTAAGAAGTCTGGATGATAGTCACTGGACATGTAATAATACATGGAATGTATGCTTAAACTGTCCACGTCCATCTTCCTTAGTGACACTGGAAACTTAATCTCCGTGTTCCTAACCTTATGGTCGCCGGCATCGAAAGCCTCATTCACAAATATAGTGGGAAGGTGTTTTTTTCTCATCTGCTCTTTCCATTCTCCTCTAGAACTCCCGGATAATGTTCTATGAATAGTGTGAGGATTCTCACTTGACCTCTGGTCAATATCGGCTATACTGCCCACATTCAACAAGTCCACTGTGGCGTATTCTTTTCGTGGTCGTACTTGGTTAATCACTTCCCCGTTTCTATTCAACATCTCCTGTCCTCGCTGTGTCGTTATTGTGGCTGACGTTGGAAGAGGTGTATCATGTGACAAGTTGTTAGTCGATTGGTGGATCTTATTATCATGCTCTAACTGCATGACGCTATTACGTTTGATCTTCCTTTTATACGACTGTAAAACACATGACGAGGGATCTGAAAGTATACGGAAAGTATGTATATATATATATATATATATATATATATATATATATATATATATATATATATAATGACTGTAAAATACATGACGAGGGATCTGAAAGTACACGGAAAGTATATATATATATATATATATATATATATATATATATATATATATATATATATATATATACATATATATATATATATATATAAAAGTATATATATATATATATATATATATATATAAGCACAAAAAAGGAAATTGTAACAACATTCACTGTTCATAAGTATCGGATCAACCTCAATGAAGGTTAATGCAAATCGCTCGAGAAAAAGGGGTCAATATAAAAGCACAGGTAAGCGATAACGATACTAAAACAATTAAAAAAAATTGCCAAATTTTCGAAGCAATCTGCTTCTTCTTCAGGACACACACATACAAACACTTACATAAATATAAAGACACGAAAAGAAAGATAGAAAATATATACAAAGCAATAGTCTCTCACAAATAAGTGATAAAATAAGTAAGTACAAATCAAACAAAAAATACTGTCAAGAAAAGTGGTAACATGAACTGAAAGTATACGGAAAGTATAGATATATATATATATATACTTTCCGTAAAGTATATATATATATATATATATATATATATATATATATATATATATATATATATATAATGACTTTAAAACGAGGGATCTGAAAATATACGGAAAGTATATATATATATATATATATATATATATATATATATATATATATATATATAATGACTGTAAAACACATGACGAGGGAACTGAAAGTACACGGAAAGTATATATATATATATATATATATATATATATATATATATATATATATATATATATATATATATATATATATATATATATATCTGTCCGTATACTTTCTGTCCTTTTCGTTGCCACCAACTACATAAACAAAAATATGGTCCATCCACAATTGTTCAATGAACATTCTGGTGTACGTGACGTGAGATAAATTGAAAGCGTCTCGGCGATCTAGTTTGTGGACAAGTATGGGTTTGGCCTTCGGCCTCACCTCCTATGGATTTTACTGACACTTTATACACCATTAAAGACTACGGCTGTTTCATTAGAATACTATATATTCTATTGTAAAGTTGTATTTGGTATGGGTGGTCACAGATAAACACACATACTCACACCAAGTTAAGTAGACAGTCAGCATCTATCTCCATGTATCTTAGTTTTGAACTCTAATCACCCATTCTTTATTTATAAAGTACATGAATATTTTAATAGTAATGAACTCTCGTCACCCGTACTGTATAAACTATATCTTAGAACTGAACTCTCGTCACCCGTACTGTATAAACTATATCTTGGTATTGAACTCTCGTCACCCGTACTGTATAAACTATATCTTAGTATTGAACTCTCGTCACCCGTACTGTATAAACTATATCTTAGTATTGAACTCTCGTCACCCGTACTGTATAAAATATATCTTAGTATTGAACTCTCGTCACCCGTACTGTATAAACTATATCTTAGTATTGAACTCTCGTCACCCGTGCTGTATAAACTATATCTTGGTATTGAACTCTCGTCACCCGTACTGTATGTATAAAGTGTATTCTAGTATTGAACTCTCCTCATCCGTACTGTATAAACCATATCTTAGTATTGAACATACGTCACCCGTACTGTATAGAGTATATCTTAGTCTTGAACTCTCGTCATCCGTACAGTATGAATTATATCTTAGTATTGAACTCTCCTCATCCTTATTGTGTAAACTATATCTTAGAATTTAACTCTCGATGGATAAATATCTTACGAAAGTAAGATTTCTACTTAGGCTTAAGATTAGTTATACGTCCGTAGTAAGACGGTACGTATTATGTTATGGCGTTGTCCGTCCGTCCGTCCGAAGTAATGTTTTCCGGACTTTTTTCTGCAGTCATTCAAGGTATTGGATTTAAACTTGGCATATAACTTTATAACAACGAGGGACAGTACCAGTTAGCATTTGGGTATGATTCCTTTGGTTCTGCCACAGTTACGGCCCTTGAACTTGGAAATTTTCAAGGATTTTACAATTTTCTGGACTTTTTTCTGTAGTCTTTAAACGATATTGAATTAAAACTTGGTATATAACTTTATATCAACGAGAGTCAGTACCAGTCGCATTTGGGTATGATTGCTTTCATTCTGCCAGAGTTACGGCCCTTGAAATTATAAATTTGTCAAGGATTTTACAGTTTTCTGGACTTTTTTCTGCAGTCTTTAAAGGTATTGGATTAAAACTTGGTATATTAATTTATATCAATGAGGGTCATTACCAATTCGCATTTGGGTATGATTGCTTCGGATTTGCCAGAGTTATGGCCCTTGATATTTGTTGTTTTGTTTATATTGTACCAAAATGTATCACAGTAAATTTTGAATGTATTTTGTGTCAGTATCAAAATACTGTAAATTAGCTGCTGATTGATTTTTATACGCCTGTCTTTGATTAGACGTAATATGGTATGGCGTTGTCCGTCTGTTAGCAGGATACAGACCAAGCTATTGGGGCTAAGATTGTCAAAAGCGTACCTTCACTTCTAATGCCAAAAACATGGACGCCTATTGTTTTTCAAGATCGCAGTATTACTTTGAAACCTTTGTAGGCAGGATACAGATCAAACCGTTAGAGCTAGGACTGTCAAACTTGCTACACTTACTCCTCATGCCAAGACAAAGACATCTATTGTTTTTCAATGTCAGAGGTCAAAGGTCAGGGTCGTAGTAATACTTGGTAGGAAACCCTTGTATACAGGACACAGCCCAAACTACTGGGGCTAGGACTGTCAAACTTGATACACTTACTCCTTATGCCATGACTTGGTACACTTACTCCTCATGCCAAGACTTGGTACACTTACTCCTCATGCCAAGACTTGGTACACTTACTCCTCATGCCAAGACTTGGTACACTTACTCCTCATGCAGAGACTTAGTACACTTACTCCTCATGCCAAGACTTGGTACACTTACTCCTCATGCCAAGACTTGGTACACTTACTCCTCATGCCAAGACTTGGGACACTTACTCCTCATGCCAAGACTTAGTACACTTACTCCTCATGCCAAGACTTAGTACACTTACTCCTCATGCAGAGACTTGATACACTTACTCCTCATGCCAAGACTTGGTACACTTACTCCTAATGCCAAGACTTGGTACACTTACTCCTCATGCCAAGACTTGATACACTTACTCCTCATGTCAAGACTTAGTACACTTACTCCTCATGCCAAGACTTAGTACACTTACTCCTCATGCAGAGACTTGGTACACTTACTCCTCATGCAGAGACTTGGTACACTTACTCCTCATGCCAAGACTTAGTACACTTACTCCTCATACCAAGACTTAGTACACTTACTCCTCATGCCAAGACTTCGTACACTTACTCCTCATGCAGAGACTTGGTACACTTACTCCTCATGCCAAGACTTGATACACTTACTCATCATGCCAAGACTTAGTACACTTACTCCTAATGCCAAGACTTGGTACACTTACTCCTAATGCCAAGACTTGGTACACTTACTCCTCATGCCAAGACTTAGTACACTTACTCCTCATACCAAGACTTAGTACACTTACTCCTCATGCCCAGACTTGGTACACTTATTCCTCATGCCCAGACTTGGTACACTTACTCATCATGCCAAGACTTGGTACACTTACTCCTCATGCCAAGACTTAGTACACTTACTCCTCATGCCCAGACTTGGTACACTTACTCCTCATGCCAAGACTTAGTACACTTACTCCTCATACCAAGACTTAGTACACTTACTCCTCATGCCCAGACTTGGTACACTTACTCCTCATGCCAAGACTTGGTACACTTACTCCTAATGCCAAGACTTGGTACACTTACTCATCATGCCAAGACTTGGTACACTTACTCCTCATGCCAAGACTTAGTACACTTACTCCTCATGCAGAGACTTGGTACACTTACTCCTCATGCCAAGACTTGATACACTTACTCATCATGCCAAGACTTAGTACACTTACTCCTAATGCCAAGACTTGGTACACTTATTCCTCATGCCCAGACTTGGTACACTTACTCATCATGCCAAGACTTGGTACACTTACTCCTCATGCCAAGACTTAGTACACTTACTTTTCATGCCAACACTTGGTACACTTACTCCTCATACCAAGACTTGGTACACTTACTCCTCATGCCAAGACTTGGTACACTTACTCCTCATGCAGAGACTTGGTACACTTACTCCTCATGCCAAGACTTGATACACTTACTCATCATGCCAAGACTTGGTACACTTACTCCTAATGCCAAGACTTGGTACACTTACTCCTAATGCCAAGACTTGGTACACTTACTCCTCATGCCAAGACTTAGTACACTTACTCCTCATGCCAAGACTTAGTACACTTACTCCTCATGCAGAGACTTGGTACACTTACTCCTCATGCAGAGACTTGGTACACTTACTCCTCATGCCCAGACTTGGTACACTTACTCCTCATGCCAAGACTTGGTACACTTACTCATCATGCCAAGACTTAGTACACTTACTCCTCATACCAAGACTTAGTACACTTACTCCTCATGCCCAGACTTGGTACACTTATTCCTCATGCCCAGACTTGGGACACTTACTCCTCATGCCAAGACTTGGTACACTTACTCCTCATGCCAAGACTTAGTACACTTACTCCTCATGCCAAGACTTGGTACATTTACTCCTCATGCCAGAACAAATACGCTTACTGTTTTTCAAGGTCAAAGGTGAAGGTCGTAGAACTACTTGGTTGGAAAACCTTGTAGGCAGGATACAGAATGAATTATTGAGGATGGAACAATTAAACAATTTAAGGGTGGGATGTTTCCATACTTTCAAAATCCTCCCCTTCAAACTAAGCGACGAGTGTATTATGCCACTCTAGGATGTTGCTCTTGTTTTTAATATAGACCAATAATATATTTACCATCCTCATCCTCTCCTGGTCTCCTCAGGATCTTGGTTTTCCACAGGTAAATCAGACTATGGCGATATCGTCTACTACATACCCAAAGAAGATGTGGCAGTATCAAGGATTCCGCCAACTCTAAACTCAGTGTCGTCTGCTCGAATATTGTCCGGTGATTATACCCAGATAGCTGCAAAAACTGGATGATCTGTCAATCAGAAAAAGATATGAATAAGTCAGAATGTATATACATGCCTCTTGAATTTGGATATTGTCCATTTATTTCTTACCAACACTACTCAGTATGAGCTATACCTCTTGCATGTCTCTTGGTCTTATTGCGGCCTCTTTCACATATTAAACAATGTCGAAAAAGTACAACATTTAGAAAAGACAGCAGCGATATCATTTGTGGTTCTCTTACGTTGTCTCGAGTTCTTGCTCGCTGTCGTGTCGTTTTCGACCATTGTCGTATAGTTTTCGTCTGATGTCGTGCTTTCTCGCTCGTTGTCGTGTATTCTCGTTCGTTGTCGTGTGGTTCTCGTTCGTTTTCGTGTGGCTCTCTTTCTTTGTCGTGTTCTTGTCCGTTGTCGTGTGGTTCTCGTCCAATGTCGTGTGGTTCTCGTCTGTTGTCTTGTGGTTCTCGTCCGTTGTCGTGTGTTCTCGTTCGTTGTCGTGTAGTTCTCGTTCACTATCGTGTGGTTCTCATCGGTTGTCGTGTGGTTCTCGTTCGTTGTCGTGTGGTTCTCATCCGTCGTCGTGTGGTTCTCTTTGTCGTGTTTTCACCTACCGTCGTGTTTTTGTCCGTTGTTTTGTGGTTCTCTTTTTTTGTCGTATTCTCGCCTATTGTCGTGTTCTTGTCCGTTGTCGTATGGTTCTCTTTCTTTGTCGTGTTCTTGTCCATTGTCGTGTTCTTGTTCGTTGTCGTATGGTTCTCTTTCTTTGTCGTGTTCTTGTCCATTGTCGTGTTCTTGTCCGTTGTCGTGTGGTTCTCTTTCTTTGTCGTGTTCTTGTCCATTGTCGTGTTCTTGTCTGTTGTCGTGTGGTTCCATTTCTTTGCCGTGTTCTTGCCCATTGTCGTGTTCTTGACCGTTATTATGTGGTTCTCTTTCTTTGTCGTGTTCTTGTCCATTGTCGTGTTCTTGTCCACTGTCGTGCTCTTGTCCGTTGTCGTGTGGTTCTCTTTCTTTGTCGTGTTCTTGTCCATTGTCGTGCTCTTGTCCGTTGTCGTGTGGTTCTCTTTCTTTGTCGTGTTCTTGTCCATTGTCGTGCTCTTGTCCGTTGTCGTGTGGTTCTCTTTCTTTGTAGTGTTTGTGCCCATTGTCGTTTGGTTCTCCCCCTTTTTATTTGCTTTCTACAGTTGCGTATTGCGTGCAAATAACTTTCGGACCACACTGTGTACCACTATTAAATGCTTTTGATTATTATGAAGGGACTTCGTCTTTGAGCCTTCTTACGTGACAATACCATAATGAATGCATACGGATATTGTAATTGTTAATCTCATCCCCTGATCTGTTATTATAATGTTTTAATGTTAAGGGACAAGTACTGGATTCTAAAGAGAAAAAATAAAGGGTCCACAAGGACTCCATACCACAGTTATCATTTCATGTAAATGATTTTCCATTGTGTCGTCTCTATTATTGTTAATCAATGACAATCTCCTCTACTGTCTATTTCCGCCATATGTTCCCAAGCGAATAGTTGAGTCAACAAACCTTTTGTGAGAAGACTCAATCATCCATTATGTAAATCCATTAAATGGTAAAGAGGTTGTCCAGTGGGAGTATTGCAGTATCGTGGACATTTCAATGACATTGGAATGGGACCAGTCTCGAGTGGCATGGATGGTTTGAACTTTATAATGTTATGTGATGTCTTATAGTTGTGATGAATGCAGGATTTAGACATTCCCTCACACAGACTTGATAGAATTCAAGATTAGCTTCTCTTGTCTTGCCGCATTGTCGATTTATGTTTAAACGACTTTTGGAGTTTATTACGATTTCAAAAAACAATTAACAAGAAATTCACATCTACGACTTTTCATCTAAAATACAAAGTTGATAGACAAAGCATTATTTATCAAAACTTAAGAATTCGGGGAAAAAGTTTCTCGATATAGCTGCATTATGCTGCATTATACGCCCATTTATTTGTACACCTGGTCATTTAAATCAGTAAAACATTGAAATAATAATAAAAAAAAAAGTTTTATTCTACATTTAAGAACTACTAATCAGCTACATCTTTCACAAGAAAGTGACAATTCTTCCAGAAATGACATCGTGTACAAGTATGCACCAAAGGTACCACAGCTTGCTATCCAGTTTTCCAATCGCTATGCAGTTGGAATGTTTACTCTTTAATATGTGTTGTATATTCTGCTTTTCATTTATTCATATTTTGATAACCTATAGCTAATTCTAAAGGAATGACATTCGATTTGACTGAATGACAAACAAACAGAAAAACACAACAAAACAAAACAAAACCAAACAGAAACAAAAAAGCCCAAAAAGAATAATTATTATAATAAGACCCGCCACGGACCTGTAGAGTATAAGAGAAAGTATTGTAACGTAGTTCCGATATCGACTCAGAGCAGTGAATTGATGTAACAATCGTCGCTCCATTGGTGTTTGATCGGTTTATGGACCCAGCAGTACAAACAAAGAACACACATTAATAAATTACAAATATCCCTCCTTATAGAGAACATGCATCAACAGATTACTCAAGTCGAGAAGTCATAAAAATACGTAAACACGGTTATTATTTTGTACAATAACAATGAATTCATAACGGTGGTCATTCTGCATATTTGAGAGGTCCTATTTTTATATAGGACCAAATACAGTTCATCTGGTCAAAGTCTTTTAAAAAGTCATAAAGATTAACAGTTCAGGAGGGGCAGGGAGCAAGCTTGGTGTAGTGGATAAGCGCTTGGCTTGCGGCGCTGACGATCCGGGTTCGATTACCGAGTTGTGCTACTATAAAAGAGGTTGGTAACTTCCTGCTTCCATGTCGCGATATAACTGAAATATAATTGAAAGCGACGTAAAACACCAATCAACCAACCAAAATCAGGAGGGGCAGCGAAAACAATAAATCCACGATAGACACCACTTTGAAATCGGATGGATTTAGGATTTCTTTTAGGATTAACTAAAGGTCGAATCAAAACATTCAGTCAAGACAACAATCAATTCAGACTCACTATTATGGAGTAGTGCACAATGGCGGCTACTTTGAAAAAAATCGAAAGTGTAGGAGTTTCATATATGATCAGCTAAAGGTGTTATTTTTATCCAGTCGATGCATTGAATCAAAAAGGATCAAACACAGGTATTACCATGTCATCCAGTCAAGGTAATGTAACATAAGGATGTGTATAAACTAATAGTTTAAGTTAGGAAAAGTAACAATAACAATTGAAATTAAGTGCCACAGAGTCTGGCTATAACTTTACTATAGGCTATAATAGTACATGTATGTCATTCGTATAATAGAACTCTGATATAATGAACACATGTTTGTAGTATACGGAATATGGATGTGAAGTCTGTGATTAATAAAACTCCTCTCACGACCATCTAGCATCTTAAGACACTTGGAATCCTGCAGCTCAAAAATCAATAGCAAAGCTAGCATTCATAGACTTATAATTGTACTACACGCAAACCGGTATCTCAACTCCTGCAGGAGAACAGTTGCTACTTCATTAAATATAGCATGATATATAATCAAAATATCCAACAGTGATCATACGGAAGCCTCGGGGCTTTAGGAAATGACAGAGATTGATTCAATACTGTTATATAGTGTCGTATCTCAGAATACATAAATACAACAGCAATTTCCTCTGATACCAACCTCCATCACGATCGAGTCGAGAGTGAATTCGTCTCGTTATCGGAAGATCAAGGGCTCGATACTTAACTGTGTCTGGTTTACTTTCCATAACTATGTATACCGCCAAAGTTCATAACTATGTATACCGCCAAAGTTCGCACCAATAACAATTTACACTAAGTCTTACTCTAACAGGGTTAACTGTAAGTAATCATATTACAACTTTCAAAGTCCAGTCTTAAGCGAGTTCAATCGGTAGGCAGCGGTACGAGCTGCTAGTCTTCATAAACACTCAACTATTTTATCGGTTGTGACAAGTGAATGTCCGAGGCGGTAGGTTGCGGGACGGACCTTGATGGACAATTGGTCTTGATGTGTGTATGTCCGAGGCGGTAGATTGCGGAACGGACCTTGATGGACACTTGGTCATGCAATGGCCATCTGTATGTCCGAGGCGATAGGTAGCTAAACAGGCCTTGATGGATGCTTGGGTCATACCGTATGCATGTCCGAGGCGGTAAGTTGCCGGACGGGCCTTGATATAGCTGGAAATACCCGCATGTTGAAGTCTATATAGTACATGTATATAGACTGAATGCCTCTCTGATCCGTCTCGTTACTAAATTTATGACTTGTGACTTCCGATAGGTCCCAAACATCTGGCAGAAATTTAATTGGTTGATTTTTCAAATGTTGATCTAAAATTTCCTTAAAACTATTAACATTTTGGGCGCAAACGAGTTTGTCAGGTAATGAGTTCTACAAAATTACTGCCCTTTGCGAAAAAAACCACTTCCGTGTGTTCAAGCGATAGTGTTTTTGAATATACGTTTTGAATTCCATCGAGTGAACAATATTGTTCGAATCTATTTGGTCTATTCCATGAATAATTTTATAGACTTCAATCACCTCTGCACGCAATCTGTAGTACTGTAGTGTGTTGGTAGTCCTATTAAAGACACGCAATCATTCACTATACTATATACTATACACTTGGCCAAGCTGTGTATAAGACAGAGGTGGTAGGTAGCGGGACGGGTTTTGGTGGACATTTGGTCATACCGTGTATATGTCCGAGGTGGTAGGTAGCGGAACGGGTTTTTGTGGACACTTGGCCATACCGTGTATATGTCCGAGGTGGTAGGTAGCGGGACGGGTTTTGGTGGACACTTGGCCATATTGTGTATATGTCCGAGGTGGTAGGTAGCGGGACGGGTTTTGGTGGACACTTGGTCATACTGTATACATGTCCGAGGTGGTTGGCAGCGGAACGGGTTTTGGTGGACACTTGGTTAAGCTGTGTATATGTCGGAGGTGGTAGGTAGCGGGACGGGTTATGGTGGACACTTGGTCATCCGTGTGCATGTCCGAGGTGATAGGCAGCCGGACATGCCATGGTGGACACTTGGTTATGCTATGAGTATGCAAGAAGTATCGAGAATGGTTTTGTTGGACAATTGGTCATGCCGTGTGAATATACGAAGTGATGGGTAACAAGGCGGACCGTAGTGGACATTTGGTCATGAGTTTAGGTCCGGAGTTGTTGTGAGCCGGACCAGCCTTGGTGCACAGTACCCGTTGGCGTGCTATGCATACGTTAGAGGTAGTCAGCGGGACGAGCTTTGGTAGACACTTGCAGTGTGTACATCAGAGGACTGTAGCAAAAACTCAAGTCCACATCCAGGATCAACCTATTACAGATCCACAACTCTCCTTTGCCAAAAGTCCGAAAAGGGAATCAAATATTTGAATCATGTACAAACAGTGTCGCTACGATATCGACTTAAATTGAATGGATAGAGCAATTCATCTTTTCTTTAGAATCTTCTTTAAAGATGACTTAAGATCTGACTAAGCTGAATGGCAGACCCAGCCATGGATATGTATATGACGGTCTGTCAGAGCAACATCAATCACTCAATCACTCGGTTAGAGTGCTCAGTCAGTTTACGTTCACACCTTCCCACTGGCCACAAACACCACCACGGACATGCATAGGATCAGGTCAATAGATTTTAGGGTATTCTTCCATACCGTCACAAACCACCTCGGATATACAAAGCACAATCAATTAGAGCAACAACAATCACTCAGAGTGATCAACCGATTTACGGTCACAACTTCCTTTCACCACAAACACCACCACGGACATGCAAAGGACGAGGTCGATAGATTTAAGGGCGTACTTTCCTATCGTCACAAACACCGCCATGGACATACATATGACGTTCAATTAGAGCAACAATAGTCACTCAATTGGTGTGGTCAATGGAGTTACGGGCTAACCTTCCCACTTGCCACAAACACAGAATAATCAAGGTGTCAAAGAACAATGAAGAAATAAAGAAACAAAAATGCTTTCAAATAGAAGACATAAAATTGACCTTCCTGTACCCTGTGAAATTATCCAATATCATTATACACCATTTTTGACGTTGCAAGTCCCTTAGGAGTCTTCTATTACGATGACAGGATTCGCCCCTAACTAAGGCATACTTACCATATATGGACAATGATGGATGCTGAATGATGACAGTGTAACTATTAGTATCAGATTACACACATCCCAAGCAAAGTTGAGCTGGCTATGCCGCTCGTGTACGGTATATCCCCCGGCGATATCCTTAGGCCTCTGCTCGTAAAACCTACTGGTCCCATACTTACTGCAAGCTACAAGCCTGACGTAACGTAAAATCAACAAAGCGTCACTAGCACAACAGACTGACAAAACTGCGCAGGTTAAAGCCAGAATAACATTAAATACTACAAATCCCGCCGATATATCAAATGATAAGAAATGACATTGTCTGTCTGCACTGAATGTGTTCGGAAAGTAACCCATTACAGGAAGAAGTCCCACAACGCCTGCGCACACCCAAGTTAAAGGCAGTGTCATTTTGACGGCGAAAGTTGTCGCAAAATTTCTCTTTTGTGATGACAATTTCAGAATTGAGATCCATTGAAATGAAAGTACGACTAGATTTGTCAGCTGCACGATTCTCAGAGTTATGAAAGCCCAAACATAAAATTTACACAATGTTATACTCCATGTTAGCGCTAAATAATCCAGGAGTGCAGGAACTAGAACTAATAATGCTGCATTGCCTATCATGGCCACAAGCAACGACAGAAACGTCACATCCGTCCCATGAAAGTACTTCCTGTAATGGCAGACAACAATGATGGCAAGAATATCCGTGACTAAACACACCGGGGAGATGATCAGCCATGCAAGATAGAGGCTCGAGCCGGGCATCGTATCACGTGATGAACAAATCAACGCTTCTGAGATATTTCAATTCCCTTGATGTTGTGAAATCCATACGGAAAAGTATGTCCTGAAATGAAAACAATCATCATGTTTCAGTTAATCTGATAATGCAATCGTTTGAAAAAGCTATCAGAAATATTGTAACATTCCATTCTCTAGTATTCTACACAAGGTACATGTACGCCAATGCTCCTCGTCCCCATATAGGTGTACCGACTCAAGGGTAGGTATTTTACACTAGATATCCCAATGTTTTCCGTCAAAAAACAGGAGTCGGTATCCGAGGGTAGATATTTTAAACTAGGTACCCCAATGTTCTCCGTCACCGTACAGGTGTAGTTACCCAGGGATAGGTATCTTACACCAGGTACCCCAATGTTCTCCGTCATCATACAGGTGTAGGTACCCCAATATTCTCCGACACCATACAGGTGTAGTTACCCAGGGATAGGTATCTTACACTGGGTACACTAATGTTCTCCGTCATCATACAGGTGTAGGAACCCGAGGATAGGTATCTACACTAGGTACCCCAATGTTCTCCGTCACCATACAGGTGTAGGTACCCCGGGATAGGTATCTTACACTAGGAACCCCAATGTTCTCCGTCATCACACAGGTGTAGGTACCCGGGGATAAGTATCTTACACTAGGTACCCCAATGTTCTCCGTCATCATACAGGTGTAGGTACCCGGGGATAGTTTTCTTACACTGTACCCCAGTGTTCTCCGTCACCATACAGGTGTAGGTACCCCGGGATAGTTATCCTACACTAGGTACCCTAATGTGCTCCGACATCATACAGGTGTAGGTACCCGGGTATAGGTATTTTACAGTAGGGTACACTAGGTATCCCAATGTTCTCCGTCGTCATACAGGTGAAATAGTCCCTGCGTACATGTATATATTACTAAGGAAATATTTATTCTTACCGTCGGTTTCTATGATCCACCTCAATCATGAGCGTTCAATTCACTGACAAGGACGCTCGACCAATCCTAGCTGTTTTTTGTCACCATACAGGTGTAGGAACCCGAGGATAAGTATCTACACTAGGTACCCCAATGTTCTCCGTCATCATACAGGTGTAGGTACCTGGGGATAGGTATCTTACACTGGGTACCCCAATGTTCTCCGTCACCATACAGGTGTAGGTACCCGGGGATAGGTATCTTACACTAGGTACCCCAATGTTCTCCGTCACCATACAGGTGTAGGTACCCCGGGATAAGTATCTTACACTAGGTACCCCAATGTTCTCCGTCACCATACAGGTGTAGGTACCCAGGGATAGGTATCTTACACTGGGTACCCCAATGTTCTCCGTCATCATACAGGTGTAGGTACCCGGGGATAGTTATCTTACACTAGGTACCCCAATGTTCTCCGTCATCATACAGGTGTAGGTACCCGGGGATAGGTATCTTACACTAGGTACCCCAATATTCTCCGTCATCATACAGGTGTAGGTACCCCGGGGATAAGTATCTTACCCTAGGTACCCCAATGTTCTCCGTCACCATACAGGTGTAGGTACCCGGGGATAGGTATCTTACACTAGGTACCCCAATGTTCTCCGTCATCATACAGGTGTAGGTACCCGGGGATAGTTATCTTACACTAGGTACACTAATGTTCTCCGTCATCATACAGGTGTAGGTACCCGGGAATAGTTATCTTACACTGTACCCCAATGTTCTCCATCATCATGCAGGTGTAGGTACCCGGGGATAAGTATCTTACACTAGGTACCCCAATGTTCTCCGTCACCACACAGGTGTAGGTACCCCGGGAATAAGTATCTTACACTAGGTACCCCAATGTTCTCCGTCATCATACAGGTGTAGGTACCCCGGGGATAAGTATCTTACCCTAGGTACCCCAATGTTCTCCGTCACCATACAGGTGTAGGTACCCGGGGATAGTTATCTTACACTAGGTACCCCAGTGTTCTCCGTCACTATACAGGTGTAGGTACCCCGGGATAGTTATCCTACACTAGGTACCCTAATGTTCTCCGTCATCATACAGGTGTAGGTACCCGGGGATAGGTATTTTATAGTAGGGTACACTAGGTATCCCAATGTTCTCCGTCGTCATACAGGTGAAATAGTCCCTGCGTACATGTGTATATTACTAAGGAAATATTTATTCTTACCGTCGGTTTCTATGATCCACCTCAATCATGAGCGTTCAATTCACTGACAAGGACGCTCGACCAATCCTAGCTACACACATGCTCGTGCATACCTTAGTACGTCATATCTCTCATTGAATATCATCGTTTAACACTTATTAAGCAGTCCGTCGGTATCGTCATGGAAACAAGAATCATCAATGTTAGCTACCAACACGGACTGGAGTACATTGACTTCTACTGTATATATAAGTAGCAAGGCAATTCCGGCAGAAAGGAATGGCGGAAGGCAAGACTTTTCTCTCACCAACACAACATTCAATTATTTACAGTTACAATTGCAATTGATATATGAGATAAAATCAATCACCCAATCTGAAAAAGCAGTTATGTTTGTCCATCGAACCGAGATAAAAAATTCAATAATTAAATGAAATTTGAAATTCAGATTGTTACATTACCTTTAAAGTGTTGAAATAAAACTATGTGTACGACTGTGACCCGGCCATTGTGCCCATACTGTAAACTGCTGCGTAATTCTTCCAACATCGGGTACCTGCTTTAGCCATCGCACAGGTGTTTTAGCTTACAAAACAAGTTGTTTTTTTTTTCATTTCAGCATGTGCGCCACTTGATACGACATTCTGTATGAGCGGCAGTACGCCGTTTTGCTATTCGCGTCTGGGCATGGCGTTCAGCGTGTTAACGTCAGTAGCTGGTCTCCTTCATCACACAGCATGTGCGTGCCTGGGTACGGTGTAGTACTAGCGTCAATACAGAGTTTGTAATCGATTTGTGTGTATAAAGAGAGCAACACATGTTTAGTGCCGCGTTTTCACGAACGTTGTGTTTCTTCACTAAATAATGACAGTCCTCTTTCATTGATTGACCAGATATGCCATATAACAGTGTCAATTCTATTGATCCTCTGAGATTAATTTGCGTGGGTACAATGCGCATTCGTTAACAACCCAACAGATGCGGCCATACATCACGTTATCTCGATTATTCAAATCGTCGAAATTTCTGAACAGTAACTTGTATATTTATAAAGCATATAATCTTCTCGTGTCATAAAACAAAATCAATGACTTTATAAATACATTTCACTGGAAATACTTATTTAGACCAACTCCTTAGCTGATGACCATTATTATTTTGAATTTAGTATGTAAGATATCGTACTTGCCTTAACTTAACAGAGAATTTAGTGTGTAAGATACCCTGCTTACTTTAACTCAACAGAGAATTTAGTATGTAAGATATCGTACTTGCCTTAACTTAACAGAGAATTTAGTGTGTAAGATATCCTGCATACCTTAACAGAGAATTTAGTGTGTAAGATATCCTGCTAATTGCCTCAACGTAACATTTGAATTTAGTATGTAAGATATCGTACTTGCATTGACTAAACATTTGAATTTAGTATGTAAGATATTGTACTGGCCTTAACATTTGACCTTAGTATGCAAGTTATCGTACTTGCCTTAACTTAACTGAGAATCTAGTATGTCAGATATCCTGCTTGCCTTAACTTAACATTTGCATTTAGAATGCAAGATATCGTACTTGCCATAACTTAACATCTTGAATTTAGTATGTAAGATATCGTGCTTGCCTTTGACCTTAGTATGTGAGATGTTGTGCTATGTTTAACTTAACATTTGAATTTAGTGTGTTAGATATCGCACTTGTATTAACCTAACATTTGACTTAAGTATATAAGGTATTGTTATTAATGATGAATCCATAACAAGCAACAACACTTTTTTGTACTAGTCATAAGGATATATCCTTTCAAACTTGAAGAACCAACAGATTTCATCTTAATATCACTCATGCGGGTTTCGGCTATTCCGAAGTATTTAAAACAACTCCTGAATCACCTTTAAAGGTCAAAACATGGTCACTACTATTCCCATAGGGTCAAATGTGGCTCGGCTACTCGACTTCCAAGAAGAGTAACACTGCTATCATAATTTTTTAGTGTAATTAGTCCCACATTTCACCTTAAATAAAGTCGGTGTTGCCTAGTGGATAAGGTGCTCGGCTCGTGACTGAGAGGTCCCGGGTTCCACTCCCGCTCTGGGCACACCGGTGTTCTGTCTTTTGAATGAGACAGTAAAATCCGAGGTCCCGTGTCACATTAGGTGTGGCACGTTAAAGATCCCTCACTGCTTCGAGTTGGTCCGTTGCAAAGGTCTAAATTTGTGTGTAATGCATCAGGCAGATGCCGTCACCATATATGTGAAATAATCGTGGAATGACGTAAAACAAGAATCAATCAATCAATCACCTTGAAATGTTCCTTATGTTATGATCTGAGAATGATGGTCTTATAAGTTATACAATGTTTTACATTGATACATGATACATATCACCCCTGTAAATATATATATATATATATATATATATATATATATATATATATATATATATATATATATATATATATATATAGTGTTTTACAAACACAAATATCGCCTGCGGTAGCTTTTATAATACACGAAGACTACCAGTAAAGTGTGATTATAAAAGTGTGACTTTCTGACGAGCGGACAGACAGACGTATCACTCCTGTAAAACATCATACAACAAAGTTATTGTATCAGGTGCCTACCCACCTGATATTAGTCTTGATATCACCCGTGCGGAGCCCTTTTAGCGTGACAAAGTGGTGCAACGCTCAAGGGACTCCGCACGGGTGATATCACCAGTGATTTCCGGACCATACGTCACATGCAGACTGACAGGTGGCTATCACATACCAGCTGAAACGAGCTATTACATAAAGACTGACAGGTGTCTATCACATACCAGCTGAGACGCCTTATCACATAAAGACTGACAGGTGTCTATCACATACCAGCTGAGACGTCTGATCACATAAAGACTGACTGGTGTCTATCACATACCAGATGAGACGTCTTATTACATGGCGACTGACAGATGTCTATCACATACCAGATGAGACGTCTTATCACATGGCGACTGACAGATGTCTATCACATGACAACTGAGACATCTTACCACATAAAGTCTGACTGGTGTCTATCACATACCAGCTGAGACGCCTTATCACATGCAGACTGACAGATGTCTATCACATGCCAACTGAGACGTCTTACCACATAAAGTCTGACTGGTGTGTATCACATACCAGCTGAGACGCCTTATCACATACAGACTGACAGATGTCTATCACATGCCAACTGAGACATCTTACCACATAAAGTCTGACAGATGTCTATCACATACCAAATGAGACGTCTTATCACATGGCGACTGACAGATGTCTATCACATGCCAACTGAGACGTCTTATCACATACAGACGGACAGTTGCAGTAAGCGTGGCACGCAAAAGATCCATAACTGCTTCCGTAGGGCCCGTTGCAAAGGTATAAAGCAACTAGTGGGTATTGTTTTTTGAACAAAAAACACGTGTTTCCCCTTTCTTATGGAAGTGTTTCAGAATGGGCCATTACAAGTGGAAGAATCAGACTAGGATTTTAAAACATTATAGGAATATAATCTAAGATACCGATACTCTGTAGAAATGAATGTACAGTAAAACATGCTTATAACGAAGTGCCAGGGACGACCAATTTTGTAATATATTTTGTTACAACCGTTGCATTTATAATAAATTTTCTGACAAGGGGTACTAAAACTGACTTGAGTTAAGTTCAGGGTCCAAACTTTTGACACAGTTCATATACAGTGTTATTATATGCTATAAAATTAAAGTCCATAAGTAAAACAATTTACAAATTACAATTTAGAATCTTTTTTTAATGACCTTGAAACGGTAAGTCTTTTTAAAATTTAACCTTGAGATTGTAAATGTAGGTCAAGGTTAAAACCTTTTATGGCATGCACCTTGCCTTACTGTCACCTTTCTATGTTTCAAGTTTCAAGTTCTTACCTCAAAGAGTATTCAAGTTACGGTCTGGACAATTTTTTTTAACTTGACCTCGATATAATAAATTGAGTCAAGGTCAAAATTTTATGCCATGCACCTTGCCTTACTGTCACCTTTCTATGTTCCAAGTTTCAAGTTCTTAATTCAAAGGCTATTCAAGTTACGGTCTTGACAATTTTTTTTAATTTAACCTTGACATTGTAAATGTAAGTCAAGGTCAAAAATTTTATGCTATGCACCTTACCTTACTGTCACCTTTCTGTGTCCTAAGTTTCAAGTTCTTACCTCAAAGGGTATTCAAGTTACGGCCTGGACAGTTTTTTAAATTTGACCTTGAGATTGTAAATGAAGGTCAAGGTCAAAATTTTTTATGCCGTGCACCTTGCCTCACTGTCACCTTTCTATGTGTCAAGTTTCAAGTTCTTACCTCGAAGGGTATTCAAGTTACAGCCTGGACAAATCTTTTTTTTTAATTTGACCTTGAGATTGTAAATGTAAGTCAATGTCATTTATGGCATGCACCTTGCCTTACTGTCACCTTTCTGTGTTCCATGTTTAAAGTTCTTACCTCTGAGGATATTCAAGTTATGGCCTGGACCATTTTTTTTTAAATGTGACCTTGAGATTGTAAATATAGGTCAAGTCAAAAATTTTTATGCTGTGCACCTTGCCTCACTGTCACCTTTCTATATTCCAAGTTCTTACCTCAAAGTGTATTCAAGTTTCGGCCCGGACAAAATTCGGATGAAGAAAAAAAAAAAGAGAAGAAAATTGGCAAAAACAGTATGTCTCCCCTTTGAAGGGGAGACATAATAATTACACTGGTTGACACACGTCTGATCACACAGACTGTCAGATGTCTTATCACATACAGACTGACAGTCTTATGACATCAGAGAGACTTCTTATCACGTACTGACGGAGAGACATCGTATCACGTAGGGAATGAAAAAAGGTCTTGTCACATATCGACTGAGAAAGTCTTATAGCATATTAACTGATAGACGTCTCATCACATGGGGACTAATGACACGTCTGATCACATGGGGAATGACAGACGTCTTGTCACATGGGGACTGATAAGATGTCTGATCACATGGGGACTGACATGCGTCTTATCGCAGGGGACTGATAAACGTCTTATCACAATGGGGCTGATAGACGTCTTATCACAAAGGGACTGACAGACGTCTTATCACATGGGGACTAATGACACGTCTGATCACATGGGGAATGACAGACGTCTTGTCACATGGGGACTGATAAGATGTCTGATCACATGGGGACTGACATGCGTCTTATCACAGGGGACTGATAAACGTCTTATCACAATGGGGCTGATAGACGTCTTATCACATGGGGACTGATCGTCGTCTTATCACATGGGGACTGACAGACGTCTCATCACATGGGGACTGATCGACGTCTTAACACAAAGGGACTGACAGACGTCTTATCACATGGGGACTGATCGACATCTTATCACATAGGGACTGATAGTCGTCCTTATTACATGGGGATTGGGGATTGACAGACGTCTTATCATAAGGGGACTGACAAACGTTTTGTCATATGGGGACTGATAGACGTCTTATCACATGGGGACTGATAGATATCTTACAACATATCAATTGGCAGATATAAAATGGAGCTGCAAATTTCACAACTAAAGATGCAGAGATGACGTATATGAACAATGTAGCTGGACCAAATTATTCATGGAATTAGTAAGTTTTATCAGCAAAACAGAATCTTAGAAACCATTAGAATACTGAGCTGATAATATATTAGACGGAGGAGAAAATGACACTGCAATACAGTTTGATAAATTTATTTGAATATTTTGCAATAAAAATCTCACATGAAGTGGTTTATAATTGTACATAAAGACAAGATTAATGCCAGTTACAATTTTCTAACATTTTGTCACATGTTAAAATAGACAAGTGTTGTTATAAGTAACTAGAAATGTCTGCAAGCCAGGACCAATATCCTCAATACACAGCACTTCAAGAGAATGAGCTATAGCAATCGTAGATCATTACCAACATAATTCAAACTTATCTTTAGTTGATGGAAACAAGAGGCCCAAGTGGGCCTATATCGCTCACCTGAGTACCTAGATGATCAGTCATGCATGAAGGAAGAATTCATTTATTTTTGCATTAATGTGACTAAGTCAACACAGATGTTGAAAATATGTCAAATTTTATTTCAGGCTAGAATAAAAAACAACACTTTTTTGCACATCCATTCACGTGATTTTGATATTAAGCATTTCCTTTGTCTCTGCAAGAAGTCATTCAGGGCAACATTTTCTTTAGGTGGGGCCTTTTGTTGACTGATTTCAAGTCTGGGTCATGAACAACAATTGTTTCAAATATTGTCCAGATCTAACTTAAAATTGCTTAATTTCATATGTTGAGTGTTGAGAAACATCTAAAAACTTATTTAGGTGTGTAAAGAAATGAAAAAAAAAATTTCTCCATATTTCAATTACCAAGTGGTATATGTTACCATTGTGAGAACTGCTTTTTAGACATGGTGGCATTATCTGTTAACCAATTTGGATAAAAATTTACCAAATTGATAGAGGACCTTTAGTACTTCATGTATTCCTTGTTTCATTAAAATCTTTCATGTGGTATAACAGCAGAAGTGAAAAATGTGATTGAATTGTTCCTATACACCCTCATTGGAAGTCTTAAAAAATTCATAGAAAATCCAAAAATTGAGATATTGACAAAATTCTTTCAAAGTAACAATCCTTACCATAATTATGATCACAATAGTCCATAAGAAATCATCATTATCAATTAACTAGGAAATATGACACTTTTTTTCTGCGTTGAATCACCAAGTCCAAAGAAATGTCGAAAAAAAAATTCTAAAATTTGATTTTGGAAGGGAACCAAAATGACAATACGTCTTCACTCATCCCTCTAGATCATTTCAATGCATTCTGTTTGTCTCTGTATACAGCCTGTATGAAAAAGAATATTGTTAAAGGAGGGAACTCTTTTGTGACCTACTTTTGACTATGGTGGTGCCACCTGTAAAGAGGTCTGGACGAAAACAACAGAATTTGAAGAGGATCATAAGTGACTTATTTCTATCAAGATTTATTAAAATCCTTCAAACAGTTTTGTAGAAAAAGTTGAAAATGTGAAAAATGCCCCCCCCCCCCTTTTTTTTATTTGGAAGTCTTAAACGTAAAATTCCTAATTTCATATGTTGAGTGTTGAGAAACATCTAAAAACTTATTTAGATGTGTAAAAAAAAAAAAAAAAAAATTTTTGACCACAGCTGGATTTGATCCGCTACTCTCTATATTTCAATTACCAAGTGGTATATGTACCATTGTGAGACCTACTTTTTAGACATGGTGGCATTATCTGTTAACCAATTTGGATGAAATTTACCACATTGATAGAGGACTTTTAGTACTTCATATATTCCATGTTTCATTAAAATCTTTCATGTGGTTTCGTAGAAAAAGTTGAAAATGTGAAAAATGGCCAACCCCCCCTTTTTCTTGGAAGTCTTAAAAAATTCATAAAAAATCCAAAAATTGAGATAATGACAAAATTCTTTCACAATAATATTCCTTACCACAATTATGATCAAAATAGTCATTAAGAAATCATCAATATCAATTAACTGAAAAACATGACACTTTTTCTTCATTGAAATGACTAAGTCCAGAAACACGTCAAAAAAGCGTAAATTTCTATTTGACGGATCTTAACCCCGAAACACAATTTTTAATAACCCATCTTTTATAGATTGTTGAAATGCAATTAGTTTTCCCCATTTATGTACTGGTTTCTGGAGAAGAAGATGTTTGAAGAGGGGTACCCTTTTGGGCACTTTTGGTCCCACCCTGGATCCACCCCTGAGGGAATCTGGATCCCGAACACAATTTTAGTAGGGGACCTTGAGTACATCATTTACACAAAGTTTGATCCAAATCTGCAATGTAGTTCCAAACAGTTTTGTAGAAAAAGTTGAAAATGTGAAAAATGGCCACCCCCCCCCTTTTTTTTTTTGGAAGTCTTAAATGTAAAATTCCTAATTTCATATGTTGAGTGTTTAGAAACATCTAAAAACCTATTTAGATGTGTAAAAAAAAAAAAAAAATTTTTTGACCACAGCTGGATTTGATCCGCTACTCTCCATATTTCAATTACCAAGTATTATATGTACCATTGTGAGAACTACTTTTTAGACATGGTGGCATTATCTGTTAACCAATTTGGATGAAATTTTTACCACATTGATAGAGGACTTTTAGTACTTCATGTATTCCATGTTTCATTAAAATCTTTCATGTGGTTTCGTAGAAAAAGTTGAAAATGTGAAAAAATGGCCAACCCCCCCCTTTTTCTTGGAAGTCTTAAAAAATTCATAAAAAATCCAAAAATTGAGATAATGACAAAATTCTTTCACAATAATATTCCTTACCACAATTATGATCAAAATAGTCATTAAGAAATCATCAATATCAATTAACTGAAAAACATGACACTTTTCTTCATTGAAATGACTAAGTCCAGAAACACGTCAAAAAAAGCGTAAATTTCTATTTGACGGATCTTAACCCCGAACACAATTTTTAATAACCCATCTTTATAGATTGTTGAAATGCAATTAGTTTCCCCATTTATGTACTGGATCTGGAGAAGAAGATGTTTGAAGAGGGGTACCCTTTTGGGCACTTTTGGTCCCACCCTGGATCCACCCCTGAGGGAATCTGGATCCCGAACACAATTTTAGAGGGGGACCTTGAGTACATCATTTACACAAAGTTTGATCCAAATCTGCAATGTAGTTCCAAACAGTTTTGTAGAAAAAGTTGAAAATGTGAAAAATGGCCACCCCCCCCCCCCCTTTTTTTTTTTGGAAGTCTTAAACGTAAAATTCCTAATTTCATATGTTGAGTGTTTAGAAACATCTAAAAACCTATTTAGATGTGTAAAAAAAAAAAAAAAAATTTTTGACCACAGCTGGATTTGATCCGCTACTCTCCATATTTCAATTACCAAGTATTATATGTACCATTGTGAGAACTACTTTTTAGACATGGTGGCATTATCTGTTAACCAATTTGGATGAAATTTACCACATTGATAGAGGACTTTTAGTACTTCATGTATTCCATGTTTCATTAAAATCTTTCATGTGGTTTCGTAGAAAAAGTTGAAAATGTGAAAAATGGCCAACCCCCCCTTTTTTTTTGGAAGTCTTAAAAAATTCATAAAAAATCCAAAAATTGAGATAATGACAAAATTCTTTCACAATAATATTCCTTACCACAATTATGATCAAAATAGTCATTAAGAAATCATCAATATCAATTAACTGAAAAACATGACACTTTTCTTCATTGAAATGACTAAGTCCAGAAACACGTCAAAAAAGCGTAAATTTCTATTTGACGGATCTTAACCCCGAACACAATTTTTAACAACCCATCTTTATAGATTGTTGAAATGCAATTAGTTTCCCCATTTATGTACTGGTTCTGGAGAAGAAGATGTTTGAAGAGGGGTACCCTTTTGGGCACTTTTGGTCCCGCCCTGGATCCACCCCTGAGGGAATCTGGATCCCGAACACAATTTTAGTAGAGGACCTTGAGTACATCATTTACACAAAGTTTGATCCAAATCTGCAATGTAGTTCCAGAGAAGAAGTCGAAAATGTGAAAAAGTTAACGACGGACGACGACGACGACGACGGACGACAGACGGCGCACTATGACTATAGCTCACTTGAGCCTTTGGCTCAGGTGAGCTAAAAATGAAGCTGTATGCCAAGTTTCCATCCAGTATCTCTCAAGATGTGTGGAGAAAATGTGGAAAATATCTAACTACAGTGAGAAAGATGGGGCAGACAGCCAACTTATTCCAGTATGTTTATATACAACTTTGTTGCAGGGGTATAGATATAAAAACAATGTCATAACTTAATGCACAAATCAAATATAAAGAAAATGGTAAGGGAGTAGTTAACATCATTGCTTAAATCCCTTGTGTTTTCTCCGTCATATAAGAGAGAGCTACAGAACAGTTTCCCAGTATAACTCCACAAAAATGGTACAACAGCATTATCATAGCATATGTGGAAAAAAATGAAATTATATGGAAAATGCATCAGAAAATAAAAATTAAGCTGGATATATTAGAACACAATAAATATTGTATGCTGCATGCATCAGAACACAATGGATACTGTATGCTGCATGCATCAGAAATTCAAATGAAATTATATGGAGCATGCATCACAATACAACAAATATTGTATGCTGCATGAATCAGAACACAACTGACATTTGTATGTTGCATGTATCAGAACACAACAGATATTGTATGCTGCAAGCATCAGAACACGATAGATATTGTATGCTGCCTGCATCTGAACATCATAATAGATGTATGTTGCATGAAACAAAACACAATAGATATTGTATGTATGCATGCATAAGAACACAATACAAATTGTATGCTGCATGCATCAGAACACAATACATATTGTATGCTGCATGCATAAGAACACAATAGATATGTATGCTGCATGCATCAGAAAACAATGCATATTGTAAGCTGTATGCATCAGAACACGATAGATATTGTGTACTGCATGAATCAGAACACAATACATATTGAATGCTGCAAGCATCAGAATACAATAGATACTGTATGCTGTCTGCTTCTGAACATGAAAGATATACCAGTATGTTGCATGAATCAAAACACAATAGATATCGTATCCTGAATGTATCAGAACACAATGAATATTTATAGCATATGTAAAAACAATACTGTGGTCAACATATCAAAACAATATTATATAAAACACAATAGTAATTATGAACAACTACTACCAGAACCCAATAAATATTCAGCTTTTTGTTTTCTTCAAATCAGGTCCATTTAAAGGACCCTTCCCAATGGAAATTTCATTGATTTTTCCAAAAATTTGTCTAAATTTTCCCCAAACACTGAACTTCTAGATGAAAAGGCACAGGCACCTTTTAAAAAAACAAGAAAAAAAAAAACCCCATTGATATTGTATACAAGTACTGTCAGAAGACAATATAACATAGCATACAACATATGTCAAACCAGCTTGTGTCAGAATACAATACTATTTACATAAATTGTTAATACTGTAGATCCAGTTTAAAGACACTCCAATTCTGGAGCTGAGGTAAACAGAAAATGAGCCAAATATCACTATGTCACACATATCACAAATCATGTTGTATTGAATATAACAATAACTTTAAAGGCACCAAGGTCTAACCAACTGTATGCATATGATAACAAAATAAATTATCAAGTATTTTCCACTTGCAGTTTTTATTTACAAATTGCATATAAAGATCATAAAAAGCACTGTCCTTCTGGCCTTTAAAGTTCTAATACAAACTGGATGTACAGTGTATACATAACTATAAATGATCATCGACCTGTAGAGGAAATGTCATCCTGTCAACAAAACACACATGCTGAGTCAGGTAATTTCTGACAACATAAATTCTCAACTGACAATATATAACCTTCTCACCGGCAACCCATCATATATCACACCAAGTGAAAACACGCCTCTCAGACTGACAACACACTAACCGACATAACATCAACAAGACTGGCTTCATAAAATCATACATAAAACTCGAGAATATCATATGGCCATATTAAGAAGCACGACGACTATGATGAAGTAAAGAGACTTGACCCCATCACAGTTACCATCTCAGGTAAAGTAAATAACAAACACAAAGTCTAACAGTACTTCCGTTACAGACTTAAACATGGAAAGAAACATCAAAATTTATCAGTTCATAAGCTGGTATATGTTTGATTCCATCAAAAAACCATGAAAAAAAATCCATCAACCTGCATACAAGAATCTCATCTAGAATACATACTATGAAGAACAATGGCATTTATCTCTCCCTGAACACGGACAAATTCTTATCAAAATGATAAAGCTCATTCATTACATAAAATAAGATTACGTTAAATAGACATGATTTTGATCAACAATGAAAAAAGCTGACATTGCTATCAAAATAGCTGATTATATATAAACTCCTTAACAAAGAGTGCAATTTTGTAAAACTCCAACTAAATTCAGAACACTTGAAGAAAATTTTCTTGCAACAAAAAACTGAAATCAGCTTTAAAGCTGATCAGAATCATGCCTGGTTAAATAATGTGAGAACAAGAAAGTTGCATGGATGACGCAATATGCCGAGTTGCAAAACGTTTTCATGCCCTAAATTTGATACCTTTCATCACTATGACACATTCTCAGTTCATAATAGGTAGAATGTAAATTAAGTTATAGTCCAGAAACCATATTCACTTACCTCAAGGCCTTATGACCTTGACCTTTGGATCCTGAAATCAAAAGGGCACATCGACAATTCATGGGGAGTATGTGTGTGAAGTTTCATAACAATAGGTGAAATGTAAACAGAGTTGTAGTCTGGAAACCATTTTCACTCATCGAGGCCCTATGACCTTAACTTTTGACCTTCTAATCCCAAAATCAATAGGGCACATCCTCAGTCCATGGGGAGTATGTGTGTGAAGTTTCATTAATATATCTAAATAGTTGTAGAAGTTAGAGTCCGGAAACCAATTGTTGATGCTTTCCACCCACCCCATATCAAATTAAGAGCCAAGTTTTGCAACTCGGCTAAAAAAGAACAGATAAATTTAATGCTAGTACATGATTAATTCAAGAATATTTATTTTATATAAAACATACAGAACTAGCATTTATTTATACTCTACTATCTCATTCACTTCATTTTGGGTATACTTTAATGTATATAATTCTAATGATTTTGTTTAATTCGACATGTCAATTTTTAAGGAATCTTATATTTACAGCCTACAGAGATAAAAAGAGGCCAGAGCGGGCTTAAACTGCTCATCTGTGACACAGAAAACAATGCACATAATGATACTCAACAACAATACTTGTAGGTGGCCACAAGTCTTAGTTTCTTGCAAACGTAAAATTGTACAGGACCATTTTTATTTTGCCAAAATGATCTTGTTTGTTATGTCAAAACATTATAAGTGCAAGGACTATTACTGCAGTAAACTTCTTAGAACAGATATGCCTTTCCTTCATACGTATCTATGTCCAATGGCTATATGAATTTTTATATCATAACTAATTATATAAAATAACTGTTATAATTAACAGTTAATTTATTATAGCTGTTTGAAGTACAAGGAACAAACATGCTACTAGATGGCTTTAAGATTACGTTCATATCTGTATGAATACTTGATCCTTGGCTCTCTTCTGCATGATTTTAGTTTTCTTAGTCTATATACAGGGGAGCTGCTTCCTCACCTCAGTTAAATCCAGATATCCAAGCATCTTAAGGAACCAGAACCATGTAGTGCTGTCCACACTGCATGACAGTACAGTAATAGAGGCAAGATCTTTTGAGTTCTTCATGACATTGTCAGATTAATAAGAAGCAATGTTTTCTACACATTGAAGCCATGAAAATCTTCACTGTCTTTTTTCAAAGAGGGGAGGGGAGGGGAGGGAGTGTTTTCCTGGATCCCATGCTATTGATGGAATATTTTTTAGATGACATCTTCTGGAAACTTTATACTTGTACATACTCCATGAAGACCACCCTACAAACCTGTCTTGATTCAATACACTGTAATGGGTCAGCTGACTTCCTGTTTGGGACCACTGTCATACTGTGCTTTTAAGATGATTCCTTACCAATCTACACAGTACTGCTGTCACAAGGATTTGTAGTATCCAATCCATCACTATGGGAGAACTTCTGACTTAGATATAATCCTATTTTTTTGTACCTCGTCTCCTAGCACGGGCAGTTTGCCTCTTAGCTGCACTATTTCCAGCAGAGCCAACGCTGAATATGTTACCTCCAGGGGTCGGTGTACCAAATGCAGCAGGTGCTCCTGGTGTCCCAGTGCCAAACACAGCAGGTGCTCCTGGCGAACCAGAACCAAATGAAGGAGTACCAATACCAAATTGAGTAGGTGCCCCTGCAGTTCCAAAACTGGTGCTTCCTTGACCTAAAGTATACATTAAAAATTTCAATTTCCACAGCATTACTGTAACTTTCTTTCAAAGAGTATAAGGGGATAATGAAAATCCAAGGCTCTATTTCTCATCAGATTAAACAACTAAGCTAGCTCTTCTGAAATTAATTCCAAAAATAAGGAACTCTTATCTTTTCATCCCTTTCTTGAGATTCAGCAAAAAAAAAGCCCCACTTTCAGTTGGAGTAAAATAGTTCTATGATATTAAAAATGATTTCCATTACCACATACTGGATTACATATTATCATTTTCACATTTTCATTAGTTTCTTGATTACATTATTCTTGTACAGTTTATGAAAAACTGCTAAAAATGAGAAAGAAAACTCAATTCTAAGTTTTTCAAAATGGCTAAATGGCTGCTATATTGGATTACATTACACCAATTTTTTTTTTTAAATATGATACTCGGGTATTTTGAGTGAACAACTCTTAATAATTTTTCATCACATTTATTAGGAAAATGAGGGAGAATAACCAATATCAAGATTTTCTAAATGGCTGCCATTTTGAATTATAATATACTATATTTTTCAAAAACCAGGGATTTCATGAAGATTCGGTACCCAGCCAAATGTCACCACAAACCAGGGATTTCATGAAGATTCGGTACCCAGCCAAATGTCACCACAAACCAGGGATTTCATGAAGATTCGGTACCCAGCCAAATGTCACCACAAACCAGGGATTTCATGAAGATTCGGTACCCAGCCAAATGAAGATTCGGTACCCAGCCAAATGTCACCACTTCCAATGACAGAAATCACCGGATCTAATTTCCTCTGATCTCAAATTTGCTAATCACATTCACGTATACAGCGCTTAAAATGATACACCTCAGATTTCTAATTCACCTCAAATAATTCGTATTGAAAACCCTGATAAACATGCATTAGGTATCATGAGTAGATCATTTCCGTGCAGTTTTATCATAATCCTTAAACACAAAAATGATTAAAAAGGAGTGAATGCTAGATTATATTGATAGGAAATGTGACTAAACTGCAAAGCATTTTTAAAGCAGATATATAGGATATGAAAGAATTTTCATTTCATACGGTATTTATGAAAGGAGTTGTTTGTTTTACATCCCTGAGTCTTGGTGAGGGGATATAAAACACACGAGTTTCAAAAATACCGTATGAAGTGAAAATTGTGTTTGTTTATTTCTTATAAGTAATGTAATAAACACTTTCAAAGTAAAAGAGTTGCTTACCATGAATGAAATAAAAATAAACTGCTGCACAATTAGCACATGATATGCCTGTTTGTAGTTATAAGCAAATAAATGATCTTCACTTCATATATCTATGTACATACTGCATCCCAAGAAATAGGAATTTTTTTAGGTTAAAAACGGTTAGGATGTCATGTACATATAACATGATGCATAAAAATAGGCAAAACATTTGAAAAATCAAGTCCCATGAATCCATAATAAAAAATATGTCAGCGGTAAAACGGCACATAATACAAGCACATTTAATTATTCTATGTGTCAGATAAACTGAAACTAAATATCTTATCTAACTACAATAAATTTTGAATACATTTGAAAATAGTGAAATAATTTCCATGCTGACACCCCCCATCCCCTTCTCACCCTCACACTTTTCATACATACACCAATTACAAAATTTTGATGAGATGTGAAAATTCTTGTTCAATATGTACATCTTCATAATGTGATCTTTCTTTGTACCCAATTTCATCAAATTCCAGCGCAGGGGTTTAGAGGAGGTGTAAAGACATCATTAAAGTCAAAGTATCATGCATAGAAAAATCGAAGTCCATGGATCACAACATGTGTAAATTTTTTTGGACAGATTTCCCTTTCAATATGCACATCTTCATATCATATGATATATCATATGATATATATCTTAATGCCACGTTTCAACGAAATCCACCGAAAGGCTTAGGAGAAGTTGCAAAGACAATGTATTTTGCATAGAAAAGCTTAAGTCCAAGGCCATAACTCTTGCAATTTTTTTCAGACAGCATTCCCCTTCCAACATCCACATCTACATTTAATAGTGTTCTTTCACTTCGCTGTACCAAGTTTCATCAAAATGCAGTTGTATAAATGTAAAAATTTAACCAAAATGTATACAGACTGCATTTATCTCAATAAACAACTGTGTCAAGTTTGAAGTAATTCACAGAAAGCTGTACTAAGATACAGCATGATATATAAAACATTGGTCAAAATTTGATGAAATAACGTCCCATTACTCTACAACAAAATTTAACCAAAAGTGTACAGATTGTGAGGTTAAGAATACACAACTGTGTGAAGTTGGAAGTAATTCACAGCATGTAACAGTGCAACATGTGGACAATGGAGAGACAGACATTTATATACCATGATACATCTGTGATAGACGGTCGTATAAAACTAAAATACGGTCATTTATTGTGTGTGTTAGATGGGCCGAAATATCTTCAATATATCGCCCTAACACACCATTTATTATTTCTTCGTTCATTGTGTGTGTTAACACAACCGAATACTAACAAGTGTGTTAAGGTGATATATTGAAGATGTGGCAAAAAATAAGAACACCTCTTTTAACATTCTTCTAGATCAGTCAGTACTACTTATTTTTTCAATTCATACAAAGGTACTCTATCTGACTGAAAAATCCTAACCCTGGATCTAACGCTTATCTTTTGAGTACACTTCATATTGGAAGAAGAAGAATAATTGCATGACTCATTTGATAATAAATTATTATTTCCAAATTTCCCCATTACACTTTTTTGAACGAGAAAAAGTGAAATGATTAAACTGAAAATAAATTTTCCAGCTTTCATGTTCCATAAACCGTGCATGGAGAAAGGATCGAGGTTTTACACAAAATTCCAGAATTCCCATAATTGTGTTAGGCTTACTATATGCTCAAGGGTAAAACTAGATTTAATTGTTTCTACATTTCCACTATTTCATCTTACAGCATGATTTCTATGCATTTTCATATTCTCGTGCCTTCCCACCCAACTGGCTATTCTTAGTAATATTACATATGGAAATTGATGCGCAATTGCATATGTGTAGATACTAGATTTTATTGTTTCTATACTTTCCCTATTTCATAATCAAAATAAATCCATGTTCATCAGCAATATTGCTGAAAAATAAAATGTCATCAACTTATAGAGATTACATTATGATGGATACTATGGATTACTTTTCATTATGGTATGACTTGACAATTGCACATTTCCTGGCTTTCCCATCGTACATTCAGAAAAACCACGCATAATAATAACTGGCTACTCTTAGTAATATTTCATATCAACAACAAACCAGCGCATGAATACTACGCATGTTTAACGTTGGTATAGCGATACATCTACTTTTCATCTGATCAGAATTATCTTATATTAATTCAAACAACATGAGTTATTAGTTTACGGAGCAGAACTGGAGGTTCCTTTTCTATATATCAATGCACTATTTCTACATGAGGAAGATTTCAATGTACTTCGAATTCCAATGAAATAGCTGAGCAACAACTCAGGCAGGAATTGCTTATGCAATTCCGACCAAAAATGTTTAAGAAGGTCCATCATTCTTATAAAATACCCACCAAAACTGAATGAAGAATTGCCACTTCCTGCTGCAGCACCAAAATCAAACCCTTTGGAGCCTGTAGCTGGTGTCTGTACACTGACAGTCTGATTCTGTGGTGTTCCAAAATTGAATCCATTGGCAGAAACGTTCTTCTGAGGAGTGGACATTCCAAACGGGAAAGGAGTCGAGGAAGTTCCACCCGGAGTTCCAAAATTTGCTGTGGATGATCCAAAAGATGGGACAACCGAGGGATTGGTTGATGCTGACTGACCAAACACTGGTGCAGCATTACTTGATGTAGTGCTTGAAGGTGGAGCAGCTGCAAACACAGATGATGGATGGGTAATGGAGTTTTGCTGGCCAAACTGGAAAACACTAGATGGAGCAGATGACCCAAATGATGTTCCTAATCCAAATGTTGAAGATTGATTGGAAGAGTTACTACCAAATGAGTTTCCAGTTGGCACTGATCCAAAGGTGGGCTTGGGTAAACCAGACTGAACTCCAAATGCTGCACTGTTTCCCTGGGTAACTGCTGTGGCACCAAACACAGATGACACACTGGTAGTAACTGGGTTACCAAAGGCTGGAGAAGGTGTTGTAAATGCTGAAGAAGCTGAAGTCGTCCCTCCAAAATTAAATCCACCGATTGGTGCAGGTTTTGTGGGTTGTCCAAATGATGTGCCAGCTGAGGAGGTTGACTGGCTGAAGACTGGTGTGGATGAAGTCTGACCAAAAACTGAAATAGAATTACAGAATCATTACATTTATTCACCATGCATATGGCAGTTTCTATGAAAAATGCCCAATTCTTGTAATTTGGTAAAGGGTAAACTCCTGACACAATAGTTAGTTGTAAGGAATTCAACAAGGACATATAGTTACATCGTGTGAAACCCATGGGTTGGATGGTACTTCACAACTCTCGTGGGACAATACAAACAAAACCTTCGGAACTCATTAATATTCATGTCATCAGACACCGCCCCCAAAACCAATCAAATTCATCCTACTGATGAAAGGAAGTGTCCAAAATCCTGTTTTGACAGATATGAAGACATCACCTCCCTTCATAACCAAAGCTTGCATAGGATGTTTCTGAAATTCTTGCAATTCTTTTAACTTGAAATCTGTAGCACTTTAAGCTTGGTATAATCTATATCTTCGAACGCAATATTACAACACAGGAAACATAAACCCGTATTGTCAATATTAGGTGTCGTTTCATTGGACCATCACAATGTCATGGTGGACCATTGAGATTGCAGGATTTCAGACACACCTTCCAAAGGTTTTTTATTTGTATTGTCCCACAGGGTTTGTGAGGTATGATCTACCCCCTGGGTTTCAATCAATGATTTAGTAAAAATTTGTCTGCAGACATTGCAGTGCTTGGCCCTAATAAGAACATGACATTGTGGCTTTTTTTGCATTTTCACAATTGTTCTAGAGCCTGACCTCACCCAACCCCCTGCATCCTGGGTCAAGGGATGCTGTTAAAATGTGAGAAAGTCCAAGATACACATACATTTGAATTTTGGTGAGTTTAGTGTTTAAGTTAAAGAAGGTATTGCATCTTTCTTCAAGCGGGAAGGAATTACATACAGATACACAGACAGACAATCCAAATGCTGATAACCCCACCCAGGATCTTTCAGACCTGGGGGCATAAAAAAGCAAGGTGGTAATAAAACGTACAAAGCAACAATATGTCCACTACCAGAGTACCTAAATTTTGAGTTATCAGCGAGTAAATGAGAATCAACTACTTAATTCAATACATGTATATTTAGTTCTTAGTTACCAGGTTTTGGTAGCTGTGAAGAGGAAGACACTTGTGTAGAAGCAAGTGTTTGACCAAAGGTAAATTGGCTGGAGCCAGTCAAGGCAGTGGGGGGAGCAGGTTTACTCTGTCCAAAGGGAAACAGGCTATTGGATGTGGTAGATGGAAGACTGGATGAACTACCAAATCCTGCAAATCATAAACAACCAAATATATTGTATATCCAGCATAATCATTTTCATGCATAATAGTAGGTGTCTGACGTCCTCAGGTTTACATATACTTATTTTACAGAAAGAAATTCTATTAAAATATTTATGGCATTTTAAGAAAGTCAAACATATAATCATAAACATGAAAAAAGCACAGGTATTTGAAGCTCTGTTAGTCCACAACAAACATCTATTATGCTCCTATAAGGGTAAACACCAAAGAAAAAAGTTCTGATATCGAACTATGTGGCACTGAGCTGAAATTGTGAAAATTCCCGATTTCAATGGCTGAAACAAGTGTCTGAATCTGTGGTAATTTTGCTTCCAAAATCGTATACCTTTCTTTTTTCTTTAGTGTTTACCCTTATAGCAGCATAATAGATGTTTGTTGTGGACTTGCAGAGCTTCAAATACCTGTGGAAAAAAGATAAACTGACTTGACCTCAAAACAAGATTCCACTTCTCAGACAAGGTATACAATGAAAACCTGTGTAGGGCATTAAAAATGACTGCAAACAAGAAACTGCTAAAGACAGCATGGCCAAATAAGGAAAGATAAAACAGGGCCTTTATTCTGGACAACTAAAATTCTGCTCATTTGAATATCAACACAAAATAATCATTACAAATCATTCAGTGATAAAATGAAAGTGAATCTGAATTATTCTGACATGAAACCAAAAGAACATGTCACTTATCTAACATACAAAATATATAGTCAGTCGTCATACTGCTTTGAAAATGGAGAGAAATCACTCAACCATGTAATAAAGGTCAGAGTGACCTAGCTTCAATGAATCGTTAGTACATATCAGTCATCTTCCATCTATAGACTAGAATTGTAATCCACCTCATTCTGTAACAACTATGCCATACTAACCTGGTACACTACCAAAGGTGTTAGCTGTTGTGACAGCTGTATCAGAGATTGGTTTGAAATTAAATCCACCAGGACCTGCTGAGGTTGAAGGAACATCAAGTTTTTGTCCAAACCCTGGTAAAACTGAAGAACCAAATACCATGTTTGTAGCAGTGGATGCTGGTGCTGAACTTGCTGTATTAAAGGCAGAAACAGATTTAGAATCGGAAGTTGGTTGTGTGGAACCAAAAGTAAATCCTGAAGTATTGGTAGAAGTCACAGTACTCTGACCAAATGAGAGTATTCCTGGAGATGGTGCTGCTTTCATTGCTACTCCAAACTGTGAGCTAGCTAAAGATGCTGTACTGGACAGTGGCTGACTGGATAAAACTGCTGTACTACCAAATGCTGTACTGGACAGAGGTTGACTGGACAAAACTGTTGTACTACCAAATGCTCTACTGGACACAGGCTGACTGGATAAAACTGCTGTACTACCAAATGAGAATGCAGCTGAAGGTGAGGTTAGTGATGATGTTTGTCCAACAGAAGAAGTAGATGATGGTACAATTGATTTAGATGCTAGTCCAAAAGTGAAGTCTGCTGCACCAGCAGATGATGATGTGGGAGCAGCACCAGTCTGTCCAAAAGAAAATCCTGAAATGGCAGAAAGATTAGCAGCAGCTGAAGAAGCACTCTGACCAAATGATATTCCAGCTAATGGCATTTTGCTAGCAGTGGTAGATGTGTTCAAGTCAGAAATAGCAACAGTAGAAATTGGGCTGACAGAACTGGTGTTGCTAGGTTGGCTGGATGATATACTAGCTGTCAATCCAAATGAGAAGTTAGAGGAACTATTTGCTATTGTTGTTGTTCCACTGGAAGAGGTCTGATCTGCTGGAGCTGAGAACAATGAAAAAAAATACAAATATAGTAGTATGAATCCAGCTGATCATGTAGTATATTATCATTTTAATTCTCCCCTCACGTAATCTCTACTTCCATTATAAACTGCATGTAAAATTCATGAGTCTGAGATTGACTTTTCATCAAATTATCGATGTTAAAAGATAATTTTCTTTACAGTTTTTTATTTTACTTTGGTATTTTTGTTTGTATGGGATTGGAAACAACACAAGTTACAAGGCATTACTCACCATTTGACTTGGAAGTAGCATTACTAGTCAACAATACAGAGGCGGATGTGCTTAATCCTGATGAAACTGCCAGAGTTATTCCCCCTGCAGTAGTAACGGAGGAGACAGGGAGTATCTGTGAGCTAGATATACCAACAGCAGGGAGTGATGTCTGAAGTTTTGATGATGGGGCGATAGACTGGCCAATCACAGATGTTGTAACAATAGAGGTGGAAATTGGAGTTGGTGCTGCTGTACTCTGACCAATGGCAGCTGAAGTTGCTGAAAAAAAAACCATTATTTTTAGAAATATTTACCTAAAACTAGATAAGCAAAACTGACACAGAGAAATCATCAACCTAAATCTTCTGACATCACAAGGACATATGATTGAATATAGAATAGTCTCGGACTGCAAGCCCTCAGCAGTGTGACATAACATCACAAGGACATATGACTGAATACAGAATAGTCTCGGACTGCAAGCTCTCAGCAGTGTGACATAACATCACAAGGATATATGATTGAATACAGAATAGTCTCGGACAGCAAGCTCTCAGCAGTGTGACATAACATCACAAGGATATATGATTGAATACAGAATAGTCTCGGACTGCAAGCCCTCAGCAGTGTGACATAACATCACAAGGACATATGATTGAATACAGAATAGTCCTGGACTGCAAGCTCTCAGCAGCGTGACATAACATCACAAGGATATATGATTGAATACAGAATAGTCTCGGACTGCAAGCTCTCAGCAGTGTGACATAACATCACAAGGATATATGACTGAATACAGAATAGTCTCGGACTGCAAGCTTTCAGTAGTGTGACATAACATCACAAGGACATATGACTGAATACAGAATAGTCTCGGACTGCAAGCTCTCAGCAGTGTGACATAACATCACAAGGACATATGACTTAATACAGAATAGTCTCGGACTGCAAGCTTTCAGTAGTGTGACATAGCAGAATTTATAGAGAGTTATCATTCGCACAATGCTCTCTCCTACCTGGATTTTCCTGGGCTTTTTCATCTTCTGCCAAACTTTCCAGTAACTGTTTTCCACGGCTCTGTTCAGCTAATCTGTCTTTCTCATAATCTGCCATACTGGCTACAACTTGAGTTTGAGGCACCTGTTTATATGAAAGGTAAATCTAAATGATCATCCATTACAGGCATAACAAGTTAGATGAACTTAACTGTATTAGCCTTAAGATTATTAGAATCTATGAATGGAATTATAAAATTATAAAATTATTTTTGTGAAGGCCAACTGGTGAATTTGTAAATATTAACATTATTCTCAGGTGTTTTATCTCTTCTAACACCTAAGCATCTTTATGGCCAATGTATGAGTGACAGTTCTGGAACAATGGTTACAATGCACTTTCCAGTCAACTTGGCCAAAATTCTTCACAAATGTATTTGCTTGCATTTTAAATTATAATACAAGATTGCAATTGGTTCAATAAATATAAATGACACCTCAAATATGACACCATTTTACTGAAACATCTACCCATTTTATATACACTGCCATTGGTTTCATCAAAATTGGACAAAAAATGAGAAGTTAGAAAAAGAATTTGACCTTTTTACATAAGTGACAGAACACATGACTGTAACATTCAATCTCCTGTGTATGGCTTCCACCTCTAATGACATTCTATCATTTCAAATACATGTATCAGTGTAATCAGCTATGGGGTTTCTATAATATTCACATATAAAATCACAAAGCATTATATGCACCAAAATTCAAATAAAAATGGTATGACGTCCCTTCCAGTCCAATCCACACTATAGCAGTGTTCTACAGTTCTGATTACCTACTGGTGGTAAGAGAAAATTCCTCGATTAATAGAAATCCTCTAATTTCTAAAATCAATTTTAAACAAAAAAAAAAAAAAAATAAATAAATAAATAAAAAAGAAGGAAAAATAGCAAATTATATAATAACATTAAAACTCAAATCCAACCACTGTTGTTGTTGTATTACAAATGACAATGTTTGGTGGTACAGTTTGGTTGTTTCCTACATACTCAACCATTCCAGTTTAAACATCTTGAATAAAAATGTGCCTTAAAAAGTTTGGCTTCACAAATTCTGCAGTTAACCATGATGAGTCTATTTAGCTGATCAAAATGAAGAAAGATAAAATTTAAAACAAAATTAAACAGAACAGATTGTATTCTGACTGATGGATAGCCACACTCCATGGCTTCTGCATGAAGATGGGGAACATGCATAATGAACTAGTGGGTATTGTTTTTGAACAAAGTACACATGTCTCCTCTTCCTTATGGATGTGTTTCAGAATGGTCCATTACAAGTGGAAGAATCTGACTAGGATTTTAAAACATTATAGGAAAATAATCCAAGATACCGGTACTAAGTAGAAATGAATGTACAGTAAAACATGCTTATAACAAAGTGCCAGGGACGACCAATTTTAAATTTTTTCATTATAAATGTATTTTGTTACAACAGTTGCATTTATAATAAATTTTTTGACAAGGGGTACTAAAACTGACTTGAGTTAAGTTTAGGGTCAAAACTTTTGACACAGTTCATATACAGTGTTATTATATGCTATAAAACTAAAGTCCATAAGTCAAGCAACTTACAAATTACAATTTAGAATCTTTTTTTAATTGGCCTTGAAACGGTAAGTTTTTTAAAAATTTGACCTTGAGATTGTAAATGTAGGCCAAAGCAAAAACTTTTTATGCCATGCACCTTGCCTCACTGTCACCTTTCTATGTTCCAAGTTTCAAGTTCTTACCTCAAAGGGTATTCAAGTTATGGCCTGGACAATTTTTTTTTAATTTGACCTTGAGATTGTTAATGTAGGTCAACGTCAAAAATTTTCATGCTGTGCACCTTGCCTCACAATTACTTTTCTATGTTCCAAGTTTCAAGTTCTTACCTCAAAGGGTATTCAAGTTACGGCCTGGACATTTTTTAATTTGACCTTGAGATTGTAAACGTAGGTCAAGGACAAAATTTGGATGAAGAAGAAGAAAATTGACAAAAACAATATGTATCCCCTTGAAGGGGAGACATAATTATTATGAATTATTCAATGTATATCTCGGGAAATTTGACCTGGGTAAGACAATTTTCAGTAGTCACTTGCCCGTTAATCAAGAAAAAAATGTAGGATATAGTATAGTTATACTCCAAATCTACTTTATGCTTGGTCATGTGAATGAAATCAATCAGTACACAGAAGTCTGAAAATCAGTGCTTTTAAATTTAAAATGTTTGGGAACCTGAAGTCCTTCAATGTTAAAGTTTAGATCAAAACATATGCAATGTGAAGCTTAACCCTTGAAACTTACAAGACACTCAGCTTAATACTGCTCCAGATACTGACAATAAAAAATGATGGCGTCTGTCTAGGTGAAAGGTGATAAGCCAAGCCTATATCATATTTAGAAACCAAAATAATGGACAATGCGATGACTTAAATAAATGAATTTGTCTCTTGTAAGACCTTTGAGACAGTGGAATGGACAAATAAGTTCAGAAGAAAAGAGTACTAACAATAACAAGAATAAGAAATAAATTATAAATATACAAATAAACTACCGGTAAATCAAGTTATGTACATGTCATGTTATCATCCATAGTATCTCAGAATCAGACCAAAGTTTCATGAAAGAAACTAACACTCTATTGGTACCATAAAGACAGTCAGATGCTTTCACTCTATTGGTACCATAAAGACAGTCAGATGCTTTCACTCTATTGGTACCATAAAGACAATCAGATGCTTTCACCTTATTGGTACCATAAAGACAGTCAGATGCTTTCACTCTATTGGTACCATAAAGACAGTCAGATGCTTTCACCCTAATGGTACCATAAAGACAGTCAGATGCTTTCACTCTATTGGTACCATAAAGACAGTCAGATGCTTTCACCCTATTGGTACCATAAAGACAGTCAGATGCTTTCACTCTATTGGTACCATAAAGAGTCAGATGCTTTCACTCTATTGGTACCATAAAGACAGTCAGATGCTTTTACCCTATTGGTACCATAAAGACAGTCAGATGCTTTCACCCTATTGGTACCATAAAGACAGTCAGATGCTTTCACTCTATTGGTACCATAAAGACAGTCAGATGCTTCGGACTATATAATGACAAGTCTTGGACAAAACTGCCTTTTAATGTTTTTCATGAGATTCTTGTAACGATCAATTATTTTGAAATCTGATAGAGGATTTACAAATGCAATGATATGCTATTCAAAGTTCAGTATCTAAAGGACATTCAGGATGAACAGTCCACACAGTAATGATAAATTTTTTAAAGATGGCAATTTTGTCCTATCACTCATTCAAGGTCCAATATCTATAGCACATTTAGGACCAACTACAGATCATATTCAGAGTTCGACATTAATGCTTGTCCGCTTGTCCAGTACCAGTGAAATTTTTTCACGGATAAGTGAATCTTGCTAAGCACTTGTCTGATGGACAAGTGATTTTTCTGTAAAGAAGTTTTAAAACTGAAAAAAGAAACTGAGTTGTAATCTTTTTTATCGAAATTTAAAGTCGAAAGCAGTGAGAGAACAACGATCAGGAAGTTTATTCTCAAAGCGAGGTCGGCAACTTTAAAATCGGGATTGAAGTTCACTTGTTGGACAATTTGAGTGTTAATTTTCTGTTATTTTCTAATTTTGCAATTGGTAAATACCCTTTTACCCTTATCAGCTTTGTATATTCGTTAATAAAATACCTTAACACAATGAGTATATTGTTTAAATTTTATTTTATTTATTACAGTAATTATAGAAATTCAGTATTGACTAATTGTCGGACAAGTAAAAATTATATTCGGACAAGCAAATTTCATGACTGGACAAGTACGTAAAATGTTAATGTCCAGCCCTGATGTCTTATCACCCATTGAAGGTCCATTATCTATAGCATTCTGGACCTTCTGCATATTCTACCACCCATTAAGGTCCAATACATATCAGACATTCAGGACTAGCTACAGATCATATCCTATTACTAATTCAAGGTCCAATATCTATTGCACATTTAGGACCAACTACAGATCATGTCTTATCGCCCAAAGTTCAATATCTAAAGGGCATTCAGGATCAACAGTCCACCGAATAATGATAACAAATTTTTCAAAGTGGCCGCCATGAACACTATTTTCCACAGCAGTCAGGACATACTTTTGTTACGTACTAATTAAAGGTCAAACCTTATCATCCACTCACATGATTGGGACTTACTGTTCAAAAGTAATGACAACAAGATTTTCAAGATGGCTGCCATAGTACCATTTTTAATATTAAATATGTATGACTCTCATTTAGGATCAACTGCAGGTCAAATGCTAGTTTTATATTTATATATATATGCTAGTATGTATTTAGTGATTATCCCTTATCAATATCCCTTTCCATTCTGAAAGAAAGATAACAAAGCTTGTTTATGGACAGCGAAAGCCAAACTACGACATTAGCTTAGTAAAATTTAGGAATAAAACATCATAAATTGCAACCTTGTCCATATATGTATGTCTTTTAACATTGGTAACATTTCAGGTTAACTTTTAATCAGTAATTGCACATAAAAGGTTAATCAACACTATGCAAAGCCACAGAGCAAACATAAAAAATAACTTATAGCAACACAATATGCAGTAGTAATTCCAATACCTTCTTGAAACTTTTATTCAGTCCTGAGTACAGGGACATTTGGCGTTTTCTAGCTGAGAAGGTTTCATTGAGTGAGACTCGTTTGGGTGTCATGGAGAGTTTAGTTGCAGGAGAGATGTCCTCTTGACACGTACTGTTATCTTCACTAGTACTGATCTGACTGGTGTTGGCTGTCTCATTAAAGTCTGGCGGCAAAATCACTGTATCAGCTCTGAGAAAAAACAATGAAAACAATTAAGCAACATAACTGATTAAATATTAGGATTGGTGAGATGGGTCTGTGAAACACAGATGCCCCTAGTCCCTTTTGACATATTTCTGAAAATAAATTTCTTTTGAATGCTTGAGTATACCCTTGTGGGGCTTTTTTTCTTTTAATTTTTTTAAAGGTGCATGTACCTTTTCATTTTAGAATTTTCTTTTCCGTTTGCATAAAGCTAAAAGATCAATGATCAATGTCTGGGAAAATTTTAGACAAATTTTGGGAAAAATCAAGGAAATTTCCATTGGGAAGGGTCCTTACAGTGGACCTAATTTGAAGAAAAAAATCCCACTGTACCCACTAAGGCGAAATAAAATATGTTTCTAGTTACTCAACCGATCTTTTTCTTCGGGCCAACCCTTACATTTTTATAATGAATTTTGCAAAGTTATTTATTTTTCATAAAAATCAACGAAGTAAGAAGTTAAATGATCAAACCACAATGACCTATATATTAGCAGCCAGCTGATTATTCATGATATCACTATATTCTTACATACATGTATATTTCACATGCACTTCAAATCTCATCCTTAAATATGTTATAAATTAATGACTACAAGTCTAACAAAAATCATACAAACATTCATATGAATAATTCATGCTGATAAAGCACACTGGAGATCAAGAATCCGGACTAAACCACATAAACCATTTCAACCAGACAAAAAATGAAAATGAATCATGCCAAAAATGCAATTTGCCGAAATATTGGAGACCTATTGAAATGATCAACTTCCTCGATTCAAATTAACGGATTTCCGTTAAATAGTGGAAATAATTCATTCTCGTCCAATACTGAAATACCCCAAACTACTTAACCAAGTCACTCATGCAGAAAAAGTAGGTCTGTAGCATCTTAACTTTCTTCAATACACAAAACTACAAAACAGGACACAGGCACAAATGGAAACACAGACGTCAGGAGTATAGCATAAGGACACAGGCACAAATGGGAACACAGACGTCAGGAGTATAGCATAAGCTCTTTGTTGAGGCGAGCTCAAAAGTGATAGTCCTAGCTCTGGAGCTTTGCCCCCTAACCCGCCCACCCAATAAGTTTCGGCCGAGAGGAGCATAAAAAACTTCTAATGAAGTAGTTGTTATAATTCATGCAAATCATATCAATATTTATACCAAAGGTTGCATTCTCTATGAATTAATTCTACAATGAATGAAGAAGTGTTTACCATTGATACTCTAAAAATTTATAAAAAATATTATCTTTTCATGATGAATCTTGACCTTTGACCTAACCTAAATATAGAGCTCCTTTTGTTTTCTCGCATTCTTGGTCTACACTGTATATAGCTATGTCATGCAGGAGTTTACTGTATGTGTATTGTGAGTGTTTCTATAGAATTTCATTAAAATCACATGGCTACTGACAAATAATTAGTATGATTATGAGATTTTCAGGAAGAATGATATGCATGTTCAAACCAGTTCATAGAATAATATGTACCTTTGCATTGAAAAACTGTTACTTTCTCTTCTTGCTGATTTCTGTACAGATTCTTTCTCATTCTCCTTTTCTTCAATAGCTTTCCTTTTTGATTGCTGGTAGAAATAAACAAGGTCATGAATAATGCAATATAGAAACCAACAATTACAAAATATGGAGTAGAATGTTTTACGTATGAAAGCAATCTCTTTGTCTTTGAAAGCAAAATGACAGTACAAGTATGTCTCATAAATGAAAACTTGCTGGACTTCAAAAGTAAATTATGATATACATGTGTTGTAACTGAATGTGTTTTAACCCAATAATGAGGTTATTTGAGTTTGGTATATGAAGTGTTTGTATTATTTAGTGCAGATGTACATTTGTCATTTGGAATCTGTACACAAAATTGTGTCAACTTGAATGTATGTTACATCGTCTGCTGCCCAGTCAAAGACTTGATAAGGACAGTTTGTAGTTTCATACTCTGTATCTGTCTTTTTTTAAGGGGGTCTTAAGCTTGTTCTTTGAGGCTTTTTGGTGAGGATGGGATGTCAGAAGTGTTGTCAAGACTGTTGTTTAGTATAAAATACATACAAATGGCTGCCTCCAACAAGCTGAAAGATTGATTGATTGAATGATTATTGTTTTACATCACTTCAACATTATTTCACGTATATGGTGATGCATCTGTCTGACACATTGCATGGAAATTTTATACTTCTGCTACAGACCCATCCAAAACAGTGAGGGATCTTTAACATTCCACACCTACAGAGACACATGATTTTGGTTCTTACTTTCTTATCCACCACAGCACCACACAGGCTTCGCGATTCTCAAGACAATAACAATTCAGAACATATGCCTGATGCAATGCACATAAATTTAGATCTATGCAACAAACCTATCCACATCTATCACGACATAAACCCACCCACATCTATCGTGGCACAAATCCACAGACATCTATCATGACACAAGCACACCCACATCTATCATAACACAAACCTATCCACATCTATCATGACACAAACCCACCCACATCTATCATGACACAAGCCCATCCACATCTATTATGACACAAGCCCACCCAGATCTATCATGACACAAACCCATCCACATCTATCATGACACAAACCTATCCACATCTATCATGACACAAACCCACCCACATCTATCATGACACAAACCCATCTACATCTATCATGACACACATCCACCCACATCTATCATGACACAAGCCCATCCACATCTATCATGACACAAACCCATCCACATCTATCATGATACAAGCCCATCCACATCTATCATGACACAAACCCATCCACATCTATCATGATACAAGCCCATCCACATCTATCATGACACACACCCACCCACATCTATCATGACATAAGCCTATCCACATCTATCATGACACAAACCATCCACATCTATCATGACACAAGCCCATCCACATCTATCAGGACACAAACCCACCAACATCTATCAGAACACAAACCCAACCACATCTGTCATGACACAAGTCCATCCACATCTATCATGACACAAACCCATCCACATCTATCATGACACAAACCCACCCACATCTATCATGACACACACCCATCCACATCTATCATGACACAAGCCCATCCACAACTATCATGACACAAGCCCACCCACATCTATCATGACACAAGCCCATCCACAGCTGTCAAAACACAAACCCACAAACATCTATCATGATACAAACCCACCCACATCTATCATGACACAAGCCCATCCACATCTATAATGACACAAACCTACCCACATCTATCATGACACAAGCCCATCCACATCTATCATAACACAAACCCACCCACATCTATCATGACACAAGCCCATCCACATCTATCATGACACAAACCTACCCACATCTATCATGACACAAACCCACCCACATCTATCATGACACAAGCCCATCCACATCTATCATGACACGAACCCACCCACATCTATCATGACACAAACCCATCCACATCTATCATGACACAAGCCCACCCACATCTATCATGACACAAACCCATCCACATCTATCATGACACACACCCACCCACATCTATCATGACACAAGACCTTGGATTGTGCTGCCTCATTGTAAAGACAGGTCACTGACAAGTCATCAATAAGACTTAAACCTGCAACCTCTCAGGATGGCCACAAATTCTGACAAATGAAATTTCCTGTAAGTTTCCTGATATGTAGGAGTTTTTCCCTGACAAAATACCCACAAAAAATACAGTATATCTTCACTGTGTCTTTGTTCAAACTCGTAATGCTATATCATAAATTTCAATCGTAAAATTACTTTAAACCATCAGAAACAATTGTTTCTAAAAAATTGCTTTTGTCATAGAAGGGATATCGTTCCAAAACATGGACAATAAAAGTAATACTTTCCTTAATTATAATTCAAATCTAGTTTAGAATCAGCATTGAATAAGACTATGTCAATTCTTTTCTTATTATTTATGTTTGCAAACAAAATACTGAAATTGATACAAATTCCCTCTGTACACCAGGTCTTTCAATATGCATGCATTTATAACTGTCAATACCGGATTGACTATGTCCATATGATTCAAGTAACGGGTTTGTATGCAAGCAGGGGATGCTTACTCTTTTTGAGCACCTGGTCCCACTCTTATCTGAGAGTTAACTTGGATTATTTAATGGATGTTTTAGTTTTCTTTTCTCTTGTTTAGTTTGTTTTGTTACTGGTTTTGTATGCCTGGGCTTTTGATTTCGATTTTTGATTTCAAAGTCCCATAACTCCTGAAAAAAATTGCTAAGCAAAGTTGCCTCCCTTCATGCACATCTGCATATGCTGTCTTACCTACCTGTTTGGTGAAATTCTGATGAACAGTTTAGGAGAAGTTGCGATGACAAGTTTCAGCCATATGCAATGCACATTTTCTAATTTCAAAGTCCCATAACTCCTGAAAAAAATTTCTGAGCAGAATTGCCTCCTTCCATGCACATCTACATATGCTGTCCTACCTACATGTGAAGTTTGCTGAAAATCTGAAGAACGGTTTGGGAGGAGTTGCGATGACAAGGTTTCGGAATGACAGAATGACGGAATGACAGGGTGCCTTACTATATGCCCCCGGCCATATATGGCGAGGGCATAAAAACCAGTCAATGAAGATTTGCACTTCCAAAAGTCTACATTCTCAGTACCTCAAATTTTCTGATTTTCTCCACACTGATATTGTGACAATTGCTTAATGATTTCTTTTTTCTTTTCATTATATAGTAGATCTTTTAGCTTACACTCACAAGTGTACTGACCTGTCGGAGTTTCCTAGAGGAGCTCAGAGAACTGACAATAGAATTATACACATTGTCAGTCCTTACTCGCTTGCCAGACTGGTCATTGGATTCAGCATCTGCTAAGTTTGACATGTGAGCTGTGCGTTTAAGGGATGGACTGTCAGTTGATGACTTTAATGTAGGGGTCTGAAGACGAGGGATGGTGTAGCCTTTAGTGGACAGGTCAGGTAGGTCATCTGGTAGTGGTGGTAGGGAAGATGTAGAGGCATTGGACTGTTGGCTCTCCTGACGCCTACCAAGAAGATAAGTTTATATCACTATTTAATCATTTAAATCCTGAACACAAAACTTTTATTATACCAATGTTAAAATATGAGGGAATAATAAATAAAAAAAACAATCCACCATAATACTGCCAACGTTTCTGCATCCAAAAATCAAACATAAATCAATACCTATGTCTAGATGCAAAGAATTGGACCTACTGATCTTGAGAGCTGAACAACTCAATTACTGAAACACACCTGACAATAAACAGTAAATAAATGTTGACGGGGACGGTGGTCAATAGATGACCTATTGCCTGAAATCCCAGACAACAACTGTTTTGTTATACCCCACATAATGGAATTTAAATGCACTACATTTAATATTAATGTGATACTTTGATTTTCAATTTACATTCATTACAGTATTTCATGGAGACTAACACTGGAACCGGAACACCTGAAGATGCCGCCAAACTTTAGAGTATTTGTCTAGAATTAGCTTTATTCAACAAACAAGAGAGAAAGTCAGAATTCTTTTTTTCTTTAAAGTAATATTTTATATCTTGTTTAGGCATAAAATGCACAAATAATTTTTTGTCGCTGGTGAGACTTGAACCACTTCTCTTCAGCTTGCCAGAACTGGCCTATATAAAAAGGAGAAAACATATCAAAGAAAAAAAACAAACCTATAAACAGACATTTCCTGATAAAAGCTGGCAAGTAAATGTAAAATTAAATGACAACTTTTTTTGCCTCCTGCAGAATTTGATCTGCTAAACTTCTGTATTCTAGAACTGGCCTATATCAAATTTAGGGAAAAATTATTATAAATCCAGAAAACAAAATTTTCCTGTGACACTTTCATATAACCACTGAAATAGATATTTCTAAATAAATACTAGCAAATAAATGCTTTATTGCTTCTATCCAAGAAATCAATAAAATGACACAAAAATGTGTGGAAAATGACTAAGTCCAAAAAGATGTCAATGTCAAAAATTTGATTTCAAAAGGGACCACAAATTACAACACGTCTTAAGCAGCACAAATTACAACACTTCTTAAGACACCCTTGTAGATCACTGATACATTTGGTTAGATAATTATGCAGCCAGTCTGAACTTGCTTGATCATAGGGATATCTTTTCCAAATAAGATCTTTAATTTCTAATAGTTGTCGTTTTATCTGAAACCACAATATTCTCATTTTACCACTTGCGTTTACCGATCTCGCAGAATGCAACTTTGCATTCATGACACTTTAGCAGCTGACACATTTTTGTAAAGGAAAATACGATTTAACCTCGTCATGAAAGCAAAGTCATGTTCGGGGAGATCTCCAACGTCATACTCTATACACAAATGACGAAATGGACAATCTTGTTGCATTTTTAGATAAAACGGCAGCTAGTAGAAGTTATAAGATCTTATTTGGAAAACATATTGCTATGATCGAGTAAGTTAAATGTTCATTTATAGGATTATAGGTTGCAAGTTTGCTGGACTAGCGTTAATTTGTCGTCTGAGGCTTGTACATCACGATACCGGTTGGTATCGCTAAAATTCCAACTCTTGATGGAGAAAGTCTCTCTGATCCTCTCCCACAAACTGCTGATATCAAAAGTGGGAGAAGGCCAGGGAATCTAGGACTAACTGGCACTGTGATGTCTTTTTAAGAGTTCCTTGGACTGCTAAATAGCAACAGTTCATTATTGGACTCTTTTTCTGTATTATTTATATTTTAGAAACTATTTTATGGACAAATAACATTGTTAAATAATCAGACTGTTAAATAAAACATGAAAACCCCTTCTATAACAGACATTCAAAAAGACAAAACCATTTACATTAAACCTAAAGAAAATATACCTTCTTTTGGCAGTTTGTGATGCCATTTCAGGGTATGGTAATTCTGTTCCATCTAGTGCTCTCTTCCTACTGAAATAAACATTACATACATTATAGACATGCTATTCAAAATCCAGATATTTAAAGCTGAATGTCTTTATAGTTTACTAAACAGAGAAGAGACAATTACTCTCACATCTGTGATTGAATTACATTTTTCTTATACCTTAACATTTTGAATATGTCTATCAATTATTTTTATACATTTATTCAAAGTTTTTTTCTAAAGAGTTATCCTATTACAGGCATGACGAAAAAACGGTCGCTCACATGCTCAAGGTGACAAGAAATGTTTGAGGTGTCAAGTGTAATGTATCGCCCAAGTGGCGAGTATAAATAAATCACAAATATAATCAGATTCTTCATTCCACCAATTAAGAATGACCTTATCTTTCATTAGTTTTAATGGTATATAAAGTTTTGTTTGTTCCAGATTTTAAAATATAGAGATCGAGAATTAAAAGATCTTGACAATGAACTAACCAATGAAAACACGTAATAGCATGTTAACCTTGAACCCTGCGAAATTTTGACAAATTATTAAACAAAAGTAAAAGTTAGACAAAGTGGTGAGAATGTTTGATTTTGTTTACTATACATTTTGTTTACTATACATTTTGTTTACAATACATTTTGTTTACTATACATTTTGTTCACTATACATTTTGTTTACTATACATTTTGTTCACTATACATTTTGTTCACTATACATTTTGTTTACTATATACTTTGTTCACAATACATTTTGTTCTCTATACATTTTGTTTACTATACATTTTGTTCACTATACATTTTGTTTACTATACATTTTGTGATTTTCTTTGTGCCATTTCTGATATTCAAGTAATGTTCATATTCATTACTTCATAAATTTAGTATAATTCTAGACTATTCAGTGTGTCAACATGTTTTTTGAGGTTATATTGTGAGCTAAAGAAAATTCTTGTGGGCTGTTTGATTTCAAAATGTACCAGCCTACTAGGCGAGACTAGTCAAATTTTCCTAGTTTAGTCAATTCTGCTGTTACATGACATGTTTACCTCTTTTCCTTCAAAGCAGTCACCACAGCTTGGGTATCAGGAGTCACATGTTTCTCCTTATTAATGTTTTCCTTTACTTGAAATAACCTGAAATTATGAATAAGTATTTGGAATTTACTACATATCTTATTACTGAAAGTATGTCTTCAAAACAAGCAGAATTCAGATAGCATGATAGCCAGTAAATGCTCTATTTACAAGAATACAATGCTCTGATACTGTACAAGTAAGCATGCTCACTCTGAATTTTAGGAACATTAACGATATGCTATGATATGGTATGAACCATTCAGTTCTGATCACAATACAGAAAATATATTGTGACAGTATGTGCATGGTACAGATCTGTCTTTCACAGAAAAAGACTTTTCATAAATTTTAATCCTCCTTGTAAAAATACACAACAATGATTGCCTTTCACAGAAAAAGACTTTTCATAAATTTTATCCCTCCTTGTAAAAATACACAACAATGATTGCTTCAAGCAAGTTGAATGATTAATTGAATGATTATTGCTTTAAGTCACTTTGCCTTTATTTTATGTATATATTGACAGCATCTGCCTGATGCATTGCATAGAAATTTATACATTTGCAACGAACTCTCCTGAACCTGTGAGAGATCTTTTTTGTGCCACACATACCGTGACACGGGACCTCAGTTTCACTGTCCCATCTGAAAGACAGGACACCAGTGTGCCAACTATGGGAGTCGAATCCAGGACCTCCAGGTCCGAGTTCAGATGGTACACTAGTGACAGGGTATGTGCAGATATCTGAAAACCATGTTAATGTTTCTAATCAATGTATGTTCACATATTCATATACATACATACACACACAATGTGTGGATGATGTCACAGTCTACACTGCTCTTTGTACATACCCAAAGAGACTGTAAAGCCTTTATGGGTAAAACTCAGGGAACGATACAAGTTTAGGCTCTTTTGTATCAATTCTACATAATTTTGCTCATAAATATGATCGGAAATACGCAAAACATGTATTCAAATTTGATATCTTTGAATGAAAAAATATTCTAATGATTATATTTTACCAAACTTGCTCTAAGAATATGCATTGCTTTTATGATAAAGTTCAATGATTTATGCCAAATGTTCCGAATACCTGTTGTCAAATATGCAGACGTCTGAGAATGTGCAATCATTATTAGTAGATATACTATTACTAGCGTCATTTACTTTGTCATATGCGTTGACCATTTAATCCCAAAAGTACTAAAGACTACAGGCAATGTAAAGAGAACTCCAAATCCCGAAAAATCAACAACGAACTTGTCAAATGTATTGATTCTTTTAAAATGTATTCAAGCATTTTGAATCGAGGATACATAAATATCAAAATTATCACTGACAGCCCTAATATCAAAATGATGAGTTGTGAACTTGTAGAGCTCTATTACTGGCCCTTTCTATCTTTGCTGGGCCAACAACACAATAGAAAGGGCAATTAAGAGTTATTCATTTGCAACTAAGATTTGTCTGCGCATGAACAGTTTCAGAGAAAATGTTCCTTACGTTTTAGCACATTATATGATTATTAAATAAGAAAACATACTGTCATAAAAAAGATATATAAAGCTTTCAAAGTTTAACATAAATTCAATATTCAATATATTAAAAAATGAATCCAATAATTTCATGTATCTTATTTAGATGAAAGTTAAAAACTAATTTTGATTTAATTTCCCACCCTAATATACTGATTAACCACATGTCAACAAAGCCACCATAAATATAAGGAGCTTATCATTGTATCAACCACATGTCAACAAAGCCACCATAAACATAAAGAGTTTGTCACTGTATTAACCACATGTCAACATAGCCACCATAAATATAAGGAGTTTGTCACTGTTTCAACCACATGTCAACAAAGCCACCATAAACATAAAGAGCTTGTCACTGTATTTACCACATGTCAACAAGGCCACCATAAACATAAAGAGCTTGTCACTGTATTTACCACATGTCAGCAAAGCTACCATAAATATAAAGAGCTTGTCACTGTTTCAACCACATGTCAACAAAGCCACCATAAACATAAAGAGCTTGTCACTGTATTTACCACATGTCAACAAGGCCACCATAAACATAAAGAGATTGTCACTGTGTCAACCACATGTCAACAAAGCCACCATAAATATAAGGAGCTTGTCACTGTATTTACCACACGTCAAAAAAGCCACCATAAATATAAGTACCTTGTCACTGTATCAACCACATATCAACAAAGCCACCATAAACAAAGAGTTTGTCACTGTGTCAACCACATGTCAACAAAGCCACCATAAACATAAAGAGCTTGTCACTGTATTTACCACATGTCAATAAAGCCACCATAAATATAAGGAGCTTGTCACTGTATTTACCACATGTCAAAAAAGCCACCATAAATATAAGGAGCTTGTCACTGTATTTACCACACGTCAAAAAAGCCACCATAAATATAAGTACCTTGTCACTGTATCAACCACATATCAACAAAGCCACCATAAACATAAAGAGTTTGTCACTGTGTCAACCACATGTCAACAAAGCCACCATAAATATAAAGAGCTTGTCACTGTATTTACCACATGTCAACAAAGCCACCATAAATATAAAGACCTTATCACTGTATTTACCACATGTCAACAAAGCCACCATAAACATAAAGACCTTATCACTGTATTTACCACATGTCAACAAAGCCACCATAAACATAAAGAGCTTGTCACTGTATCAACCACATATCAACAAGGCCACCATAGACATAAAGAGATTGTCACTGTGTCAACCACATGTCAACAAAGCCACCATAAATATAAGGAGCTTGTCACTGTATTTACCACATGTCAACAAAGCCACCATAAATATAAGTACCTTGTCACTGTATCAACCACATATCAACAAAGCCACCATAAACATAAAGAGCTTGTCACTGTGTCAACCACATGTCAACAAAGCCACCATAAATATAAAGAGCTTTTCACTGTATTTACCACATGTCAACAAAGCCACCATAAATATAAGGAGCTTGTCACTGTATTTACCACATGTCAATAAAGCCACCATAAATATAAGGAGCTTGTCACTGTATTTACCACATGTCAAAAAAGCCACCATAAATATAAGGAGCTTGTCACTGTATTTACCACATATCAACAAAGCCACCATAAACATAAAGAGATTGTCACTGTGTCAACCACATGTCAACAAAGCCACCATAAATATAAGGAGCTTGTCACTGTATTTACCACATGTCGACAAAGCCACCATAAATATAAGGAGCTTCTCACTGTATTTACCACATGTCAGCAAAGCCACCATAAAGATAAGGAGCTTGTCACTGTATTTACCAAAAGTCAACAAAGCCACCATAAACATAAAGACCTTGTCACTGTATTAAACACATGTCAACAAAGCCACCATAAACATAAGGAGCTTGCCACTATATTAACCAATGTCAACAAAGTCACTATAAACATAAACAGCTTGTCACTGTATTTACCACATGTCAACAAAGCCACCATAAACATAAGGACCTTGTCACTGTATTTACCACATGTCAACAAAGCCACCATAAACATAAGGAGCTTGTCACTGTATTAACCACATGTCAACAAAGCCACCATAAACATAAGGACCTTGTCACTGTATTTACCACATGTCAACAAAGCCACCATAAACATAAGGAGCTTGTCACTGTATTTACCTTGGACTCATCACTTGGTGAGGATCTGGAGGAGCAATTCTCACAGTGTTTGGACTGCGGATAGAGGAGAAACTGTTATCTAGCTTGTGCTTTTCTTTACGACCAAGTCTAACAGTTGGTACGAAGCCTGGGTGCGATTGACCTGGAAAGAGGGCCTGTGACTCTTCTCTCACTGTGATGGGACTGAAATTGAGAAAGTCAGAAACACATACTAAAGCTTTAAATAATGAGACAAGAATGAAGTCAGAGTTCTTTAAATCTTTAGACCCTGTCGTCAAAACCAATTAAATTCAAGAATGTCCAATATGATTGTGTATTATGCCGGTCATTGTGACCAGCAAATTCTTCAGTTCCATATTGCAATTTTGAAATTCTGATCCAGAGAAAAACTCTGTAAAATGTTTAATTTTTATCAATGCCTAATCAACTGCTGATGTTTAAATCATACACTTCAGAGAACAGCTTTTGTCCAGTTGTCATATCATTGCTGCGATGTTTTTTATTATTGTTTTTGTCCTGTCTGTCTGTCTGTTTGTTTGTCTGTTGTCAACTTTAATCTTGGCCATATCTTTTGAACCCTGAAGGATAGAGACTTTATGTTTCACATGTGTACTAAACTAATGAAACCATTTCAAATGACACCAAGGTCGATTACCTTTTGACCTTGACAATTACCTTCATGCTAAAAATAACTTTTGATTTTGTTGCCAGCGGGGGCATTAGTGTTTCACAATCACAGCTTGTTTCTTTTAGTTTTAGCTAATAACCCAAGTGATCTTTACTCTTTAAGTCTAACTGACCTATTGTTAATGCATAATTACTGCAAATCACCGCAGCACCGATAGCAGTGAATCACCACAGCAATACTACAATCCACAATCCAAAAAAAAGGGAAGCGTTTGAAAAAAAATTGTCCGACACAGAATTTCAAATCAGAATAGAGGGACAGGATTGTTTAAAACATGTTCAAAATACTGGCATGACATGTGCGTTTACATTGAAACCAGTACCAGAAAATTCAGCCCAAAACAATATTTCCTTTCAGGTTCTAAAATCTAACATTTTTCTTCCATCAGTACAGGCAGTAAACATGATTAAATCATGCATCCATCCCCCGTAGCACTGCAATAAAAAGCAATTTGTTGAACAAAAATTGTAGTTACACTATACGAGTGTTATAAAACAATTCGAAATAAAATTTTGTCATATACATGCCTGCATTAAAATGAACAGACCCATAACAAAGTTATTTTGTTTGTGTAAGAAAAAAAAAAAAAAAATAAGTGTAAGTACAGCATCCATTGTACATTTGAGCTATTCTTCTGTAAACCATTATTCTACTCCTTTTTAACATCGAAATTCTTTCAGACTGATTAGTTTCTGTGCGGACTAACAAATTTGTGGCAAATGTTAGACCGAATGACTGACAACCGAAAAAAGATTCCAAGAACTCTGTGAAATGTTTCCAAAGAACAAGTGTTGCTTGCAAAGTGATTTCAAACAAAGGTGAGACAGACAGATAAGCACACACATACACCAACAGACTGATCCTGTGTGACAAGGTTAGAAACTGGCATAAGTCAGGAATAGACTTTACACAGTTCTACAAATTATGATTGTCATGTGCTGAATAAGACGTGAAGGAACTTCAGATGGATATAATTGATAATACAGGGATGGAAACTCGGGAAAATATCTAAGAAGCCAAACGGGCTCATGAAAGTGAAAATCTAGGAGCCCAGATTAAAAGTAATGGGCCTGTTATAGAATTGACATAAATCAGAAACTAATTTCTAAAACTTTGAATGCCTTTATTACAAACAATGTAGTAAGTTTATCTGGTGACAATATGTATTGAAAATAGGTCTACTCTATTTCCAATTCCATTTTTGATTCCTTTTCAAATACAATCAATCTCTCAAATACCCCTTCTACATCTGACATTTCACCATCCGAATCTGAATCATCCATTCTCTCATTCTCTGACTCATCTCTTCCATCTCTTCTGCCATTCCCTGACTCAATACTACTTTCACACACTGTTTCATTCTCTCTTTCACCCTCTGAGACTTCTCTCTCCCCTCCTTCATTTTTGTTTACAGAGTGCCCACTCAAACTCATCTTTCTGACATTCCGATCACTACTCCTCTCCATGTAGTAAGGCCTCCTGCTCCCGGTACCATTCCAATAATGTATTGCGTCTGTGGGATCAAAATTTTGAATTGATTGTCCCTCAAGCTTTATTTTTCGTACTCTCTATCATAGTCTTTTTTGCGACCTTGTTTGTTTGTGTTTTTATAGCCATTCAGTGTGGCGTACCAGGGTGCCGCCATTTTAGTTTACAAACACAACCATGGCCTATAAGGGGATACTACTTATTGATAGAATAGACTTCCAATCGAGCACTGGAAAGCCCATTGAAGTCAATCATTCAATTGACTCAAGACGAGGCAAAATCAGAGTCAGCTGAGAGCCCGCGAGCCAATTCGCCAAACGGGCTAATTCGTACGCAAAAACCATTCGCCCGATTACAATTTTGGTCTCCTCGGGCGAACAGGCAATCGTAAGTTTCCATCCCTGTAATAATTATAAAAATTACACTACAGGATAACCTTAAAGTTACTAAAGTGTTACATGATTCCAAATCAAGTAACATACAGTACAGTCTAGGTGGAACTTAATTTGCCCACTGGTCACAGTGGGCATTTTCAGAGTGGGCATTATTGTAAGAGCCAGTTGGACATGCAGGTAAGTGGACAGCTTGATAACTCAGGTAAATGTCCACTCCTAATGCCCACTGAAATTTCAGGTGGACTGCTGTGGACAGTGGGCATTCAAAGTTCCACCCGGACTGTACTGTATGTAACAATTACCGTATTTACTCGAATATAATACACACTTTTTTTTTGCCAATTTGACCCCTCATTTTTTTCACTGCATATTATACATAGGGTTAGAAATCTGGAGCTTTTTTCCACAATTTTAAGCTTCAGTGGCGGGTTTAAATGGGTGCGTGTGTCCGTTAAAGTATCTAAAGCCATCAATCAAACCCACGAAGTTAGAGATATATCTATTGTCTGTATACTGTCTGCTTCCTGTAGTAAATGCCCAAGGCGATAAAAGGAGTAATGTCTACAGTGTGGCATTTAATGAATACTATAGAATACTTGCACTGTGTAGTTTAGCAATAGTTTCTGAATAGCAGAACACTCATTCATTCATTCTTTATATATTTTGTCTTCACAAACATCTGCGATCTCCGCGTAAAGTACACGTAGTATAGTAGACACGCACGTTCATTCTAACAAGAGAGAAAAAATGAAGCGATCGTTTGGGACCAGGGTACTAGTTAAGACATTTTAAGTCTATGCCAGTTTGATTAAATCAAATTAAATTAAATAACCGTCCTAAGTCGGTATCGTAATTGCACTACAATCAAATATTTTTGTAATGTGTTATATGTTCTAGTATATTATTTATATTCATGTATTGTAAAGCTCCATGGTGACTTCTGCCACATAACTGAGCCAGTTACTCCTCTTTTTTCTTCTATGAAATGAAAGAGAGAAAATCGTTGATATCACACGATGAATAAAGGCAGGTCGTTCTGTGCCGCTTTTGATAATAATACATGTTATGCGATTACACTGTAAAAGGTATACAGCAAAGCAAATTCAGCTCGCTGTCTTGTAGTTTCAACAGGAAATTGACATCTTGTTTTGCATTTTTCTACTGCGTATCATGCACGGAGTTAGACGTTTTTTCATGATTTTCGAGGTCATTCTTTGGGGTGCGTATAATACTCGGGTGCGTATTATATTCGAGATAATAAGGTAAAAAAATTTAAATGGTGTGTTTATGTGCAGAACCAAAGGTGTACACATTTACAAGAAAATGCAAAAACATCACATAAGTGCTCCCTGATAAGGCAAAATAAAATAAAAAAAATGTTTACTGTTACAAGTTGAAAAAGAATTGGCTAAGGTAGATTGGATATTTTTTTTCTATTTTTCCTATTTGATTTTTTTTCTCAGAAAACAATGTGTTGCCTCAACATTTCTTTTCTTCTCAGACTCTTGAGTAAATTTTCACGTTTGATGACAACATTTATGAATACCAAAGAAAGTGTGCTGCTTGGGGCTGTCATGACTTTCTCACCTCTTTTCTTCACTTACAATAAAGGTCAATGAAGAGTCTTAAACTATCATCCTTACTCTAAGTGTTAAGATGACTACTGGGTAATTTACTATGATGGGAAACTATTTTCAAAAAGGAAACAGACCTTTCATATCCAGATCCGCATTACACTAAAAATCATCAAAACAGATTAGGGTTGTGGCAATTTATCAAGGTCAGTCAGGGTATATGTAACCACAAACAAACATATTTTTTTTATTTGGCCTTATACTTCCAAATACTCTTATCTTTGCATACTGAATACTTAGATCCTCCATTGAATATAAATATCACCTTTTGGGAATATCATCTAGTCCTAATGCTCTTTTGACTGTGGGAAGAAAACGACCACTAAGCAGTGGACCTGCAGCTCTTGTAATATTCCCTGTATTCACTTTTCTTTGGATTCCTCGTGGCGATGATACATTCGCTTGATGATAGCCACTGGGTGATAAGAGGTGACTAGAGAATGACCGACTCCTTGACACGCCAACTTTAGACTTCACGGTCTGTGGTGACCCAGACGATCTTTAAACAAGAAATAATAATGTCAGCACAAAAATACATCTGCATGGGATATCTTTACAAATCCTGATTCTTATTTAAATCAGGACTTTTTTTCCTTTTTACAGATGATAAATTTGGATCAATCAAGTAATGATATGAGATATATTTACAATGGTCTATAGAATGTGCCTAGAATTCCTAAACATGTAGTAAATCCTCTGTCACCTATAACATTTGAACATACATGCACCATTTGAAGGTACCGGTATGAGGAGGAAGGGGAAATTTTCTACAAGATAAAGGAAGGAAACCAGGGAGTACCCCCGTAGGTATGAAGGTGAAAAGTGTCAGTCTGAAGGTTTTGACCGACAAAATTTTTTTCGTACTGACAAAATCCTGATATTGCTTCTATCCATGTTTATTCCATTGTCCTGAATGACAAAATTTTCAAATTCACTGAAAATGACTGACACATTTGAAAATTTTTCAACACCTCTGATCACAGCTGAATTTTAAAAATCTATTAGTCCGAAATTCTCTGCCCTTTTCCCACTTTTGATATTGATGGTTTGTGGAAGAGGGTCAGAGAGAACTTGTTCATCAAAAGTTGGAATTTTAGCGATACAGCCAGTATCGGAATGTGCAAGCCTCTGGCGACAAAATAAACGTTTGCCCAGCGAACTTGCAACCTACATGTATAATCCAATAAATGAACATTTAACTCACTTGATCATAGCAAAATTTTTTCTAAACAAGATCTATAACTTCTACTAGTTGCTATTTTATCTGAAAACACAATGTCAAGATTCTCCATTTTGTGTATAGAGTATGACGTCAGATTTTGCAGCACGTGACTTTGCATTTGTGAAGAGGGCACATTGTGTTTTTCTTTACAAAAATGTGTCAGCTGCTGAAGTGTCGTGAATACAAAGTCGCGTTCTGCGAGATCTGACGTCATACATGTACTTTATATATAAATGGCGTAATGTCAAGATTCTCCATTTTGTGTATAGAGTATGACGTCAGATTTTGCAGCACGTGACTTTGCATTTGTGACGAGGGCGCATTGTGTTTTTCTTTACAAAAATGTGTCAGCTGCTGAAGTGTCGTGAATACAAAGTCGCGTTCTGCGAGATCTGACGTCATACATGTACTTTATATATTAATGGCGTAATGAGAATATTGTTGTGTTTTCAGATAAAATGGCAGCTAGCAGAAGTTAAAGATTTTATTTGGAAAAGATATCACTATAATAGTAAGTTAAATGTTCATTTATTGGATTATAGATTGCAAATTCCCTGTGCAAATTTTTATTTGTCACCAGAGGCTTGTACATCTGGAGACCAGCTGGTATCGCTAAAACTCAAACTTTTGATGAACAGTCTCTATGACCCTCTCCCACAAACTGCTGATATCAAAAGTGGAAGAAGGGCAGAGAATCTCGGACTAATAATCTATGTCATACAAACATGTGGCTTCAATTATCTCCCTATAGCTGATGGAAGCCAAACATTTGTATGATAGAGACATACAATCTAATGATCACTAGTGGTTTCGTTCCTTTGTCCAAAACAGTACAATCCCGAGATTTATCCCCCAACAAATATGATGCAAATCAGGTCATGTGTGAATGAAAACATTAGCATAGATCCGCAGGTTAGTGTCATAGGCTTTTATCTTGACTGCCACATGAAGTATAATGCTCAGCTTTTGAGTACCGTATATATTCGCATACAAGTTGGTTTTTTGGGAGTAAAAAATTGTGGTCGAAAAGCACTTACGACTTATATGCGAAGTACTGACGGAGAGAAAAACTTGGACTGAAGCCAAACTTTCCCGTTTATTATCAGATAATGAAGACATAAGACATGATAGATAACGTAGGTGAAATTCCAGGTCAATACTGCTTTAAAATACGATTTTATGACAATAAAATGTATATTTTGTGACCAACAGATTCTGTACTTAGTCGTAATATATCGCTTATTTGTTGTTGAAATATCTATTACAAAAGGTAAAACAATGCCGCTACAGTACGTCTACAGGTTTAGTGCGCCGTGATGTGATGGCCATTGATTAAATAACGAGCCGGCGTATACATGACACTAGAAGTATGTTAATGATACTGGTAGGTTTGTCTGTATGCCCCTCTATTGAATATGTCAATTAAATTCCCGTTGTGTGATTACGCACGATCATCAGAGTGGAAAAATTCTCCCAAGCCTTTGTATACATTTCTATGAATGAATGTCGGTTAACACGGTCAAGCTAAAAACAGCCCGGGGAAAGAATAGTACGCCGGGGATTTGTGTGTAGGTTTTAATGGGTATATATGACTTTATTTATTGATTTAACATTGTTTGTATCTTATTAGGTATGAATTTTAAGAATATTTGTATGTTTAATCCTGACTTTCCAAACCAAAAATAAACATACTCGTGAATGAATTCATGATGTTATAGGTTAATTTTGGGGGGAATAAAAATAGATTTTTAAAAATATGAAAATGAACAATTTAAAAAATAAATAATGCAATATAAATTATATAAATATGTTTCATTGACTTCATAATCGGCTGCATACAATTGCAGTTGTGCGGAAGGGCGTCCCTTCCTCCTCCCGGCCGCAATGACCAAAAAATTACATAAAACCTTGTTTGGACAAATTTGTCAAAATCGGCAAATTTCGCTCCTCATCCCTGGCAAAAGTGGCGCTAGATCCGCTAGTGGTATATAGCGTAAAATCAATCAGTTGAAATAAATTATTTTGAACACCCCACTCCCTTCTCTTTCTCGTTAAAATTATGTTTTAGTCATACATGTATGTGTCCATTTACTGGAACTCTTCCCCTTCATAAGCAAGTTGGACAAAAATGGAGGGAACCCCCATCTTCCTTTAAATACCTGCTGTCAGTCCCGGAATTGAAATGAACATTAGTTCTCTGTGAATAACCAACAAGCATAATTATTGAATTATTCGTTATGCATCAGATGAATATTCATATGCAAACTTGACACTAAATTTAAAGTTGAGTATTCATCACATAGTATAAAATGCACGACCAAAGTACACCTTTGGTGTAAGAATCGAACATGACCAATAATACTAGCCAGACAACTTCAATTTTTTTAAAAAAATTTCTCACTTGATATATGTTCCGACGACCCCTACAATTATTTTAAACAGAATTTTACTACAACAGAATGGAGAAAAAGTTATACATTTCTTTGATAAACATGTATCTAAAACATTTGAAAGAAAAAGTTTCGCAAAAAATCTTCGGTGTATTACACATAATTTATCTCAAAACTTGGGGAATATTGCTTCGCATAAATATCTCCGATGTATCACATGTACACCTGCCTCATTCAAGATTACCTGTACTTATTGCTAAATTATTTTTAAAAATCCATCTGATGAAAAACCCCGACACCTGCCACAGAAATCGGTATATTTGCGGTATTTCAGATATGTAGACACATTTAACCGATATTGTCGCTCAACATATTAATAAAACACTGAGAACTCTAGATATCCAGTCAACTCCATGTACATATATATTTACATGTTGTTCTACTGGTTCAGTAACAGTTCCCAGACGATTTTGAGGTTTCAGCATAAAAACTTCTGCTACAGTAGAACAAGCGAAAACAGCAAAATGTCCGGGAACTATTACTGTCCGGGAACTGTTACAGTACCATTACACACTTACCGGCATCTACTGGCATATTTTCTACATTTCAAACAACTACAATTTAATTGCTCTACTTGTTAAGTTCATTACGTACAAAATGAAATATATTGTAAAAACCTCAAATCTATTCTCCATAACCAATAACGATTTCAGGAATATATTTGGTTTAGTCATTCGTGATCAAACATGCAAATATTCTTAAATTTCCTTCAAAACAGGATACAAATACTATTAAATCAATAAATAAAGGTATATATATCCATAAAAAATTTGCAAGGTCAAAGGAAAGCCGAAAATACTAGTTAGAGTTACACCACATCTTGAAGTATAACGCTCAACTTTTGAGTACACTTCGTATTGGAAGAAGAAGAAAAGCAACACACAATCCCCCGGGCGCGCCTTTCTTTCCGCAGGCTGCCCCGGGCTGTTTTTAGCATGACCCGGTTAACATGTACAGGCTTTGTTCACTCAAAAATTCCAACCAACTTAAATGCGGGTCAATGGCAAATCCGAGAATTTGAGCTCCAAAACGTATCCCGCAACTTATATGCATGTTGCTTAAATGCGAGTATATAGAGTACACTTCATATTGGAAGAAGAAGAAGTGTGTCTGAACGCAGAGATTGCTAGATCATATATGCACTCGTCTGATACTAACTCTCAAATCATGACAAATGTCAAATACCAGTTTTTGAGGTATTATTTATGCAATAATGGACTCAAACTAGATCATTTCATTTTAAATAAATTCGTCCGTCATCGGGCGTCAAGTACGACTTACCGAAAAGACAACCGGCGCCAGTCGGTTAAAGAATTGTTCATGTTTTTCGTTTTTCCACTGGTTGATGTGTTGAGAAGGCTATGGAATATATCCTTTAATGTTTTAACCGCTATATTATTCTTAGATAAATCAACCGAAGAGTCTGATTTTGTTGGTCTTCCACCATCAGTATCATCACTTTTCAAACTGGCGCGACCAGCGGCACCTAAAGGTTCGAGCACACGTACCAACACCAGTAAAGTGAAAGTGGATAAAATCAGATATAAAACTCCATTGAGATCAAAAGATAAATAAATAAGAATAAGAAATAATGCGTAAATAAAACAAATATTCTTAAAATTTAACATGCTATGAGTGCGTTAAAAATTTCCATGTGTGTATCCATCGAGATTACATTTCCGCTGAGGCAGCAGTGAAGAATTTTGGAAGATTTGATTCGTCAATATTCGTGAAGAATATAACCGCGAATTTCAAACTCGGTTATTATACGGTTCTACCACAGAAAAGAGCTGAGAACAGGATCCGTCACATGTTTTGACAAATTATGCATTATCACTGAAGCAAGATTACCCTCGCTCGTTGAAATAATTCGATAAATCTATATTTTGCATTTATTTACCCAAGTCTCCCTCCCCTTTTTTTGCTTCTCTCACTTTTGACAATAATTTATTATTCAAGTCCTTGTTAGACATTATTTTAGAATAGGACTAGGCTATGACATTTCTTTACAGTGTTGTTCCACTTGATTTCATGCATTCAGACTAGTTGAATAGGTTCATTGCTGTCTGATGTAGCAAGCCAATCAGGAGATCCTTATATATACCCTTACTCATCCTGGGGTCCTGTATACATATAGAAATTTCTTGTTTTTGTTTTTTGTTTGTTTAACTACTACTACTACTAATATAAATATTATTATTATTATTATTATTATTATTATTATTATTATTATTATTATTATTATTATTATTATTATTTGGTCTGGTTTTGGGGATTGGGGATGTTTGGGGTGGGGATGGGAGGGTTGGATTGCTTTGTTTGTTTGTTTTTCTGTTTTGTTTTGTTTTTTGGGGGGGGGGTTGGGGGGGTTGTTTTTGTTTTTGTTTTTTGTTTTTTGGGGGTTTTTTTTAAATTCTTTTTAAGTTTATGAATAACCATGGAAAATATGTCATCTAAATATTTTTGTTAAAAGTTTGACGGCCTATAATATTCACTGTAGGGGCAAGTATTTGATCCTAAAGGGTAACTTTTTATTTATTATATCACTGAGTAACTTAAATTGAAATGATAAATCTGTCTTTCGCCAGGAGGAAAAGAAAATATTCAGTCCTTGGCATTGGCGAAAACGAGGCATTAAATTATACATTTCAAAATCGTCAGTTTGAACTCGCTTCTCTTGTGAGCGATATACAATGTGTATGTTAAGTATACTGTAAGTAATTTTTTGTCTGCCTGTTTGTTTGTTTGTTTGTTGTTGTTGCTGCTGCTGCTGCTGCTGCTGTTGCTGTTAGTTTGGAGAAATTTCTCATCAAACTGAAAATATCCGATTTGTATTGCAGTATTTCGTTTACCATAACTTCCATAATCCAACACGCTGATACATTGTGTATGTTAGTATACGACTATGTTGCAATATCAAGGCATTTATAATAAGATGCACCACGTTCTTTTCAATGGCAATTATGGGTTGAAAATTACAAATGAACAGGTATATACGGGTTGATTTGGTTAAGCAAAAGGCATTGTATACGATATACGTCTTCTGTCCAAACTTGTGTTGACATTTAAAATTCCTGTTTCATCAAAATTCACAAGACCCAGTCTTCCAGAATCAAGAAAAAATACATGGCAAACGTCAAATAGAAAATACCTATCATACGGGACAACATAGAAAATATAGACAATTAACGGACATCACAGCCGCCGGGGGCAGGTTTGGCGTAGTGGTTACCAACCACAGAGACCTCATGGTGAGTAGGCGCTTGGCTTGCGGGGATGACGATCCGAGTTGGATTCCCGGGTTGCGCCACTATGTTTGAGAGGTTGGTTATGAGAGGTTGGTTATCTCGTGCTTACATGTCGTGATATAACTGAAAAATTGTTGAAAGTGACGTAAAGCACTAACCAACCAACCAACCAAAGCAACTAATCAAAGCAATCTGACGACCGTGGTTCGATTCCTGGTTGCGCCACTATGTTCAAGAGGTTGATTACTTCCTTACTTCCTTCTAACATGTCGCGAAATTACTAAAAAATTGTTGAAAGTGACGAAAAACACCAATCAACCAACCAATCACACCCACCGTAATGTTTTATGTTTACTGGAGGTTTTTAACTCGTTGTAGGTGCATTGAGTATTAACGGTATATTAGTATTCCCATATAGTAATTTTTAAAGTAAAAAACCGAGGAGCACCAATGAATGTCCGTAGTATAGAAAATACGAATGGTGTGATATTGTACCACCACAATACAATAAATATCAGAACATGTATATGTGTAAAAATTTAGGGAACCATATGCGCATTTTCTACAAATTCAAAATATGTCTCCTCAGTTATGTTCAAGGCTGGAACAATGGAAATCCAAACTATAGATATTCGAAAAGCGGGAATTATAAAGAATCCGCCAGCAGTGGTAATAATAGATATCATATGGAACATATATACGTGTATTAATTCAATGCACTATATACCCATTTCGGTATAAGAATAACAACAATGAAATATGCAAACGAGGTTTATGGAAAGAAGTGATTTGTATACCCTTGTGATATTAACTTTTTACTTAGGATTTTGCCTCGGAGGGGAATCGAACTCAAAGAACCTTTAGCACAGTTTCGTTTCAGTTGAGACACATGGACACCATACGCAGTTGATAATGGTAAATTATAAGAAGGAAAATCGATGTCGCTCCTTCGCTCTGTAGTGTACCGGTACTTGGTAAGTTTACCGTCTCTATCAATATTTAGTGTACAATATATAGCAGGTAGAAACACAGGAAATGGATTCGGTTGTGTCATTAATTTTGAGTTCGATGGGATATATTGCATGTACGTAATTATCAAAGTTTTCTGTTGCAGTCTATACTTTCCGCTGTCTTTTAGGTTGTATGTATTCTAATTAAAATCCATGGACTTGATAAAAAGCGCATCAAAGAGATTACACAATATCCTATTGCAAGTTAGTCAATTGAAGAGAAAATCGTCACCAAAATAATGAATTACGATTCCACCATTATCGATTTCATTATATGTAATATATCAAAGAAAGGAAAGGATGTATCTGACTCGGTTGTAGTAGCAAAGTCGCCATGGACATCCAGAGAACATCAGAATTAGCATATCAAAATATATCACAAAAATATTTCATTGTAATGCAGTAATAGACTTAGGACAATCCTTTGAAATGACAATCGTCATTCATTTGGTATGGTTAACTGATATACAGGCCCACATTTCCACTCGTTTCAAAATCAGTACAGCCAATGAACACACATTAAAAAATTAAAAAATAATCATCTATATAGAGAAGAAGAACCAACAGGTTACTCATATTGAGAGGTCATAAATTTATGAACATGAGTGTTATTATGGAAAAATATAAATGTCAAAAATGTTAAGTGATGTCAATATGACTCGATCATGCTTTGCCCGTCTGAAAGCGAGTTAAAGTCCCTGATCTGTACCGAGGGGTTCCGAATGAGAGGAGACAAAGTCCAGGATAATATTTCTTAAAATGTTTAGGCAAGGCCCGTCATAAAGTCCCCGCCACCCTGTTCGCCCGAGTCCAACGCTCAAGGAATACTCTGTATAAGGATTTAATGGGTCTAATACAAGACATGGTCTTTGCGATGTTTTCGAGGTCATACTACGATGTCGAACGCGTTAAATGTTTTTTGAATATAAATGAGATGGAATTATCGAAATCGGAACACTCCAAAGTGTGTATATTACATTGCCTTTGGAACGGAATAAGAGATTCTAGTGGACATATATAGCTTAAAATAGTTTTGCCGAATCTAAATAAAAGATCTGAATAAAATCTGTAAATTTTTTCCGACAGTCCTTCGAAAATTATGGTATCTCTAATCCTGAGTCAAATCTGTGAAGGTAATTTGTAGATGGATTTCTTTTTTCTTTTTGTATGAAAATCCAAAACGTTGACACAAGCTCGAACCAACCGAACCAAATGAGAAATAAACATGTATATACCAACTGAATGGATCCGGAGACATCACGATCTAACTATGGTTACAGTAGAGTACGAGATCCAAAGACGCACTTTTATCATAAATATTAGTATGTATGTTGTTATCATTAATTTTGATGTAAATGTCAGAGAAAGTTGTCTTCCTATTAGATATAAATTCAAATTCATGATCCGGCGCCTTAAATTGAGAAAATACTCCAGTCATATTTTCAAATTCTTCTGTTCAACAATTAATTTGTAACGGGGATTTGGCTTTTATTGAATAATACTCTGTTCATTAACAGAATTAGCACGTTCTGGACGATAATTAATTAGAACATTTCACAATGGAATAAATTAAAATGAAATAAAACCGTCTGCCAGCGCTGCGGTATTTACTCCCGGCATGCAAACCGCAAAGTAAACCGTTTTGACCCGTTTCGACCCGCATATAATTCCTGATTAACTCGCACCGATCCTTTCGACCCACATCGAACCGCAGAAGTAAACCTAAAAGAAACCGCTGTGACATCCGGTCCCACCCGCGTTGACCCGTTTCGACCCGCAGCGACCTATAACTACCCGTACTTGCCCTATTATCATTCCCGTGGTCAACTTTTAAATACGCGTACAAAAACCGCATCTAGCCTTTTCTACCCTGCCGGTATGTGAATGACCCTCCATTCCGGGACTAATCCGGCTCATTTTCACCCGGATCAAATCCGATTCGTGACCCGGCTGTATGTGACTGTAGCATTACAACCAACAAAGGAATAATTCAACATACATGTATATGTTAATGGAAACTGCAAACAAGTGTATGATGATTTTCTTTCCATTATGTTCCATTTTTGTTGCAAGTGATTTAATAGGTTTTCTTTTGATCTAAAGAAGAAACACCGACAATATCATACCACTTAAAAAATACATAAAATCTCCATATCCTTAGTGAAAGGGGAATGCAAGTTTATAATCTTACTGTTCTGTCATTTAAGTTCCAAACCAACGAAGCAGAGAGTTTCTATGGCTAGTAATGGTACTGTTTTATCATTAATGTCTGAGCATCCGAAAAAGATGAAAGATGAGTATGGCTGAATACATTTACTGTTCCAGGGATCTAGTGCAATTTCAGATTCCTCTTTCAAGAATACGTATGACACTATACACGATATTGTCCCTTTATTCCCATGGACTATGATATATGGTTTACCCTTCGTTACTTCTTCGTTTTTCACTCTGTATTTACAAAGGATCGGTATGGTTCCTTAATTTCATTGCTATGTCATAAACCTCTGTATTTACGAAAGATAAAACAAGTGTTTATTTGTATTTACTGAGTTTGAAAACTGACATTTATCCATCAAAGCCAATACCTCCGACCTAGTGTACAAACTAAGGAGGGTCAAAGGTTCCGATAATTTCATATCGGCGGATTCTAATTTTTTTCATATCGGCTGACTAACAAGGCGGTGGGGACTCTATGACGCGCCTTGTCCAAGCTTTTTCAGAGGAGACAAGGTCCTGATCCTCGTCCCCTCTGACTGTTAGTCGGGACTCCTTTTGATCAAGGATCTGAACTCGCTTACAGACGGGCAGAGCACGGTTTACTTATGTTGATATCGCCTTTTTTCGTGTATAATATATTGTTATGACCTCTCTTCAGTGCTTTAGCTTTTGTACTGACTTGAAATATATACTTAAAATTTTCCGTCAAGAAATTATGTAACTTATTCTAAAACTAATGGACATCTCCCTCATGCATAGCTCTGTCCTTAGATTGATTCTTTGGTTCACTTTTTCGGTCATTTTTGGTTTCAATACTGCTCTTCAAATATTTATATGAAATGAGAATTCTTACCATTCGGCCACGAGCATCACTGAAGAGACATAAGTTGTCGAAATGCGCATCTGGTGCACAAACTTCAAAGGTATATATATGCTCTATATTTCTTATAACTACTAGGTCAGTGTCACTGCTGGTGGACTGATAGTCCCCAAGGGCATCATAAGTCTAGTTTTCAGTGCTTTTGTACTGACGGTCTACTTTTCAGTGCTTTTGTACTGACTTGAAATATATACTAAAAATTTTCCGTTATGAAATTATGTAAATCATTCTAAAACTAAGGAGCATCTCCCTCATGCATAGCTCTGTCCTTTGATTAATTCTTTGGTTCAATTTATCGGTCATTTTTGGTTTCAATACTGCTCTTAAAATATTTATATGATATGAAAATTCCTACCATTCGGCCAAGAGACATAAGTTTTCGAAATGCGCATCTAGTGCACAAAATTAAAAGGTATATATGCTCTACATTTCTTGAGAAACTTGTTGATCCTTGTTCTCTATATTGAGGATCATTTATAAATTTCTTAAATGTTTTTCGTTTTATTGTGTTGCTTTTGCAGTGAGTGGGAAGGTGGGCGCCCGTAAACCGGTTAACCACACCAATTGAGTGACGTTTGTTACCTCAGTTGACCGTCCTAAGTCGGTATCGTAACCGTATCACAATCGAATGTTTTTGTAATGTCGTTCCGTGTATATTCTACTATTATCATTTTTTGTATGCAGGTCCTTGGTGATTTGTGTCATACAGTTTGTCAGATGTTTTCTGTTTTCTCTTTTACTGAAGACGGATCTGAATTGTTATGTAAATTAACTGTTATGTCATTAGTGTCTATACGTCAGTACTTACAAGGGATCTGAGTAGTTGTGTTACTTTACTGTTACGTCATTACTGGTTGTTCTCCTTTATCTATGAAGGATAGTTGTATAACTTCTCTGTTACGTCATTAGTGTCTGTTCTCCTTTATTTATGAAGGTTCGTTGTATGACTTTACTGTTACGTCATTAGTGTCTGTTCTTCTTTATTTAGGAAGGGCCGTTGTGCAACTTTACTGTTACGTCATTAGTGTCTGTTCTTCTTTATTTAGGAAGGGCCGTTGTGCAACTTTACTGTTACGTCATTAGTGTCTGTTCTTCTTTATTTAGGAAGGGCCGTTGTGTAACTTTACTGTTACGTCATTAGTGTCTGTTCTTCTTTATTTAGGAAGGATCGTTGTGTAACTTTACTGTTATGTCATTAGTGTCTGTTCGCCTTTATTTAGGAAGGATCGCTGTATAACTTTACTGTTACGTCATTAGTGTCTGTTCTTCTTTATTTAGGAAGGATCGCTGTGTAACTTTACTGTTACGTCATTAGTGTCTGTTTTCTTTATTTAGGAAGGATCGCTGTATAACCTTACTGTTATATCATTAGTGTCTGTTCTTCTTTATTTAGGAAGGGCCGTTGTGTAACTTTACTGTTACGTCATTAGTGTCTGTTCTCCTTTATTTATGAAGGATCATTGTGTAACTTTACTGTTATGTCATTAGTGTTTGTTCCCCTTTATTTAGGAAGGATCGCTGTATAACTTTACTGTTACGTCATTAGTGTCTGTTCTTCTTTATTTATGAAGGATCGTTGTATAACTTTACTGTTATGTCATTAGTGTCTATTCGCCTTTATTTAGGAAGGGCCGTTGTGTAGCTTTTCTGTTACGTCATTAGTGTCTGTTCTTCTTTATTTAGGAAGGGCCGTTGTGTAACTTTACTGTTACGTCATTAGTGTCTGGTCTCCTTTATTTAGGAAGGGCCGTTGTGTAGCTTTTCTGTTACGTCATTAGTGTCTGTTCTTCTTTATTTATGAAGATCGTTGTATAACTTTACTGTTATGTCATTAGTGTCTGTTCTTCTTTATTTAGGAAGGGCCGTTGTATAACTTTACTGTTACGTCATTAGTGTCTGTTCGCCTTTATTTAGGAAGGGCCGTTGTGTAGCTTTTCTGTTACGTCATTAGTGTCTGTTCTTCTTTATTTATGAAGATCGTTGTATAACTTTTCTGTTACGTCATTAGTGTCTTTTCTTCTTTATTTAGGAAGGGCCGTTGTATAACTTTACTGTTACGTCATTAGTGTCTGTTCGCGTTTATTTATGACGGATCATTGTATAACTCCACTGTTACGTCATTAGTGTCTGTTCGCCTTTATTTAGGAAGGGCCGTTGTGTAGCTTTTCTGTTACGTCATTAGTGTCTGTTCTTCTTTATTTATTAAGGATCGTTGTGTAACTTTACTGTTACGTCATTAGTGTCTGTTCTCCTTTATTTAGGAAGGATCGTTGTGTAACTTTACTGTTACGTCATTAGTGTCTGGTCTCCTTTATTTAGGAAGGGCCGTTGTATAACTTTACTGTTACGTCATTAGTGTCTGTTCGCCTTTATTTAGGAAGGGCCGTTGTGTAGCTTTTCTGTTACGTCATTAGTGTCTGTTCTTCTTTATTTAGGAAGGGCTGTTGTGTAACTTTACTGTTACGTCATTAGTGTCTGGTCTCCTTTATTTAGGAAGGGCCGTTGTGTAGCTTTTCTGTTACGTCATTAGTGTCTGTTCTTCTTTATCTAGGAAGGGCCGTTGTGTAACTTTACTGTTACGTCATTAGTGTCTGGTCTCCTTTATTTATGAAGGATCGTTGTATAACTTTACTGTTATGTCATTAGTGTCTGTTCTTCTTTATTTAGGAAGGGCCGTTGTATAACTTTACTGTTACGTCATTAGTGTCTGTTCGCCTTTATTTAGGAAGGGCCGTTGTGTAGCTTTTCTGTTACGTCATTAGTGTCTGTTCTTCTTTATTTAGGAAGGGCTGTTGTGTAACTTTACTGTTACGTCATTAGTGTCTGGTCTCCTTTATTTAGGAAGGGCCGTTGTGTAGCTTTTCTGTTACGTCATTAGTGTCAGTTCTTCTTTATTTAGGAAGGGCCGTTGTGTAGCTTTTCTGTTACGTCATTAGTGTCTGTTCTTCTTTATTTATGAAGATCGTTGTATAACTTTTCTGTTACGTCATTAGTGTCTTTTCTTCTTTATTTAGGAAGGGCCGTTGTATAACTTTACTGTTACGTCATTAGTGTCTGTTCGCGTTTATTTATGAAGGATCATTGTATAACTCCACTGTTACGTCATTAGTGTCTGTTCGCCTTTATCTAGGAAGGGCCGTTGTTTAGCTTTTCTGTTACGTCATTAGTGTCTGTTCTTCTTTATTTATTAAGGATCGTTGTGTAACTTTACTGTTACGTCATTAGTGTCTGTTCTTCTTTATTTATTAAGGATCGTTGTGTAACTTTACTGTTACGTCATTAGTGTCTGTTCTCCTTTATTTAGGAAGGATCGTTGTGTAACTTTACTGTTACGTCATTAGTGTCTGGTCTCCTTTATTTAGGAAGGGCCGTTGTATAACTTTACTGTTACGTCATTAGTGTCTGTTCGCCTTTATTTAGGAAGGGCCGTTGTGTAGCTTTTCTGTTACGTCATTAGTGTCTGTTCTTCTTTATTTAGGAAGGGCCGTTGTGTAACTTTACTGTTACGTCATTAGTGTCTGGTCTCCTTTATTTAGGAAGGGCCGTTGTGTAGCTTTTCTGTTACGTCATTAGTGTCTGTTCTTCTTTATTTATGAAGATCGTTGTATAACTTTACTGTTATGTCATTAGTGTCTGTTCTTCTTTATTTAGGAAGGGCCGTTGTATAACTTTACTGTTACGTCATTAGTGTCTGTTCGCCTTTATTTAGGAAGGGCCGTTGTGTAGCTTTTCTGTTACGTCATTAGTGTCTGTTCTTCTTTATTTATGAAGATCGTTGTATAACTTTTCTGTTACGTCATTAGTGTCTTTTCTTCTTTATTTAGGAAGGGCCGTTGTATAACTTTACTGTTACGTCATTAGTGTCTGTTCGCGTTTATTTATGACGGATCATTGTATAACTCCACTGTTACGTCATTAGTGTCTGTTCGCCTTTATTTAGGAAGGGCCGTTGTGTAGCTTTTCTGTTACGTCATTAGTGTCTGTTCTTCTTTATTTATTAAGGATCGTTGTGTAACTTTACTGTTACGTCATTAGTGTCTGTTCTCCTTTATTTAGGAAGGATCGTTGTGTAACTTTACTGTTACGTCATTAGTGTCTGGTCTCCTTTATTTAGGAAGGGCCGTTGTATAACTTTACTGTTACGTCATTAGTGTCTGTTCGCCTTTATTTAGGAAGGGCCGTTGTGTAGCTTTTCTGTTACGTCATTAGTGTCTGTTCTTCTTTATTTAGGAAGGGCTGTTGTGTAACTTTACTGTTACGTCATTAGTGTCTGGTCTCCTTTATTTAGGAAGGGCCGTTGTGTAGCTTTTCTGTTACGTCATTAGTGTCTGTTCTTCTTTATCTAGGAAGGGCCGTTGTGTAACTTTACTGTTACGTCATTAGTGTCTGGTCTCCTTTATTTATGAAGGATCGTTGTATAACTTTACTGTTATGTCATTAGTGTCTGTTCTTCTTTATTTAGGAAGGGCCGTTGTATAACTTTACTGTTACGTCATTAGTGTCTGTTCGCCTTTATTTAGGAAGGGCCGTTGTGTAGCTTTTCTGTTACGTCATTAGTGTCTGTTCTTCTTTATTTAGGAAGGGCTGTTGTGTAACTTTACTGTTACGTCATTAGTGTCTGGTCTCCTTTATTTAGGAAGGGCCGTTGTGTAGCTTTTCTGTTACGTCATTAGTGTCAGTTCTTCTTTATTTAGGAAGGGCCGTTGTGTAGCTTTTCTGTTACGTCATTAGTGTCTGTTCTTCTTTATTTATGAAGATCGTTGTATAACTTTTCTGTTACGTCATTAGTGTCTTTTCTTCTTTATTTAGGAAGGGCCGTTGTATAACTTTACTGTTACGTCATTAGTGTCTGTTCGCGTTTATTTATGAAGGATCATTGTATAACTCCACTGTTACGTCATTAGTGTCTGTTCGCCTTTATCTAGGAAGGGCCGTTGTTTAGCTTTTCTGTTACGTCATTAGTGTCTGTTCTTCTTTATTTATTAAGGATCGTTGTGTAACTTTACTGTTACGTCATTAGTGTCTGTTCTTCTTTATTTATTAAGGATCGTTGTGTAACTTTACTGTTACGTCATTAGTGTCTGTTCTCCTTTATTTAGGAAGGATCGTTGTGTAACTTTACTGTTACGTCATTAGTGTCTGGTCTCCTTTATTTAGGAAGGGCCGTTGTATAACTTTACTGTTACGTCATTAGTGTCTGTTCGCCTTTATTTAGGAAGGGCCGTTGTGTAGCTTTTCTGTTACGTCATTAGTGTCTGTTCTTCTTTATTTAGGAAGGGCCGTTGTGTAACTTTACTGTTACGTCATTAGTGTCTGGTCTCCTTTATTTAGGAAGGGCCGTTGTGTAGCTTTTCTGTTACGTCATTAGTGTCTGTTCTTCTTTATTTAGGAAGGGCCGTTGTGTAACTTTACTATTACGTCATTAGTGTCTGTTCGCCTTTATTTATGAAGGATCGTTGTATAACTCCACTGTTACGTCATTAGTGTCTGTTCTTTATTTATAAAGGATCGTTGTATAACTTTACTGATAGATCAACGATCACGATGTCCTTATCTAAATGGTTCTGTAACGTTATTCTTTTGTCCTTGGTATCTATACACCCATACTTACGAGGGATTTGTGTGTCACACATTATTTTCCGATGATAACTCAAGTACATTTCGACATATTCAAACCAAATTTGGATATATACTTACTTATCAAGAGAGGAAGAACCCTATTGATCTTTGGGTCACAGCTGATGACAATAGCCTGTAATTATTTGTTTTCAGATGATACCTCAAGTACCTTTTTACATATTCAAACCAAATTTGGATATGTGCTTACTTATTAAGAGAGAAAGAACCTAATTGATTTTGGGGTCAAAAGGTCAAAGGTCATGGTCACAGCTGATGAAAATAGACTGTAATTATTGGTTTCCAGACGATAAATCAACTACCTTTTAGCATTTTCAAACCAAATTTGGAGATATATTTACTTATCAACAGAGGAAGAACATTATTGAACTTGGGTCCAATGGTCAAGGTCACAAGTGATGAAAATAGATTGTAATTATTGGTTTCCGGATGATAACTAAAGTACATTTTAACATATTCAAACCCACTTTGAATATATGCTTAATTATCAAAAAAGTAAGAACCTTATTTATTTTGGTTCAAAAGGTCAAAGGTCAAGATCACAGACAGTAATTATTGGTTTTCAGATGATAGCTCTAGTGCCAAATTTGGATATATACTTACTTATCAAGAAAGAAAGAACTCTATCGATCTTGGGGTCAAACGATGAAAGTCACAGTTGATGAAAAAAGATTGTAATTATTGGTTTTCGGTTGAAGGCACCTTTGAACATATTCAAACCAAATTTGGATATATACTTACTTACCAAAAGAGGAAGAACAGTAATGATCTTGGGGTCAAATGATCAAAGGCCAGGGTCATAGCTGAAGAAAATAGACTGTAAGTATTGGTTTTTGGATGATAACTCAAGTACCTTTCATCATTTCCAAACCAAATTTGGATATATGCTTACTGATCGGAAGAGGAAGAACTCTATTGATTTTGGGGTAAAAGGGTCAAGTCAAAGCTGATAGAAAAGGCTGAAATCATTGGTTTGCAGGTTATTCTCTTATATCATTAAATGCTCGGCAGAATTTATTTATATCTCACATAATTTACTGGTCAAGATTTTTTTAAAACAGAGGTATTTTAAAATCGTATTAAAAGGGAAGAATGCCCATAGATTTGAGGGTCAATATATCAAAAGGCAATACTACACTACTGGTAATATTTATAGGAGTTATGGCCCATGAAACTTGTAATTTAGGAAAGTTTGTTGCTGCTATGAATTAAGCCCACGCAGGGGCATATGTTGTACAAACATGCTCTAGTTCCATTAGTATCTGTACTGCTGCGTTCACAAAGGATCTGTATGGTCAAATAACCTTACAGTTATACGATCAGTATACTATAATGTGTACGTCTTCTTTTATAGAAATGTGAGTGGGAAGGTGGGCGACCGTAAACCGGTTAACCACATCAATTGAGTGACATTTGTTTCTTCAATTGACCGTCCTAAGTCGGTATCGTAACTGCAGCACAATCGAATATTTTTGTAATGTTTTTCCGTGTATATCCTACTATTATCATTTTGTGTGTGCAGGTCCTTGGTGATTGGTCATACAGCTTTGTCTTCTGTTTTCTATTTCAGTGGCAGAATTGTTCTGCCATTAGTGCCTTATATCCGTAAACACAAAGGATCTCTGTAGTCAATTAACTCACTTTTACTCTTTTTAACATGATACATGTATCTGTATATCAGAAAATTTAGGAAAAAATCTGTATGGTGCTGTATATTTATTTTTTTCTGTCATTACAGTCCGCCTGTCCGTACTTAAGCGAATTATATGAGCGCAAGGTTTCTATGAGATCTTTACTCATGGAATCAGGATTAGAATGAGATGGTCGTCGGGGATAGTCTAGGCTATCATGTAAATCATTAGTGTCTGATATGTATTTGCACACTTTAGTGATGCTTTCAGTTTTAGTTTCTGCATTCTCAAGATTGTCGATCTGTTCCTGGTCCGGTATACTGGTTATTTCAGGATCATTTTCCTTTGGTGTTGGAGAATTTGTATGTTCTATGGCCAACGTTGTATCCTTTGGCGATATCTGAAGTGTCTCAGAATTATGCAAGTCATCTGCTGCACAAATTATTTTCAATGTTGTAAGCGATATATTTCCAGTTGCTAAAGAGGCACTGCTTTCTTTTGAAAGAAACCTTTTATAATCTTTGCATTTGAATGGCAGTGTACCACAATTATCTTCTTGTGTCATATCTGAAAAGAAAGAAAAGTAAAAGCCAAAGAGCATTTGAATAAGATATCACTCGTGTATAAATATATATATATATATATATATTGACACAACAATTCTTATTAAAGTTGGAATTCATCTGGTTCCACTGTACAGCAGTGAGATTACGCTAATATTGACATTCACGATTTTCATTCTACTTAAATGATTAATACTTTTTTAAAGTGTCATTTGTCTTCTGTTATTATTGTCGATTTAACCACGTAATGTAACGTTAAAGTCCAGTTGACCTGATCTCTAAATCGTCTAAGAAAATGACGCACGTGTTAAACAGCCGAATGTACATAAAACCGAATATAATTAAATTATTTCAAAATTTCCTTCGAATGATATGACTACTTGCTATATCTGATTACTGGGTCCTCGCTGATGCCCAAGATATTACGCATTATAGACCACTTACCAGTGACATCATCCGCTGCCACCACAGATGCCATATTGTCTGCCATTTCCTGAGGTGGTGTCTGTGTAGCCTGTGTTGATTGGCTGTTATGGTTGTCATGGAAATAGACTGACACATTACTGGATCTCCGGTAAGATGTACTCGCCTCACTTACAGGGCTTCGGGACCGACTGCGGGACATCACCAGCTCTTTAGTGTTTTTCTCACGACGAAACAAAATTATATATACCTTCGTCATAAACAGTGTAAAAAGAAGTATAGTGGCATGTACGGACAATGCCAGCGAGAGGGAGATAATCCGAAGGTTATTATTGGCAGAAAACGCATATATTGGTATGAACACTAACCACAGTAAGATTGAAATAGTGGTGCAAAATAAAATATAATTTTTGTCATTAAATCCCTCAGGGAGTCTGCGAAGTTTGACGGCATATATCACACAGCACAGCATGAGTATACACGGCCAGATCAGCGCACTAATGTACGAGTAGCCTAAAGCATCGTCACATATAATGATATTCCTGACACGACCGTCCAGTACCGGGTAAGTATTGACGGCTTTCGGTGGTTCCAACACAATCCATACCAACAACGCAATCAAATGTACTGTTATTAGAAACACGGCTAATAACAACGCATGCGCAGGAAGAACTTTGTCTCTCGACAAAATCGACGAACGGCGAAAGGATTTCATGTTAGTACTAAAAGACAAACGCTTGGTGCTAAAAGCACTGCTAAGCATGTATAGCTTGGCAAAGACAGCACTATACCCTGTTGTGTAGCTTAAACCCAATAGAATCCGTGTAAATGAACATGTAACTACAGTCGGATGACACAACACAAAATACGTAGAGCTAAAAGACATTACAACACCAGATAACAAAACCATTGTGGTGCCCAAACTACTGGCTTTTACGATCGGTGTCTCACGGTGCTTGACGAACACGACTAGAGTAAAGATGCACATGACAATCCCCAAACCGCTTACTGTAATCAACACTTTGGCAAAAGGGTGGGAATAAGAAAAACTTGTTCCTGGTAAAATTTCACACGCGTTCCTACGAACATTTGCAACCAATTTCCTCGGACAACTTCTGCATATATAGGGTTCAGATGCATTTACATATTCATTGGTTTGGCAAGGAAGACATCGCCAACAACATTGTTTGCCTTTTATTAACTGCCGGAATTCTCCAACTCCGCATGGTTCTGAACACACAGACTTTTTGAATAGGTATTGATCTTTCATAGTCCTTAAAGTTAGGTCATTGGTATCTATAACAAAATATTTTAATACTCAGTTATAAACATTACATATACATTTGAGATACATGCATATGACAACAAGATCGACGCACTTTACTCTGAACTTCTCGGATTAAATACAGTAATACAGTTGAATGTATACATTCTAATTACGTAAGCATATTCAATATGTATGTATGTATATGTAAAGAGACAAATATGTAAAGCAAAATGATAAGATATTGTGCAGTAAACGATTGGAATGTCGTTAGCCACGGCACAAAGTTGAATTTTGAGATGATCATGGACCTCTGGAAAAAGTAAGATTATGTACCACAGAAGAGTAAGCATCCCCTGGAGGCTGGCCATACCCGCCACATGTTCACATTAGTGTAAAACCAAACCACACACGCTCTAAACTTTCTGTGCATACCTGTGTAGTTGCCAATGTTAATCCATTCCATTTCTCCTGTAGCGATGCCTTTAGTGTACATAAGGATATCATACATAGCCGCTCCCTCGGAACCATTGATGAATTGGAACGATACGTTGAATGGGTCTATATAATATGTACAAAATGAATATTTATATATTATATGTCCTACGTAGAAGAGAGAGAGAAAGAGAGAGAGAGAGAGAGAGAAGGGGGGATCTGATCCAGTCAAATGACAAAATTTACTTCAGAAAAATTAAAAGAAAAATTAAAGTAAAAGAAAGGGGAAAAAGACATTTGATACGTCCGTATGAAAAAATCGCCATGAACATGCACAACAGGAATAGGTACATGAAAAGATACCACAGTAACATTAATTTGTATTGCAAATATGGTACCGACTTATTGGTGTAAACAAACAATCTTGATTTATATTGCAATTACAGAGCCGACTTACGACAATTAACAGAAAAGGTCGATTGGTGTTGTTATATCATCGCATGCTTTTAACATTTTATTTAAAAGTCTGATCAGTAAAATTCATACTAAAGACGGTGTGGCTCAGTAAATGAGGTGCTCGATTCGTGACCGAGAGGTCTCGGTTTCGACTTCCGCTATGGGAAGACCAGTGACCTGTCTTCGGATGAGACAGTAAAAACCGAGTTACCGTTTCATGGTAGGAATGACGAGTAAAAGATCCCTCACTGCTTCGGGAGGATCCGTTGCAAAAATAAAATTATCTGCAATGTTTCAAGCAGATACCGTCACCATATATGTTAAATAATCGTGAAGTGATGTGAAATAATAGTCAATCAATTAATCATTCAACTGACTATGATCAAACATTATAATTTAACTGAGCGATCTTGAAGATGTATATCTACAACACTTATGTGTTTAAGAATATTAATTGACAATTGTAAAGAAAGACGCTTTCAAGCAGTGCAACTTAGGAGTGAAACGTAACAACAACAAATTCATCAATACAAAGCGTCTTGTGTAGCAATCCTTAGCACACTCATATAAAGGCCAAATAGCTTCTCTGTGTAATTGTCATTGCAGCAACAAGTTGCTATTGAAGTTTTATAACTGAAGCATATTTGCAGTACAAATAGTCGGCTTTAAGTCTTTGTAATGAAGCATTTTACTTTGGATTCCATTACGTAGTCAGTATTGTTAGTGGCGTGGCTTGTTCTTACCTGTTATCTCTTTCAAGTGCATTAATGTTGTCTTGCCATTACTCAATGCTGTTATAAGGGGCTGGCAAAATGTTTTCTCTTCTCGACAAAATGATTGATGCATATCTAAAATAACTTGACCGAACACAAACACAGCATTACGGACATTCTGTAGAGTAGACAACTGTTTTATACCTGTAGATACAGTAACAAAATTAACAAAATAGAGGAACACATTAACAGATAAAAACTAGGAATATAGATAGCGTCAAACATGTATTAACAGATAGAAATCCTTATCATTATAAAGCTCTTTAAACCAAAAGAAGAGCTAAGTACGTGTATCAAAAATGATTTCGTTTTCGAACCACGTAGAGGATTTAAGTTGATTTCTTTTTTCTTTAAAAAAAAAGTTCCTTTATAATTTTTATGAACATGAACACCCATCGAAAATGTTTCCTAGCTTAGATGAACTGGTTAATTAATTGTATTATACTCTATACTTACCTTTAATGTCATCAATTTTCTCATCACCGGTACATTTGGAGGTTTTCTTTTTACTCGTTGAATCAAAACTACACTTAAACAACAGCTGCCAATATTCTTTGAACCAGGCATTCTGTTTCTTGACTTCAGCTTGAGTAAAGCTTTAATAAATATAGAACATATATACCTTTTAATTTTGAGCACCATATGCGCATTTCGACAAGTTATGTTTTTTCAGTGATGCTTGTAGCCGAATAATTAGAATTTTCAAAATATATAAAATATGAAGAGCAGTGTTGAAGCTAAAATGACCGAAAAGTGAACCAAATAATCTATCTAAGGACATAGCTATGCAAATGTTGGCAAATATATAATACATGAAATACTAATTTAAGATAATTAATATAGATTTATAAAAGACAGATATCTCTATCAAGTAGTAGATGCTAACACTTTTGTACGTTTCTTGCTTTACAAGAAAGAGATAATGAAATCTTGCGATATGAATTCACAAGTCAATTCCAATCTTTATACTGAATGATATATACAGCTAACTCATTACATTGCATATAAATTAAGTGTTTCCTGCTTAATGACGATAATATAATTGAAACTATTCTTTTCATTCCCCTTCTTGCAGTGCATATTATATTTTGGGAAGAGTTAAATTCATATGAATCTCTGCTTCATTGATACATGAAATTGGGGAATATAGCATGTTTGTATTTTTGTAGGATTAAAATGAAACAATGCACACCTTTTATCCGAATTGATTCTATTGACAAGAACTTGTTAATGCATTTTCAAAAATGCAGAACGGAATTCATTTAGTTATACCGTTCGTGATAAGTTCATTGATTTAACACATACACAACACGCATATGTACACGACCTTCCATTTTTAAGCATATGATTCAATACAGTATTTCATGCTCAATACAAGTCAAATTTAAGTTCAAAACAGAGACGGACTTAGAAAACCAAGTTCGGTATGGTTTATGGTATATATACAATATGTATGATACTCGTCTTATTTTTATTTCTTTTGCAAAGACCAGATTGTCGTTTGATTCCGTCAATTCTGTCTCTTACTCTGCCTTGCTTACCTTTTCAGGAAATCCAACAAGTCATCAACAGGTTGATTTCTCAAGGTCACACCCATTGTATTATACATTACAGAATTCAGGTACTTGTCATCAGGTATATCCCGACCTATCCATGCATCAACACCAATCCAGCGGACAACTGACCCATGTCCAAGTTTCCCTACCATACGTAGAATTCGTATCGCCAAGTCATATCGTACATACAGGATTGCTATTACATCACCTAAAACAGATACCGTGTATACAGGTTTGTTAGGATCTCGCTTACAACGATATCTCAATATAATCTCAATTACAACAAATGTCGCCGGTCATTCAGAATAATCCTTATCTCATCTACAAATGATATCGTTCATTTAGGATATATACATACAACAAAGATCACTGAAGCCTTATCTGTGATAGATATCGTACATACACTGGTTGTTATAATCTTACAACAGATATCGTACATACGGGATTGTTGTAATATATACGTATCGTAAATGTATTGCTATAACTTAAGTTGCGACAAATATCGCACATAGACATGTGGGATAAAGTCGCCTATAAGAGATAGTTCCAAAATGACCGTAATACTTCGGTAAAATGAATTCCGCTATATAAGGAAGCTTCATTCGTGCAGATAAGTTGTCATTCAACTATTTTATCCCTCAGTGTTATAATTCATAATAATAAATGTCCGCCAGCCTATCCAGTAGTTCATATGTATGATTTTGTTCTTTGTTTTTCAGTCCATCAATTAGGGATTTCCATCCCATCCACAAAATCTTCACAATCAAGGGACAATTATTTTAAAAAATTACAAATAATCTCCACAGAGAGAACAAAGATCAATAGGAAAACTACCTCTATGTTTGTATAAAGAATTTGTATAAAGAATACATTTTAGAGTTGTGAATCTGTGGAACCTGGGGTCAACCAGGAGAGACACCAATGCAATTCTAAATGGTGATTATAGCATACATGTACAAACCATTTGTGTTGTTCTGCTTTAGTAACGTAAGGATGGTCTGTTTAATCTGGCTATCACTATCCTTTATTGATACTCTGGCAACTAGACCAAAACAAATCCCACGTGATTCAGCGCCATCTTGTATCACCATAGCTCCGTTTTCACCATAGTTCGAAGCTTCGTATATCATTGATGTATATGACCATTCAAATTTCCTGTAGAAAAAAAATGCGAGCTGAATAATGAAATATATTTACGGTCTTCAGATTCCATCTTTACAATTGTTAATTTTTGTTCTTCTTATTACTATTATTCTTATTATTATTTATTTATTTATTTATTTATTTATTTATTTATTTATTTATTATATTCCTAACACTTTTTGACGGCATTTTTCTCAGAGACAGCTTTATTAGCAAATTTGTTCTCAAGTATAGTGTTCATTATTCAGGCTAGACTCTTCAAACTATCAAATAAATGCTACGTGTCCTTGTTGGTCATAATTTGTCGTAGTTTTGTAATTTGTGTAAAACACATTTTATGTAGGCCACGTATGTATGATGCTGCATAAAAGCGCGTAATCACTTTAGTATCTCGGATCGGTCTGATTCTGTTTTTATCTTTTGGGATGGGGTAGAGATATTGTTACGTCATTGTCATACGCTAAACCTTACAGTTTTTTTGTACGCGGGAGACCCTCCATGTTGCGTCAGCAACAGGTAAGCTCTAGTTCATAATTCTGTTATTAGCGGGTGTTTTGGTAACAAATGAAATATATTTAGGGTTTTCGGAAAAAAATATCAAGATATCATTGAAATGTAATGTAGTTGGAAAAGGGGTAATTTAATCACATGACATTCGAAACACCGAATAACGTGTCCTGCAGGAATAAGCATCCTCTGTCGACTGATCACACCCGCCGTGATAGCTCAGACGTACATGTAGGATCACGTGTCATGGAGGAATAGGGATCCCCTGTCGATTGATTACACTCGCTATGATACCTTATATAGGTGTAACTAAACGAATATAGGATCACGTGCCACGGAGAAATAAGCATCCCCTGCCTGCTAATAACACTCGCCGTGATACCTCAGATAGGTGTAACTAAACGAGTGTAGGTTCACGTGCCAGGGAGGAATAAGCATCCCCTGTCGACTGATGATACTCGCCGTGATACATCAGATTGGTGTAACTAAACGAATGTAGGACCACGTGCCATGGATGAGTAAACATCCCCTGCCGACTGGTCAAACTCGCCGTCATATATCAGATAGGTGTAACTAAACGAATTTAGGGTCACCTGCCAGAAAGGAATAAGCATCCCCTGTCGAATGATGACACCCGACGTGATACATCAGACAGGTGTAACTAAACGAGTGTAGGGTCCCATGCCAGGGAGGAATAAGCATCCCCTGTCGACTGATGACACTCGCTATGATACATTAGATAGGTGTAACTAAACGAATTTAGGGTCACGTGCCAGAAAGGAATAAGCATCCCCAGTCGACTGATGACACTCGCCGTGATACATCAGATAGGTGTAACTAAACGAGTGTAGGGTCACGTGCCAAGGAGGAATAAGCATCACCCGCCGACTGAAGACACTCGACGTGAAACATCAGATAGGTATAACTAAACGAATGTAGGTTCACATGCCAGGGAGGAATAAGCATCCCTTGTCGACTGATGACACTCGCCGTAATACCTCAGATAGGTGTAACTAAACGAATGTAGGATCACGTGCCATGGATGAGTAAACGTCCCCTGCCGACTGATCAAACTCGCCGTGATATCCCAGATAGATGTAACTAAACGAATTTAGGGTCACGTGCCAGAAAGGAATAAGCATCCCCTGTCGACTGATGACACTCGACGTGATACATCAGATAGGTGTAACTAAACGAATGTAGGATAACGTGCCATGGAGGAATAAGCATCCCCTGCCGACTAATAACACTCGCCGTGATACCTTAGATAGGTGTAACTAAACGAGTGTAGGGTCACGTGCTAGGGTGGAATAAGCATCCCCTGTCGACTGATGACACTCGACGTGATACATCAGACAGGTGTAACTAAACGAATATAGAATTACGTGCTATGGAGGAATAAACATTCCCTGTCGACTGATGACACTCGACGCAATACATCAGATGGGTGTAACTAAGTGAATGTAGGATTACTTTCCATGGAGGAATAAGCATCCCCTGCCGACTGATGACTCTCGCCGTGATAAATCAGATAGGTGTAACCAAATGAATGTAGGATCACGTGCCATGGAGGTATAAGCATCCCCTGCCGACTGATGAAACTAGCCTTGATACATCAGATAAGTGTAACTAAACGAATGTAGGGTCACGTGCCAGAAAAGAATAAGCATCCCCTGTCGACTGATGACACTCGCCGTGATACAACAGATAGGTGTAAATAAAGGAGTGTAGGTTCACATGCCAGGAGGAATAAGCATGCCCTGTCGACTGATGACACTCGACGTGATACATCAGATAGGTGTAACTAAACGAATGTAGGATAACGTGCCATGGAGGAATAAGCATCCCCTGCCGACTAATAACACTCGCCATGATACCTCAGATAGGTGTAACTAAACGAGTGTAGGGTCACGTGCTAGGGAGGAATAAGCATCTCCTGTCGACTGATGACACTCGACGTGATACATCAGATAGCTGTAACTAAACGAATGTAGGGTTACCTGCCATGGAGGATTAAGCATCCCCTGCCGACTGATGACACTCCACCTGATACATCAGATAGGTGAAACTGAACGTGTGTGGGGTCACGTGCCATGGAGGAATAAGCATCCCCTGTCGACTGATGACACTCGACGTGATACATCAGACAGGTGTAACTAAACGAATATAGAATTACGTGCCATGGAGGAATAAGCATCCCCTGCCGACTAATAACACTCGCCATGATACCTCAGACAGGTGTAACTAAACGAATATAGAATTACGTGCTATGGAGGAATAAACATCCCCTGTCGACTGATGACACTCGATGCAATACAGCAGATGGGTGTAACTAAGTGAATGTAGGAATATGTGCCATGGAGGAAAAAGCATCCCCTGCCGACTGATGACTCTCGCCGTGATAAATCAGATAGGTGTAACCAAACGAATGTAGGATCACGTGCCATGGAGGTATAAGCATCCCCTGTCGACTGATGAAACTAGCCGTGATACCTCAAATAAGTGTAACTAAACGAATGTAGGGTCACGTGCCAGAAAAGAATAAGCATCCCCTGTCGACTGATGACATTCGCCGTGATACAACAGATAGGTGTAAATAAACGAGTGTAGGTTCACATGCCAGGAGGAATAAGCATGCCCTGTCGACTGATGACACTCGCCGTGATACCTCAAATAGGTGTAACTAACCGAATGTAGGATCACGTGCCATGGATGAGTGAATGTCCCTTGCCGACTGATCAAACTCGCCGTGATACCTCAGATAGGTATAACTAAACGAATTTAGGGTCACGTGCCAGAAAGGAATAAGCATCCCCTGTCGACTGATGACACTCGACGTGATACATCAGATAGGTGTAACTAAACGAGTGTAGGGAAACATGCCAGGGAGGAATAAGAATCTCCTGTCGACTGATGACACTGGACGTGATACATCAGATAGGTGTAACTAAACGAATGTAGAATTACGTGCCATGGAGGAATAAGCATCCCTGTCGACTGATGACACTCGACGTGATACATCAGATAGGTGTAACTAAACGAATGTAGGATAACATGCCCTGGAGGAATAAGCATCCCCTGCCGACTAATAACACTCGCCTCGATACCTCAGATAGGTGTAACTAAACGAGTGTAGGGTCACGTGCTAGGGAGGAATAAGCATCCCCTGTCGACTGATGACACTCGCCATGATACATCAGATAGCTGTAACTAAACGAATGTAGAATTACGTGCCATGGAGGAATAAGCATCCCTGTCGACTGATGACACTCGACGTGATACATCAGATAGGTGTAACTAAACGAATGTAGAATTACGTGCCAGAGAGGATTAAGCATCCCCTGCCGACTGATGACACTCGGCGCGATACATCAGAAAGGTGTAACTAAACGAATGTAGGATTACTTTCCATGGAGGAATAAGCATCCCCTGCGGACTGATGACACTCGACATGATACATCAGATAGGTGTAACTAAAAGAATGTAGGATAACGTGCCAAGGAGGAATAAGCATCCCCTGTCGACTGATGACACTCGACGTGATACATCAGATAGGTGTAACTAAACGAATGTAGAATTACGTGCCAGAGAGGATTAAGCATCCCCTGCCGACTGATGACACTCGGCGCGATACATCAGAAAGGTGTAACTAAACGAATGTAGGATTACTTTCCATGGAGGAATAAGCATCCCCTGCGGACTGATGACACTCGACATGATACATCAGATAGGTGTAACTAAAAGAATGTAGGATAACGTGCCAAGGAGGAATAAGCATCCCCTGTCGACTGATGAAACTCGACGCGATACATCAGATAGGTGTAACTAAACGAATGTAGGATTACTTTCCATGGAGGAATAAGCATCCCCTGCGGACTGATGACACTCGACATGATACATCAGATAGGTGCAAATAAACGAGTGTTGGGTCACGTGCCAGGGAGGAATAAGCATCCCCTGCCGACTGATGACACTCGACGGGATACATCAGATAGGTGTAACTAAACGAATGTAGGATCACGTGCCATGGAGGTATAAGCATCCCCTGCCGACTGATAAAACTCCCCATGATACCTCAGATAAGTGTAACTAAACGAATGTAGGGTCACGTGTCATTGAGGAATAAAATCCTCTGCTGACTAACCCTAGCCGTGATACCTCTTGTAGATGTATCTTAACAAAGTTATCATGTAATCTATACGAGTATTAACATTATATAACCTACAGGCACAATCTCTTAGTTGAAAATCCTATTTCAGTAAAATTTTGTTTACATATAATTATATATAGTTATCTATAAAATGATACAGTTGAATACAGGCTGATTTACATTACTATGGTCTTACTTATGAAGTGAGATAATGGCTTGTGCTTGATACACATCAGATGGTACTGTCCTCATGAAGTAAGGGTAGTCGGTGGTATCACTCAACTCTGGACTTGTGGCAGCATAACTTACCTATACAATGGCAGAAAATGACTCTGGATCAACATGTACAATATTCCGTGGAATATTTGTATTTTCATCATGAATATCATAAGACACAAACCTTTTCATAATACAATCCTACCTGTGGAAGCTTGAATAACTTAAGTAATGTAGCGACCTGGGTGCTTTCCTCGCTTGATGCTGGACCTATCACGCCGATCACGTTGTTGCTAACCATAGAGTCAAAAAGCTGACCAGGTTTAAATGATTTTTTCAACCTGTTCTTTGCATACACGAGTGCCTCCTCCAAGGATTTATCGTTGTTGTAGCAGGTATCCATGGCTATTATACCCAAACGCATTCCTATAACATCCTCTAGATACTTATTGACGATTTTCAATGCATGTATGGCCGCCACGAGTCTCTGTATGCCGTCCTGTGCATTGAGTGCACCACATGACAATCCAGCGGCACCATGTATAGGAAACAAAGCCCCGATTACAATATCTCCAGATATGTATGTACTGTTCTCGGCAATAGTTGCCCCATTAATGTGGAGGAATATCAGGACTTTGGTGCTGATAACAACCGCTAAAACCGTCATGGCAAAATGCTGAACATTAAAGGCTTAGATGCATTATGGCCGACACAAATATGTGTAATTCCCTATCATGACTGTAATATCCGTTTTGTTAGTGTTTATACAGTTTCCAGATCTATTGTCGTAATATGGTGAAATTCTTCCTTGTTACTCGTGTATTTCCTCTTATGTCTTGGTACTTGTTCATTTCCGTGGTAGATTTAGGTATTAACGATATATGTTATCCATTGCCTGAAATACATGACAGTGCGTATTACTCTTGTAAATTTATATCAAAAGGAAAGTTCAATGCAACATTTCAAATCATAAGCAAGTGTTTTATATCCTTTTGCTATGTCACGATAAGACATGATATTGTTGCAAGCGACATAAAATCCCTACAACAAACCAACATATTATCATCATATGACCTTTGAACCGACAAAATATCATCACGTGCCCAGTGAACCGATTGTCACCGTACATCCTGTAAACCGATCGTCATTGTATAACTTCTGAACTGACCGTCATCATATGCCCTGTAAACCGACCGTCATCATATGCCCTGTAAACCGACCGTCATCATATGCTCTCTGAACAAACGTACTGTCATCATATGCCCTATAAACTAATCGTCAGCATATGCTCTTTGAACTGATCGTCATGATATATATTCTGAGCTGACTGTCATCAAATGCCCTGTGAATCGACCGTCATCAATTTGCCTGTGAACCGAGCGTCATCGTATAAACTCTGAACTGACCGTCATCAAATACCCTGTGAACCGAACGTCAACATATTCCTTCTGAACTGATCGTCATCGTATAACCTCTAAACTGACCGTCATCAAATGCCCTGTGAACCGACCGTCATCATATTCCCTCTGAACTGATCGTCATCGTATAACCTCTAAACTGACCGTCATCAAATACCCTGTGAACCGACCGTCATCATATTCCCTGTGAACTGATCGTCATCGTATAAACTCTGAACTGACTGTCATCAAATGCCCTGTGAACTGACCGTCATCATATTCCCTGTGAACTGATCGTCATCATATTCCCTGTGAACCGATCGTATAACCTCTGAAGTACAAAACCAAGATACTGTTCCGAAATCCACAACTCGAAATCGAAGAAACACGGCAATACATATGTAAATATAATATAAACAATCACGACCCTCTGTCAAAACAGAGGTGGGATCAGGTGCCATGGAGGAGTAAGCATCCCCTGCCGACCGGTCACACCCGTCGTGATGCCATAAGTATAAGCGAAATAGTTTTATTCGCTGTCACAGAATTAGGAAACGGCACATCCGTAGTCAAAATAGGTATATGTCATAAGCAGTAAGAATACTGCTGTATAGTATAGGTAATACAGATGGTTTGGTTACTGTGAAATAAGGAAGTCAACATGTCAGACAGCGATACATCATATGAGTAAATAAGGTCTTTATAACGACCGTAAAATTTGCGAAATGTTAACATAAGTCGTGATATCTCATATCCTTGTTTGAGTAACTTTTCTCCTAGTAATTGGCTTCGATAAATGAAAGAGCAATACTCAGATGACGCTTGCGCATATCGAATCAATTGGGATACATAAACACCGTACGCAGGTGATAAAGGAATGTTGCTACTAGTATATGGAAAGTTCATAATTGGGAAACTAAAGGCATCACGTTTGTCATAAGTTGAAGTAGTAAGTTTACCATCTCGGTCGACATCATTAAGTAGATCTAAATATGAAGCACATGAATTGGATATTGTAGTATCCTTAATTTCGAGTTCCTTTGAATATATTGTATGTACGTATGTATCAAAGTTTTTGTTATTTATAGATAGCACATTATCAATATATCTGAATGTAAAATTAAAGGACAAGGCCAATTGCTTCTTATTTTGACTAATAAGCTTTTGTATCAAGTCAATTTCGTACGACGAAAGGAACAAATCGGCTAGCAAAGGACCATATTTTGTCCCCATAGGGATTACGATGGTTTGTTGGAAGACCTGGTCACCGAACACAACATATATATTGTCAATCAGAAAGTCCAGCATGTTTTTATGTCATCTTCAGAGTACTTATATTTAGATTCAGAGTGGGTTTTCACAAAATATGTATCTGGATATCCTAACTGACGTCATCAAATGTCCCGTGAACCGACGGTCATCATATGCCCTGTGAACCGATCAAGTGGTAATGTCTTTTGTCATGTGACTCGACTAGATCCCGTACCTCCTTGTGTTCATCTCTAAAGAAACAGGGAAACCAACCATATCAAACGATATCAACTTACGATTCAAGAGCAGGGAAATCAACCACATAAAACGACATCGACATACACTTTAAGAGCAGGGATATCAACCACATAAAACGACATCGACATACGCTTTCAGAGCAGGTACATCAACCACATAAAACGGCATCGACATACACTTTAAGAGAAGGGAAATAAACCACATAAAACGACATCGACATACACTTTAAGAGCAGGAACATCAACCACATAAAACGGCATTGACACACACTTTGAGAGCAGGGACATCAACTACATAAAACGGCATCGACATACACTTTCAGAGCAGGGACATCAACCACATAAAACGACATGGACATGCACTTTAAGAGCAGGCACATCAATTACATAAAACGGCATTGACATACACTTTCAGAGCAGGGACATTAACCATATAAAACGACATCGACATACACTTTAAGAGCAAGCACATCAACCACATAAAACGGCATCGACATACACTTTCAGAGCAGGAAATCAACTACATAAAACGACATTGACATACACTTTAAGAGCAGGGACATCAACCATATAAAACGGCATTGACACACTTTAAGCGCAGGGAAATCAACCACATAAAACGGCATCGACATACATTTTAAGAGCAGGAAATCAATCACATATAACGGCATTGACATACATTTAAGAGAAGGGAAATCAACAAAATTAAACGACATCGACATACACGTTAAGAACAGGGACATCAACCACATAAAACAGCATTGACATACACTTTAAGAGCAGGGACATCAACCACATAAAACGGCATCCACATACACTTTAAGCGCAGGAAATCAACTACATAAAACCGCATTGACATACACTTTAAAACGGCATCGACATACACTTTAAGTGCAGGGACATCAACCACATAAAACGACATCGACATACAATTTAAGAGCAGGGAAATCAACCACATAAAACGGCATCGACCTACATTTTAAGAGCAGGAAATCAATCACATATAACGGCATTGACATACACTTTCAGAACAGGGACATCAACCATATAAAACGGCATCTACATACCCTTTAAGAGCAGGAAATCAACTACATAAAACCGCATTGACATACACTTTAAGAGCAGGGACATCAACCACATAAAACAGCATCGATATACACTTTAAGAGCAGGGAAATCAACCACAAAAACGACATCGACATACACTTTAAGAGCAAGGATATCAACCATATGAAACGGCATTGACATACATTTTAAGAGCAGGGACATCAACCATATAAAACGGCATCGACATACACTTTAAGAGCAGAGATATCAACCACATAAAATGGCATCGACATACACTTTAAGTGCAGGGACATCAACCACATAAAACGACATTGACATACACTTTAAGAGCAGGGACATCACTACATAAAACGGCATTGACACACTTTAAGAGCAGGGAAATCAACCACATAAAACGGCATCGACATACACTTTAAGAGCAGGAAATCAATCACATATAACGGAATTGACATACATTTAAGAGAAGGGAAATCAACAAAATAAAACGACATCGACATACACTTTAAGAGCAGGGACATCAAGCACATAAAACAGCATTGACATACACTTTAAGAGCAGGGACATCAACCACATAAAACGGCATCCACATACACTTTAAGCGCAGGAAATCAACTACATAAAACCGCATTGACATACACTTTAAAACGGCATCGACATACACTTTAAGAGCAGACAAATCAATCACATAAAACGGCATCGACATACACTTTAAGTGCAGGTACATCAACTACATAAAACGGCATTGACATACACTTTAAGAAAAGGGACATCAACCATATAAAACGGCATTCACATATACACTTCAAGAGCAGAAAATCAACCACATAAAACGGCATCGGCATACACTTTAAGAGCAGGAAATCAACCATATAAAACGGCATCTACATACCCTTTAAGAGCAGGAAATCAACTACATAAAACCGCATTGACATACACTTTAAGAGCAGGGACATCAACCACATAAAACAGCATCGATATACACTTTAAGAGCAGGGAAATCAACCACAAAAACGACATCGACATACACTTTAAGAGCAAGGACATCAACCATATGAAACGGCATTGACATACATTTTAAGAGCAGGGACATCAACCATATAAAACGGCATCGACATACACTTTAAGAGCAGAGATATCAACCACATAAAATGGCATCGACATACACTTTAAGTGCAGGGACATCAACCACATAAAACGACATTGACATACACTTTAAGAGCAGGGACATCACTACATAAAACGGCATTGACACACTTTAAGAGCAGGGAAATCAACCACATAAAACGGCATCGACATACACTTTAAGAGCAGGAAATCAATCACATATAACGGAATTGACATACATTTAAGAGAAGGGAAATCAACAAAATAAAACGACATCGACATACACTTTAAGAGCAGGGACATCAAGCACATAAAACAGCATTGACATACACTTTAAGAGCAGGGACATCAACCACATAAAACGGCATCCACATACACTTTAAGCGCAGGAAATCAACTACATAAAACCGCATTGACATACACTTTAAAACGGCATCGACATACACTTTAAGAGCAGACAAATCAATCACATAAAACGGCATCGACATACACTTTAAGTGCAGGTACATCAACTACATAAAACGGCATTGACATACACTTTAAGAAAAGGGACATCAACCATATAAAACGGCATTCACATATACACTTCAAGAGCAGAAAATCAACCACATAAAACGGCATCGGCATACACTTTAAGAGCAGGAAATCAACTACATAAAACGGCATCGACATACACTTTAAGAGCAGACAAATCAATCACATAAAACGGCATCGACATACACTTTAAGAGCAGAGACATCAACCACATAAAACGGCATTGACATACACTTTAAGAAAAGGGACATCAACCATATAAAACGGCATTCACATATACACTTCAAGAGCAGAAAATCAACCACATAAAACGGCATCGGCATACACTTTAAGAGCAGGAAATCAACCATATAAAACGGCATCTACATACCCTTTAAGAGCAGGAAATCAACTACATAAAACCGCATTGACATACACTTTAAGAGCAGGGACATCAACCACATAAAACAGCATCGATATACACTTTAAGAGCAGGGAAATCAACCACAAAAACGACATCGACATACACTTTAAGAGCAAGGACATCAACCATATGAAACGGCATTGACATACATTTTAAGAGCAGGGACATCAACCATATAAAACGGCATCGACATACACTTTAAGAGCAGAGATATCAACCACATAAAATGGCATCGACATACACTTTAAGTGCAGGGACATCAACCACATAAAACGACATTGACATACACTTTAAGAGCAGGGACATCACTACATAAAACGGCATTGACACACTTTAAGAGCAGGGAAATCAACCACATAAAACGGCATCGACATACACTTTAAGAGCAGGAAATCAATCACATATAACGGAATTGACATACATTTAAGAGAAGGGAAATCAACAAAATAAAACGACATCGACATACACTTTAAGAGCAGGGACATCAAGCACATAAAACAGCATTGACATACACTTTAAGAGCAGGGACATCAACCACATAAAACGGCATCCACATACACTTTAAGCGCAGGAAATCAACTACATAAAACCGCATTGACATACACTTTAAAACGGCATCGACATACACTTTAAGAGCAGACAAATCAATCACATAAAACGGCATCGACATACACTTTAAGTGCAGGTACATCAACTACATAAAACGGCATTGACATACACTTTAAGAAAAGGGACATCAACCATATAAAACGGCATTCACATATACACTTCAAGAGCAGAAAATCAACCACATAAAACGGCATCGGCATACACTTTAAGAGCAGGAAATCAACTACATAAAACGGCATCGACATACACTTTAAGAGCAGACAAATCAATCACATAAAACGGCATCGACATACACTTTAAGAGCAGAGACATCAACCACATAAAACGGCATTGACATACATTTTAAGAGCAGGGACATCAACCACATAAAACGGCATTGACATACACTTTAAGAGCAGGGACATCAACCACATAAAACGGCATTGACATACATTTTAAGAGCAGGGACATCAACCATATAAAACGGCATTGACATACACTTTAAGTAAAGGGAAATCAACCACATAAAACGGCATCGACATACACTTTAAGAGCAGGAAATCAACCACATAAAACGGCATAGACATACACTTTAAGAGCAGGGACATCAACCACATAAAACGGCATTGACATACACTTTAAGAGCAGGAAATCAACTACATACACCGATATGGACTTTAAGAGAAAGTATATCAACTATATACAACTACATCGACTTACGCTTTAAGAGTAGGAAAATCAACTCCATAGAACGATATCGACCTACGCTTACAGAGCAGGGAAATCAACTACATACAACTATATCGACTGTACGGTTTAAGAGAAGGGAAATTGATCGCATACAACAACATCGACTTACGCTTAAGGGGCAGTGAACTTAATCGCATACAACTATAACGACTTACGTTAAAGGAGTAGAAAAATTAACCGCATGCATTGATCTCGACTAATGCAAAATAATAATAATAATAATAATAATAATAATGATAATAATAATAATAATAATAATAGTAGTAACAATGATAATAATAGTAGTAATAATAATAATAATAATGATAATATTAATAATAATAATAATAATAATAATAATAATAATAATAATAATAACAATAATAATAATAGTAATAATAATAATAATAATAATAATAATAATAATAATAATAATAATAATAATAATGATAATAATAATAATAATAATAATAATAATACTGATAATAATGATAATAACAATAATAATAATAGTAATAATAATAATAATAATAATAATAAAACAGTAATAATAATAATAATAAGAAGAAGAAGAAGAAGAAGAAGAAGAATCATAGTAATCATAATAATCATAATAATAAATACAATGTACCTAGAGATGCGTTCCATTAAGTTTTTATACATCATATTGGTTTATTATAATACATAAAAACACACTGTACCTTGAGATGCGTTCTACTAAATTTTCATATATCATATTGGATCACTATAATACATATCAACACAAAATTCATCACAAATAAGCATGTGATAAGATGTAAACAAAGTCTTGATCTTTGTACATCGTGATAAACCCGTGCAGATAGGGACGGAAAGTATTTACCTATAACTCAGTAAATATGCAACACAATATCGCTTAAACATAAAGTAAAACTACTTAATTAGCTGCTGATGTGAAAACGGGACCAAATGCTTTCGGTCAAAGTATATGCACTAACCAACAAGTACGCATGTCAACCCCCCCCCCCCCCCAACACACACACACACACATCATTACAATTAAAGGCACAAATATTTGAAAATCTATAGAAATATATAATCTGACGCAGCTCTATGACAAAACTCACAAAGCAGCTTATATGTATATCAAATGCTAAACAATATACGGATAGTTAAATGCTATAACATTAAGCAGATAACATATAATGCGATATCATGAAGTCTTATATATAACCGGGTTCTCTTCATATGGAGGTGAGATAAGATTCCTGGTCTGTAGGAATGAGGTAAGATTAGGTTCCTGGTCTGTAGGAATGAGTTGAGATTAGGTTACGGGTCTGTAGGAATGAGGCGAGATAAGGCTCCTGCACTGCAAAAAAATAAGTTTAGAACTCTTTAATGTCAACTATACTGTTGTTTTGTTGGTAACCGAAAATGATTTCGACTATAATCAGACTCTAATTAATTCATAAGATTGCTAGAAATGGTGCCATAAGGAAGTTGCTAACTGGCATTAAGCAGCTGCATGCTGTAGTGAAAGCTGGTGTATGGCATAACAATAGTTTATCTAATATGTTTACATAAGTTAACGGAGTGATAAAAGGCAAGACATTGAAGCCAATTTTATTTTCTATGTATGTATGGATAAATAATTTGGAAAGGTGTCTCGGGCTTAACAATTTCCAGCCTCTTTACTAACATGATGTTTCATTCTTGTTCTGAACGCGATGAAATAGAATTGTTATCTGAAAGTCGTAATGGTCTACAACATAAGGCAACAATTACACTAAAGAAATGGACATCTCTGTAAATAACAAAATCACCATATTGTTTGTATAAACGATGGGAAGTTTAGCAGTGCCAGCAACTCGCCAAATGGTCATATAAAGGCTCTAATACAGAAGTTGTCTCCTCTTTTAACATTAGATAATAATGAAAAATTCAAAGTATCGCTTCCGTGTAATGTGATATGTTTTGATTATTTTATTTTCATATAATAAACTCTTTCCTCGTATTCCGTCTCTTCCACCCAAGCAGGAATTTCTAAAAATTAAATTTATTAATAAAGGCTTCGATCTACTTAACATTTCTAAAATTTTCCGAGATCATGGAGTCACATCTCAAATCCCCCAATATTTTGAGAATTTAGAACCTCCACTTATTTATTACCAGTACAAATAGCCTATAAGATTGATTGATTGATTTTTGTATTACGCCACACCACGAATATTTCACGTATATGGTGACGACATCTGCCTGAAGCCTTTGACCTTTGCAACGGACCCACCCGAAGCAGCGAGGGATCTTTAACGTGTCATGCATACCACGACACGGGGTCTCGGTTTTTACTGTCTCATCCGAAAGACAGAACACCGGCATGACCAGAGCGGGACTCGAACCCCGGCCTCCCGATCAGGAGTCCGACGCGATACCACTAGGCCACGCCGGCTTCAAAAAGCCTATAAGAAATCTTATTTTAAATTATAATAGAGTTACATCTAACCCTGATATATCAGACTCTATTTCTTCGTCGTGTTCTTGGGAAAATTCTAAATATGTTTATAAACCGGCAAGTCATTTTATTACTGGTGACCTAAACTGTATTTCGGACAAGAAATTGCCTACCCATTTTGGAAAAGGACATGAATATAAGTTACCGTCCAGGATAGGTTTCAATAAATGCCGTGACGTTAAGAATTGTCGATATCCGTATTAAGAACTTTAAGGAAAATCCGCATTTGTTTCAACAGCCTAATACATTGACTGCACATTCTATTAAAAAGAGGATAGCTGACTTACATGCTAAATATGTCTTTGTTCCTCATACATATGTGGAAAGCCCTATCTCAAAAGGGTTGTCTCTGTGGCGTGAACACAGGTATTTGAAGCTCTGTAAGTCCACAACAAACAACTATTATGCCCCTACAGGGGTATACATCAAAGATGATGTTTGTTGTGGACTTAAAGAGCTTCAAATACCTGTGGGCCTGACGTAATATGCGGCATGCTTTGTAAGCTAGGCGAAGCCGCCGTACGGTATAAATTTACTTCATATATCACATATGCACCTACATGGACGTCCGCTGGTGTCGAGGATGTGATATCCCCACCTCGGAACCGTGCCACATGCAACCAATTTCAGATCATAACTTCACTTCCGGTGTCTGCTAAGCATGCCGTAATATATGTACGTCATTGGAACAACCTTTTTTAGGGTTGTCTCCGTTGCGTGACGTTATATGCGGCATGCTTTGTAGGCTAGGCGAAGCCGCGTACGGTATAAATTTACTTCATAATAACATAATAGTTTTTTGAAAACTATGTTATATTGAAGTACTTAAAAACGAATTAAACTCCACTCATACATATGTGGAAAGCCGTACCTCAAAAGACAGCACCTTGCACGATCTCCTCATGACCATGTCCGTCTTCAAAATTAAAACTGATAAATCTGATCTACCAACTGTGTCTTGGCTCCCAAAACTACATAAAAGTCCATATAAATCACGTTTTATATCTAATTCTAGCCACTGCTCTACTACGATACTATCGAAACACATTACGTCTGCTCTAACTGCTATAAAAGATTATCAAATATTGTGATGTCGCATTTCATAATAGTAACATTAATTATTTTGGTCGATTAAAAATTCTCATGAAGTTATAGACAAACTTCTTTCACTAAATTTCAAAGCGACTCAAATTTCTACATTTGATTTTTCTACACTTTATACATCTCTGCCGCATGATTTGATTAAAAGCAAGTTGCTGTCTCTTATACAATGGTGTTTTCACAGAGAATCTAAAACTTACATATGTACTTCCAGTGGCTCCGGATTCTTTTCCAACAAACAATATACTTATTATAAATACTGGACTTGCAAGGAATTATGTAAAGCACTAGATTTTCTCATGAATAATATTTTTGTGCAATTTGATGGCAAGATATATCAACAAATAGTTGGGATTCCTATGGGTACTAACTTCGCGCCTCTTATAGCAGATTTATTTCTTTATTGTTATGAGAGGGATTTTATGGTTTCTATTAATATTTAAAAATCAGAACGTTTCGACCTCATTGACAAATCTAATAAAACTGGCAAATATCTGGATGACATTTTGGTTATTGACAGCCCTGAATTCGAACAATTTATATCAGAAGTATATCCACCAGAACTCAAATTGAATAAAGCTAATACCTTAAATAAATCTACACCTTTATTACATTTGAGCTTCAAAATTTTCAACCACCTAATATATACAAATATTTATGATAAACGTGAGGATTTTGGGTTTTTTGAGATTTTCCTTACTTGGATGGTGATGTCCCTCGACTCCCATCATATGGTATCTATATATCTCAATTAGTTCCATTTGTCAGAGGCTGCACCGATGTTTTGGACTTTCATAAATGAAATTTACAAATTACTACTAAACATTTAACTCAGGATTACAGATATCACAAGCTAAGAAAAAAGATTCGGCAATTCTTTAGATCTTATTCAGATCTTCTATCTAAATTTGGAAATATTTCTTTTCAACACTATGTATCCAATGGAATTTCTCATCCTGATTTTTACGGTGATCTCGTATATAAACTAAGGAAAGTAAAAGGCTCCGACAGCGTTATTTTATCATGTAATAAAATAGTCAAACGTCTTCTAAATAGACAATATGACATTGAGATCATCAAAAAGACTATAGGTCTTGTATTTGGCCCCTCTACAGCCTTATGCAGACTTTTACTTGAACATTGTACGCTGACTAACAAGGCGGTGGGGACTACATGACGGGCCTTGTCCAAACATCTTTCAGAGGAGACATGGTCCAGAACCTCGTCCGCTCTGACTGTTAGTCGGGACTCCTACAGATCTAGGGTCTTATCTCGCTTTCAGACTGGCAGAGCACGGTTTATCATGTTGATGTCGCATATATTTTTATATCATTATGTGTTTTACAATACCTTACGTGTTTATATTTTTATGACCTCTCAATATGCGATACCTGTTGACCCTTGTTCTTTATATGGAAGATTATTTATAAATTTTTACATGTACGTCCTTTGATTTTTCTGCTGTTACGGTGAGTGGGAAGGTGGGCCCGTAAACCGGTCAACCACATCATTTGTTTGGCTTTTGTCAAATTAAACGACTGTCCTTAGTCAGTATCGTAATTACACTACAATCAAATATTTTTGTAATGTGTTATATGTGCTAGTATATTATTGATATTCATGCATTGTATAGCTCCATGGTGACGTCTGCCACATAACTGAGCCAGTAAGTCTTCTTTTGTATTTCAAAGGAAGAAAGAAAAGATACTGACTCAGCCGTATGACAGAAGTCACCACGGAAATATACAGTATTTAATGTAACGATATAACACATAAGGACATCACAAAAGTACTCGATTATATAGTGCTGTTACGATACCGACATGACGGTGATTTGATATGACAATTGTCAATTAAATGGTATGGTTAAATTCCTACAACTATTACTTTCTAAATAAAAAAACCCCTTAAACTATTGTGATATATATGTTCCATGTGATAAATTCTGATGCATATATATCGGACACCATCGTTGAAAAGATATAGAAAAGTGCATATATTCATCTTTTGCAAAAGAATATTGAAAAAAAACACAGTGCATCAAATATTATGGTGTTCACTGAACGTGGTAGATTTTCGTTGAATGATATATGGAAAATCAGAATAATGAAGTATTGGCTAAAGCTTTAAAAGATGATAATTGTGTTTTGTGATGCTTCTTAAATGCCATGTTTTATTAGCGTATATGATAACAACTGATTAGTCAATGCTACTAATAATATCTGTAATTCTGCTTTTGGCTTTAGTAATGTCCTATGACGTATTTGTAATTTGACAAATTAAAACATGCATGAATGACTATAATAGTCATTCATGCATGATTTAATTTCCCAAATCACAAATAGGTATTAGGACAATAAAATTTGGAACAATAATAGTATTTTAACATATTTAGTTCATGCAACAGTTGACTGATACATTTTTATTACAATAGATCGGTACCTCTCAGAAGTGTTATTAATGCACTGATACTTGCTTCACTCTTTTACATGCTTCACTTTCATATTACTATTTTCAAAAACCTAACCTGATAATTTAAGTGTTTCCCTGCGAAATATAATTGTCATCACTTACTCTATACATTGAACAGGGAAGATATAACAGATTGGTGAGGAAACCCATGTGTTTGGCGCCTTTGTAATACTGCAGTAGAAGAGTACCATTTTTTTCTTTGTCCCATGTATATATCTATTCAAATATTATTTAATTAATCATATGATTCTATATTTCCTCAATGTTCATGTTTGTAGTTATCTTTAATTCAAAACAGCAATCGCGCAGTTCACAACGTTCATAAAATAATGATAAGAATTTTGTTTCTGTTGAGATATTAGCAATAATAACGAGATTGCTTTTTCCTTTTTTCCGACAGACATCATTGCTAAGATTTAAATGACTTGTAGGGTTATATATTGTGTTCAAGATTCTAACTTTCACAAAGGAAGGCTGTAAGAGTCATTAGTTAAGTTCATGATTTGTCAGAGATGATATTTTGTCTCACTGACATATATCAACCCACAGAGTGAGTGAGGTGTCGATTCTGAAAATTACATTTCATGACAATTAAGATGTTCATGCTTTGCCTTTCGTTTGCAAATTTCATTACATTGTGATGCTGAACGCTCACTGTGTATTTTGTTTGAGAATTTCTTATAGCTGTATACATATAAATCATATTGTTCTTTTGCTAATAAACTATTTATCTCTTGTCATTATTAGCTCCAAAGACTTGACATATGCAGAAAACGAAGAAGTACCGAAGGGTAAACCATATCTCATAGTCCATGGAATAAAGGGGACAATATCGTGTTTAGTGTCATATTCAGAAAAAAGAGGAGTTACCAGCTAGGTTATGTGGCAGAAGTCACCATGGAGCTATATTCAGACAAATGCGAACCCCAATAACATCGAGGTGAGACCAGGTGCCCGGGAGAAGTTAGCGTCCCCTGGTTGCATGCAACACCTATTGCAAAAGTCCTGCAATAACCTTTCAAATCGAGGAGGTAAATACATAAATATACACGCATGAACATACGAAGGAGACAGGAACACGAAGTCAAATTTCCCATTCAAGGCAAGAAATGCTGCCTGCCTGAAATTCTGGTGTCGGAAACGCAGGTGAACAAATATCTGTATATATATGTATACACGTATTATGTCAAATCAAGTATAGTCAAAAAGTTAAGAAGGTATTTATTATGGTCAAGTCCCAAAATATCGGTTAACATTCTTGAAAGAGGAATCTGAAATTGCAATAGATCCCTTTAATGACCATAGAACTTCCTCAGTGACAATTTCAAACCTTCCTCAATATATCCTTGTGAGAGTACTTACGAGGCAAGACGAAATTTTCGTATTTAGAGCATGCCCTGGCATAGCGTATAAGTTGTGAAATGAAGACGCCATATGCGGGAGAGGAAGGTATGTTGCTACTCAGAAAAGGGAAGTTGTTAATAATGAAATTGAAATCGTCACGTTTATCATAGAGAGAGGCTACTAATGAACCATCGTCACTAATTGATAGCAGTATATCGAGGTATGAAGTGGAAGATGCGCTCTCTGTAGTATCTTGTATCTCGAGTTCCTTTGGATATATGATGTTCAGGGGATCCTCAAATACAGGGTTGTTAATCGACAAAACATCATCGATGTATCTGTATGTAAAGTTGATCCGAGATGCTTATTGTTTATTGCCTTTAGAGAGCAGAGACTGTATGAATTCTCTCTCGTAAGAGTACAAAAATATGTCAGCCAGAAGAGGCGCGCAGTTAATACCCATAGGAATGCCAACAATCTGTTGGAACACTTTCCCACCAAATATCACAAAAATATTATCTATAAGAAATTCTAACATTTGGATAATCTTTTCTGTATACTTGCTGCTGGAATCAGACTGTTCCTTTACAAAATATTTGTCGTTGTGGTCTAAAACGAGATGTTTATATCTGCAACTATTATACCAATTAATTAACATGTTGGTAAAATACGAAAATAACTGGTGTCACATGACTATGACACTAACAACAATGTACCATAATGGGCATTCACGGACCCCTGAGATTCAGAGGTGAAACCTGGTGCCCGGGAGGAGTGATAACAAAACCCTGTTATGGCGAACAAGTTACAATGTATTATGGCGACCGTATAATTTGCTAAAAAATGACAGAAGTCTTGATTTTTTTATAATCTTGAAATGATACAAGTTTGTTAAGAGTGGAATCATCACAAGCTGAGTAGACACCCAAGAGGGTGTCATAAACACAGTTTTTAGAGTTTCTGTACTGACCCGAAATATACATTTATATTTCAAACTTGCTGTGAATAAAATAAAGTTTGTAAATCATTCTTATAGGGATTATTTATAAATTTTTAAATGTGTGACCTTTGATTGTATTGCTTTTACGGTGAATGTGAAGGTGGGCGCCCGTAAACCAGTTAACCACAGTGACGTTTGTTGCTTTAATTGACAGTCCTAATTCGGTATCGCAACTGCAGTACAATCGAATATTTTGCTATGTTTTTTCGATGGGGTGTTTTACTATTATCATGTTTATGTGAATGTACTTGTTGATGGTGATATGTGTCATACAGCTTGGTCGGATGTCTTATGTTTTAATCATGTTTTATGTGCATGTCCTTGGTGATATGTGTCATACAGATTGGTCGGATGTCTTATGTTTTTATCATGTTTTATGTGCATGTCCTTGGTGATATGTGTCATACAGCTTGGTCGGATGTCTTATGTTTTCTCTATTATCATGTTTTATGTGCATGTCCTTGGTGATATGTGTCATACAGCTTGGTCGGATGTCTTATGTTTTCTCTATTATCATGTTTTGTGTGCAGGTCTTTGGTGATTTGTGTCATACAGTTTGGTCGGATGTCTTCCGTTTTCTCTATTATCATGTTTTATGTGCATATCCTTGGTGATTTGTGTCATACAGTTTGGTCAGATGTCTTCCGTTTTCTCTATTATCTTGTTTTATGTGCATGTCCTTGGTGATATGTCATACAACATGATAATCAATATTGAAGAAGTACCAAACCGTTAATCATTCTCAAAGTCCAAGGACAGATACAAAATCGTGTACTCTCAAAGAGGAACTGTTGTGAACCCCGAAAACTGAAAAATTCCTAGGTGAGACCAGGTGCCCGGGGAGAGTAAGCGTCTCCTGTTTGTATACATCACTCGCCAAAGCAGCTCTCAAAAAACAAGTCAAAATCAAGAGTTTTTGGTTTCCTAATTGTACATACGAAAGTACAAAACTGGTATACAAAGTCATATTTGGTGTTCACTGAACAGGTCATTTAGTTGCATTCCAGAATATCATCAACCATATTTTCGTACAAGATCCCTATGGCGACCGTAGAACTTCCTCAGTGACGATTTCCGATGTTCTTTAACATATCCTTGCATGAGCAACTTAGTGGCCAGTCGTTTGGCCCTTGGAATAAAACCGTCGTATAGAGAACAGGCTCTTGCATACCTTATAAGTTGAGATATAGAAACTCCATAGGCAGGTGAGGACGGGATAGTGCAGCAAAGAAACGGGAAGTTATTTGGAAGTTAAAATCGTCACGTTTGTCATAGAGAGGTGTTCAAATGGTCATCATTGTCGAAAGTTTAAAAAATATCAAGATGAAAAAGCGGAATTATTCCTCTCGGTTGTCTCTTTTATCTTAAGTTCATGAAGATAGATTTCATGTATGTAATCCTTAAAGTTAGGATTATTAATTGACAATACATCGTCTATATATCTATATGTAAAATCAAACTGAGATGCAAGGCTTTTTCTGCCTGTGGGGAGCATGTTTTGAATAAATTCTACCTAATACGAATATTAAGAAATGTCAGCAAGAAGAGGAGCGCAGTTAGTTCCCATGGGAATGCCAATGATTTGCTGAAAAATGTTCTCTCCAAACACCACGAAAATATTGTCTATTAAAAATTCCAGCATTTTTATGACCTGATCTTCTGTATACTTGTGTTTTGCATCAGAGTGTTCTTTTACAAAATATGTATCTTCCCGCCCAATGACAAGATATTCATATGTACGATTTCCATTTTTATGAAAAAAAAAATACGGATAATTGTAGCAAGTCTGTTTTTGAGCTTTTGATGCGGAATTGTAGTGTAGAGCGTGAAGTCAAAAAATTTGATGCTGAAAATATTACTGAATTTCGGAGATTTTATATTCTCTGAAAGTTCTTTAAAATTCTTGAGGATCCACATCTGATTTATTCCGCTTCTGGAATATGCGGTATCACAGTAAATTTGAAGACCATGCTTGATGTGTGTCAATATCTTCGTTAGCAATATGGATAGAGGTTTGGTGGTACACTTGGAAGAACCAGCAATGAAACGATGTTTGTAAGGGGTTTTGTGCAATTTTGGAATCCGATAAATATAATGTAATTCAAGGTCAGAGTTTGTCGTGGTATTTCCAAAAGACTCGAGGACAGATTTGTGGTTTTGAAGTATTTCAGAAATAGATAAATTTGTTTGTGTGTATGTTGGATTTCCAGCTGCAGAGTGTAATCCAAGTTCCTCTAACAGACAATTAATTTATAATCTTTTGCAAACGAAGGTATAATTGTTTGCTGCTTTGTCAGCTGGGACAATAGTAAATTGTTCGTGGAGTTCAGAGTTCTCTGGCTACATGATGATATGGTGCACCAAATAAATGCACGTATATATGTATATATTAATCACAGATAGAAGTTCTTCTGCTTCATAATACTGCATGATTTGAATTAGTACATTGTACAGGAAACTAGATAGATCTACGATACCAATTCTTTGAAGGTCACAGAGAAAATTCATTCACATATTCAAGCAACACGGATCTCCACATTTGATTTCTCTACTTGTATACCATGATTAACTCTGGTTTTACAGCAGAAATGTTAAGACATACCTTTGTATTTGGGATAACTCCGGAGCCATAATCTTTTTGATGAACAAGATTTCTGTGTTTAATGTCAAGAGTTTATCAACAAATAATCGGGATTTCAATGGACGCCGACTGCTCCCCTTATAGCAAACCCTGGGGGTTTCAAATCAAAGCGTTTCTGCCTTATTTAATATGTTTAATGATACATATAAATGATATATTAACACTTGATGACCCCGACTTTCAAAGATACATTGATCCATCTGAGATTCAGTGAAACGAAGCCAATTTATCTTGTACGGATTAGTGTTAGGGTTAACTTGTTCGTTCATATACACTAGAATTATTGACAACTCTATGATGAACTTGAAGACTGGATTTCCAATGATAAATTATTCCAGGGTAGATGTCCTTATCCTCTTATTAACTTGTACATACGTTTCTCAACTGGTTCGATTTGCTAGGGTCTGTACCAACGATTTGGACTTCCATTCAAAAAGTCTAGAAATTATTTCAAACTTTTGATTCAGGGTTACAGATACCATAAACTTCGTGCTACTTTTGGAACATTTTATGGATCTCTTATCTGAATTCGGAAAAAAAGATTTTCATCAATTTCTACAATGATGTTATAAACAGGGTATGGGGTTCCTCTACAACCTTACTACAGATTTTCCCTTGAGCATTGTACTGATTGACAGGGCGGGTAGAAACTCAAATAATGGGTCTTGTCCAAGTCTTCTTAAGGAATAAGGTCCTTAACCTAGCTCCATCTGACAGCTAGTTCGGACTGTCAGATGTCGGGGATCATGGATCGCTTTCAGACAGGCATAGCAAGGCTGGTTCATGTTGATTTTACTCTATAATTTTGATCCGAGTCAGATGTTTCTTTCCTTTCTTTTAGATTAGTTTTGGAATTTATGTCGTTCCCCTCTTACAAATAAGCATTAAGCTCAAAGCGTCTTTGGTACAAGAATATATTCTTATAAATTCATTAACACATCAGGTTATGACTATTTTACTGTACCACATATCTAAAAGCATCGAATGATTACCAAACCTGCAAAATGCACAACCAGACCACATACCCGACAAAATGAGATTCCAATCTATGGTAGGGTCTCGCCCCCAAGGAAATATCACAAACTGGTATAGTGGAAAAGATAAACACAAACAGACAGGACAAAAATAATATCCCCGGTCTATCGATCTGGGGGCAAACAAAGGTAATTGATGATGGCAAAACAACTGGACATAACTGGAGAAAGAGATGGGTGACACAACTGGAGCAAGAGATGGGCGACACAACTGGAAAAAGAGATGGCTGACACCACTGGAGCAAGAGATGGGTGACACAACTGGAAAAAGAGATGGGTGACACAACTGGAGCAAGAGATGGGTGACACAACAGGAGCAAGAGATGGGCGACACAACTGGAGAAAGAGATGGGTGACACAACAGGAAATAGAGATGGGTGACACAACTGGAGAAAGAGATGGGTGACACAACTGGAGCAAGAGATGGGTGATATAACTGGAGAAAGAGATGGGTGACACAACTGGAAAAAGAGATGGGTGACACAACTGGAGCAAGAGATGGGGGATATAACTGGAGAAAGATGTTTGACACAACTGGAGAAAGAGATGGGTGACACAACAGGAAATAGAGATGGGTGACACAACTGGAGAAAGAGATGGGTGACACAACTGGAGAAAGAGATGGGTGACACAACTGGAGCAAGAGATGGGTGATATAACTGGAGAAAGAGATGGGTGACACAACTGGAAAAAGAGATGGGTGACACAACTGGAGCAAGAGATGGGTGATATAACTGGAGAAAGATGTTTGACACAACTGGAGAAAGAGATGGGTGATACAACTGGAGAAAGAGATGGGTGATACAACTGGAGCAAGAGATGGGTGACACAACTGGAGAAAGAGATGGGTGACACAACTGCATTATAATACTAATCAGAACATAAAACTGCATTTCCCATTGTCTAACAAACAGTTGTAAAGAACAAATAAAATGGCATGCTCACAAAATAATGGCTTAATATTTATTCAGTAAAAATCAAAACTACAATCTGTAAATCAAAATTACATAAAATCAATTTCAAATTGGGTAATTATACACATCTCTAGAGTAGTATACTACATGTATAAATTCTTGGTTTACAACAAAAAAAGTGTAATTATTCATTTACAAACTGCTGTACATTTTATGCCAGTATCGTGGAAAGTTTGTTAATACCTGTTCATACGCATTCTATGCGTATGCTTGTTAAGGAGTTCATTCATATGAAATAGAGTAAGGAAACCCCATTGAGGGATCGCCAGATCCAACTTTAACCACACCCATCTTGTAGTTCCACTGTGACGTCATAGTTAAATTCATGTTTGATGGGCCATTTATTTATGACGTCATAATGAACATGTGTGCCAACATGTGTGATGTCAGGTATTTGACGATCACTCGATACCAAGTATCGCAACTACTAAAATCCATCACGGTTTGCATTCCAAATCCATTGTTCTCAATGTGGGCACTTTTATGTGGGCAACTTACATAATAATCATATGACGTCATAACAATCACAGAGTGAATGTGCTCAACAAACTATCTGAAATATTCTCTCATTGATATGATATTGTGTTTGAAATAAAATTCAATTGTAAAAATGACAAAAACTTTATGTTCTCCCACAATAAGCAAATGACCAGAATAGACCACTCAAGGTAAGTATTGACTTCTAATTAGATAAACACATCAAGTTACATCAAAACCTACTCATAGATAAATAACACTTTCTGACATAAGATTGCATTGTATAATAATTACTCCATATGTACAATTCATTTTATGTAATTTCCAAGTGATCACCCTCCTACCTATAACACTCTTTGCCATCTTATTTATAGCACTTCTTACCTCCTTTTCTATAACATTCCTTACCAATAACTCCTTACCCTCTATCCTATTATTTCTTGGTACACTCCTTCCCCGTTCTCTCTGTTTCCCCATATCAGAATCTCCCCTCACTCGTGTAACACTCTCTCCCTCATTAAACACTACACCGAAAAGTCTGAACAGTAATACAAGATAAGTCATTATAAACACAAATCATTACCAGAAATATGCATTACCAATATATACTAGCTTGTAGAAATAACAAAATCTGACAAAAAGAAAGCAAGAAAAATGTGACAATGTCTAAGGCAAACTTCAAACGGAAGGCTAAATAGAAATATTTTTATGGACCATGATTATACAAAATGTAGTCTGAAACTTATGCTACAAAAACTCTAATACAATGACACAAGAACCATAAGGAAAACATTTAACAATGAATTGATGACAAAATATATCAGTGTCAAACAAAAATTAATAATGCTAGGAATCTATATACATGTTAGCTTAAATATTCTGACACAAGTTACTTGGATAGATATATATCCATGGAAACTGTCAAGTGATATAATGCAAAGGTAAGCAGTCTCAGTATCAAAGTTTATATCAAGCTAGGCCACCAAAATTGAATCATTTGTTTGGAATTAGTAAAGCAGATACCTGGTGTAAAATTCATTATCTAATAGCATTTACATCTTGTCATTTTATTAAATAAATGTTGAAAGACCTCTGCTGACAACTTTCACATCAAAAGGGTTTAACACAAAGATACATAGAAAGGCATCATTATCTTTTCAAACAACTCACAGTGGCAGGTAACCAAAGAGCTAAAGACGGATGGACAGACAGATTGACTGATTGAAAGACGATCACAATTACCTCTTTATACAACTTATAGCAGCAACTAGCCAAAGAAAATAAAGCGAGATGGACTAATAGATTGACTGATTGACAGACATACACGATTACCTCTCTATACATTGACTGATTGATAGATGGACACAATTACATCTTTATTCACCAGTCTGCAGTAGTTGCACTATGAAATTTAACAGAGAGACTGATAGACATACATGATTACATCCATATAGAATCAAAACACCAATTCATTTAGACAACATCATCTAGATATGTATATATAATGAATAGTTTTAATTCATTGTTGTTTAAAACCACGCTATACTAAATTCATCCTATGCTGACACTGATTATACATCCAAATTATCTGTGCAGACATGATAGTGGCATATGTCAAGAATACATTATTCCAGTGTAATACAGCTTCCATCAGACATTCTATACACCATGTCACATGATTTTAACTAACCAATCACAGAGCCATTAGACTAAATTGAGCTTCAAAAATATTCATGATACATATGGCTTTTTCTGTATCATATATATAAAACTTTAAGTAGAGGTAAAAGTAAAACTCAATACATACCCTAACAGTTAATATAGATGTTTGATGGAGCACAAATATTACACATGTCTGAATCACTAAGAAAATGTTAATCCACACAAAAGGCAATTATATGGTGAAAGGGTGATAAAACAGTATACATTGTAACTTCTTTTTAAATGAAAATTTTAAATCAAGGGTTGTTTAGATGGGACTGTCTAAAATGTACATAGAGAATACATTGACTCCCTGAAATATATCTATAACCCTGGAGTCTTGATTCTACATCTGATCTTAACACTCCATTGATACAAAAGAAACTTGTCAGTCATTAATTAAACATTTTGATATAAGAAAAAAGACTACAAAATGCAATGAATATAATAACTAATAAAAACACAAAGTAGATATAATAACTTGTCAAAAAGATTAAATCTACAGATAGAAACATCAACTTCAGCATCATGATATAATAGGAATACCATCACCAAGACCTATCCATGTCATACACTAACAGAAATTCAGAGAATATTGAAAATAATATGATATAATACATTAAAACAATTAAAGAATCACAGTTTTCAAAGAAAAAAATATTACTGTATATATTCAATATTATTCTTTTATTATATATCATATAGAAACACTATGAACACTACATGTTAAATGTTAATTCAAAATCAAATTGTTATACATGTTGTTAAAAAACATATTTATACATGTAACACACTGGTTGGTTGATTGGTGTTTTGCATCATTTTCAACAATTTTTCAGTTATATCACGACATGGAAGCAGGAGGTAATCATGGGTGGACCATGATGAAGAAAAATAGACCAGAATACTAATGGTGATAAATTGTCGAAATATTATTATATGTAATACATATAATTAGTACAAAATATTGCGCTTTTAAATTTTAACTTATATCACAGACACGTAAATGTTTTGGATTTCTAAGATTTTATGTTTTATCTGTATAAAAAAGATAGTGTATTGTAAGTCATTTTTTGGCTGGATATTGACCTTTTTAATGAGAATGTTGTTTTATTGTATACATGTATATCTTTGAATTGTTGGTCAAACGTGACACTTTAATAAACTATTTATTATCTTATTATTATCTATACCTCACTTAAAAAGAGGTGTATGTTTGTACTAACATTTAATTACTGAAACAATCACAATAACATAAATTGCATCATACAGGTAGACGTTGCTCTAACAACCTGTTCTGTATGAAGCAGTTGTTAATGCCTACAGCTCCTAAGCACTCAAAGAGAAGGAATCATACACCATGTCACAACATTCTCATACTATATAGTTTTCTTATACATTTATTCAACATTCATATAACAATATAAGTAAAGACATACATGTAACATAATTAAGATAAAACACAATAAGAAATGCTAATGATATAACTAGAAAGAGATGCACATTTTACATTAACATGTAATAACTAATTTTTCACACTCATACAGATATACAAAATACAGATAACATTACTGTAATCAAATCTATTGCATATGAAACTGTTAGTACATTATGACAACCTAGGATTGACCAAGAAACAACAAACATCCTTCAATATCCTCATACCTTATTCTCGGGTCAGTATCTCATTATACCAGTCTAATACCTTATCCTCGGGTCACTATCTCATTATACCAGTCTCATACCTTATCCTCGGGTCACTATCTCATTATAACAGTCTCATACCTTATCCTCGGGACAGTATCTCATTATACCAGTCTCAAACCTTATCCTCGGGTCAGTATCTCATTATACCAGTCTCAAACCTTACCCCTATGTCAGTATCTCATTATACCAGTCTCAAACCTTACCCCTATGTCAGTATCTCATTATACCAGTCTCATACCTTATCATCGGGTCAGTATCTCATTATACCAGTCTCATACCTCATTATCGGGTCACTATCTCATTATACCAGTCTCATACCTTATCCTCAGGTCAGTATCTCATTATACCAGTTTCATACCTTACCCCTATGTCAGTATCTCATTATACCAGTCTCATACCTTATCCTCGGGTCAGTATCTCATTATATCAGTCTCATACCTTACCCCTATGTCAGTATCTCATTATACCAGTTTCATACCTTGTCCTTGGGTCAGTATCTCATTATACCAGTCTCATACCTTGTCCTTGGGTCAGTATCTCATTATACCAGTCTCAAACCTTATCCTCGGGTCACTATCTCATTATACCAGTCTCAAACCTTATCCTCGGGTCAGTATCTCATTATACCAGTGTCATACCTTATCATCGGGTCAGTATCTCATTATACCAGTCTCATACCTTATCCTCGGGTCAGTATCTCATTATATCAGTCTCATACCTTACCCCTATGTCAGTATCTCATTATACCAGTCTCATACCTTATCCTCGGGTCAGTATCTCATTATACCAGTCTCATACCTTATCCTCGGGTCACTATCTCATTATACCAGTCTCATACCTTATCCTCAGGTCAGTATCTCATTATACCAGTCTCATACCTTACCCCTATGTCAGTATCTCATTATACCAGTCTCATACCTTATCCTCGGGTCAGTATCTCATTATGTCAGTCTCATACCTTACCCCTATGTCAGTATCTCATTATACCAGTTTCATACCTTGTCCTTGGGTCAGTATCTCATTATACCAGTCTCATACCTTATCCTCGGGTCAGTATCTCATTATACCAGTCTCATACCTTACCCCTATGTCAGTATCGCATTATACCAGTCTCATACCTTATCCTCAGGTCAGTATCTCATTATATCAGTCTCATACCTTACCCCTATGTCAGTATCGCATTATACCAGTCTCATACCTTATCCTCGGGTCAGTATCTCATTATACCAGTCTCATACCTTACCCCTATGTCAGTATCTCATTATACCAGTCTCATACCTTATCCTCGGGTCAGTATCTCATTATACCAGTCTCATACCTTACCCCTATGTCAGTATCGCATTATACCAGTCTCATACCTTATCCTCGGGTCAGTATCTCATTATACCAGTCTCATACCTTACCCCTATGTCAGTATCTCATTATACCAGTTTCATACCTTGTCCTTGGGTCAGTATCTCATTATACCAGTCTCATACCTTATCCTCGGGTCAGTATCTCATTATACCAGTCTCATACCTTATCCTCGGGTCAGTATCTCATTATACCAGTCTCACACCTTGTCCTCGGGTCAGTATCTCATTATACCAGTCTCATACCTTATTGGGAAATATATACATGTCACATATCTTTGTAGAAAAATCTAATCATATCACTATATTTCTATCCTTTGTACTAATATAATTATTCATTTATGAAATATCTACGGTATATAGAAATATCCTGAAACATATTGTCTGTACAGGACATAAAGTTTTTTCTGAGTACCATCTATTTCTCTGCTCTGTGTTGAGTCCATTATACTTATCTTTATGTCCCCTTCTTAGTACCACCTATTTCTCTGCTCTGTGTTGAGTCCATTATACTTATCTTTATGTCCCCTTCAATTTCATATTTGGTACTTAAATGCTTATCTATATAAATATTACGCACATTATATGATAAATCATGCCTACAAAAACAATGAAAATACCTCTACATTTATGTACATGATATTTGATTTCGATGAAGTTTCATGGATGTTCTCCTAGAACATCTTCTATTTTAAATTTCTCCCCTTCTGTTTCAATGATCAATCCAAAAGTTTGTACTTGAAATGCTGATGACTGTAACACTGGATGTCCTCTGCTCTTCATATAATAACCCTCTATTGTGACTTCGGAACTTCTCTACTGCTTTAATATCTGAAAGCCGCACTGTACTCTCTGTACTCCTCTGGATCATCAGCTGAATCAGCTGTGACCCCTTTGACCTCTAGCTCTTCTGTTACACGATCCAAATAAGTTGGATCTGGGTAACCAAACCTATTCCATAACAAATTGTACTGTGAACAACCAGTTACAAGATATGGATTGTATGCTAGAATAATCAAACGATATGAATAGCCAGCAGTATAATATGGACTGTATGATGTAGACAAATTATACAATATGAATAGCCAGCAGTATAATGTGGACTGTATGAAGTAGATAAATTATTGAATATGAATAGCCAGCAGTATAATATGGACTGCATAATGTAGATAAATTATACAATATGAATAGCCGGCAGTATAATATGGACTGTATGAAGTAGATAAATTGTACAATATGAATAGCCAGCAGTATAATATGGACTGTATGATGTAGACAAATTATACAATATGAATAGCCAGCAGTATTATATGGACTGTATGATTAGATAAATTATACAATAAAGATAGCCATCAGTATAATATGGACTGTATGATGTAGATAAATTATACAATATGAATAGTCAGCAGTATAATATGGACTGCATGATGTAGATAAATTATACAATGTAAAAGAAATCAGACAATATGATTAGCCACCAGTATATTACGGACTGTATACAATATCTATAGCAACCAGTATAATATGGACTGTATGATGTAGACAAATTATACAATACCAATACCTAGCAGTACAATATGGTCTCTCCTAGTCTTATGATGTATAGCCAGATTAATAGTACATGTAATATCATACCTCTGAGGACCTCCTTCTCTCCTACTCTTATGATGTATAGCCAGATTAATAGTACATGTAATATCATACCTCTGAGGACCTCCTTCTCTCCTAGTCTTATGATGTATAGCCAGATTAATAATACATGTAATATCATACCTCTGAGGACCTCCTTCTCTCCTAGTCTTATGATGTATAGCCAGATTAATAATACATGTAATATCATACCTCTGAGGACTTCCTTCTCTCCTAGTCTTATGATGTATAGCCAGATTAATAGTACATGTAATATCATACCTCTGAGGACCTCCTTCTCTCCTAGTCTTATCAAGTATAGCCAGATTAATAGTATATGTAATATCATACCTCTGAGGACCTCCTTCTCTCCTAGTCTTATGATGTATAGCCAGATTAATAATACATGTAATATCATACCTCTGAGGACTTCCTTCTCTCCTAGTCTTATGATGTATAGCCAGATTAATAGTACATGTAATATCATACCTCTGAGGACCTCCTTCTCTCCTAGTCTTATCAAGTATAGCCAGATTAATAGTATATGTAATATCATACCTCTGAGGACCTCCTTCTCTCCTAGTCTTATGATGTATAGCCAGATTAATAATACATGTAATATCATACCTCTGAGGACTTCCTTCTCTCCTAGTCTTATGATGTATAGCCAGATTAATAGTACATGTAATATCATACCTCTGAGGACCTCCTTCTCTCCTAGTCTTATCAAGTATAGCCAGATTAATAGTATATGTAATATCATACCTCTGAGGACCTCCTTCTCTCCTAGTCTTATGATGTATAGCCAGATTAATAGTACATGTAATATCATACCTCTGAGGACCTCCTTCTCTCCTAGTCTTATCAAGTATAGCCAGATTAATAGTATATGTAATATCATACCTCTAAGGACCTCCTTCTCTCCTAGTCTTATGATGTATAGCCAGATTAATAGTACATGTAATATCATACCTCTGAGGACCTCCTTCTCTCCTAGTCTTAAGATCTATAGCCAGATTAATAGTACATGTAATATCATACCTCTGAGGACCGCCTTCTCTCTTAGTCTTATGATGTATAACCAGATTAATAGTACATATAATATCATACCTCTGAGGACCTCCTTCTCTCCTAGTCTTATGATGTATAGCCACATTAATAGTACATGTAATATCATACCTCTGAGGACCTCCTTCTCTCCTAGTCTTATGATGTATAGCCACATTAATAGTACATGTAATATCATACCTCTGAGGACCTCCTTCTCTCCTAGTCTTATGATGAATAGCCAGATTAATAGTACATGTAATATCATACCTCTGAGGACCTCCTTCTCTCCTAGTCTTATGATGGATAGCCAGATTAATAGTACATGTAATATCATACCACTGAGGACCTCCTTCTCTCCTAGTCTTATGATGTATAGCCAGATTAATAGTACATGTAATATCATACCTCTGAGGACCTCCTTCTCTCCTAGTCTTATGATGTAGAGCCAGATTAATAGTACATGTAATATCATACCTCTGAGGACCTCCTTCTCTCCTTGTCTTATGATGTATATCCAGATTAATAGTACATGTCATATCTTACCTCTGAAGACCTCCATCTCTCCTAGTCTTATGATGTATAGCCAGATTAATAGTACATGTAATACCATACCTCTGAGGACCTCCTTCTCTCCTTGTCTTATGATGTAGAGCCAGATTAATAGTACATATAATATCATACCTCTCAGGACCTCCTTCTCTCCTTGTCTTATGATGTATAGCCAGATTAATAGTACATGTAACATCATACCTCTGAGGACCTCCTTTAATCCTAGTCTTATGATGTATAGCCAGATTAATAGTACATGTAATATCATACGTCTGAGGACCTCCTTCTCTCCTAGTCTTATGATGCATAGCCAGATTAATAGTACATGTAATATCATACCTCTCACGACCTCCTTCTCTCCTAGTCTTATGATGTATAGCCAGATTAATAGTACATGTAATATCATACCTCTGAGGACCTCCTTCTCTCCTAGTCTTATGATGTATAGCCAGATTAATAGTACATGTAATATCATACCTCTGTGGACCTCCTTCGATGTATAACCAGATTAATAGTACATGTAATATCATACCTCTGAGGACCTCCTTCTCTCCTAGTCTTATGGTGTATAGCCAGATTAATAGTACAAGTAATATCATACCTCTGAGGACCTCCTTCTCTCCTTGTCTTATGATGTATATCCAGATTAATAGTACATGTCATATCATACCTCTGAAGACCTCCATCTCTCCTAGTCTTATGATGTATAGCCAGATTAATAGTACATGTAATACCATACCTCTGAAGACCTCCTTCTCTCCTTGTCTTATGATGTATAGCCAGATTAATAGTACATATAATATCATACCTCTCACGACCTCCTTCTCTCCTTGTCTTATGATGTATAGCCAGATTAATAGTACATGTAATATCATACCTCTGAGGACCTCCTTTAATCCTAGTCTTATGATGTATAGCCAGATTAATAGTACATGTAATATCATACGTCTGAGGACCTCCCTCTCTCCTAGTCATATGATGCATAGCCAGATTAATAGTACATGTAATATCATACCTCTGAGGACCTCCTTCTCTCCTAGTCTTATGATGTATAGCCAGATTAATAGTACATGTAATATCATACCTCTGAGGACCTCCTTCTCTCCTAGTCTTATGATGTATAGCCAGATTAATAGTACATGTAATATCATACCACTGAGGACCTCCTTCTCTCCTAGTCTTATCAAGTATAGCCAGATTAATAGTACATGTAATATCATACCTCTGGGGACCTCCTTCTCCCCGAGTCTTATGATGTATAGCCAGATTAATAGTACATGTAATATCATACCTCTGAGGACCTCCTTCTCTCCTAGTCTTATGATGTATAGCCAGATTAATAGTACATGTAATATCATACCTCTGAGGACCTCCTTCTCTCCTAGTCTTATGATGTATAGCCAGATTAATAGTACATGTAATATCATACCTCTGTGGACCTCCTTCTCTCCTAGTCTTATGATGTATAGCCAGATTAATAGTACATGTAATATCATACTTCTGAGGACCTCCTTCTCTCCTGGTCTTATGATGTATAACCAGATTAATAGTACATGTAATATCATACCTCTGAGGACCTCCTTCTCTCCTAGTCTTATGATGTATAGCCAGATCAATAGTACATGTAATATCATACCTCTGAGGACCTCCTTCTCTCCTAGTCTTAGGATGTATAGCCAAATTAATAGTACATGTAATATCATACCTCTGAGGACCTCCTTCTCTCCTAGTCTTAGGATGTATAGCCAGATTAATAGTACATGTAATATCATACCTCTGAGGACTTCCTTCTCTCCTAGTCTTAGGATGTATAGCCAGATTAATAGTACATGTAATATCATACCTCTGAGGACCTCCTTCTCTCCTAGTCTTATCATGTATAGCCAGATTAACAGTACATGTAATATCATACCTCTGAGGACCTCCTTCTCTCCTAGTTTTATGATGTATAGCCAGATTAATAGTACATGTAATATCATACCTCTGAGGACCTCCTTCTCTCCTAGTCTTATGATGTATAGCCAGATTAATAGTACATGTAATATCATACCTCTGAGGACCTCCTTCTCTCCTGGTCTTATGATGTATAACCAGATTAATAGTACATGTAATATCATACTTCTGAGGACCTCCTTCTCTCCTAGTCTTATGATGTATAGCTAGATTAATAGTGCATGTAATATCATACCACTGAGGACCTCCTTCTCTCCTAGTCTTATGATGTATAGCCAGATTAATAGTACATGTAATATCATACCTCTGAGGACCTCCTTCTCTCCTAGTCTTAGGATGTATAGCCAGATTAATAGTACATGTAATATCATACCTCTGAGGACCTCCTTCTCTCCTAGTCTTAGGATGTATAGCCACATTAATAGTACATGTAATATCATACCTCTGAGGACCTCCTTCTCTCCTAGTCTTATGATGCATAGCCACATTAATAGTACATGTAATATCATACCTCTGAGGACCTCCTTCTCTCCTAGTCTTATCATGTATAGCCAGATTAACAGTACATGTAATATCATACCTCTGAGGACCTCCTTCTCTCCTAGTCTTATCATGTATAGCCAGATTAACAGTACATGTAATATCATACCTCTGAGGACCTCCTTCTCTCCTAGTCTTATGCTGTATAGCCAGATTAATAGTACATATAATATCATACCTCTGAGGACCTCCTTCTCTCCTAGTCTTAGGATGTATAGCCAGATTAATAGTACATGTAATATCATACCTCTGAGGACCTCCTTCTCTCCTAGTCTTAGGATGTATAGCCAGATTAATAGTACATGTAATATCATACCTCTGAGGACCTCCTTCTCTCCTAGTCTTAGGATGTATAGCCACATTAATAGTACATGTAATATCATACCTCTGAGGACCTCCTTCTCTCCTAGTCTTATGATGCATAGCCACATTAATAGTACATGTAATATCATACCTCTGAGGACCTCCTTCTCTCCTAGTCTTATCATGTATAGCCAGATTAACAGTACATGTAATATCATACCTCTGAGGACCTCCTTCTCTCCTAGTCTTATCATGTATAGCCAGATTAATAGTACATGTAATATCATACCTCTGAGGACCTCCTTCTCTCCTAGTCTTATGCTGTATAGCCAGATTAATAGTACATATAATATCATACCTCTGAGGACCTCCTTCTCTCCTAGTCTTATGATGTATAGCCAGATTAATAGTACATGTAATATCATACCTCTGAGGACCTCTTTCTCTCCTAGTCTTATGCTGTATAGCCAGATTAATAGTACATGTAATATCATACCTCTGTGGACCTCCTTCTCTCCTAGTCTTATGATGTATAACCAGATTAATAGTACATGTAATATCATACCTCTGAGGACCTCCTTCTCTCCTAGTCTTATGGTGTATAGCCAGATTAATAGTACAAGTAATATCATACCTCTGAGGACCTCCTTCTTTCCTAGTCTTATGATGTATATCATTCCAGGTCACTACTCCCTCTTTTCCTGTTGTCCTCGATCGTCCAATTGTAAACACCAGTTTCCTAGAGAAGGCCACATTCAGTAACTTACACACTAGTCTCCCTTTCTCTGTGTAAGGTAGATGACCACTTCGTCTTATACCTTCATAAATCTGACCAGGTTTCGGATGATTTTCCTATGAAAACCATTTTCAAATTTTATAATTTTTTTAAAGAATTTTATGTATCACCAATACATCATTCCTGTACAGTATCACCAATACATCATTCCTGTACAGTATCACCAATACATCCTTGCTGTACAGTATCACCTATACATCCTTGCTGTACAGTATCACCAATACATCATTCCTGTACAGTATCACCAATACATCCTTCCTGTACAGTATCACCAATACATCAATCCTGTAGAGTACCACCAATATATCATTCCTGTACAGTATCACCAATACATCATTCCTGTACAGTATCACCTATACATCCTTGCTGTACAGTATCACCAATACATTATTCCTGTACAGTATCACCTATACATCATTCCTGGACAGTATCACCAATACATCATTCCTGTACAGTATCACCAATACATCATTTCTGTACAGTATCACCAATACATCATTCCTGTACAGTATCACCAATACATCATTCCTGTACATATCACCTATACATCATTCCTGTACAGTATCACCAATACATCATTCCTGTACAGTATTACCTATACATTATTCCTGTACAGTATCACCAATACATCATTCCTGTACAGTATCACCTATACATCATTCCTGTAGAGTATCACCAATACATCATTCCTGTAAAGTATCACCAATACATCATTCCTGTACAGTATTACAAATACATCATTCCTGTACAGTATCACCAATACATCATTCCTGTACAGTATCACCCATACATCATTCCTGTACAGTATTACCTATACATTATTCCTGTACAGTATCACCAATACATCATTCCTGTACAGTATCACCTATACATCATTCCTGTAGAGTATCACCAATACATTATTCCTGTACAGTATCACCAATACATCATTCCTGTACAGTATTACCTATACATTATTCCTGTACAGTATCACCAATACATCATTCCTGTACAGTATCACCTATACATCATTCCTGTACAGTATCACCAATACATCATTCCTGTACAGTATCACCAATACATCATTCCTGTACAGTATCACCAATACATCATTCCTGTACATATTACCTATACATCATTCCTGTACAGTATCACCAATACATCATTCCTGTACAGTATTACCTATACATTATTCCTGTACAGTATCACCAATACATCATTCCTGTACAGTATCACCTATACATCATTCCTGTATAGTATCACCAATACATCATTCCTGTAAAGTATCACCAATACATCATTCCTGTAAAGTATCACCAATACATCATTCCTGTACAGTATTACAAATACATCATTCCTGTACAGTATCACCAATACATCATTCCTGTACAGTATCACCAATACATCATTCCTGTACAGTATCACCTATACATCATTCCTGTATAGTATCACCAATACATCATTCCTGTACAGTATCACCAATACATCATTCCTGTACAGTATCACCAATACATCATTCCTGTACAGTGTCACCAACACATCATTCCTGGAGAGTATCGCCAATACATCATTCCTGTACAGTATCACCTATACATTATTCCTATACATTATATCACTAATATTATACATCATCCTGGTACAGCATCTTCCACACATCATTCCTGTACAGCATCATTAGCACACCATCTCTGCAGAGTGTCAAAAATAGGACACTGAAAACAGGTGTATAATACACCCACATGCTGACACGATTCCCTGCCCCAGAGGCAAGACCATAGTTTAATACCCAAGTGCAAATAGACCCTTTCATACACCACCACCAAATCTTCTGCTAAATTTATGTATTTTCACTGATACCCTGTTCTCCCTATAACAAAGGCCAGACAACTTCAACTCAGACCCTTTCATATACCACCACCAAATCATCTGCATCTGTCTTGGTTAAGAAAAAGACGCATGAACAGGTTTTTTTAACAACCCATTTTTCCCTACTCGAGGGGCCAGACACCAAGATAAAACCAAGGTCCTCAACTTCAAGTCATATCCTTTCACATACTACCACAAAACATTAATATCTGTCATGGTTAAGCTTTCAGAAGATTGTGGGGACGAACCCACAAAGAAGGATGACAGCAGTATAGCATAATAGTGTTAAGTAATTCCCCACTTTACACTTGCTTCAGATAATGGGTACATAATTGCAGTAGAGTTTCATCATTCATGATAAGTCTATGAAGAGGGCCATGGTGGTCATTTTGAATTACATGACTACTGACATTTTGACGTAAGAAATATAATAATGTGAAATAATGAAGTAAATTCTATTTCTAGAGTTCCCATTAATATACAACATTTCATTTTGAATACAAAAGATATGACTTACACACCTTTTTTCTGCCTGACGTTGTACTGAATATCTAAGACATAACATGTAGAAACAACTCACAGATTGTGTATAAGTAATAGGATATCAAACATTAAAGGTATAACTTACCGATTGTTTTCCAGTTGGGATATTGTAATCAATCTCTATTGATCCACACCCTTCATACCCTGACAGGTGAGTATAGTGCCACCTTTTTATAGTAATAGTACCAGGGGGCTGGTCTCCATACATCTTACCATACACTGCACCACACTGTGGACAGGAAGGTTTATACTTGAAACACTGATCAATGCAATCTGTACAGAAGACATGGCCACAGCGAAGACGTTTGGGTTCAGTGCACTTGTCCATACAGATACAGCAATCCACTTCCTCTGGCGTCTGGTCTTTCAGAGGTGTAGCAGAAACCATTTCTACGTTCTCGTCTTTCCTTACAGTAGAATGTAAATTAGACATGGGACTCACCGAGTTATTTCCCCATACTTTCATAAATTTTGAGCACATTTTTTGCACAGCATCTTCTTCATTACAAACAAAGAAAATCTCCTCTATGTATTTTGGACTATTCTTGATAAAGGTATTGATTGCTGATACTGCAGCATTGGCAAATATTTCTGCTACTGCCACTGCACCATCTTCTCCTATAAGTGGAAAGACCCAAATATTATTCTTAAATCATAGCACAAATTTAAAACTTACTACATAGTGTCAAATCATGTGAAATCTGTACCACTATCCTGTACTGAGATTGTGCTTGAATCTAAAATTTAACCAAAATGTTGAGGGGCATACACTGAAAGACAGACTATACAACATGATGCTTGATAGCTTTTCTTCCATCAAAGTTGTTTAAACTCTAGTGAAGTTTGGTTATAACACTTAGCTTTACTCAATATTTGATTCTATCTAACAAACTGACGTTCCTCTTTAGTTATAGTTTGAACCCATGAAGTTTCATTAAATTTAAAATGAATAGCAGTTGTAGGTCAAGAGACAATGCAAATTAAATCTTGAATTAAGTAAAGATTTAAGAATATTGTAGAAATATTTAGTAACACTGAAGTTTTGGTCCCCTGAGTTTGTAAACAATGGAAAACATCCACACAGAGATTAAATGTTGCATGTTCATGATACAAGTTAAAAACTCCTACCTATTCCTAATACTGGGATGGAGAGTGATGATGCTTTGTGGTCCTCTGACTTCTTCATCAAGTTTAAGCAGCACTCTGTCAATTCCTCGGTCAGCTTTTCATCAGAACTCCTGGTACTCCTTTGTTGTTTTGGTGCTACTATATGTAACACATACCGCCATGGTTCCTCTGAGCACTTTACCCCTACTTCACCTTGTCGTAAAGGCTGGCCCCATGTATTATCTTTCTTATATATATCACTCCCATGTTTATAAATTTCCTTTGCAATACACCCTTTACCTTCACATTTTGTGTCCTGGGGGCATGTGATGGCCTCTACTTTTATTTCAACAATATTTCCTGTTTGGACATAAACTTTAAGCTTCTGTGTCACTTGGAATTCAGATTTGTCTTTCATATTTTCTGGCGTTAAGTCCTTTATTTCTACAGATTCTGCTGATACAATGTCAGTGAAAGATCTTTGAGATCTGTAAGAGCTAGACTTACTTCTAGATGGTATATCTAGGTATGTGGTGAAGGCATGTTTTATGGCATTAACTAAGCCTTCATCTTTATCAATAAAATGGACCTCTTCTATAGATGATGTGTTTGGGTCCCACTGATGGGAAATGAAGTATTTCAATCCCTCTACATACTGCTGGGCACACAAATCTTTTGGCATTCCAAATATACCTGAAATGCATGTTTATGGTCAATATGAAGAGTAATTTTAACTCACTCATTCCAATGCCAGTGACAGGTCCAGTGCCTTTTGCTTGAGTGGAATGGCATATTTTATATTTGACAAAAAATGTAAAAAAAAAAAAGAAGATAACTGCAAGAGTGTTCATTCCCAGATTCTGCTACTGATATAAGTTTACTTTGTGTATGTAAATAAACCACATATCATCAAAATCAATTGAACAATATTCAAGAAAAGTATATAGAACAATTAAGTCAGATCTGATTGACAAGAAAGATGAACAAACACAAGACGGATGGGTTCAGAGTACAACCAATAATCCTCCTCCTATTCTAGCACTGGGAGACTTTATTACTGAACTGCTCTGTTGAGCAGTGATATCTGTACAAGTCTATAGATTACAAGGGGATGTATTATAATGGCATACAAGACAAAGCAGCTATGAATGAACAGACAGACTACTTTAATAGGGAATTGGCATCTTTAAATTTTTTTAGAGGAATACTAATAATATCTTGCTGAAGTCTGGTACATGTACCTTCAATTCTGATTGTATCCTTTTGATATTTACCTGCACTTATGGAGGGGATGCCTATAGATTTCATTCTGCATTTATCAGCACACTCAATGGCCCCAGCTACAGCAGTTTTCAGCTCTTCTATGCACTGTTCTCTTCTCCTATCATTCCATCTAGGACCAACAGTATGGACAACACATTTGTATGGTAGATTTCCAGCAGTTGTCGTACAGCTTTCCCCTACCTTTAATTCACCATACGTACTGATATACTCCCTGCTTTCTCTGTCAAGGTTATACCCAGCATGCTCTGATATCACAGCTGCTACTCCTCCTCCATGCATCAAGCGTTCATTAGCAGCATTTACTATACAATCAACATCTAGTCTTAATATATTTCCTGTATAGACTTTGACTACAAGTCCTTCTGCGGTCTTAAAGTCACCACTGGATAAAAGAGACCATTGGGGGGATGTCCTCACGCTCTGAGACAAATTTCTTCCTGATTCATTTACTGGTGGTTGCTCATCAGGTGCAGGTGTCGTATGTTGACTGTCATTTCCAAATTGCCGGTGACGTCGAGTCTTTGTCTTGATTTTGCCTGTTTTAACACCAATCTTGTGCTTAGCAATTTGAACAACTTCATAATCTTTACACCAAATGTGAATTGTTCTCACTTTGTCAAAATACACCAACATGTCAGACGGACTGATGTCTGCACTGGAATGGGACATATTTTGTATCGAGGTCAAATCCTCTTCCGTAATTTCTTCTTTTCCTTCCAAGACATACTCCTCTTTTGTCATTGCCCGTGATGCTTTCACAAAGTTTTCAATCTTGTCTTTCATGTCAGGTGTTTCTAACATTATTGCTTTATTTTCACTATTCCATATCATACAGTCTTCCCCTTTCTTCCACCAACCTTTCTGTATTCCAAGGTTTTGACACATCTTATATTCAATCTCACTTATATCTGGTATATGATTAATGTGTGTATAGTCACCATCATCTTTTTCATTTCCTTGCTGATAGATAATTCCTTGTTTGCTGCTTGTAGAGTATGTCTTCAATGAAGATGTAGCACTATTAATTTTCTCTACAAAGTCTTTTGCTCTTTTCACCTTTATCTGGAACTCTGAATAATCTGAAGCAATAATTTCAGTTCCATCTGTACTGTTTTGTTCTGACATCAACATCTTATCTAATTCTTCATGTTCACCTCTTTTTGATAGCAATCCTGGATTCCATGTTGCCTTAATGCAGGAAATAATCTGAAAAAATAATGAAATGTGTGATAAGTGTAAAAAGTCAAGAATGCAATTACCTCATATTCCACTTGATCGGTAATTTATCGATTTATTCAAGAAAGAAAGTCACCTTCCAAATATGAATGCCTTATCTCTTACAGTTCTAGCAAAGATTAAATTCTGGTTTAATTCTAAAGTCACATTTTCAGGATAGAGAGAGAAAAAAATTTGCAAACAGAAGGTTTTTTTATGTGTGAATGGGCATTCAGTAGAAAAAGGTAGTAAGCTATACATAAATGACAACAAAATTTGTCTTTGCTTCCTGGATCCAAAATGATTCCGCCAAAAAAATAATACAAGAAGCCAAAATGGAAATAAATAATTCCAGAAAACAGAATTTCCATTCATTTTCGGTCAATAAAAAGACATAATTTATTAAGAAAAATTAACAAAATCCCACAAAACACAGGACTTAATCTGTAATTCTGTTATACAAATAACAGTGTACCAACTTTCAACTAAGTAACCCAGAAGTTTATCCTAATATACTTTGGGAAACAAAAGTGATAGACAAACAGAAAGAGACAAAACCTTTTAGATTCCCAGTTTCGTAAGGGGGACTAATGATAAGAATCTTTTGTCTTTACTATTAAACTAAAGAAACCCCTATCCTAAGGAACATTTGTGTGAAAAATGATAAACTCTGATAAATGTTAATGAACTATGCTGAAATAAAGGCCTCTCCAAATTGCTTAGGTATATATGTTAAGTAACCTTGACCATGCAGAAATATCTTTAGATAACATTAGACTAAAAGGAATATTTATGTGAAATATAATATAACTCTGATAAATGGTTTAAAAGACATGAAGCTTCTTTAAATATTTTAGGAATATATGCCAAGTGTTCTTGACCAGAAATGACCTTGAGTGACCTTGTCCAAAATTCCCTGTTCCAAGAAACATTCTTGGAAATTTGACACCATCATGATGAATAGATTAAGAAATATGAGGTCTTTCTCAACATTTTAGGGAGATGTGCTGAATGACCTTGACCTTTCAGCAAGGACCTTGAGTGACCTTCATCCAAAAGTCCCTCTCCCAAGGTACAATGAAATATGATAAAATTCTGATGAATGATTGCAGATATGAAGCTTTTCCAAATATAGTACGCAATAAGTGCTATATAGTAGGCAATAAGTGCTGAGTAACCTATACCTTGTAGAAATGACATTGAGTAACCTTTGTTTCTGTCCAAAGTTTGTCAAAGAAGGGTATCCTCTGGGCACTCGTATTGGGACTTTGAGTATTTCATCCCTATTTAGCTTGATCAAAACCCTTCAGCAGTTCTTTATAAATCGAAAGTAAGAAAAGTTTACAGACAATGGATGGACAGATGAATATACTACTTTCGAAATTTAAAGGGTTAATGTGTCCAGTTCAGTGCAATTACAAGTGTTATTATTCTACAACAACAGTTAGGGTCTCATATCATTTGGAAATATACTGCAGATGAAGCATCTGAATAACAAGAAGTTTTTTAAAAACAATGAAAAAAAATTTTATTCCGCCAGTCATTTTGAATGACCCCCGATAGGACCAATTACAAGTCCTACTTCATCCATTCTCATATCAATAGGACTTACCACTAAGAAAAATACAGGTATATCTATTACAGTAGCGATAACAAAATTTCTAAGACAGCTGTGATGGTGGCCATTTTGATTATAATCTGTCACTAATCATCTCATCAAAGTCCTAGATTTATATCTAAAGCTATTCTATAGGTCACTTAAAGCTCCCGAGTACATACCACATGTTAAGACTGCTTAACAAGATTTCCCCTTTCAGTAAAATGATCAATGTAGAAATTAGAAGCCCAAATGTGAAATGGTCCTATATTGTTTATCTGAGTACCCTGAACACACGAGAAACTTAAAATATATCAGAAAGTACCCCATTTCAGAAATTTTATTACAAAACTGAACCACAAGCAACTCTGTATCATTCTAAAAACTCTAAATGTTAAGATTTTCCTTCTATCTTATATTTCTCTTTGTGAAGTGGGTACCTCCCTCCCTGACCCTACATTATGATCCCACTGACCTACCCTTGCATTCAGTAGATCCAATAAATCTAAAAAGAGAAAAAGTGGCTACAGTAAAACTAAGAAAGTAATTACAGTCTTACACTAAATTCATGAGGGCCGACAGCTCTCGATGTACCCTAAAGCAACGTACAATACTTAATTAAATATTATATCCAAGTAAGCATTAGTACATGATTGCCCTTCGCTAATAATGAGCATTATTGAAACATTAAGTGACCTTGACTTTGATGATATGACGTGTTCAAGGTCATGACACACCTTTGGGTCATGGAGGATAGCTATGCCCCTACTTAATGGTAGGATACATGTAACTGCTATGGTGTATGCCAAGAACAACAATATTCTGCTTAGTCCCATATCAGCAAATAATTTTCTTATGCATTCACTTTTTTATAAATCAATGTCTATTTTGATACCTGAAATTCTATTTTCTGAGTGGCCTTCACCTTTCATAAATGATCAAGAATGATTTATGTCTTAATTTCACATTGATCTTAACCTTTGTCTAAAGCAATACTGTAAAACATTTGGATGAAGTATGATCAAATTCTGATGAAAGGTGTAGGAGATATAAGTACTTCATGGTACTTTAAGTCCTTGTAAATGAGTAACCTTGACCTTTCAGAAATGACCTTGAGTGACTTCTGTCCAAATGAATTTAACCTAAATAACATTTTGGGTTAAATGTGATCAAATTTTGATGAAAGGTGTAGGAGATATAAGTACTTCATAGTATTTGAAGTCCTTGTTAATAAGTGACCTTGCTGAAGTATGATTAAATTCTGATGAAAGGTGTAGGAAATATATGCACTTCGTGGTATTTTAAGTCCTAGTTAATAAGTGACTATGACCTTTCACAAATGACCTTGAGTGACTTTTATTTAAAAGCCCTTAACCTAAATAACATTTTGCTGAAGTATGATTAAATTCTGATAAAAGGTGTAGGAAATATATATACCTTGTGGTATTTTAAGTCCAAATTAATAAGTGACCTTGACCTTTCAGAAATGACCTTGAGTGACCTTTATCCAAAAGCCCTTAACCTAAATAATTTTGGTGAAGTGTGGTCAAATTCTGATGAAAAGTATACAAGATATGAGCTCAGACAGACGGATGAACAGACAGACAGACAAATGGACACAACAGAGACTATATGCTTCTCCGAAATTTTTCTGGGAGCATAAAAAATTCCACCAATTTTGACGTTTTCACAAGTATAGCCATGCCGATAGCTTTCGAATGTCTAAAGACCAAAAACCTAGAGCATATTTGAAAAATGTATGCCTGCTTTTAGCTTTTTTTTCAGAGCAGCAACAAAGATTCCAAATGCTACTCTTGGTTATCTTTTGTTTTTCTAAGTGTCAAGGTCTGTTATTTCATTAAAAAAAATTATTTGATAAAGGTATAAGTGTTTGAGTTATAATAAAGAAATATACAAAAGTCATCATTCAGAAACCCAAAAATTCATTCATTTTCTGCCTCATTTCAGGAGCTGTGACCTTGACCTTGGATTGATAAACCTCAATATCACTAGACTTTCACCTCTCTTGATGTGTAATAACTTATCCAAAGTTAGTTTGATTCTAATTATTCAAAAAGGTATTTTGAATTATGAGACTGAATGACAGAATAAGTAAACAGTTGATGCCAGGTCATTTCATGTCAACAGCATGAGAACTCATTTTCTTTTTCAATACCTCAGGAACACTTCCTTTCCTTTGATCATCAAAGGAATTTGTATTCGAAGAAATACTAGATCTCCGGTCTTCTTCTTGACACCAATACTACAAAAAAATAAGTATTTCACTCTATAAAATTTATTCAATAATCAAATAAGCCCAAACTTTCATAAATGATATTGACACTCCTCTGGTAGCATCAAATAAGACTGTGAAAAGATCATCTTTAAAATAGTTATTCAAAGAGAATTTTAAAAGGATTCACTACAATAGATTATTAAAAGTTTAGACCAGCCTTTGACAAAATAATCTTTTATTTTGATGAGATTCTAATACTATTTACTATTTTGAAAATAAGGGTTAATTTTTCAATTCAGTGTATCCAAAGTGCACAAGATTTTCACCTAGGACAAACTAAAAGTCATACTCTATCATCCAGTAATTTTCCTGTATTACTATAACTAACCATATAATAGAAATAAAGACAGCTATTTTGAACTTTGAACTGGGTCTGGCACCATAAACTGAGAAAATACTTAAGTCATAATTTTATATTCCTCTGTTCAACAATGAATTAATAACTGGGATTTGGATTTTATTGACTTTTATTCTGTCGACAAATAGAATTAAACTGTGCTGCATGACAATTTAATTGAACGTATGATAATGGAATAAATTAAAATGAAATAACTGACTTAAGTATTTTCTTAGTTTATGGCGCCATACCTTCTGGTGAAATTTTCATTCTTTATTCTATGACAACAATAAGTCATAACCTGTCACCCAATCACTGTTCAGTAGAAGTGGTGAACACAAAACAAGAGGCCCAAGTAGACCTATATCGCTCACCTGAGTGCCTAGATTATCAGTCAAGCAGGAAGGAAGAAATTATTTATTTTTGCATTACTGTGACTAAGTCAACAAACAAATGTTGAAAATATATCAAATTTTATTTAAGACCAGAATCAATCTTATTGAAATGCGACTTGTACTTCGTTCCTCTACGCTACTCTCTATGTACAAGATCTTACAACTGCCGATTCGAGGTCATCTCAGGATGACCTTTCAGTACAGCCAGTCAGAATTTGAGTTAGAGATCTTTCGGTATTGTTTGTATGTAATATAAGATTGGACCAGAATAAAAATCAACAACACCTTTTTGAACATCCATTCAGGAGATTTTGATATTAAGCATTTGCTTTGTTTCTGCAAGATGTGATTCAGGGCAACAAGTTAGTCATTTTCTTTAGGTGGGGCCTTTTGATCTCAAGTCTGGGTCATGAACAACAACTGTTTCAAATATTGTCCAGATCTAACTTAAAATGGTCTAATTTCATATGTTGAGTGTTGAGAAATATCTAAAAACTTATCTAGATATGTACAGAAATGAAAAAAAATTTTTGACCACAGCTGGATTTGAACCACTACTCTCCATATTTTAATTACCAAGTGTTATATGTACCATTGTGAGACCTATGTTTTAGACATGGTGGCACCATCTGTTGACCAATTTGGATGAAATGTACAAAATTGAAAGAGGACCTATAGTATTCATGTATACCATGTTTCATTAAAATCTTTCATGTGGTATAACAGCAGAAGTTTAAAATGTGAAGAATTGTCCCTACACACCTAATTTGGAAGTCTTAAAAACTCCTCTTTTTTCTTTCTTAAAAAATTCATAGAAAATCCAAAAATTGAGATATTGACAAAATTCTTTCAAAATAACATTCTTTACCATAATTATGATCAAAATAGTCCGTAAGAAATCATCATTATCAATTAGCTAGGAAATATGACACTTTTCTGCATTGAAATCACCAAGTCCAAAAAAATGTTGAAAAAATTTCTAAAGTTTGATTTTGGAAGGGAACCAAAATGACAATACTTCTTCACTCATCCCTCTAGATCATTTCTATGCATTCTGTTTGTCTCTGTATACAGCCAGTATCAAGAAGAAGATTGTCAAAGGAGGGTACTCTTTTGTGACCTACTTTTGACTGTGGGGACGCCACCTGTAAAGAGGTCTGGACGAAAACGACAGAATTTAAAGGGGATCATAAGTGATTTATTTCTACCAAGATTTATTAAAATCCTTCGAACAGTTTTGCAGAAAAAGTTGTGACAAAATGGCCAACCCCCCCCCCCCCCCTTTTTTTAGGGGGAGGGGGGAAGTCTTAAAAAATTCATAAAAAATCTAAAAATTGAGATATTGACAAAATTCTTTCGCAATAATATTCCTTACCATAATTATGATCAAAATAGTCCATTAGAAATCATCATTATCAATTAACTGAATAACATGACACTTTTCTGCATTGAAATTACTAAGTCCAAAAAATGTCGAAAAAACGTCAGAAATTTGATTTTGGAACAGAACCAAAAATAACAACACTTCTTCACACATCCCTCTAGATCATTCCTATGCATTCGGTTTGTCTCTGTATGCCCCAGGTCTGAAGAAGAAGTTTGTTAAAGGAGGATGCCCTCTGTGACCTACTTTTGCCTGTGGTGGCCCCATCTGTTGACGGATTTGGACGAAAAACAACAACATGAGTACTTCATGCATACCAAGTTTCATCAGATTCTGTTAAGCTGTTCTGAAGAAGAAGTTGAAAATGTGAAAAGTTAACAACGGACAGACGACAGACTACAATTGATCACAATTGAAAAAGTATATGAAAAACAAATAATGGACAGCTCACTATAGGTGACAGATGCCATACACTTAACAAAACACTATGGCATAAGCTTTTCTGACCTTTAAGCAGTAGAGATGAAATTGTAAAAACTTACAGAAATGACATAAAGTTAGAGTTATAATAAACAACCCATATGAAAACAAATACCATGGAAGAAAACTTCACTCCCATGATACAACCCACCGTTAGTTTCTGGTGCTACTATATTCTAAAATTTGTCCATGTAAAACCTAAGAGGACAAAAACAAATACACCTCTTCCCCACAGCAGCAGTCACACAACAAGTTTGTTTATAGGCTAACAGTGTCCATGAAGATATGACCTTGCGTCAAGATCATGTCATACGCTTGTGTCATGGGTACCTGATTCTGACAAATGTAGGTCAACTGTGATAAAATTCAAAATCACTCTACTTGATGGTAATAAAGAAGTGAACTAAATTTTAATTCAATATCTCAAAGAAAGTGTGAAAAATATCCCAAGACTAATTTCTAAGTGACCTAATTCTGACAAAAAATAAGCCTACTGTGACAAAATTAAAATAAAAACTGTAGCACAGAAGCTGATGTTGTAAAAGATGTTAACGAAGTTTCAATCAAATATCTCAAATGACGTATGAAAATAATCTATAGAATGGCAACACATGGACAGACAATGTGATTCCAGTCCATAAGTATAACTATAATCTCTCTTTTTTTGCATATCTACATATTGCATAATATAACTGAAAGGGATATATATGAGATATACTTTTGAATTCTCTCTGTTTATCAGCTGGGAAACAGATTGACAAGCTTGCGTTACAGATTCCTTTTCTCCTTCGATGTGAATGTAAAGTTCACTTATCTGCTGAGAAGTCTGAGTAAACTTTAATGCCTTCCAAGGGGCTTTGGATGCTTTTCCTAAAACAAAATGAAATTTCAACTTTAAAAACAGTAACTATAATTTAACAAAAGAACCTAAGCTTGTGTTTGAAACATCAAATTTTTCTACATTAATACTACTTTGAGTTTTGTAAACTTTAGTCATGAGTGACAGTTATTTGATATCTGATCTGATCAATGTCAACATATGACCTCCTGGAAGTTACAAGTGTATTCCTAAATTCTATTATCATATCTATGTTTTAAAGGCATAGCACAATGGTGTATCCTGATATATTTAGACTGTGTAATCTTTACTACGTAAATAATCCACCCTTCCAATAACACCCTTTTCATAGTTGAACAGTTTGAAAGTTTCTGTCTGATCCAGTGTTATCGTAAAAGTATATCAACAACTTACTTATCTCAAACTGCATGTTTACCCTAGGCCTTATGCATGCATATATTTTGTAAACTATTGTGTCTTGGAAAAATTTTTATGACAATATGATAAACCATATTCAACAAACTAGAATTTTAAAGTGTCGGTGCAACATAGATGCCCACGCTGGCAGCTAAGGTAGTGGAATGTAATTGCCAGAGAACTAGTATTTAAAAATTTAAAAAATCTCTAATGTTCAAGAGAAATTACTCTGTCAAAAATTACCAGACCAGACCCATAATCGAACTTGACCTGCATCTTTCCCTGGTAACACCTATATACCAAATATCAATTTAATCCATCAAACCTTCATAGAGAAAATGAGTGGAAACTGTCATTCTTAAGAAATTTTCTATGTTCAAGGGCAATAACTCTGTCAAAAATAATCGAAACACACCCATATTCGAACGTGAACTGCATCTACCCTTGATACATCTGTATACCCAATATCAATTTAAATCCATCAAACCTACATCAGGAAAATGAGCGGAAACTGAATGATGATAGAATGACGGAATGACAGAAGAGGGTAACACTATATGCCCCCAGGCATTTCATGGCAGGGGCATACAAAAATTTAGAGTCCCAGGGCCATTACTCCTACAGGAATCATAAAGTAACATTCACCTTCCTTATTGCACACCTACATACATGATCCCCATCTCTCCTCACTGGCAAATTACAGCATAGCCTTGGATGGGGTAGAGTTCCATGTGTCTTTACACAGCTCTGCGCCAGGACAATCTTACTTTTTGTAAGATTGCAGTAGAGGCATTGTGCAATTGTGTACATATAATAACAGTATGCACATTTATATTCTTTAATTTAATAAGTATTACCTCTAGGATTTTCTTAAGGATTATCCATCCCTAAGAAAATTATAATAAAAAATACTTGCTTTTTCAAAAATTCTTTTTTTCTTTTTTTATTTGAAGACACAAATAAATTGGTGGTGTTAAAACATTAACTGCCCATATTTGTTTTTGTTTCAGCAAGAACTCAAAATTATGGAGACTTTACATGCTTAATTCGTATTTTGGTAATTTCTGAGTCAAACATATCATCTACTAGTTTGCATTGCACGGCCAATTTTATGTAAATCAGCAGATTATAAACATTTCTTACTTGTAGTATAATATCTTTCCTTCATGGTTCTGTATCAAATTTATATGTCACGAGAGAAAAGGCTGTCTTGTATCACTGGTTGCTAAAATTACCCCCCGTACAAATACATCAAAATGTGATATTTAGAATAGGTGCAAATCTCATTTTCTTAATTTATTTTCATTGTGCAATACCATATGTACTTGATAAACAAAGTTTAACGAAGTATGTATGTATTTAGCTTTGATTTGGTGCAAAGTAAGATTGTATTACCCTATCCCCCTAATTTTTGCCCAAATCAATGTAAAAACAATAAAATGGGGAACTCTTATGGAGATGAGTTCTATGTGTGATTCATAATTTTACACTGCACTCTTTCTACAATATCAGATGTTTCTTTGAACATAGATATTTTTACTTTATTTTAACATACTAAATTTAGAAATAAGCAAACTAAAAGGACACTGCCCTCTTATTTTGACACAAAATTGATCCAATCAACTTATATAATTTGGTAAGTTAAAAAAAATAAAAAATATGCTTTAATACCTATAGTTTTGCTTTATCTTGTTACTGCTATAATATATATGCTACTGGTATTTTTTACAAAAACAAATCAACAAAGTTTTATTTCCTCCACTCCTCCTTCTGACGGAACATATATGACGTCACCCTTAAGTAAATGAAATGATATATAAATACTTAATCTTCATTCGCTTACAACGTCATAATATTGCATATATACTGATCTAGTGCCGAATTATAACAGCTAGAAAGGCACTGTTATGTAGGGTGGGTGATCCTTCTGGGTACCAATATATGTTGAAAAAAAATCCAAACATATCTCATCCCCCTTTGTGCCAAGTTTCATTTAAATCCACTGATGTATCTAGGAGAAGTAGCTGTGATAAGATGATGGTGTATATATTCGACAGAAAATCTAAGTGCAAGGTTCATAATTTCTACAACAATTTTAGGGCTTTTGAACAGATCTACAAAAAAATTACTTCAACACTTGTAGCAACATTGGTTATTTTACCTATACCAGGTTTCATTCAAATTTTTCTTTAGTTCTGAAGAAGTCTATAAAAGCCTAATATAACATGCCAACTGTGTAAACTCCTTCCTGTTATAATTTTTTTAAAGATAATAAAAATGTCAAAAAAAAAAAAAAAACAAGAGCAACACCTACGTTGAAATAAGACACAAGTTATGGTGACAATGATTTTAAGAAGCAACTATAAGGCAGATATGGCAGGTTTCATACAATGACCTTGACCATTGGCTTTGATCTTCAACTTTCAACCTATGAAAGTACATGTAAATGCACAGATCTTGAACCATATCAAATTTGAAAAAGTTTGTGCAAGAAAGAAATTTCTTGTGTTTTTTTATAACATTTTCTCAAAAATTTAATATATTTGGACTCAAAATCACTGATGCATGACATATCATGCTAGTTATCAAAAGAAACTAAGGACTGTATTTATTTCATCAAAAATTGCTGTTTGGCCCCAAAATCACTGATGCATAATTATATTCAAGAGGAAAAAGAATTTCATGCAAGTAAACATTCCTGAAAGTTTTGTTAAAATACAATAAGAAATGAAGAAGTTATCAGCCAGAGAAGGCTGAATGGACAGACATTGCCATACCATAATATGTCCTGTCTTATATCAAGTGTATAATGAGTTTTACTGGTGCCACTGCAAAGAACATCTTTATAACACATTTGTAGTCATAAACAGCATAATGAGCACAGATCATACTAAGTGATAGAGAAATGCAGATTTTAAAGTTTCAAATCAAATGGTATTGATACATCACTCTCGGTAAAACAATTTCTCAGATTTTGCTTGTCATCATAGAAGTAAAGAAAAACATACTTGAGAGTACACTTCAAATAGAAAAATTTTCCTACAGAATATTTGTAATGCCCCAGCAACAGCAATTTTGTCTCTCAATGTTTGAGTTTTTACCCATAAATCAACAGGGTTCTCCTCTCCTGATAAAAACTTTAAGAATTTTTTGTGAATGTGATGAAAGCTACTTGAGTTATCTTCAGAAAACCAATAATTAATTGATGCATGAACTAGACCTAGCCAAAATTACTGGGTCAGTATCCTGTCTACAAGGTATAACATGGGCATAATTATGTCAACCACACATCCCTATCCCCACTTTCCTCTATCACTAAAACCAATATACATGTACTATAATACACATAACAGGACAAGAAAATATTTTGTGTTGCTTAGTTTGAAGGAATGGGCTTATAAAAATTTGAATTACAACTTTTTACAACCACCTTAATTTCCATAAAATAAACAAATATACATAAAGTAGTGATTTACAAATAGAAAATCAAGAAATTTCTACATAAATAACATGCAACCACTAAATACATATACATGATACCTTGAATTTTCTTCAACACAGTTTTAAAGAAACCATCTTTTTGCTGTTCCTGGCTTAAAATATCAAACAGGTCTTTTTCTGGAACACAAACTTGCACTCGTCTCAAATATTTAAGACTTTCACATTCCTCTACTGTTTCTTTTATCAGTTCAAGCTGCCTTTTTGTATCTGTAACAAAGAATTATATGTATTGCATAGTTACAAGATAGTTTATTAACTGATGTGTACATATAACTGTGATAGGCGTATTTTATTTATTTTAATTGAATAAATCAGTATAACATTATATTGATTTGTTTGCTTTGTTTTTGTAGATTAACTAATTATGTTTTCTGTTTATTTGTAAATAATTGCAGAGAGTAGAAAGTACTTATCTATGTACATATATGTACATGGATGACGTCATAGTGGTCAGCAAGGTCATAAGTCGGTTATTTCTATTTGATTGGTTGATACTTTTACTGCCAAGTTTTTTGTTTTTCTTTGTTTGAAGAAGAGATTGAAATTTGATTGTTCATATGGCAGACGCATAATTTCATTGAGAACGATAATTACTAAATCTTATTACCGACTGGACATTTAACTGGACATGCATGTAAGTTAACACATTTTCCTTATCTTTCTTAATATACCTTTTCACGAATTAATCAAATAATTGAAATATTAAAAATTTAACTTGGTAGAGAAAGTGATTGAGAGAGAGAAATTTAAATGGTATATTGATAATATAGTATATGGTTAAAAGTTATTTATGATAACTTCGTATGTTAGAATAGAGAATATTGTATAGTGTCTTCTTGTCAAAATAAGGCATGATCACTGATTAATATTTTATCTGTGTGTATCCGAGGCGGTTTGGTACATTGTATATATTCTTGTTGTCTAGGTAACTGCCATATCATCATATCTATATGTATACGATGTAGAGACAATTTTTCCGTTGTGCTGGACCTCGTCCCATTAGACAGGTACAAATGCATTATAATTGTTTTATCTAATCATGTATGAATTTCAGCATCTATTATGACATCAGTTATTTCATCCAAGTAATGTACATATTGTCTATAAACATATTTATTGTGTAAAGTAATTTCTACATGATATTGCTGGAATTAATCGAGTCAGATATTAGTGTGGTAAGCGAGATAACTCCTGCTTATATGATGACTTTGTCATTAACATCGTTATACTGATTATGTGTTTATGATATTTACAATTTAATATTTCACGGTCTATGAATTATATTTTATAAAATCATAGATATTGTGAAATTGTGTCCAGTGGAATATTTACAGAATTAAATTTTAAAAGCCAAAGTAACCGAACTCTTATTGTGTTTATTCCTTAATATCATACTGGAATAGGCTACTATTACATAACTAAATGAAACATTTCAATACTACGTAATTATGTATTGCATACAAGATAGTTCATTGACTGATGAGCACATTTAACCAAATGAAACATTTCAACACTACATAATAGTTTCAAATGCTTATCAATAACTCCTGTCATTGTCAATGTCAAGGAACATTTGTTTACAGACATCTCATATGTCTGAAATGGCATACTCAAAAACCAACATGAAACGAAAAAGAAATATAAATGGTAAAATTTTAAGAATTAATAGGCCAGCATTGAAAGATTTTATTTTTTATTTATACATGTACTATATTCAATAACACACTGATCTTAAAAAACATAAACAAGTAAGTCTCTAGTCATATCCTTTCATCTACAGAAAGACTGGGGTACATTGTACAGCTTTTTTTCCTAGCCCTTAAATGCCTGCTTGGGCATTTTAATTAAAGCAGATACAAGAGTTGAACATAAATACCCATACACAGTAATGTTATCTTTAAATTTTGTATTTTACAGAAAATTGATTACACATAAAGTGACATTTACTAACATTTTAATTCTGAATCAACTTGTCAAAATGTAGACAGTATGCATTTTTTGCACTAGTCTGAAATGATCATTGATATGTGGGTTAATGGAAATGAACAAAAGATTAAAGTGGGAGTAATAACGAGCATTCTGGGAGTTAGATCATTCAAACATGTCCCCTAATGACAGTCCAACAGAAGCAGAATCTGGCTGTATTGTTGAAATGTTTAGTAACCATAAAGTAAGAGATAAGATCTTGGATCAGGTCATGAAAAACATTTGGAATGTTAGGAACATTTGTGCAAATATTGATAGAAATACATTCTCAGGAGACTGAATTACAGAGCAGATCAGGGTAGAACACAATACTGATAGACAGATGAACATTAAGACGTACAGTTTGTAGAGGATTTAGAAGCCTATTTGCTCAACAAGCCAACATATACAAGAGGCCCAAGTGGGCCTATATCACTCACATGAGTGATCAAATTAGAAAATATCAGAATTTTCTAAAGTTAAAAGTATACTCCAAAGAAACCCCACATCTTTCTACAACGTTGGGTATTTGAAAAATAACAAGAAACGCTCAAGATCCAAAAATTTTAACCACTTAGCCTTTATCAAGTGGAAACAAAAAATAACAAAATCTTCATTAAAATTCATGTCTGCAAAATCAGCCCAACATAAAAAAGGTTGAGAATTTTACTAAATGTTTTCTTTCCACTTAATAAACGCTTAGCAGCTAAAAATTTGTGGATGTTGAATATTTCTTATTATTTATTTACTTCAAAATTCTCTTTGGAGGACTTCTTGTCATTTCGAAAATACACAAAATCAATGTGTTATAAACAACCTACAACAAGAAAATCTAAAGAATTAGCTGAAAATATGCGATAAAGACAAAGTCCAGAAATGCATTAAAAATGCCACAAAAATTCCAAAATAGAACAAAAATCACTAATATTTTTAGATCACTCTGATGCATTTGGTTTGATGATCTATTCAGCTGGTCTAAAGAAGAAGTTTGTCAAGGAAGGGTATCATCGTTGGCAACTGTTGCCCCTCCCTGTATCCATCCCTCGACAGATCCTGTCCAAAACAACAACATTTTTAGGGGACATTAAGTACTTCAAATTCACCAAATGCAAGTTTAATAAAAATCTTTTCATCAGTTACATCTATTTACAATGTAATCATTCATCAAAGCTAATTATTACAATCTAATATCACATCTTCCCCCTCCCCATTTTATAATCTTAAAAAAATTGCAAGAATCAAAGAACTTTTTTTCCAACTTTCCAATTACACTTATTACTTTAAGACAGTTAAAATACACAAATTCAATACATCATTTTCAAAATACAATCCAGACCATCAGTTTTCGGTTTTTATTCACTCCTTGAACCGCAAGTTGAAGCAGAGATGGGACACCACTGGTTGTTATAGTAAGGGATATCTTGGTGATTGTAAATCATTAGGAATTTTTCAGTGAAACAACTGACACTGATGTGTTGAGCATTATCAAAGTGAAGTACCCTAAATGATCATGTATTATATCTTCCCCAATACTTTTTATAATTCTTTGTAGAAGCCAACCTTCCATCGGGATCCGCTGTACTGCAGATCTAAACCGCCCAAGAAGATAAAGAAAGTTTACTCATGAAACCAATAGTTCTCAGTTTTATTTCTAAAATTTATTTGGATAAACAAGCATTGTTGATTTATGCACATTTAAACAAGCAGATTATTAACTTTACACGGAGATGGATATAAACTTGTCCCACTTTTACCACAAATTTGAAAAATGTTGGTCCGCATCGGTATCTTGAAACTTGCTTATTCATTATAAGCAACCTACAAGGAGAAAATTCAAGGAATAGCCCAAAAACATCAAAATTCTTTTTCCAATACACACCGAAAGAAAAACCTCAAATCTTGCATCCTTCTAGAACTCTCGGATACTATTAGTTTTTTAATGCACGCAATATCCTTCTAAAGAAGAAGATGGTCAAAGAAGAGTATCCTCTTGAACATAGTTTGTCCATGGTGGCGCCACCTGTCGACTGATTTGAATAAAAAAATTTGGAAAGATCTGTTAACACTACAAGTATTCCTAGCGGTAGTTTGATCAAAATCTGTCACGCAGTTTAGGAGAAGTTAAAAATGTGAAAAGTTTATTACCATGAGAATAGCACACTGACTGATGAACAGATGAATAAACAAGAGGCCCAAGTGGGCCTATATCGCTCACCTGAGTACCTAGATGATCAGTCATGCATGAAGGAAGAATTCATTTATTTTTGCATTAATGTGACTAGGTCAACACAGATGTTGAAAATATGTCAAATTTTATTTCAGGCTAGAATAAAAAACAACACTTTTTTGCACATCCATTCAGGTGATTTTGATATTAAGCATTTCCTTTGTCTCTGCAAGAAGTCATTCAGGGCAACAAGTTAGTCATTTTCTTTAGGTGGGGCCTTTTGTTGACTGATTTCAAGTCTGGGTCATGAACAACAATTGTTTCAAATATTGTCCAGATCTAACTTAAAATTGCCTAATTTCATATGTTGAGTGTTGAGAAACATCTAAAAACTTACTTAGATGTGTAAAGAAATGAAAAAAAAATTTCTCCATATTTCAATTACCAAGTGGTATATGTACCATTGTGAGAACTGCTTTTTAGACATGGTGGCATTATCTGTTAACCAATTTGGATGAAATTTACCAAATTGATAGAGGACCTTTAGTACTTCATGTATTTCTTGTTTCATTAAAATCTTTCATGTGGTATAACAGCAGAAGTGAAAAATGTGATTGAATTGTTCCTATACACCCTCATTTGGAAGTCTTAAAAAATTCATAGAAAATCCAAAAATTGAGATATTGACAAAATTCTTTCAAAGTAACAATCCTTACCATAATTATGATCACAATAGTCCATAAGAAATCATCATTATCAATTAACTAGGAAATATGACACTTTTTTTTCTGCATTGAATCACCAAGTCCAAAGAAATGTCGAAAAAAAATTCTAAAATTTGATTTTGGAAGGGAACCAAAATGACAATACGTCTTCACTCATCCCTCTAGATCATTTCTATGCATTCTGTTTGTCTCTGTATACAGCCCGTATGAAAAAGAATATTGTTAAAGGAGGGAACTCTTTTGTGACCTACTTTTGACTATGGTGGCGCCACCTGTAAAGAGGTCTGGACGAAAACAACAGAATTTGAAGAGGATCATAAGTGACTTATTTCTATCAAGATTTATTAAAATCCTTCACACAGTTTTGTAGAAAAAGTTGAAAATGTGAAAAATGGCCACCCCCCTCCCCCCTTTTTTTTTGGAAGTCTTAAACGTAAAATTCCTAATTTCATATGTTGAGTGTTGAGAAACATCTAAAAACTTATTTAGAAGTGTAAAAAAAAAAAAATATTTTTTTGACCACAGCTGGATTTGATCTGCTACTCTCTATATTTCAATTACCAAGTGGTATATGTACCATTGTGAGACCTACTTTTTAGACATGGTGGCATTATCTGTTAACCAATTTGGATGAAATTTACCACATTGATAGAGGACTTTTAGTACTTCATATATTCCATGTTTCATTAAAATCTTTCATGTGGTTTTGTAGAAAAAGTTGAAAATGTGAAAAATGGCCAACCCCCCCCCCCCTTTTTTTTTTGAAAGTCTTAAAAAATTCATAAAAAATCCAAAAATTGAGATAATGACAAAATTCTTTCACAATAATATTCCTTACCACAATTATGATCAAAATAGTCATTAAGAAATCATCAATATCAATTAACTGAAAAACATGACACTTTTCTTCATTGAAATGACTAAGTCCAGAAACACTTCAAAAAAGCATAAATTTCTATTTGACGGATCTTAACCCCGAACACAATTTTTAATAACCCATCTTTATAGATTGTTGAAATGCAATTAGTTTCCCCATTTATGTACTGGTTCTGGAGAAGAAGATGTTTGAAGAGGGGTACCCTTTTGGGCACTTTTGGTCCCACCCTGGATCCATCCCTGGGGGAATCTGGATCCCGAACGCAGTGTTAGTAGGGGACCTTGAGTACATCATTTACACAAAGTTTGATCCAAATCTGCAATGTAGTTCCAAACAGTTTTGTAGAAAAAGTTGAAAATGTGAAAAATGGCCACCCCCTTTTTTTTTTTGGAAGTCTTAAACGTAAAATTCCTAATTTCATATGTTGAGTGTTAAGAAACATCTAAAAACTTATTTAGATGTGTAAAAAAAAAAAAAAAAATTTTTGACCACAGCTGGATTTGATCCCGCTACTCTCCATATTTCAATTACCAAGTATTATATGTACCATTTTGAGACCTACTTTTTAGACATGGTGGCATTATCTGTTTACCAATTTGGATGAAATTTACCAAATTGATAGAGGACTTTTAGTACTTCATGTATTCCATGTTTCATTAAAATCTTTCATGTGTTTTCGTAGAAAAAGTTGAAAATGTGAAAAATGGCCAACCCCCCCCCCCCTTTTTTTGGAAGTCTTAAAAAATTCATAAAAAATCCAAAAATTGAGATAATGACAAAATTCTTTCACAATAATATTCCTTACCACAATTATGATCAAAATAGTCATTAAGAAATCATCAATATCAATTAACTGAAAAACATGACACTTTTCTTCATTGAAATGACTAAGTCCAGAAACACGTCAAAAAAGCGTAAATTTCTATTTGACGGATTTTAACCCCGAACACAATTTTTAATAACCCATCTTTATAGATTGTTGAAATGCAATTAGTTTCCCCATTTATGTACTGGTTCTGGAGAAAAAGATGTTTGAAGAGGGGTACCTTTTTGGGCACTTTTGGTCCCGCCCTGGATCCACCCCTGAAGGAATCTGGATCCCGAACACAATTGTAGTAGGGGACCTTGAGTACATCATTTACACAAAGTTTGATCCAAATCTGCAATGTAGTTCCAGAGAAGAAGTCGAAAATGTGAAAAAGTTAACGACGGACGGCGACGACGACGACGCCGACGGACAACGGACGGCGCACTATGACTATAGCTCACTAAAGCCTTTGGCTCTGGTGAGCTAAAAAGCCTAAAATCTTACTCTAATTACGATGAACTGTTTGATAATAAGTAATTTAAAAGTAAAAAATAAAGATGTGCTACTTGAGCACTATTTCCTCAGTCACAAACAACTGACTGCTAGTAATAACTTGCGGAGACATTTATTTTCTTGCTTATTGTATTTTTGACTACTGAAAAATTAATATAAACTTTGAATCATCAACCATGGGCATGTATATACCAGATTTATTATACAAAAGAAGATTTTCATAAAACTAAAAAAGAAAATGAAATTAGAAATTGAAATTTTAAAATATCCTTGAATTTCATAGATTCTTATGATTTACAGAAAACAAATGCTCAACAGTTTCTATATCTTTAGATGTAAAACGCAAGAAAAATTACTCATTGGTACTACATTTGCATATAAATTAAGAAAAATTCGTTACAAGTGAAAAAACAATAGCTTTGAAAATGATAAATTTAAAAATTCAATAAAGACTGGAAAGGGTGGAAGGGTGGGAAAACATTTTTTAGTAAGCTATTATTTTTGTTCACTTCTAAGATACAAACCTTGTGTAAGATGTATATCATTTGTATCAATATCTTAAAAAGGAAAAGTGTACAAAGGACTTAGAGTTTAAATTAAAAGAATGATTGCATATGTTTGGTTTTTTTATTTCTTTTTTCAGTCTTTCAAATGTCAGTGCCAAACATGAGTTTGACATAAGATTATATATTTATTTGTATATATGTTGTGAATGTATGTAATGTTGTAGTGCTGAAATAAACTATGCAGACCGCAAAAAAACCCTAAATTATTAATGAGTGGGTGCGACACAAATGCCTCCGCTGGCAACTAATCTAGTGAAACATCACTGCCAGAGATCTAACATTTTCAAGAAATTTTTAATGTTCAAGAGCAATAACTCTGTCAAAAATTACCTGAACACACCCATATTCGAACTTGACCTATCAATTTAATCCATCAAATCTTCAAAGAGAAAATTAGCAGAAACTGTCATTTTTAAAATAAATTTTCATTGTTCAAGAGCAATAACTCTGTCAAAAATTACTGGACACACCCATACTTGTTCTTGATCAGCATTTATTCTTGATACATCTATATACCCAATATCAATTTAATCCATTAAAACTTCAAAGAGAAAATGAGCAGAAACTGTCATTTTTTAAAAATTTCCTATGTTCAAGGGCAATAATTCTGTCAAAAATTACCTAACCACACCCTGTCAAACTTGACTTGCAACCTCCCTTGATACATCTGTATAATCAATATCAATTTAATCCATCAAACCTTTAAAGAGAAAATGAGCAGAAACTCAATGATGACAAAATGACGGAACATGGTAACAATATTATGCCCCCAGCCAATTCATTAACAGTCTGCTTTGGTGCAAACTGAAAAGAAAAGTTGCCCCCCCCCCCCAGGAACAGTGCTACCCCTCAGTATTCCAGTGCTGACTCAAATAAACAGTAGGAAAGAAGAAACTGTCAAAGACGGTACGACTGGATTGCAATGCATAACATAATAGCCTACTCGTAGAATCTTATCCAGAAACCTGTCTCTTTAAGTCTGAAGATGTTCCAGAAGTTTGAAGTTGGTATCCTTAATGGTATGCAAGAGGTCAAGCTAAATGCGAAATCAGACGTGTTCACTGAAGCATAAAATTAAAGTCGAGGTCACTAAATTTTGCGTCGATCAAGCAGAACTCATCAATGTCTACAAAGTACCCAAGTTTGAAACTGGTATCATTAATGGTGTGCAAGAAATAAAGCTGAACACAAAATCAGACTGTGTTCACTGAAGCATAAAATTGAGATCAAGGTCACTAAATTTTGAGTCGGTCAGGAAGATCTCATTAATGTCTACAAACTGACTAAGTTTGAAGTTGGTATCATTAACAGAAATCAAGCTAAATGCATATTGTTGATGCCACACGGACAAACATACAGATAGACAAACAGAGGTCGCCAATTCATAGACCGGACTTGCTTTGCAATCCAGTGAAAAATACATAAAACATGGACTTCAGAATGGTATCAAAACATTAACATTTCTGTTAACACATTAACATACTTCTAGATCACTCTGATACATTTCAGTTTGTCAATCCATGCAATTTGATAGAAGAAGATTGTCACAGTAGAGTTCCCTATTGGGTTATGTCCCAGCATTCTGTGACCACTGATATGACTGAAGAACTAAAAACATTTGAGAGGGACAAGTCCTTAATCACAACAAAGTCCGATCAAAATCCCTTCAGTAGTTATGAAGGAAAAATTGAAAATCTAAAAAGTTTATGGTGGAAAGACAGAGAGAAGGCAGTTGGATGGACACCGAAAAATAAAATCACCAAAGCTCACTTAGCCTTCAACATAGGCGAGCTAAAAGTCACTAAAGGCATAAATTATATAATATGGAAAAGAGTGGAACAAATTGATGAGGTATTACAACATCATGAAATATGATCTTGTAATCTTATTACTTTCAGTAGCATAGATTTTCTTACCAAATTTGCAGTCACATAAATTAATCCTAATTGAGGTAATTTTTTCTTCGTTAACACCAGTCAAAACTTTTTGTACAGCATTTTTAAATCCTTCTACATCATCATCCTCTTCGTCTATGAAAGAAGATATGATGAAATTCCCATTATTATCAGTCTTCTTTTTGTAGCCTATTGGAAATGAAAAAATGAAACACATCAGAAATTGACAAGTCTGACGCTGTTCATATTCTAACATTCTTACATTCGATTTACAGTATATGTATAAAATGCATTTTGTGGGTTTTTTTTTTTACACTATTCATGATTTAGATGACTTCTAACACATATGACAACACAAACATTTATAAGAGTTTTCACTTAAAATTTTTACATTTTCCCTTTAAGAAGTGAATATGGCATGAAATAAAGTATAAATGGGGTCTAATTTTCTGAAATTAGATTAACGTCAGTTTCTAATTTCTATTTGGTTAGCAAGGATCATGCTCCTTATGCTAGTTGCTTCACAAAAGTTTGAAGTTACCTGAAGTAGTTTTTAGTTTTGATAACAGATTTGCTGTAGCTTCATATTCTTGATGTATAATGTCCTTATTTGAAATTGCCTGTATATGGACATCTCCAGATTTTCCTTGAATTCTACATTCAACAAATTTTCCTGCATAAAACCCCAAACACTTAATGTAAATTTCTTTTACACTTCTACAACCAATAACAAAAGGACCAAGTGGGTCTACCTACTGGATGTATGGTACTGGAGTTATTATCTAGAAATCATGGTTACCCATGTTTTTACTCTAAGTACAGATGTTGTACCCTTGACCTAAAAATCAACAGGTGTTCTCTCTCCATCGAATCAGATCTGTTGTACCTGAGTCACCATCCAGAAAATACATTTTCATCATATTTTCACTTTAACTTTACTTACTTGCAATAACTGAAGTAGTTATACTCAAAATTAATTATCTTCCTTCACGTACATTTTCCTTTGTTGTTTTTCAAATATGTCAAGCTGTGTTAAAATCTATTATGTGGTATACAAGTTAAATTGATAAGTTTAACAATATGAGCAAACAGACCAACACACAAACACACATATACTAATAAACAGAGAGAAAAAATTCAGTCCACTTCAGGATTACTGGTATGGAACTAATGAATATCTAATAACTCTTATTTGCTCTGCATACCACTGGCCACTTGTCTTGCATTTACCGTATAGCGGGTAATTTCTGCCGGGACTTTATTTCTGAGATTCTGCAGTCTTTGTCAGTGACCGTAGAATTAACAACAGCAACGCCTAGAGCGTGGCTTAATACGCCCGTCACTTACTTTGGACGGGATCAATGTGAACGTATGGTTTTATCCCCAAACTTGGGTGTCTTTGGTAATACATTTATGAAATATTGAAAGCCAAAAATTGGCTTTCCCTACACTATTTAAGCATTCTGAATAAGTTTCACAAAAAAAACTGACGTTTACTTAAGTTATCGCGTTACATAGCATCTCCATAGCATCTTATCATAGTGAAAATCCAAGTTCCATAACTCCGTAACGACAAAACAGAATTTGCTCAAAATCAAAACGCCGCTTCCCCTACCCTATTTAAGCATTCTGTATTAGTTTCATGAAAAACAGTTGATATTATTTACTAAAATTATTGCGTTCCATATCATCTTACTAATAGCAAAGATAAAATCCAAGTCTCATAACTCCGGAACGACGAAATAGAATTTGCCCAAAATCAAAAAGCAGCTTCCCCTACATTATCGAAGCATTCTGTATGAGTTTCATGAAAAACAACCGACGTTTACTTAAGTTATTGTGTTCCATAGCATCTTTTCATAGTAAAAGTAAAATCCAAGTCCCATAACTCCGGAACGTCCAAACGGAATTTGTTAAAACTCAAAAGGCGGCTTCCCCTATATTATTGAAACATTCTGTATTAGTTTCATGAAAAACAACTGACGTTTACTTAAGTTATTGCTTTCCATAGCATCTTTTCATGGTAAAAATTAAATCCAAGTCCCATAATTCCGAAACGACAAAATGGAATTTGCTTAAAATTACAAGGCAGCTTCCTCTACATTATCTTAGCATTCCGTTTGAGTTTCCTGAAAAACAACTGACGTTTATTAAAGTTATCGCATTCCATAGCAGAGGACGGACGGACAGACGGATATCGCCATATCATAATACGTCCCGTCTTTCAACGGGCGTATAAAAACCGCAGAATATTGTTACTGAGATAATTTGAACCTGCACATTCATGTATGTTGATATTACTAGAGGCTGGACTGAATATTACCGTATCCCTGTATCCGAATGGACCATGGAAGTCCAAAGTACCCGCCGTGTTGAAATTAATGGACTTGTAGACAAGTGTCAGGTCACAGCTATCTTCGCAGGATCATCAAAAGGTAACCGTATTAACCATTAATAACTTAATTGATTGGCTAACTATAAACTCCCTTGTTTATAGAAGTTATTGTTTACCGTGCATCATCAACCTTGGCTTGGGCGTGAACAAACATGTAAGATTTCAAAATGATTGAGACATAACACACAGTGAAAATCATTGGGCAAACACCGACACACAAATGCGTTACGTTGAAAATATCATTAAGCCGTACCTGAAAAAGAAAGGACGTGAACTTGGTTTGCCAAGGGACACATTGTATGTATTGTATCGGTATCAATTGTGTTTCTGAAAGTGTGTGTTTAATACTTTTTATATTTTTTCACAATATGATAGAGCAATAACTGGTAATCACTTTGTGTGTCGTCTGATCACACACTAATGTCCGTCACACTTTACTTACTAGGTACCGCAGAAATCAATTACCAATGATCCTTTGACCGCAGAAATATTAAACCTGCAGAAATAAATTTAGCCAATTTTCTGATGAAATCGCAGAAATTTTTGACGGCAGAAACAACCCGCTATACTTTAAGTCAGATTATTTTCCTTGCTTTGAGAAGAAACTTAAGTTTCTGACCAGTTCATGCAAATTTTCAGAAATACACAATACATGTACTTACAAATCCAAACAATGAATGTCATACCTTCATGGGATTCAGTATGTGCTTTCATATCTAACTGCTTATAGGAATTTTTAAATATCTGTAAATTGATAAATATGATTTTCATTTTATGGCATTCATGAAAGATGCAAGTACATAATTCAAATAGGAGATGCTTACTCATACAATATGGCCCCTCCATGAATCGAGTTACCTTGGCTATGATAACATCAAATTACCTTCTTTCAGAATACAGTTGTGAGAATAGTAAAATAAATAAGTAGTGTCCATTTTGTCCTGTTTTCTTTAATTCAATAAAAGATTGGGTTTTAATCATCACTGAAATGACCAAAATCTATGTTGTGTATTCAACTTTCCAACCTATGTCATTATCTACATGCATGTCCTCTGAATAACATCACCATGGAACACAAATACAGGAATTTTATTCAAGAAATATCATTCTGATTTTGATGACCGTAAATACATATAAATTGTATATATTGTATTCAATCTTCTAAAACAATTTTCAAATTGTATTATGTACTCAATATCCTGCTTTTCTCCAAATGTCCCTATATTAAAATACCAAGTTACTTCCCTGGCAACCTAAACCTGACCACAGACACAGCAGGAGGTTTAAATTTAAAAAGAATAAAAGACCAAAAAAAACTTGAATTTAATTATAACAATGGGGGTCATATTAATGTTATTCAGATTGTTATGGAGGTTTATATTACTATAACAACAATCTAAATAACATTCTTAAAAAGCAACACATACTTTACATTGGTAATTTTTGTATATATTTTTAGAATAAGATGATCAAGCAGAACCCTACCAATCAGATGATGTAATGTATGTTAAATACAAAATGTAGTGAATGAATGGGAATGAATGGTGTTTCAATTATTCTTTCCTTCATTCATTCATTAATATTTACATTACTACTAGATTCTCCATGTTAAATACCCGTTACCCTACCGGAGTTAAGTTTCAATAATTAAGTCATGTACTACTATTTACAAAAATACAAGAATACAAGATCATTTATTTCCAACTTTGGGCTATTTCAAGCATAAAACACAACATATATGCATATACATACAAACAATGACACCAGAGCATGATAAACTCATGCTGACAGCATTAAATAGAAATCAGACAAACAGAAAATGCTCCAAATTCCAACAAAACCCAAATCACAGACAGCTGACATAACCATTTCACGGGAAAGTGATTCAATAGAATTACCTTTCGTTGTTTCTCTTTGGTTTCATTGCATAATAAAGTTTGACAATTTCACTTTAAATATGTGAGACAACAAACTGTACGTGTACATGTACTACTGAATGCAGACAACACAATCACATGTGCATGATGCGGGTCACTTCTTGTGTCACATCTTGAATTTCTTCGTAATTGACAAATTCAATTCATCAAGATAAAAAAGTACATACCAGTTCACAGGAAAGTGAATCACCAGAATTAACTTTTGCAGTTTTGTTCAAGCTTTGGTTTCATAGCACGATCAGATTTTGAAAATTGCACTTGGTTTAAACAGTATTTATTCAAATAAATCATCATTTACATATAATTATTATAGCATATGAGTTAAAGGATTTGACAACAAGATTGAAAATCTTATGTTAAGTCATCTCCTAAAAATTGCACTTGTACTACAGTATGTGTAGTATGGTGTATGTATACTACTGCAGAAAACACAAGCTTCTTCCGTTGCATAAGTTACATCTTTAATTCTTTGTAATTAACTACTGTAATTACAATTACAAGATAGAATAATCCAGTATTTTGTTGTCCCTTCTATTTCAGTTTTTATTAAAAATAATGATTTTGCAGCATTTCAATAAAATAAGATCTGCTTCAAACAGATACACTATTTTCTTTACTTATAGGAGTTGGGAAATTTTAAAAACTATAATATGGTTTTTTAAAAAAAATATGAATGTGTATCGAATGGAAAATTTGATTTATTAGAGTAACTTACTTTCACTGGTGACGAACCAGAATTACATTCCATGAACATAAAAAAAGACAAGTTACGGTAAATTTCCACAAACCTGATACACTTCTTTATCACCATCAAACATCACAATTTTCACTAACGTCAGTGAAGAGACCTGTTTTTGATGTTCAAATTCTTTCACACATTGCAAAATGGTTTTGGCAACCTGTCTGGGAGGATAGGATAACTTTCCTGTACCAAGGCCCGGAAAAGCTATGCTAGAAAAGTTGTTTTCATGTGCATGCTGTAGACATTGCCATACCACCAGTTTCAACACCTGAAATACAAAGGAAATAAAAAATTAAGTCTCAGTAAACAAGCTTACAGTGTTGAAAGAAACACTCGTCACTGCCACAATCCATACCTTCGAAGTGACTTATACCTTATTAGCAACATGAAACAGTTATGTGAACTTAGTAACCTTTCGCATGATTTAATAAGAAAATAATAACAATGAATTATGTGAAGTTTATATCAAGTTCTTGTGAAACTGACAGCAAAAATATACTAGCATCATTTTATTCATTCTGGCATCAGTGTCTAAAGTCATCATCTGGAAACTGAAACAGTGATGAATCACTATTTTCAGTGATACATGTATGTCTACAACTGAACTATGCTGATGTCTATTTTTAGTAACACTGACCCTTAAAGTTTACCTTATGACCCCAAAATCTATCCCATCCTAGACATATACATAAGATAGCATTGTATGAGATTAAATTATGAAATTTGAAAGAAATCAATCATTCTTAACTCAAGTTATTATCTGGCAAATGAAATGCAATGATAAATGTCTATTTTTAGTAACAGTTAGTTTTGTAATTGACCTTTTCACCCCAAAGTCAATCCCAGCCTAGACCTAGGGGCAGGCGTGGTGTAGTGGTTAAGCGCTTGGCTTGCGGCGCCGACAATCCGGGTTCGATTCCAGGGTTGCGCCACTATGTCTAGGAGGTTGGTAACCTCCTGCTTCCATGTTGCGATATCACTGAAATCTTGTTGAAAGCGACGTAAAACACCAATCAACCATCAACCAACCAACCCAGCCTAGACCTTTACATGAGCTAGCCTTTTATGAAGTTTGAAAGAAATCATTCATTCCTAACTAGGTTATCATCTGGAAACCAAAATACAATGATAAATGTTTATTTTTAGTAACAGTGACTCTTATAGTTGACCTTTTGACCCCAAAATCATTCCCTCATTAGATCTTTATATAAGCTAACATTGTATGAAATTTGAATCAAATTGGTCATTCCTCACTGAAGCTGTCTGGAAACCATCCAGACAGACATATGAACAGATAGATAGACAGACAGACAGGTAACGACAAAGACTATAGTCCCTTCCAGTTACATCAGCTAGCCTTATATGAAGTTTAAAAGAAATCTATCATTCTTAACTCAAGCTATTAACTAGCTAATGAATATGCAGTGATAAATGTCTATTTTTAGTAACAGTTATTTTTAGAATTGACCTTTTGACCCTAAAATCAATCCCACCCTAGACCTTTACATAAGCTAATCTTTTATGAAGTTGAAAGAATTCAATCATTTCTAACTCAAGTTATCATCTGAAAACCAAAATACAATGATAAATTCTATTTTCAGTAACAGTAACCCTTAGAGTAAGGCTTTTGACCCCAAAATCATTCCCATATTAGATCTTTATATAAGTTAACATTGTATGAAGTTTAAAACAAAATGCTCATTTCTCACTGAAGTTACTGTCTGGAAACCATCCGGACCAACAGACGAACAGACAGACAGACAACAACAGACACTATAGTCCCCTCCAGTTTCACTAGCAGCAGACTGAAAATGAACTTTAACTAGAATTCCCTTGAGGGCATTTCCATTTCATATCTATATGTTCAATAATCCATTTGCAAGTTTAATTAGGGTTTACTGAAGTAATATTATGTAGTTTTTTTCTTTACATTTGTTATACATGTAATTATTATTATCATTATTATCACTAGCACTTTTTAACTGCAATTTTCTCAAAAAATGGCTTTACCAGCAAATTTTTTCTCTCTGCTGCATATTGTTGACCTTATAGATATCATCTTGGTTCAAGGTCATGACACACCCATAGGTCATGGAAAACAATAGTGTAAAACATTATCTCCTTCCAAATTAAAAGGAAGAAGTTATGATTTGGACAGGAATTCTGGTTATGTATGCACTGTGACCTTGACTTTGGAGATATGATTTTGAGTCAAGGTCATGACACACCCTTGGGTTATGGACAACAATTATGTGAAATATTATCCAGATCCAACGTGACAGTAAGAAGTTATGACATGTACAAGGATTTTGGCTATGTGTGCATTGAGACCTTGACCTTGAAGATATGACCTTCGGTGGAAGTCATGAAAAGCCCTTTGTCCTGAAAAACAATTCTGTGAAATGTTATCCAGATCCAACTTAGCAGTAAGAAGTTATGGCCTGGACAAGGATTTTGACTATGCATGCACTTTGACCTTGACCTTGAAGATATGAACTTGGGTTGAGATCATGACAGATCCTTGAGTCATGTACAACAATTACGTGAAATGTTATCCAGATCCAACATAGCAGTAAGGAGTTATAGCCTAGACCAGGATTTCGACCATGAGTGCATTGTGACCTTAACCTTGGAGATATGATCTGGAGTCAGTCATGAAACAACCTTGGGCCATGGACAACAATATTGTGAAATATTATCTTGGATAATAATCCAACTTGGCTATGCACTATGACCTTGACTTTGAAGATAGGTCCTTGGGTCAAGTTCGTAACACACCCTTGGGTCATAGACAACAATAATCCAACAAGCAATGGGTTAAGAGTTATGGCCCAGGCAAGAATTTTTCCTATGTGTGCACTGTGACCTTGACCTTGAAGATATGACCATACGTCAAAGTCATGACACATCCCTTGGTCGTGTACAACAATTGTGTGAAATATTATCCATATCAGCAAGGGGGTAAAAAGTTATGGCCCGTACAAATGTGAACAGACAGACAGATTGACAGACGAAGACAGACAGACAGAGTGATTCTTATATACCCCCCTTCAAACTTAATTTGCAGGGGGTATAAAAACATACATTACCAACTGTTCACAAGAACATTTTATTTAGAAAAAGGTCAGAATATTTGACTATGATCAATGTCATTTTCTAGATAACTACGCTCACAAAATACCCATCACAATCTATAGAGAGCAGCCCGGTCTTTCAGGGACAAAGAATATCAGAATTACTTTTATGGAGAGTTTGATTGATTGATTGATTATTGTTTTACGTCACACCATGAATATTTCACGTATATGGTGACAGCATCTGCCTGATGCGGGGCATACAAATTTTGACCTTTGCAACGGACCCACCCGAAGCAGTGAGGGATCTTTAACGTGCCATGCATACCACGACACGGGGCCTCGGTTTTTACTGTCTCATCCGAAAGACATGACACCGGCATGACCAGAGCGGGAATCGAACCCCGGCCTCCCGATCAGGAGTCCGACGCGATACCACTAGGCCACGCCGGCTTATGGAGAGTTTGTCATTATCACAGTTCAACATACACAATAGGAGTTGTCAGAAGATAATAAAACTTGCTAAAATGAGGTGACTTTTCAGACTTTGCAACTAGCAAATATGATTCCATAACTTGAATAAAAACAACTAAATTTGAAAGGAGCTTTAGATTCACAAATGATTATCAAGTATTCAGTATTAAGTTTTAACAAAAATAGAATATCATAAAAATAAAATAAAATGTAGATCAAATGCCAAGGCCAAAGCCACTAAATAAAATGTGCCAACTGTAAGCCATTGCCACATTAAATTTGTTAATGAAAACTCGGGCACCGCTAACCGGTGCATGATACACCCGCATCATGTTTTAATGTGGTCTACAAGCCACATCCTTTCATATGACACCATCAAAAGTTTTGTTCCCCCTTTAGTTAAGGAGGAGAAGCCCGGACAAGCTTTTCCAACCCCACCCATTTTCCCCAACCACAGGGGCCTGACACCAACTTTGAAACCCACATGCACAACTACAAGCCACACCCTTTCATATGACACCATCAAAAGTTTTGCTTCCCCTTTAATTAAGGAGGATATGCCCGGACAAGCTTTTACGACCCCGCCCATTTTCCCCCACCCCAGGGGCTTGACCCCAACTTTGAAACCCACATGCACAACTACAAGCCACACCCTTTCATATGACACCATCAAAAGTTTTGTTCCCCCTTTAGTTAAGGAGGAGAAGCCCAAACAAGCTTTTCTGACCCCGCCCATTTTCCCCAACCACAGGGGCCTGACCCCAACTTTGAAACCCATATGTACAACTACAAGCCACATCCTTTCATATGACAACATCAAAAGTTTTGTTCCCTCTTTAGTTAAGGAGGAAAAGCCCAGACCCCACCCATTTTCCCCCACTCCAGGAGCCTGACCCCCAACTTTGAAACACACATGCACAACTACAAGCCACACCCTTTCATATGACACCATCAAAAGTTTTGTTCCCCCTTTAGTTAAGGAGGAGATGCCCAAACAAGCTTTTCCGACCCCACCCATTTTCCATCACCACTGGGCCTGATCCCAACTTTGAAACCCACATGCATAACTACAAGCCACATCCTTTCATATGACACCATCAAAAGTTTTGTTCCCCCTTTAATTAAGGAGTAGAAGCCCAGAAAAGCTTTTCCGACCGAACCCATTTTCCCACACCCCAGGGGCCTGACCCCAACTTTGAAACCCACATGCACAACTACAAGCCACACCCTTTCGTATGACACCATCAAAAGTTTTGTTCCCCCTTTAGTTAAGGAGGAGAAGCCCAAGCAAGCTTTTCTGACCCCGCCCATTTTCCCCAACCACAGGGGCCTGACCCCAACTTTGAAACCCATATGCACAACTACAAGCCACATCCTTTCATATGACATCAAAAGTTTTGTTCCCTCTTTAGTTAAGGAGGAAAAGCCCGGACAAGCTTTTCCGACCGAACCCATTTTCCCCCACTCCAGGAGCCTGACCCCAACTTTGAAACACACATGCACAACTACAAGCCACACCCTTTCATATGACACCATCAAAAGTTTTGTTCCCCCTTTAGTCAAGGAGGAGATGCCCAAACAAGCTTTTCCGACCCCACCCATTTTCCATCACCACTGGGCCTGACCCCAACTTTGAAACCCACATGCACAACTACAAGCCACATCCTTTCATATGACACCATCAAAAGTTTTGTTCCCCCTTTAATTAAGGAGTAGAAGCCCAGAAAAGCTTTTCCGACCGAACCCATTTTCCCACACCCCAGGGGCCTGACCCCAACTTTGAAACCCACATGCACAACTACAAGCCACACCCTTTCATATGACACCATCAAAAGTTTAGTTCTCCCTTTAGTTACTGAGAAGCCCAGAAATCCTTTCCGACCCCACAGTTTTTCCCCCACCCCAGGGGCCTGACCCCAACTGGGAAATCCACATGCATAACTACAAGCCTAATCCTTTTCATATGACACCATCAAAAGTTTTGTTCCCCCTTTATTTGAGGAGAAGCCCTGACAAGCTTTTCCAACCCGCCCATTTTTCCCCCAACCCAGGGGTCTGACCCTAACTTTGAAACAAACATGCACAAATACAAGCCACATCCTTTCATATGACACCATCAAAGTTTTGTTCCCCCTTTAGTTAAGGAGGAGAACCCAGACAAGGATGGATGGACGGACCAACGGATGATACGACAGATGGACAGACGACAGTGGTATAGCATAATATGCCCACATTTTTAAATGCGGGTGTATGAAAATATGAAAGCCCTGAAGATTCAAAGGATATTACCCTGGTTCAAGTTTTTGAACAGGAAGATCAAAGTCCAAGGTCAAGGTTACTGGATCAAAAGCCATGGTACTAAATGATAGCTCTGATACCGGAAAAAAAAAAACATGAAAGCCCAATTTTTACAATTCAAAAGATACAGCCCAGAATAAAGGTTCTGCAAAGTAAGTAAAGGTCCAAAGTCACTAAATCAAAAGTCATGGTACCAAATGAAAGCTCTGGTCAAAGCCTTTTTCCTTATCATAAGTTATGGTTAAAAAGATATCAGCCAGATCAATGTTTTTCAAAAAGTAGGTGTAAGTCCAAGGTTAAGGTCACAAATTCAAAAGTCATGACCCTAAATGAAAACTCTGGTCATGAGGAATCTATATATGAATATCAAAGCTCTATCTCAAAAAGATATAGGCAAAGTCCAAGGTCAAAGTAATTAGGTCAAAACTCATGACCCTACAAGAAAATTTTGGTCATGAGGAATATATATATGTAAAATACCAAAACCCTGTCCCAAGAGGATCAAAAGATACATGCCATGTTAAAGTTTTTGAAAAGTATGTCAAAGTCCAAGGTCAAAGTATTCATCAAGCACTTTAATATGACAAAGCCAACATAGCACAACTGCTATCATGCTTTATTAAGGCCAAATCTTTCTAGATTTGAAACCCCCTCCCCCACCGACTCCTAAGTAAATTGTCCTTCAAAAGAGTCATAAAACCTCTGGCTCTTTTCACAGTAATAATCAGCAAGTAAATGATCCTTTTTCTCTTGCATGGTTGGAATATATAGATCTAAATTTCCGTGTAATGCATCAGACAGATGCTATCACCATTAATTGAAATAATCTTAACCTGACGTAGAGTACTAAACTAATAATCATAACCTTGATATAACTGTCATAATGAGATTAAAACCTACCCTTAATGAAATATCAGCTTTAGCAATCCATTTTGGTAATAGTACAACATGAAGAATATTTGTACAACGTAAAATTCCAGCTTTCGTTGATGCTATTCTACCTATAGGAATACCCTTTGGGAATTGTTTAATACATTCCCTCTGTAAATCAATCCCAGATGCTTCCATTATCTTTTTGGACACATTCCCTTTGCTTAGGTTAATATCAGTAGAGACTGTGTTAACAATAACATCAACCTAAAAAAAACAATAGAAAAAACAAAATGACACTCTTGAAATTAACTTAAATTTTCAAGGTAATGTGTTTAAAAATTCTAATTAAAATATTTTTGTTTTGAAAACAAAAGGAAGTATAATTTTCATACAGTTAAAAGTCAGTAACAGCTTTAATATATTCATGTTCAATATATGAGACAATTAGAACTTTGGTAATTCATGAAAAAATTTCTTAATTCATGTACAATATCTGTTGTGTATTTACATTTTCAGTCTCTAGGCTTCCTTTTTGGATCTCTATCTTAATAAATGAAGCTGAGGGTCGACTTTCTTGTCTAAAATCTGTAAAATAAAGTACAGTCAAACCTGTATTCAAGGACCACCAAAGGGAAATCGCCAAAGTGGTCGCATAAGACAGGTGGTCCTTGAAACCAGGTTTTCAAATGAAGACTTATAGTAAAGATTTTGTACATGATTAAGAACAAGTGGGAAAGAACATATTTTTATTATACACTTATGCATATGTACCATGTACATGTATGTGTAATTGTATTCATTATTTTATATACATAAATTCATATTTATTGAACTTGGAAAAAGTCTTTAATTGATGTCTGCTTTGGCATAACAGCATACATATTACATATTTCGTCTTTTCCTACCATAATATGAAACAAAAGTAACGCAGTAGTGTCCTGAAACCACATCCATGTATGTTTATTTATCTCCACATTCCCAGTATTGTGACGAGTCCTCTTTCGCTGCGGATCCCCGTTTCCTTCAAATTCATTTTTCCGTTTTAAAGCGTTCAGAATTTGTGTTTTCCCGACATCAAACTGTGCGGCTATATTCCGTTGCGATAAACCTTTTTCACTCAAATTTATCACTTTGTGAAATTGTTAGATAATTTTTAAGACACTTTAAACACAGACCCAGGTAAATCGCCGTTTCACGGTCGGTCAATTACAGATAGAAGTACGGTCTATCACGCTTCATTGATTTATCATGACCAATTAAGGATAAAAAAGCAGTCGCCGCACAGGTTGAAATCGGCTATCGGGAGTTAAAAGAAGTAGTCTCTGGTCGCGTTAGAGAGGTGGTCCTTGAAACCAGTGTCGATAGTACTTAAAAAATCGTCAGGGGAAATTCAGGTGGTCGGGTAACTCAGGTGCTCCTTGAAACCAGGTGGTCTTATGACCAGGTTTGACTGTATCAACATTAAAAACATTTGAGTTCTATTATTATTTTTCAAGATTCAAAATTTTATACACATAAACCAAACATATTTGTATTATCAACATATCAATTTATACTTGAGCATATTTGAAGATCTGGATAAGTGACATAAAATGTTACTAATATCATAGTATTATTAATGAAAGTGCTTGAACAAAGATCCAATTTAGATTATCTTCAAAACCAAAAAAGCAGTGAAAATTAGTTAAATAACAGAAGGACTGAAAAAACAAGTAATGTGGCAATTCCATAAATATAGCACACTCTCTTAGAACTGACAGCTAGTGAGATAAACAAGAGGCCCAAGTGGACCTATATCGCTCACCTGAGTACCTAGATTATCAGTCATGCATGAAGGAGAATTCATTTATTTTTGCATTAATGTGACTAAGTCAACACAGATGTTGAAAATATGTCAAATTTTATTTCAGGCTAGAATAAAAAACAACACTTTTTTGCACATCCATTCAGGTGATTTTGATATTAAGCATTTCCTTTGTCTCTGCAAGAAGTCATTCAGGGCAACAAGTTAGTCATTTTCTTTAGGTGGGGCCTTTTGTTGACTGATTTCAAGTCTGGGTCATGAACAACAATTGTTTCAAATATTGTCCAGATCTAACTTAAAATTGCCTAATTTCATATGTTGAGTGTTGAGAAACATCTAAAAACTTATTTAGATGTGTAAAGAAATGAAAAAAAAATTTTGACCACAGCTGGATTTGAACCGCTACTCTCCATATTTCAATTACCAAGTGGTATATGTACTATTGTGAGAACTGCTTTTTAGACATGGTGGCATTATCTGTTAACCAATTTGGATGAAATTTACCAAATTGATAGAGGACTTTTAGTACTTCATGTATTCCATGTTTCATTAAAATCTTTCATGTGGTATAACAGCAGAAGTGAAAAATGTGATTGAATTGTTCCTATACACCCTCATTTGGAAGTCTTAAAAAATTCATAGAAAATCCAAAAATTGAGATATTGACAAAATTCTTTCAAAGTAACAATCCTTACCATAATTATGATCACAATAGTCCATAAGAAATCATCATTATCAATTAACTAGGAAATATGACACTTTTTTCTGCATTGAATCACCAAGTCCAAAGAAATGTCGAAAAAAATTCTAAAATTTGATTTTGGAAGGGAACCAAAATGACAATACATCTTCACTCATCCCTCTAGATCATTTCTATGCATTCTGTTTGTCTCTGTATACAGCCCGTATGAAAAAGAATATTGTTAAAGGAGGGAACTCTTTTGTGACCTACTCTTGACTATGGTGGCGCCACCTGTAAAGAGGTCTGGACGAAAACAACAGAATTTGAAGAGGATCATAAGTGACTTATTTCTACCAAGATTTATTAAAATCCCTCAAACAGTTTTGTAGAAAAAGTTGAAAATGTGAAAAATGGCCAAAACACACCCCCCCCCCCTCCTTTTTTTTTTTGGAAGTCTTAAACGTAAAATTCCTAATTTCATATGTTGAGTGTTGAGAAACATCTAAAAACTTATTTAGATGTGTAAAAAAAAAAAAAAAAATTTTTTTGACCACAGCTGGATTTGAACCGCTACTCTCCATATTTCAATTACCAAGTGGTATATGTACCATTGTGAGACCTACTTTTAGACATGGTGGCATTATCTGTTAACCAATTTGGATGATCCGCACAAAAAACAAAACCTTTGAAAAGGACTATGAGTACTTGCATCCTACCCAGTTTTATCACAATCCTTCAAGTTGTTCTGTAGATCAAGTTGAAGATATGAAAAATTGTCCCCCCCCCCCCCCCCTTTTCTTGGAAGTCTTAAAAAATTCATAAAAAATTCAAAAATCGAGACATTGAAAAAATTCCTTCGCACCAGCATTCCTTACCATAGAAATGATTAAATGAAACCAAATGAATGCATCAATGTTTACTAAAAGAAAATAATAACTCTTTAATGCATTAAAATAACAAAGTCCAAAATAAAAATGAAAAAACGTCAAAAATTTGATTTCGGAATGGAACCAAAAATATCAACACTTCTTCCCATATGCCTCTAAATCATTCCAATGCAGTCGGTTTGTCGCTGTATGCACCCGATCTGAATAAGAAGTTTGTCAAAGGAGGGTACCCTCTGTGACCTACTTTTGTCTGTGGTGGTGCCACCTGTTCATGGATCCTGACAAAAATGACCACATTGTCGGGGACCTTGAGTATTTGATGCATGCCAAGTTTCACTGAATTCCAGCAAGTGGTTCCGAAGAAAAAGTTCAAACTGTGAAATGTTTACACCAATTATCCCACCCCCCTTTTTCTTGAAAGTCTTAAAAAATTCATAAAAAATCCAAAACATAAAATATTGAAAAATTTTCTTCGCAGTAGTATTTCTTACCATCAAAATGATCAAATTAAACCAAATTAATGCATCAATGTTTACTAAAAGAAAAAAATACCTCTTTTCTGCATTAAAACTACCAAGTACAAAAAAACGTCAAAAAAAACGTCAAAAATTTGATTTCGGAACGGAACCAAAAATAACAACACTTCTTCACACATCCCTCTAGATCATTCATATGCATTCGGTTTGTCTCTGTATGCCCCCGGTCTGAAGAAGAAGTTTGTCAAAGGAGGGTACCCTCTTTGACCTACTTTTGCCTGTGGTGGCGCCACCTGTTGATGAATCCGGACGAAAAACAACAACACTTGTAGGGGACCATGAGTACTACATGCTTATCAAGTTTCATCAAATTCTGTTCAGTGGTTCTGGAGAAGAAGTCGAAAATGTGAAAAGTTAACGACGGACGACGGACGACGGACGACAGACGACGGACGACGGACGGACGACGGACGACGGACGATGGACGGTGATTGATCACAATAGCTCACTTGAGCCTTTGGCTCAGGTGAGCTAAAAATCTAACCATCTTGTAATAGAGTTATCTACGGTTCTGATTTGTCTCATACATATTTGTTTTATTTGATTTTTAGAGTTCTGGGGTTGTCATGACTGGCATGAGCCTTGTGGTAATGATGAACACATAAGAAACAAGAAACCGCTAAAGAGAGTATAGTCCGATTGCAAAGGAAATTTGAAACATCGCCAGTATTTGAATGTATTAAAACAGAATGAAACTGGCTTTTTTTTTATTAAATTTTGATTGAAAAATGCCTCGCAGAATTGCAAATGATCGTTCGTGTGCTATTGGGATGATGAAAGCTTTGATGTCTCAAAGCAATGTACAAGACAGTTTGGAGTTCATATTAACACTGTAAATGCTTTATATCGACGATATCATCAAATTGGCACTGTTCAGAACCGCCCACGATCAGGACACCCGCATGTAAGGTAATATCGGCAAAATACGTATATAAAGTTCTGATTACAATGAGTCCAGATTTCGTTTGGACAGCAGTGACGTCATGCTCAGGCTTACCGTCCTGCCAGAGAACGAGGTTGAATTACAACACACAGAAGAACCCCTTTGATGATAGTAGAAAGCAGTTTAACCTGTGTACGCTACCATGACGAGATTGTACGTCAGCATATCATTCCTTTCATTCACGGCAATCAGCGTTACATCATTCTGCAGCAAGACAATGCACAACTGCATATTGCAAGTGTTGTCAGTGACTATCTACAGCAGCAAAATGTGAATGTGCTACCCTGACCTGCGATGTCACCGAATTTAATGCATATAGAGCATGTTTGGGATGAAAACAAGAGCCCAACTTCCCTGCTACGTTGGATGCCTGGTGTCCTTCTTTACTTACGTCGTGCAGTTCTTTATTTCGCATATGGTTGAACATTCCTCAGGCATATCTGCATAACCTGAATTGTTTCGATGCATAGTAGGTGTAAAGAATGCATTCGTACAAATGGTGTTCATACAGGCTATTAAACTTGTGAAACTTTTTTGAACCTCCTTACATTCGGTGGCTGTTCGTATCAACCATAATGGACACAATCTGTGACATGATGTTTGAATTGAAAGACAATGCATTATATTAAATAATGATTTACATATACATGTACCAACATAATATTCTGTATATGAATCTGTAAATAAACTTACTAAATCACACCGTCTCTTTTTTTACACTAGAATATTTTGAAATAATATTTTGTGCTCTTCTTTTGCAGTTAAGCCAGTGTGGCTCAGTGGATGTGGTACTTGACTCATGACCTAAAGGTTTCGGGCTTGAATCTCGCCATGGGCATGGGGTGCAAATATAAATTTCCATGCAATGCATCAGACAGATGTCGTTACCATATAAGATAAATAATCATGGTGTGACGTAAAACAATAATCAATCAATCAATCTTTTGCAGCTATAAAAATATCATTCTTAATTTCATAAGCATTATTTGAACTGTTAAAATTGGACTTTTAAGTATTCAAACATCAAGAAATAAGATTTAAACTGGCAAGATATAAATGTACATTTCTTTTTTCATATTTTACTGCAATGTGTCTTATCATGATCTGCTAATATGTTTTTGATAATTTTAAAAGTCTGAAGCTTTGCCATGAACAAACTGTCTGATATATGTTTATCAATTTAAATATCACTTATCATGTCCATAAGGCTTAATAATCAAATTTTTGAATGATAAATAAAAGTTGTTTCTATCATGGTTTTAAAAATTATGATTTGATTGTAAGAGAGAGATTAGAGTTATATTTTGTAAACAATGTTCTGATTCAGAACAAAATGTGTTTGTGAAACATGAATGCCCCTGCAGCAGAAAAATCCAAATAAGGTAAATTTTGCAACATACTTTATATTGATTTCACCACACCCCATAAGGATACACATGTGAAATATGAAAGCTCTTCTTCTTATGATTCAATAGTTATTACCAATATTAAAGTTTTTGAAATGTAGGTCAAAGATCAAGATCACAAGGTAAAAAATTATTGTACCAACAAAAAGGTTTTATCACAAGGAATACATATGTGCAGACTTGCCAACCTTCAAAATCTAAGAAATGGAAGTTTATATGGAACAAAGCAAGGCTGCAAAAGTTTTGGTCACTTTGTGTAGAGAAAGTGGCATGTATATGCATATATATAAATATATATATATATAAAAGGGTGGGGTCATGGCCTCTGCATATGTATCAATGAACTTGACACAAGAAACAAATAGAGCTGTCCTAATGGGACAAATACCCCCTGTGGCAACAAAGTTGAAACATGAAATTATTCATCCCCTTTATGACAAGACAGTAAAGAGGAGTAGTCAACATAGCTTGATAGGAAGCTGAACATTTAGTGCTTACTAAAGGGTCTTGTCACAAGAAGTTTATAAATAAAGTTAACACTCGATCTGCAGATCATCACATTGAAGTCATATACCAAGTTTCAATTCATCATGTCAAAGCATGCGGGAGAAAATTGTGGAAAACTAGAGCTGTCCTAACAGGACAAATACACCCCCCATCCCCCCGGCAACAAACTGGAGATATGCAATAATTCATCCCTTTATGACAACCCATGGTGAATCCATAGAACAGGTATAATAATCCTAGGTGCTATTTACTATCATAGACGTCAAAGGTCAAAGTAAAGGTCACATTGGCCTAGTTTTGCTACATGACACATCGCTTTCCCACAATGTATCCACATCCACATACCAAGTTTGAAAAAGAAAAGCATGCTTTTAAAATACCTTTTTCAAGGTCATGATACACCCTTGGATCCAAAGCAACAATTCTGTGAAATATCATTGAAATCTGTGCACAGGGGAAGAAGTTATGGCCCGGACAAGGTTATACCAATTGTGTTTATTGTGACCTTGATGTTTGACCTATGACCTTGGTTCAAGGTCATGACACGCCATTGGATCCTAAGAAACAAGTCTGCGAAATATTATTGAAATCTGTGCACAGGGTGAGAAGTTATGGCCCAGACAAAGTTTTACTTACTGTGTCTATTATGACCTTGACCTTTGACCTTGGTTCAAGGTCATGACACACCCTATGATCCTAAGCAACAATTCTGTGAAGTATTATTGAAATCTGTGCACAGGAAGAGAAACTAAGGTCCTGACAACATTTCCTTATTGTGTTTATTATGACCTTAAACTTTGACCTATGACCTTGGTTCAAGGTCATGACACACGCTTGGATCCTAAGCAACAATTCTGTAAAATATTATTGAAATCTGCGCACAGGGTTAGAAGTTATGTCCTGGACAAGGTTTTACCTATTGTGTCTATAATGACCTTGACCTTTGATCTTTGACCTTGGTTCAAGGTCATGACACACCCTTGGATCCTAAGCAAACATTCTGCAAAATATTATTGAAATCTGTGTACAGAGGAAGAAGTTATGGTCCAGACAAGGTTTTACTTATTGTGTCTATCATGACCTTGACCTTTGACCTATGACCTTGATTCAAAGTCATGACACACCCTTGGATCCTAAGCATCAATTCTGTGAAATATTATTGAAATCCCTGCCTAGAGTGAAAAGTTATGGCCCGGACAATGTTTGGTGGACAGATGGACAGACGGACGGACGATATGACAGACAGGCTGTCAGACAGACGGACTGACAGACAGACAGGGTGATTCCTATATACCCCCCCCCCCCAAAAAAAAAAAATAATGAATTTCGGTTAAAGGGCAATAACTCTTGGAAAAGTGAGTCAATCGCAACCAAAGTAAAACTCGATCTGTAAATCATCACATCAAAGTTATATACAATGTTTTAAGTTCCAGTTCAATATGCCAAAGCATGTGAGAAAAAAGTCTGGAAAATGAATTTTGGTCGAAGTTATATACCAAGTCTCAGTTCATCATGTCGAAGCACATGAAAGAAAAGTCTGGAAAACGATTTTGGTCAAAGGGCAATAACTCTTGGAAAAGTGGGTCAATCACATCAAAAGTTAAACTCCACCTGTAGATCATCACACCAAATTTATATACCAAATTTCAGTTCAATATGTCAAATCATGCAAGAAACAAGAGGCCCAAGTGGGCCTATATCGCTCACCTGAGTACCTAGATGATCAGTCATGCATGAAGGAGAATTCATTTATTTTTGCATTAATGTGACTAAGTCAACACAGATGTTGAAAATATGTCAAATTTTATTTCAGGCTAGAATAAAAAACAACACTTTTTTGCACATCCATTCACGTGATTTTGATATTAAGCATTTCCTTTATCTCTGCAAGAAGTCATTCAGGGCAACAAGTTAGTCATTTTCTTTAGGTGGGGCCTTTTGTTGACTGATTTCAAGTCTGGGTCATGAACAACAATTGTTTCAAATATTGTCCAGATCTAACTTAAAATTGCCTAATTTCATATGTTGAGTGTTGAGAAACATCTAAAAACTTACTTAGATGTGTAAAGAAATGAAAAAAAAAATTTCTCCATATTTCAATTACAAAGTGGTATATGTACCATTGTGAGAACTGCTTTTTAGACATGGTGGCATTATCTGTTAACCAATTTGGATAAAAATTTACCAAATTGATAGAGGACCTTTAGTACTTCATGTATTCCTTGTTTCATTAAAATCTTTCATGTGGTATAACAGCAGAAGTGAAAAATGTGATTGAATTGTTCCTATACACCCTCATTTGGAAGTCTTAAAAAATTCATAGAAAATCCAAAAATTGAGATATTGACAAAATTCTTTCAAAGTAACAATCCTTACCATAATTATGATCACAATAGTCCATAAGAAATCATCATTATCAATTAACTAGGAAATATTACACTTTTTTTTCTGCATTGAATCACCAAGTCCAAAGAAATGTCGAAAAAAAATTCTAAAATTTGATTTTGGAAGGGAACCAAAATGACAATACGTCTTCACTCATCCCCCTAGATCATTTCTATGCATTCTGTTTGTCTCTGTATACAGCCGGTATGAAAAAGAATTTGTTAAAGGAGGGAACTCTTTTGTGACCTACTTTTGACTATGGTGGTGCCACCTGTAAAGAGGTCTGGACGAAAACAACAGAATTTGAAGAGGATCATAAGTGACTTATTTCTATCAAGATTTATTAAAATCCTTCAAACAGTTTTGTAGAAAAAGTTGAAAATGTGAAAAATGGCCACCCCCCCCCCCCCTTTTTTTTTTTTTTGGAAGTCTTAAACGTAAAATTCCTAATTTCATATGTTGAGTGTTGAGAAACATCTAAAAACTTATTTAGATGTGTAAAAAAAAAAAAAAAAAAAAATTTTTGACCACAGCTGGATTTGATCCGCTACTCTCTATATTTCAATTACCAAGTGGTATATGTACCATTGTGAGACCTACTTTTTAGACATGGTGGCATTATCTGTTAACCAATTAGGATGAAATTTACCACATTGATAGAGGACTTTTAGTACTTCATATATTCCATGTTTCATAAAAATCTTTCATGTGGTTTCGTAGAAAAAGTTGAAAATGTGAAAAATGGCCAACCCCCCCCCCCTTTTTCTTGGAAGTCTTAAAAAATTCATAAAAAATCCAAAAATTGAGATAATGACAAAATTCTTTCACAATAATATTCCTTACCACAATTATGATCAAAATAGTCATTAAGAAATCATCAATATCAATTAACTGAAAAACATGACACTTTTCTTCATTGAAATGACTAAGTCCAGAAAAACGTCAAAAAAGCGTAAATTTCTATTTGACGGATCTTAACCCCGAACACAATTTTTAATAACCCATCTCTATAGATTGTTGAAATGCAATTAGTTTCCCCATTTATGTACTAGTTCTGGAGAAGAAGATGTTTGAAGAGGGGTACCCTTTTGGGCACTTTTGGTCCCACCCTGGATCCACCCCTGAGGGAATCTGGATCCCGAACACAATTTTAGTAGGGGACCTTGAGTACATCATTTACACAAAGTTTGATCCAAATCTGCAATGTAGTTCCAAACAGTTTTGTAGAAAAAGTTGAAAATGTGAAAAATGGCCACCCCCCCCTTTTTTTTTTTTTGGAAGTCTTAAACGTAAAATTCCTAATTTCATATGTTGAGTGTTTAGAAACATCTAAAAACTTATTTAGATGTGTAAAAAAAAAAAAAAAATTTTTTTTGACCACAGCTGGATTTGATCCGCTACTCTCTATATTTCAATTACCAAGTATTATATGTACCATTGTGAGACCTACTTTTTAGACATGGTGGCATTATCTGTTAACCAATTTGGATGAAATTTACCACATTGATAGAGGATTTTTAGTACTTCATATATTCCATGTTTCATAAAAATCTTTGATGTGGTTTCGTAGAAAAAGTTGAAAATGTGAAAAATGGCCAACCCCCCCCCCTTTTTTCTTGGAAGTCTTAAAAAATTCATAAAAAATCCAAAAATTGAGATAATGACAAAATTCTTTCACAATAATATTCCTTACCACAATTATGATCAAAATAGTCATTAAGAAATCATCAATATCAATTAACTGAAAAACATGACACTTTTCTTCATTGAAATGACTAAGTCCAGAAACACGTCAAAAAAGCGTAAATTTCTATTTGACGGATCTTAACCCCGAACACAATTTTTAATAACCCATCTTTATAGATTGTTGAAATGCAATTAGTTTCCCCATTTATGTACTGGTTCTGGAGAAGATGTTTGAAGAGGGGTACCCTTTTGGGCACTTTTGGTCCCGCCCTGGATCCACCCCTGAGGGAATCTGGATCCCGAACACAATTTTAGTAGAGGACCTTGAGTACATCATTTACACAAAGTTTGATCCAAATCTGCAATGTAGTTCCAGAGAAGAAGTCGAAAATGTGAAAAAGTTAACGACGGACGACGACGACGACGACGACGGACGACGGACGGCGCACTATGACTATAGCTCACTTGAGCCTTTGGCTCAGGTGAGCTAAAAAGTACAGAAAACCAATTTGCCAGACAGGCAGACAGACACACACACACACAGACACGGTGATTCCAGTATACACCCCCCCCTAAAGATACACATGTGAAGTATGAAAGCTCTACTTCTTATGATTCAACAGTTATTACCAATATTAAAGTTTTTGAAATGTAGGTCAAAGATCAAGATCACAAAGTAAAAATTATTGTAAAAATTATTATTAATATAAATGACCACTTTTAAAATAAAATACACCCAAGTGGACCTATATCGCTAATATGAGACACACAAAGCATTAAACATAAAAATACTCCCACTATACCTTTTTTGCTGTCTTAAAAAAATCATGAAAATCAAAACAAAAAATTTGCCAAATTTCTTTCAAAAGAATATTCCTTTACAATATTCTGGCTAAAATAAGCATTTTAGTGCATCAAAAGTCTAGCATAGGGGGTCTGACCCTTGCCCTAGATCTACCACTTGGCCAAAAAAAAAAGAGAAAGACCTTAAGATAACTTTAAAACTTATTGCTCAATCCGATATATTTTTATGTTTTTAAATTGATGTAAATTAATTCATGAATAAATATTATTTTAACCAAATATAGTAAGTTTTGGCCAGATGGACAAACAGATCACACATGCCTTTAGCTCAGTTGAGTTAATTAAAAGGTGAATACTATAAATACAATACCTGGTTCTGAAGTCAAAAACCCTGGTACTGATTCAAAGTCAAAGGCATGAACTTCAGGAGACCTGCATTCTTGTCGCTTGAGTAAATCCCGCAGGTCACGGCAATGTCGCATGTCATTTGAACATATGTAAAGTTCAGTAACAGCACTGCTGTATTTAAGAAAGGAACTGGACCATGCTGCCAATATTTCAGACTGAGCTTTCATGATAGTTTTCCCTACAAACTGATACGGTATTGCAATGCTACAGGCATCTAATTTTGAGGCTGTATCCAAAATTTTTGTAAAAATGGTTTTAGTATCTTCCATGTATTTTTTGTGACCGTATAACTCCTCAACAATAATAGTATAGAAAATGGTTTGGCAGCTAAGATTAGAAGTTTTATCATTAGGAATTACACTTCCTAATTGGTGTTTGCCTTCCTCTTTCATACTCATCTCTCCTATGCTTTGCATCAATGTCTCACCACCTGGAAAGTTCAGGATAAATGAAAAATTAGTGAGAGTAAATACTTATGTAACAAATTACTTATTTGACAGTGTATTCAATTGATTGATTGATTGATTTTTGTTTAACGTCACACCTCGAATATTTCACGTATTATGGTGACGGCATCTGCCTGATGCAGGGCATACAAATTTTGACCTTTGCAACGGACCCACCCGAAGCAGTGAGGGATCTTTAATGTGCCATGCATACCACGACACGGGGCCTCGATTTTACTGTCTCATCTGAAAGACAGGACCCTGGCATGACCAGAGTGGGACTCGATCCTCGACCTCCCGATCAGGAGTCCAGCGCGATACCACTAGGCCACGCCGGCTTGACAGTGTATTCAAAGTTTATTTATATAGTAAATGTACTTTAATCTATTAATATTGCCTTGAATAACATTATACTGTGTAAGACTTCTATGATTATTGAGCACATATTCTGAAATTTGTTACTCATCAAATTTCTAAAATTACTGTTCAAGGTCAATGATAGTGATGAACAAGAGGCCCAATTAGGTCTATGGTATTCACCTAAGCATGTAAAGGACAACTCCTCCCCACTAACCCCTTTTCTCCTCTCACTAATAAATGATAAAATGAGAGGCCAAAGGGCCACAATGTTCACAATGAGTAAAAATGGTGTCTTAAAAGCTATTTACCTGAAAAATTCAAAATTTTCAAGGCATAACTTGTTACATTATTCTTACAAAAGTCTTAATGACTATCTATCTATATACACTTAGCGCTTTGATTTTGAATTCCCTAGGTACAATAAACAGACAGAAAAAAAAATCTAAAAAATGTCAGACTTAGAGTGGAACAAAACATTTCAACTAGGATCGTTTCCAACAAACTTGATACTACATTTCATGTATTTTGGTACCAAATATGCAGTCTTTGTGGTTTAAGAGAAAAATATTTCTAAAGATATTCCTCATACAACCCTACGTAGAACTGTTGGGCTCTTTTGCAGGAACAATTATTGAAGCAGTCCCTTTCCTTAAATAAAACGGAAATAACATGTTATCTTTATTTTGTATACTAAATGTGAATCACTACGGCTAGTGATTCTGACAAAGTTTTCAAAGATATTACCTATAGGAGTATATACGTAAACTGTTGGCCCCTGGGGCTGGACCAAATATTGTCACATAGTTTTAATTTTTAACAAATTTCTACTACATGTCCAAAGGATAAGAAGTCATTGTGGCTCATATTTCTAGAAAAGAAGATTTTTACAGATATTTCCTAAATAACCTTACATAAAACTGTTGGCAGTTGAGGAAGGGCCAAATATTGCCACATAACTTTGCCTTGAACTATGTTGATACTCTATGTGAAAAGGATGCTGTGTATTAAACATAAAGTCATTGTGGTTTGTGTTTCTTGAGGTAAAATTTTTTAAAAAATATTTCCTACATAAAACCTATGTAAAAACTTTCAGCTATCAGGGATAAGCCAAATATAACTGCAAGAACTTCCTGTGAACAAAGTTGATACAGATATGCATGTCATAAGAACACAGTATACAAAAATATCAAGTCATTGTGACTTCTGACCTTGACTGTATAAAACTACTTTCATTTCAGTGCTTCCTTCACTTTGAGTATTTCCTCAAATATTTGAGATTTTCTCCAATTCTCTTGTATATAACGTTCCTCAATAAAAAATTTGTGATTTCCCTTAACTCGCTCATCAAAGTCTACATAGATTTGAGATACTCTAGCACTCAAGCTTGAGACAGGGGAACAGGTTTAGGTCGTGTAAAGAAGTCACAGATATCAACTGCTGAACGGAAAGGGTTCCCCAGAAAACTGTAGGGGGTCTGGGGTTGAGTGAAGCCAATGGGGTTTTCATGTGAGACTTTCTGTGATGGTCATGTTTGATCATTTACAATCCATAATGCTTTTGCATTTCTAATACAGTCCTTTCTGTGTTATAATGAACTGCTTTTGCAACATATTGCATTTAAATTGCATCATAACACATTGCAAAATAAGCAAAATGTGGCTCAGCTTCTGCTTTTACCATCTCAGGTTCGGCCTTTAGTAGTGCCGAGGGACTAGCCATGTATAATAATCTACTTCACTATCATGAAATGGCCACTTAAAAATCCGTCCTTAACTATATGAAAATGCCATGAGGATACTCTATATAAAATATGAAGTTATTATAGTGTGTGGTTCTTGCAAGGATTTAAAAAAATTTCAGCTAATTTCCTGTGTTTGGCCCCTACTAAAGGGCAATAACCACCATTTAAACAAAACTGCATCTCCAATGAGCCACAAAGCATCAAGACTTTCATTTCAGAATGAATCCACAAACAACAACATTTGTTAAGAGAGCCTTCAAGATTACTCAGATGCAGTCCATTTGATGATTTGTGTAGCAAGCTTGATGAAGCTTGTCAAAGGAGGGTGGCCTCTTGTGTATATGTTGTCCTGCCTTGGATCCACTTTTTGATGGACCTGGCCAAAAATCATCAACACTTGTAGGTGCTCATAAGTACTTCATTCATGACAAAATTTACCAAAATCTTTCAAATACTTTTGAAGCACAAGTCTATCAGAGCTGAATATATTTACATACATTTTTTAACAAGAGCAACGCCAACGCAGTATAATACACCCGTAGTAAGTTTGACCTTAGTAAGTTAAACAAGTGTTCTGTTAAGAACAAGTAAATCTTGGGCATTTCTCTGAAGCATGTGAATATTCTGTACACTTTCTATCTAAATCCAATCAAATTTATTGTCTGACATAGATATTGCCATGGACAAACTATTAAAAAAATTCTGAAACTGTGTCTACAACGCTTCTACATTTCTTAACTTTAGTGGGAATGGCCATTGTTCTAACTACAAGAAAAGTCGTATGAATGATGTAAATTAAATGCTTATAAAATTTATAAAGCAACGCAAGTATAGCACTAGTACTTCATACTTACCAAGTTTATCAAAATCCCTTTAGCTGTTCTTGAAAAGAAGTGGAAAATGTGAAAAGTTAATGGACAGACAGACGGATGGATGAGGGACAAACGACGGACAGTAGGCTATGTCAATAGCTAACATTAAGCCTTTGGCTCAGTTGAGGTAAAAAGTTAGGAAAGTTTCAAATCAAATGATGTTGATACATCACTTATAGGAATGAGCTTGTAAAATTACAATTCATCTCAAATAATGCTTGGCACCATAAACTTATAGTGAATAAAGGTTGAACACATTGGGTATAGTAATTATTGGTAGAACACATTGGATTCAACTTGAACTTGACCTTTGACCTTGAACCAAGGACACACTAATGGATCTTAAGTACCAATTTTGTGAAATATTGTTAAAATCTATCCACAGGGGAACAAGTTATGGCCCGAACAATGTTTTATTCACTTTTGCATGTTGTGACCTTGACCTTTGACAGTCAAGGTCATAAAACACCTTAGGTCCTAAGTAACAATTCTGTGAAATATTATTGAAATCCATGCACAGGGAAAGAAGTTATGGCCTAAACAAGGTTTTACTGACTTTGCATGTTGTGACCTTGACCTTTGACCTATGACCATGGGTCAAGTGTAACAAATCTGTGAAATATTATTGAAATCTATGCACAGGGCAAGAAGTAATGGCCTGGACTAGGTTTTACTCACTGCGCATGTTGTGACCTTGACCTTTGACCTATGACCTTAGGTCAAGGTCATGACACACCCTTAGGTCCTAAGTAACAATTCTGTGAAATATTATTGAAATCCATGCACAGGGGAAGAAGTAATAGCCCGGACAAGGTTTTACTCACTTTGCATGTTGTAACCTTGTCCTTTGACCTATGGGTCAGTAATGACACACCCTTGGGTCCTAAGTAACAATTCTGTGAGATATTATTGAAATCCATGCACAGGGAAAAAAGTAATAGCCCGGACAATCTTATACCGGACGCTTGACGCCAAACACCGGACGGACATCGTCATAACATAAGACGGGCACATAATAATAAAATCAAAGGACTCAAAAGTCCTGAGAGTCGGCTTTGCTGATTTTAAGTATGTAATCATTTTACCATTTTAGTGGCGGATTCAGGATTTCAGGAAAATGGGGGGCGGGGGGGGGGGGATTAGGTCTTTGTTGCAACTACATCGTCATTATACCTATGTACAAAATGCTAATAAAATTTGCTCTCTTCATACTATCTTACGGCAAAGAGTTTGCAATTGCTTGTATCCGAAATGAACGTGCAATCGACAACTTCATGGCAACAAGTTTTACTGCATTGTTGTCACGAGTCGAAGCCGAGCCAAGGAACGACATTCCTTCAAGTGGGACATTAAATAACCATCTTATTCACGATTCTCATAATGTTTTAACATCATTTATGTTTAGAAACATACAACATTTACCTAAATATTTATATTGCATTTTCATCATCAGAGGAAATGCGGGAAGATCGATCTTTAAATTTGTCATATATGTGAAAAAGAACTAAAGTTCCAGAACATGTTGGGGAAAACTTTAATTGAAATATCTCGATAAAAACAAGCGATACAAGATCAAGACAAATGCTTTGTCCGGAGAATTACACAATCGAGTACATCCGACGGTGTCGGTGGTAAACACATCGTAAAGTAGTCACAACTACATATTATTACGCGAAATCTGAAAACATTATTGCAACTCCTTTTTCGGGTTATTGAAACTAGCTTATGTTTAGCTTAAATTAACTTGTGCTGATCAAGAATTTCTAAGACAACATCAGTAATTTTTCGGCACTTTATTTTTCAGCGGCGTAGTAAGCTCTATATCGGTAGTGAAAGTTATAACCCCTGAAAAGAAAGTAATTGCAATGATTACGGCTTCACCGAAGCCGACTCAAAAAGGATGTTGGAGCGAAAATGAAAATTACTTTTGCATTCTAATCTAGTAACTAACATTTATTCATCTAAACTCCAATAAAATGTACTCCAAAACAATGCTGTATAAGTAATCTACAAAGAGAAATTTTAATAAATACCTTGCAAAAGTGCAAAAAATGACAACAAATATAAGATTAATACAGATCCCTCTCATGCACTTGGTTCGGTGATCTATGCAGCAAGTCTGCAAAGAAATTTGTCAAAGGAAAGTACCCTCTGGGATATATATGTATATATATAACTCCACCCTAGATCCATCCCTTAATACAACAGGGAACCTCAAGTACTCCATCACTACCAAGTTTCTTGATGTATACATGTACTTTAATGGTTCCGTAGAAGTCTATAATGTCAAAGTTAATAGATGGATGGATGGACACACATAAAGGTGACCCAGTAATAGAAATTACCATGAATACTTACATCAAACATTTATCATAAAGAAAACAAATCAAATGAAAATGCTTCTAAAAGTCACCAAATCTACAATAACAACGTTACCTTGCTTAATAATGTCGTAACCTACGTCTATCCCAATCAGAGATGTATTGACAGGACATACTAATACATCTGCTTTAAGTCTTGCTATATTTCCATGCATTACACAAACAAATCTGTTTTTGCTGGCTAAGTCAATGACATGGCATGGTTCTATGTTCAATAACCTTTTGTCTGAAGTTATATTACATCCATGTGATTTTGCTATTTTTTGCAGTTCATCCTGTCCTTCTTTTAATTGGATATAATATGTTGGACCAATATCAGAAGTTGATAGAGTTTTATAATCTATCTTTTCGAGTTCCACTTGTAAACTTACTGCTGCTAATGAGCAGTTTCCACCTTCAATCACAATTATATTTTCTTCTTTACGTAAAGTAATTTTAACATTATGCTTCTTTTCTAAATCTTGACAGAAAGCTTCTTTGAGTGAGGAAAAGATCTTAAATTTTTCTACAGACACAGGAATCTTTTCCATAAATTTGTTATTATGAAGAATGGTATTCTTTATCTTGGAGATCTCTGTTCGACAGACTTCTTGAATATCAGACATGTAAGCCATACAAATCATCTCATCATCTGTTCCATCTGTAATAAGAAACCTCCCGTGGTATTTCATACTGAAATCTTTCCATGACTTGCTTTTGGTGTATGCTGAAAACACTTGATTACTACAGATCTCTTCCTCTATTACTGACTTCTTAATCAAGTCTACTGCAGCATGAACGTCACCTTCCTTGTTACCTCGCACTAAAACTACATTTGATCTTGGTTTCAAAAACCACTCTACTCCCGTTCTAAACTCTTTTAAAACTTGACCTTGTAGAAACTCCTCAGACTTTTCCTTCTTCAGGAGATTATACGATAAGGTTTTCACCTCAATTGTTTTTTCATATCTTTTATTATCCTGTTTACAACCTTGGGAAACATCATCAGTAACATCTACAGATATAAATATAATGTAGATAATAAGTACATCTCTCATAGTATTCAGACATATAATTCATATATCAATAAAACATTTCACAACAAAACTCTTTCAATATAAAACTCTATCAATATAAAACTGTAAATATGAAGAGGAATGTCAAAGAGTGAAGCAAATTGACAGTGACTTGGTAGCAGTTTCTTTCTTAGGACTATTATATGTAACGTTCATATTAGACTATATCTTGGTATTTTATATCAATTAGTATATTCAACTGTTGTAAACTATCATCATAATTACATATTAAGAGAAGGAAAGTTTTTTAATTTGCTGAACACATTGTGCATCTACACTACAGTCCAGGTGTTTTGTCATTTTTCCAACTGCCACAGTGGGCCATATCCACAAGTAAATTCAAGAATTACACAGTAGTGTGTATTTTACAAAGGTGTGAATGAGTACAGGTAAATTTCCACCTGGATTCCCACTGTGGGTTCTGGTGTTTTTCCCACTGCATTTTGAGCATTTTCTCCAAAACAAATGTACAGTTGAAACTCGTTATGTCGAAGTCGACAGGACCAGAGCAAACATTTCAACTTATCCGGAATTCGAGATAGACATCAGCTGTTTATATAACCATTTTCGATCATTCTTTTTAACATATGAATATACATGCATTGTTTTACCTGTTATTCTATATTTTAGTCCGTGTAATGCATCTTTCTACCGACTAAATTCTAACTACTACCTGTCAACTTAATGGTAAACCGTTAAATGAAGAAAACGTTGAAAATCGTATTTTCAACTCTGTATATTTTCAATTCATTAAACAATTTACAAGCTGTGAAAATGATACTGGCCTATAATCTCCCTTAAATGAAGATGTTTTTAACTAATGAGATTAGCATATTTTAAAATAAGAAGTGCCGATGCAATCCAATTACCTAATCATCGTCTATCAGGTGAAATGGCTTCACGGGTCAAACAATCAGCCATTACCGTACACCCCGCTGGGATAATTGGTTGTTCGCATTCCTTCTACCTTTACTGCAATTTATTTTGTACAAACATGGACACTTCGAGATAAAGAGTGGAAAATATATAGAAATGGAGTTTTGGGACTGTAAAATGCCTTTGATATAAGCGGAATTTCGACTTAATCGTATAGAAATTAATGAAAAAAATTCGGGACTTGAACTTGATTTTGAGATAAATGGAATTTCGACTTAAGCGACTTTGAGATAACGAGTGTCAACTGTATTGTACTAATGACTGAATTATGAGTATGAAAGACATAGAATTCATAACAGAATACAAATGTATATGCATACATTATGTCATTCATCATTTCTGTGAAATTTCGAATACATTTGTTAGGTACATTGAGGAGATCATGCATGTCAAATAACATCAATTTCATTAGGAAAATGAGGGCTTTCACAGAGAAGAATTTCCTGTAATGTTTCATCAAAAGTCACTACAAAAAACCCCCCAAAAGTTGCATGATTTTTTTTTTTTCATCATATATATACTAAGTAAGTAATCAAAAGGGTTTCATAAATAACATGCACATTTGGGGCTAATCATCCACACATCACATGTCATTTTAAGGGCGATAAATAAAAAGAATTAAGGTAACTCAACTTTCACCTTGGTTTTACCTGTTTTAGTCATAGAATGCATAAATCAATCATTAAAAATAATTCTGTAGAAAATCTGAGTCACATTTGAGGCTTCATATATAAAAATACTCAACAATTTCCTGTTATATACTCTGATATAATAAATAAGAGCAATGCCTTGCATGGCACAATACGCCCGTCGCTTAGTTTGAAGGATTTTGAAAGTATGGAAACATTCCCCCCTTAAATTGTTCCATCACCCATAGTTCATTCTGTATACTGCCTACAAGGTTTTCTAACCAAGTGGTACTACAACCTTCACCTTTGACCTTGAAAAACAATAAGTGTCTTTGTCTTAGCATGAGGAGTAAGTGTACCAAGTCCTGGCATGAGGAGTAAGTGTACCAAGTTTGACAGTCCTAGCCCGAACGGTTTGGGCTGTATCCTGTCTACAAGGGTTTCCCACCAAGTAGTGCTACATCCTTGACAATAGGCGTCTCTGTTTGGCATGAGGAATAAGTGTACCAAGCTTGACAGTCCTAGCCTGAACGGTTTGATCTACATCCTGTCTATAAGGGTTTCCTACCAAGTAGTACTACGACCTTGACCTTTGACCTTGAAAAGCAATAGGCAATAGTTTGACAGTCTTAGCCCCAACGGTTTGGTCTGCCTGCAAGGTCCAGACGGACGTACAATGCCATACCATAATATGTTCCGCCAAAGACGGGCGTATAAAAAGTGTATTGTATTGATGTAGTATTGAAGTGAAAAATATTGTATTCTAGGTATCGAAAAACTATTTTTCAACATACAGCCTTACAACATACCATAACAAGAGGCCCAAGGGGGCCTATATCGCTCACCTGAGTACCTTGAACATATCGCAAGCATTCCATTACTTTTGAAGAAGAAGCCCATCAAAGCATACTTTAACATATAAACAGTTCCCCCCTATATTTTGATAATCTTAACAAGATTGAAAAAAATTCTAAAATAAATTTTAGCATTGTTATTCTTCACAATTACCTTTATTTCAGTAAAAAATGTGTAAAAAAATTTGACTTCTGAATGGCACCAAATACAACAACACTTCTTAAGACACACTTCTAGATCACTCTGATGCGTTTAGTTTGTCTATCTATATAGCCAGTCTGAAGAATAAGTCTGTCAAAGGAGGGTACCCTCTGGGTATTGAAATAAAAAAGTAAAAAAAAAACTTGAAAAAAGGTCAAAAATTTGATCTCGGAATGGAACCAAAAACAACAGCACTTCTTCACCCATGCCTCTAGATCATTCCTATGTATTCAGTTTATCTCTGTATGCCTCCAGTCTGAAAAAGAAGTTTGTCAAAGGAGGGTACCCTCTGTGACCTACTTTTGCCTGTATGGGCGCCATCTGCTGACTGATCCGCACAAAAAAAACCTTTGAAAAGGACTATGAGTACTTGCATCCTACCCAGTTTTATCACAATCCTTCAAGTTGTTCTGTAGATCAAGTTGAAGATATGAAAAATTGTCCCCCCCCCCCCCTTTTCTTGGAAGTCTTAAAAAAATTCATAAAAAATTCAAAAATCGAGATATTGAAAAAATTCCTTCGCACCAGCATTCCTTACCATAGAAATGATAAAATGAAACCAAATGAATGCATCAATGTTTACTAAAAGAAAATAATAACTCTTTAATGCATTAAAATAACAAAGTCCAAAATAAAAATGAAAAAAACGTCAAAAATTTGATTTCGGAATGGAACCAAAAATATCAACACTTCTTCCCATATGCCTCTAAATCATTCCTATGCAGTCGGTTTGTCGCTGTATGCACCCGATCTGAATAAGAAGTTTGTCAAAGGAGGGTACCCTCTGTGACCTACTTTTGTCTGTGGTGGTGCCACCTGTTCATGGATCCTGACAAAGATGACCACATTTGTCGGGGACCTTGAGTATTTGATGCATGCCAAGTTTCATTGAATTCCAGCAAGTGGTTCCGAAGAAAAAGTTCAAACTGTGAAATGTTTACACAAATTATCCCACCCCTCCTTTTTCTTGAAAGTCTTAAAAAATTCATAAAAAATCCAAAACATAAAATATTGAAAAATTTTCTTCGCAGTAGTATTTCTTACCATCAAAATGATCAAATTAATGCATCAATGTTTACTAAAAGAAAAAAATACCTCTTTTCTGCATTAAAACTACCAAGTACAAAAAACGTCAAAAATTTGATTTCGGAACGGAACCAAAAATAACAACATTTCTTCACACATCCCTCTAGATCATTCCTATGCATTCAGTTTGTCTCTGTATGCCCCCGGTCTGAAGAAGAAGTTTGTCAAAGGAGGGTACCCTCTTTGACCTACTTTTGCCTGTGGTGGCGCCACCTGTTGATGAATCCGGACGAAAAACAACAACACTTGTAGGGGACCATGAGTACTACATGCTTATCAAGTTTCATCAAATTCTGTTCAGTGGTTCTGGAGAAGAAGTCGAAAATGTGAAAAGTTAACGACGGATGACGGACGGTGATTGATCACAATAGCTCACTTGAGCCTTCGGCTCAGGTGAGCTAAAAAACCCAAACAAATTACTTGAAATCACAAAGTTTAAAAAGAAACCTTAAAAAATGTTAAAAATTTAACTTTGAAATGGAACCAAAAAACAACACATTTTTTAAAGATATTCTACAAGATTCCTATAGCGCATTCAATCAGAAGTAGTTTGTCAATGGAGGGTCCCCTAAGTCACCAGGTTCTGGATCCAACCTTTTGCAGATCTTGCCCCCCAAAAAATAATAAGATTATGGTATGATGAGTGGTCCAAATCTTTGTTTGTAAACAAAATGCATGAACCATGAATTCATCGGTAGCATGCCAAGAAATATACAATGTGGTAGACATCAAACATAAATGTATAGGATAATACTAGAAAAATAGCAAAAATTCTAGAGTTATAATGTTTAACATTTTATATTGTTCAAAGCATACACAAAACGAAATCCATTAACCATGGTTTTCCTATATTTCCATTCAAAGTTCAGATGTTGTGACCTTGACATACATAGACATTTCCCACTCTTTACATAAATAAGAATAAATCCTTTGCTATACTGTATTTGCACTGCAATGTGTTGAAATCTGTTTAATGGTTTAGGAGAAGTTGGGATGACAAAGTTATCTAGAGAAACAGACAAACTAATAGACTGACAGATGGAAAGGAAACATGCAATCTCCCTTTGCTCATCAGTTGAACAGTGACAAAATGCTCAAATTGGGGATAAAAACAGGACAGTATATCATGTGATTATACATCCTTATAGGGTATATGCAAATACATAACATACCAGGATGTTGACCATTATCAGTCTTCTTTGATCCTTTTCCATATTCAGGATGCATTTCACCAGTCAACAAAGTCGGATCAGAATTTGTGACCACAGTCTGTGGTGAACTAGTGGATCCGTTTTGAAATGTATCGGAATCATGTGAACCTTGTTTAGCTATGGCCATAGTCTGTTGTGAACCAGTGGATATGTTTTGTCCAGATATATTTTGTGAACCAGTGATCTTCTGACTTTGTACATCTCCTTTCATATTGTATTCTTTGGAATTATTCACTGTAGGAGCATATCCCGGACAAGCCAAATTATTGTAGAATTGTTGTTCTTCTGCATCAATAAAAGACAATCATTCAGTATTAAATGTATTCCCTATTTACAAATACAATATATCAATATCACAGGACAGTTTTAAATTGTGTTACTTTAATACATTTATTTCTAAGGACTAAATAATAACACAATTATCATGGCAATGGTTTTGGGCATACTTATTTTGTTGAAAAATATAAATATAAATATATAAGAATATTACTACTAATTTTTAACTAGAATTTTAATGTGTCGGTGCACCACAAATGCCCCTACTGGCAGCTAAGCTAGTGAAATATAGTTCCCAGAAAAGTAATATTTTCAAGAAATTTTTTATGTTCAAGGGCAATAACTCTGTCAAAAATTACCAGACCACACCCATATTCGAATTTGACCTGCATCCTCCCTTGATACATCTATATACTGACTATCAAACCTTCAAAGAGAAAATGAGCGGAAACTCAAAGATGACGGAATGATGGAACAGGGTATCAATAACACTATATGTCCCCGGCCATTTCATGGCGGGGGCACAAAAATATTGTCTAATTATGACTTTATTTCAAAGATGTATATACATATACAGAAAAACCTGTTTTGGAAGACCACACCTGCTGCCAAACAAAAGTGGTCTTGCAAGACAGGTGTTCTTCCAATAGAGAGAATCAAATTTATGCATTTTACATGGACCGTTTCCAATGTACATATACCCCTTCCGTTAGCCAGACTTTAGGTCTGATGCCCCTCACTCACCCGGGGAGGTGAAAGTAGCATTTGAGCGAGATATATTGTTTTTGTCCATGAATTTTAAAAGTTTATAAAATTTAAAAGTTATTTACACAATTATTTACATGTTTTAAAACTTTCGAGTTTCACCAGTAAACAAGAGGCCCAAGTGGGCCTATATCGCTCACCTGAGTACCTAGATTATCAGTCATGCATGAAGGAGAATTCATTTATTTTTGCATTAATGTGACTAAGTCAACACAGATGTTGAAAATATGTCAAATTTTATTTCAGGCTAGAATAAAAAACAACACTTTTTTGCACATCCATTCAGGTGATTTTGATATTAAGCATTTCCTTTGTCTCTGCAAGAAGTCATTCAGGGCAACAAGTTAGTCATTTTCTTTAGGTGGGGCCTTTTGTTGACTGATTTCAAGTCTGGGTCATGAACAACAATTGTTTCAAATATTGTCCAGATCTAACTTAAAATTGCCTAATTTCATATGTTGAGTGTTGAGAAACATCTAAAAACTTATTTAGATGTGTAAAGAAATGAAAAAAAAATTTTTGACCACAGCTGGATTTGAACCGCTACTCTCCATATTTCAATTACCAAGTGGTATATGTACTATTGTGAGAACTGCTTTTTAGACATGGTGGCATTATCTGTTAACCAATTTGGATGAAATTTACCAAATTGATAGAGGACTTTTAGTACTTCATGTATTCCATGTTTCATTAAAATCTTTCATGTGGTATAAACAGCAGAAGTGAAAAATGTGATTGAATTGTTCCTATACACCCTCATTTGGAAGTCTTAAAAAATTCATAGAAAATCCAAAAATTGAGATATTGACAAAATTCTTTCAAAGTAACAATCCTTACCATAATTATGATCACAATAGTCCATAAGAAATCATCATTATCAATTAACTAGGAAATATGACACTTTTTTCTGCATTGAATCACCAAGTCCAAAGAAATGTCGAAAAAAATTCTAAAATTTGATTTTGGAAGGGAACCAAAATGACAATACATCTTCACTCATCCCTCTACATCATTTCTATGCATTCTGTTTGTCTCTGTATACAGCCCGTATGAAAAAGAATATTGTTAAATGAGGGAACTCTTTTGTGACCTACTCTTGACTATGGTGGCGCCACCTGTAAAGAGGTCTGGACGAAAACAACAGAATTTGAAGAGGATCATAAGTGACTTATTTCTACCAAGATTTATTAAAATCCCTCAAACAGTTTTTTATAAAAAGTTGAAAATGTGAAAAATGGCCAAAACACCCCCCCCCCCCCCCTTTTTTTTTTTGGAAGTCTTAAACGTAAAATTCCTAATTTCATATGTTGAGTGTTGAGAAACATCTAAAAACTTATTTAGATGTGTAAAAAAAAAAAAAAAATTTTTTTGACCACAGCTGGATTTGAACCGCTACTCTCCATATTTCAATTACCAAGTGGTATATGTACCATTGTGAGACCTACTTTTAGACATGGTGGCATTATCTGTTAACCAATTTGGATGATCCGCACAAAAAACAAAACCTTTGAAAAGGACTATGAGTACTTGCATCCTACCCAGTTTTATCACAATCCTTCAAGTTGTTCTGTAGATCAAGTTGAAGATATGAAAAAATTGTCCCCCCCCCCCTTTTCTTGGAAGTCTTAAAAAATTCATAAAAAATTCAAAAATCGAGACATTGAAAAAATTCCTTCGCACCAGCATTCCTTACCATAGAAATGATTAAATGAAACCAAATGAATGCATCAATGTTTACTAAAAGAAAATAATAACTCTTTAATGCATTAAAATAACAAAGTCCAAAATAAAAATGAAAAAACGTCAAAAATTTGATTTCGGAATGGAACCAAAAATATCAACACTTCTTCCCATATGCCTCTAAATCATTCCAATGCAGTCGGTTTGTCGCTGTATGCACCCGATCTGAATAAGAAGTTTGTCAAAGGAGGGTACCCTCTGTGACCTACTTTTGTCTGTGGTGGTGCCACCTGTTCATGGATCCTGACAAAAATTTCCACATTTCATGACCACATTTGTCGGGGACCTTGAGTATTTGATGCATGCCAAGTTTCACTGAATTCCAGCAAGTGGTTCCGAAGAAAAAGTTCAAACTGTGAAATGTTTACACCAATTATCCCACCCCCCTTTTTCTTGAAAGTCTTAAAAAATTCATAAAAAATCCAAAACATAAAATATTGAAAAATTTTCTTCGCACCAGCATTCCTTACCATAGAAATGATTAAATGAAACCAAATGAATGCATCAATGTTTACTCAAAGAAAAAAATACCTCTTTTCTGCATTAAAACTACCAAGTACAAAAAAACGTCAAAAAAACGTCAAAAATTTGATTTCGGAACGGAACCAAAAATAACAACACTTCTTCACACATCCCTCTAGATCATTCATATGCATTCGGTTTGTCTCTGTATGCCCCCGGTCTGAAGAAGAAGTTTGTCAAAGGATGGTACCCTCTTTGACCTACTTTTGCCTGTGGTGGCGCCACCTGTTGATGAATCCGGACGAAAAACAACAACACTTGTAGGGGACCAAGAGTACTACATGCTTATCATGTTTCATCAAATTCTGTTCAGTGGTTCTGGAGAAGAAGTCGAAAATGTGAAAAGTTAACGACGGACGACGGACGACGGACGACGGACGACGGACGGACGACGGACGACGGACGACGGACGACGGACGGTGATTGATCACAATAGCTCACTTGAGCCTTTGGCTCAGGTGAGCTAAAAAGTCTGTCATTACACTGTTGTTTTCACGACCTGTCACTTATTAAAATCCAAGCTAAATCTGACCACTTCAGTAAAGTGAGTTAAATGTAAGTGTATAAATCAAATGATTACTTGTCATCGACCACAAGCTGTCGAGATACATACCAGTTCTCGCTACCTGGACGGCGGTCTCAATACGACGGGAACATAAAAAGCAATTAAGGGATTAAGTGTTCACACCTTCCGTAGAGCATTGGCTTCAAACATTACCCGAAGCAAATTGTCAGCCTGTCTAATGCAAGTTATTTTCTACAGAGTTCAATAGCTATTTAGGGAGCAATTTTAATTTTAACTCGATCGCGCTTGCCGATATTGATGGTAAACTTGGTCGTGCAAAAAAGGGTATTTGTTAGTTTTGGACCAAAAATCATGGTTGCCGGTCGCGTTCTTTACTATCTTTACTATTGATAATCGGAAACCATCGGAGGCTTTATGTCGATTAATAAAATTGATGTTCACGTTATCGACTGTTGTTAAAATTTTCAAAGTGAAGGTTAATTTTTTCCTTGTTTTAACCTTCATGGCATACGATTTCAAATAAAATAGACATTTGATACGGTCTAGCTCATATCTAAGTTTTCGTTCCTATGTGATCTTTCCCATAATACCAAAATCTCATAGAAGCCTGAATATGGAGATATGGTTAATTCTCCACATTTAGTTCACATACATGGTGATGACATCTGCCTGATGCACTGCATAGAAATTTATACCTTAACAATGGACTCGCCTGAAGCAGTGAGGGATCTTTTACGTACCACACTAGACCGAGACAGGCCTAAAACATGATTTTGGCCTGTCTCTGTCTATTGTCACGCCTACCATGACACGGACCCTTGGGGTTTTTTGTCTCATCTAAAAGACAGGTCACCGGTGTGTACGCGGCAGGAGATGAATCTCAAACCAAGCACCTCAGTCACAGGCCCACATTGTCTTTAGATATAGAGTCTTGTTCTTATTGTTGTCAAGTTCGATATCTTTGATAGCCACCAGTTTGATTTTTTACGCTTACTGCATATCTAGCATTTCAAACCTTTTGAATCCAAGATGTTAAATATGTGACAGCTATTGATAGCATAGTTTACTATCAATTATCAATTTTTGAAAGGTTTCGGCGATCTACAATCGAAAGTCGCTGACTATCGTCACATCACTATCTACTGGTATCTCAGAAATAACATTAAGATGTTAAAATCCTAAGCTGTCTCAATTCAGTAAATAAACAAGAAACCGTCAACGACGACTGATTTTGTCAATTTACAGACAAGAATTGCTTTGCATTAACATTAACAATACATGTATGAAAGTGGTCATCCTAAAGGCAAAAAGCAGTGTGTGTTCACTGAAGCGTAAAGTCAAGGTCAAGGTCACTAAATTTTTGTATTGGTTGGATAGAACATTCAAGTATCTACAAACCTACCAACTTTGACATAAGTACCCTTTAGGGTATGAGAGAAACCAAGCTAAACGCAAATGCTAAACGCAAAATGTTGACGCCGTACGGACAGACGGACAGACCGACGGACTGACTGACTGACTGACGGACGGACGGACGGATAGACAGTTTTCGCAAATTCAAAAATTAAGAAATAGTCACCCTGTTGTGGTTGAAACTTTAATGTATGTATCAATGGCTTCTGCAATAGACCATTTTCGAGTTACAGAATCTGACCGTTATAAACCCGTATTTTATTGAAGTTATATTTAGAAATCTCCAAGTTGACCATAGACTACAGTTTTTTTTCCTGTTGTTTCCTTTGTAAACTAAAAAATCATTGCAAAAATCCCACCACTTATTTTTTTCTGAAATTTATGTATGTTGTTCTACTACATAAGAGCTGTCATTTCATGATCTGCAGAAAAAATTGCATACGCCAAACTCAAAATATCTATCAATACACATCTTGACCCCTATGACCTCACTCTCAAGTCTTGAAGTAGTGTATTCATGCGACAACATTTCAGCCTCATGACATACTCAGGAATGCACCAAAAAGCTTTAATATCATTTTTATAATTTTTTTCAAACTCTTTTCTACCAGAGGGCATGTTTAAATCACTATAAATACCATGACAACACTGGTAAATAAATCGAAAAAGATGCAAACATTAATTTTTTTTGGGACTATGTGCGTGGTACATGAAGCAAGGGAGGAAACTGTAGTCTATGGTCTAAAAGGGTCACTTTTTTGCACCAATCCTAACCAAATTTTTTTGACACATACATTGACATATTTTGAACTAAAGTGCCAAGTTTCATTGAAATCAATCAACATTAAAGCACTTAAAATATTGCTAAGAAACACCTATGTAACCATGCAATTTGTGTTGTAAAATGTAAGCAGTGAATCAAACACTTCAATTTCAAACTCAAATAATTTCATAATTAACAGGAATATCAACTTGGAATCTTTTTTACTTCAAAATGTTATTACAGTACTTTGCATTCATATTTAAGATAAGGACTGGAGATTTCAATTTTTAATTTTAATTAATTTTTAAATTCATGTATATCAAATGAAAGAAAAATCAATTTAAAAATTCAAATTAAATTCTTAGAAAACAGAAATGAGTATGATTATGCCCTAGAAAAATACTAAGGATATTAGATAATCAGATAAAAAGGTTGGAGTAACTGTAATGTTTGTTTATGGAATTTAGCACTACAATAATAAAGCCAGGGGTGGTCTGAGCTTTTTGGGATAAAGGAAGAGGTATTTGTATATGTACTGGCTGTGAGGGGTATTATAGATCTTTCTATTTACAAAAACCAAAGCAAACAGTTTCACAAATAAGAGCAATACAACAAATAAATGATTTATACTGTGAATTCTTCATTTTTTGTGTTATAAGACATGTAAATGTCATGATCATGGCACTAGTAACCAGACCATCCTTAAGTCCCTTAAAACAATCAAAGTAAGCTATTGTCATGCTTGTTACACAGTCAGTATAAAGAAATGAGTGTATAAATATAAAAATTCTACCTATAACAATACCAGTATTTTCTACAATAAAGGGAATGAAGGTCAGATACATAGCCTAAGTAACAGTATCCCCCCCCTTTTTTCTGATTTTTTGAGTGGAATACTAGTTTTATCATCTAGGAAAGCATTATCAATGAAGAAAATATCAGTGTGCAAGGCAAACATTTGCCACAGTATGACTTTCCAACCAATGTCATCTTCCTTCCTTGTAGAATACATCTTGCAGAGCACCTCACCTCCCCCCCCCCCCCCTTTTTTTTTCCAAGGCCAAGTTCTAGATTTTTTCATTGGAGTTACATTATAAGGGGAAATTGTAGTAATTAAAGCATTCAGAATTTATCAACATACATATACATAGTCAATTTCCTAAGTATGAGAAACCGATCATCTCCTATTTTTCTCTTATTTGAATAATATGCCCATAATTTGGGAATGAAATTAGTTAAGTTTGTTGACAAAATTTTACCCTAAATTTCTTAAATGCTTGTCTAAATTACCTCTTCCATCACTTTGTAGCATATATTTGTGAAGTGGAGCCTATTTCAAATGAATACATGCATATGCGCTTGATAAATATGCAAAGGGAGGCATAGGACATAGTCAGCCTATCACATAATAGGGCGGTCAGAGGAAATTCTGTAAAAATTACATTAAATACTTTTCTGAGCATATACTTGAACAGAAATCGCATGAAATTACCTTAATAAATTATTCTCTAAGATGTACTGTAGAAAAAAATGCATTAGAATGGATATTTCTGTCAAATTCTCAACTTCTGCTGTTTACAGTAAGACCATAGACTACAGTTTTTTTTCCTGTTGTTTCCTTTGTAAACTAAAAAATCATTGCAAAAATCCCACCACTTATTTTTTTCTGAAATTTATGTATGTTGTTCTACTACATAAGAGCTGTCATTTCATGATCTGCAGAAAAAATTGCATACGCCAAACTCAAAATATCTATCAATACACATCTTGACCCCTATGACCTCACTCTCAAGTCTTGAAGTAGTGTATTCATGCGACAACATTTCAGCCTCATGACATACTCAGGAATGCACCAAAAAGCTTTAATATCATTTTTATAATTTTTTTCAAACTCTTTTCTACCAGAGGGCATGTTTAAATCACTATAAATACCATGACAACACTGGTAAATAAATCGAAAAAGATGCAAACATTAATTTTTTTTGGGACTATGTGCGTGGTACATGAAGCAAGGGAGGAAACTGTAGTCTATGGTCAGTTACTTGTGCATGCCAACTTCCGGTTTCCTTAGTTATATGGTCAAAGCATAGTAATTCCATTTCCCATAGGGTCCCATGTTAAATTACCGAACTTCCAGCAAGATTTACACAACATCCTACATTTTAGCTATATATAATCCACATAGCAAAATATTTGTCAGACCCTCCTCTATCAGAATTTTAACAGTTTACTATAGGTTATCCACCTTAATTTCGAGAAAATCATGCTGGAAGGGGGATACCCCCAAAAATTGGCCAAAATTCAAATGTAAACAACCACCCCTTTTTAGGGCATTAAATTTTTACATTAGCGAAATGAGATAAAAATTCATGATTTTACAGCAGAATCAATCTTTATTTATACATAGATCAACTAATTTCATCCAATCACAGCTCCTAATACATTGTGTGGCAGACTGGAACATCGGCCCAGATAGCTCAGTTGGTAGAGCATCCGTCTTGTTAGCGGAAGGTCCTGGGTTCGAGTCCCGGTCTGGCCAATGATTTTTCAACCTTCCTGCTACAGTTTGGAGGTTCCACCAACTCTCATCAGTTGGCAGAGGTTGTATGCCACTGTGAGAGGAGGACTTGGCGTGAGGTTTCGGGGAAACCTCAAATTGGCAGGGGAGGTGTGTGGCAGACTGGGACATCGGCCCAGATAGCTCAGTTGGTAGAGCATCTGCCTTGTTAGCGGAAGGTCCTGGGTTCGAGTCCCGGTCTGGCCAATGATTTTTCAACCTTCCTGCTACAATTGAAATAGTAGTCCCTCTCTCCCTACACCACATCAGCCAATCACGGCTCTCGTTAATTACCTTTCTTTGACCATGTTCCGTAAACATCGTGATAACCATAAAAGTAACACTGTTTTACAAATTATCGATTGTCAAGCATTTGTCATTTAGTGACACACTGATAAAAGATAGTCCCTATATTTTTTCCTGACGCAGTGATGGTGTTCGCCTCTTTGTTTAGCAAAAAAGACGACGACGTAGCAAAGGGATGTTGAAGAAAAAAATACAAGTCTGCATATAATCACAGATTTTGTTTCTCGCATTATGTTGATACCAAAGATTATGCCTATAAAAAATCCCACATTATGTGCCTACTTCAAAATGCCCGTAAAACCAAGAGAAGGATCAGACCAGTAAAGCTAGCTGAACTAGAACCAGAGACATTGCTACAGGGTACTATCCATACTGACACTACCGAGTACTGTACCACTACTGACGTCCAGGATCACTGAGATGATCATCAGTTCCATGTGGAGAGATTTTTGAAAAATGTAAAAATTTTCATTATATAATTGAGTAATTCATACAAAGCTGTTTAATAATTAGTAACTCTAAGTAACTTTTAGAAGTATTTCTTATAATAATAATTATGTTCCCTCAGAAATATCTGAAATTTATGTTTACTGAAACTTTCACTTTAATCAGCTATGTTGATCAGTGCTTTCAACATTTTACCATAAAATATTTAGGTAGGTTTACATAATTATGGTCATGGACCTCCTGTTTGTTATGTATCAAATCATATGAGAAAACAGCAAAGTGCTTATTACATTAAAATCATTCATTTTACTTTTTCTGTAATTCAGTGTCATGTGGAGATGACCATTCCTACTGCCTTGTGGATTCGTGGATGAAAGTTACAGACACCACTGAGCAGGGATATGGAAACTCAGACAGATATCACCTCTGAAGATGAAAGTTACATACACCTCTGATAAGGGATATGGAGGTACATACCGATATTACCTCTGAAGATCACTGAGCAGGGATATGGAGACAGATACATTTCACCACTGAGGATAAGAGAGATATCAAAAGCAACAGGAGCTGATGGAAATTACAAAATATTAGTTTAGGGGACCTGTCTTATTTGATAAAATATAACATAGAGTGATAAAAAAAATTAACTTACAAATTTAATTAAAAAGTTTCTTGGGAGTCCTATCATTGATGTACATGCATATAATCATATCTATGCTAACTATTAAATCAATCAAATGTAAAGACTGATGTTGATTACTACATGTATAAAAATCTTTGATTCATCACAGTATACTTTGATGTTTTTTTCAATTATAAATCAGTCAATTATCCAACAATATTAAAGGTTGAAAATTTAAAATGTACATGTAATAGAAAGTCAAGGAAATGAAAACTAAAAAGTAACTGATACAGTTTGCCATCACTACATGTAACTGTGTATGATCTCCCATTGATAAAAAGTGATACACAGAATCTTGTCTATGATCATAACATAGATGGAACTGTATGCATGATGCTTAAATTAAAATGTGGCCAGCATGTCAAGTGCAAATAAGACCTGTACATGTATTTCAAGCCATTTAATACTTGCACTTCTCACAGTTGCTACCAAAAACAATGATAAACTACATTAAAAAGTAAAATCCTGCAACAAATCGATATGCAGATCAATTCTTTGCAAATGAAAGCTTTAATCCGAAACCAAACTCAAGAACCAACTTATGGCAGCCAACCAATAAGGAGGAAATGTCGGCGTACTTAGGATTATATCTTTCAATGGGCGTCCTGAAAAAACCTACCATCGAGTCATATTGGTTAGATAATAACTCCTCATGGCTATACAAAACACCAGGATTTTCATCAGTCATGACGCGAGATCGATTCCAACTTCTGTCGAAGTTTCTACATTGCAATGACAACTACTCATATGTTCCAAGAGGTCATGAGCACTACGACCCATGTCATAAGTTCCGACCAATCTTGAGCCTTATAAACAACACATTTCCCACTGCATATGACCTGGCAAGAGATCTGACAACTGATGAAAGTATGGTGGGGTTTAAGGTAATTTCCTTTTTCTAATTATACGCTTATTCATATATTGTAAATGCCTCAAATTTCACGATTAATACGATATATCCTGTAAGATTCATGTATGAATATACTCATTAATTTGATGAAGATTGCCAATCTGGCCCACATGATCTGACCCTGAAATGAAAGGACCTGCTTGGCTGACAAATTGACAAATTGTACACATTAATATTTTCTTGGATTTTATCTACCCGACCATCACATCTATTATACAAGTAGCAAATCTACTGATCTTAATATCACTATAGTTTAACATATTCAAATTTTAGGGTAGAAATGACATTATCCAATATGTTCCGGTTAAAAAGTCTCATCAATGGGGAGCAAAATTGTTTGTATTGGCGGAGTCGGACACTGGATACAACGTCGCCATCCAACTCTACTCCGGTTCGTTATCAACTACTACTAAGTCAACTACAGTAAAATTTGTAAATTAGATAATATCTATTTATGATTTTATTCTGATAACAAATAAATGTATATTCATACATAATAAGTTTTAATATATTACCACATACTTTATGATTTTTATACGCCCGTTAATAGACGGGACGTATTATGTTATGGCGCTGTCCGTACGTCTGTGCGTCCGTCCGGGGTCATGTTTTCTGGACTTTTTTTTTTTTTGCTGTCTTTCAAGATATTGAGTTGAAATTAGGTATATAGCTTTATTTCAAGCGGCGTCAGTACCAGTTCGAGTTTTGTTACGAGTGACCTACTTTTGACGGATTTATGGCCCTTGGACTAATAAATTTCAAGATTTTTTTAAAGAAATTCATTAAACATCTAATTTTTTGTAAAAACATTATGAAATTTAGCATGAAACAAGTAAAATGTACCAACTATCACATATTTTACAGGTATTGATCTCTTTTTCTTCATTTTTGAGAAATTTATAATTTTAGGAAAAGGGAGGGGGGGGGGGGTTAGGGGGGTCTTGGACCTTTTTTTTTGCAGGTGAAGTTGGAAGATGGGTTTGATAGGACCATTTTTGCAGGAGTTATTGCCCTTGGACTTATTCCTATGATAAATTGCTATGAAACGCAATTAACTTTAGTAAACGTCAGATGTTTTTCATGAAACTCATGCCAAATGCGAATTGATCCTGTCCGAATTAAGCGACGGGCGTATTATACCACGCTAGGCATTGCTCTTGTTAAGTGATGAATTGCTTTATTTCTTTTTAGGAAGACTTCAAAATAATCGAAGCAGTTTTGGAGTTGGGTACGATGTCGTGATGGGTCTAATTCGACCATACCATCATCTGATTGTTGACAACTTTTTCTCTAGTCCTATGTTATCTGAGGCTCTGTTCAACGAGAGAACGTATATGACGGGCACAACCCGAGTTTGTAGGAAGGGTATGCTGCGTTCACTTCGCAAACTGAAGCTACCAAAAGGAGAATCTGTGATCAAACAAAGTGGACCTATCATGGCTCTAGCTTATGGAGATAGGAAAACGGTCACTTTTCTGTCGACCCTTTGTACACCAGAGCAAGTATTCTTACATGTACATTTAAATACTTTTAAATTTCAATACTAATAATAAAACAACAACAACAATAATAATAATAATAATAATAATAATAATAATAATAATAATAATAATAATAAATAAATAAATAAATAAATAAATAAATAATGTTATTCGTAATTAATAAGTATTCTTATTTATGCATTTATTTTATAATGTACTATGTAGCATGGTTGTATATTTGTATAACATGTATCTGTAAATTATTTGTTGTTTTTTGTAGAATTGTAGCTGCACAAAATTCAAGAGGCGTCAACATCAACTTACCACGAGTAAACTTAGTTTACAACAAAAAAAATGGGAGGTGTTGATTTATCAGACAAATCACTGGAGCTGTACGACCCAGATATACGGACCAATAAGATGTGGAAGCGCATTTTTGTCAACCTAGTGCTGAGAGTTATATGTAGGTTTTACTCTTATTAAATTGTTACTATATGTTATCAACATGCAGGGGCAGATGCAGGATTTAAGTTAAGAGGGGGCGTGGATCCATGACAGTCCTGATGGGGTTCAAACCCCTCGACGGAAAATGGTTATAATAGTTTTAAAACTACAAAATACGTTGAGGAATAGCTATTTTGTAAAGCCATCAGTACAGCAAGTGACGGAAAATATATAACAAAACCTATGTTTTTTATGGTTTTTGAATATTTCATAACTTAAAACCTTAACTTTGGGAATTTTAGAAGGTGCGGAGAAGTACAAAATATCATATTTACGGTTTCTATAAGTACCATGACTATTTGTTCTCAATTTAGAATTCATGGCATGCACGCTAGTATGTGTAACCTTATATTTATATTTATTTCAGCCAACGCTTAGATCTTATATCGACAAAATAGGAGGTTCAGAACTAAGATGGACAGGGTAGAGTTTGTGATGAAAATTCATCAGGGTCTTATTGGAGAGTACAGACAGTAGAGACGGCGACCGGGAAAGACTGTTTGTCTGGCTCATTTGACAGAACGGCATTTCATTGAAGTTCTAGATGGTACATATGAACGATTTTATTGGTTGTTCTTTTAAATTATTATTATTATTATTATTATTATTATTATTATTATTATTATTGTAAGCATAGATGTACATATTTATCTAACGAAAATATAAAAAATCTGTAAGTGGAATGAAATAGATTTAATAATTTCAGGTAAAAAGAGGAAAATCTGCTGTCGGTGCAACAGCAAAGTACGGACTTGGTGCTCTACGTGTGGTGTTGGACTATGTATTCCTTGTTTTAAAAATTTTCATACCATCCGCAATATTCGTTCAATTGAAGAATAAAATTTGTTGTTTCTATTAGAATAAATATTATACGCACCATTTTGAATGAAGTCTTGTTAATTTTCAATGATGGTAATTCCAGAATATGCTTCTTATTAGATGCAATTTTATGATTACTACGCTTATCTTTTTTTTTTTTGTGGGAGATTGTAAAAACGCCATACATCATGCCACGTAAATTCAAACGTGAAAAATTGAAAAGGCGCGACGATGACGTCACTTAATGACGTTTCGTCGCAATGACGTCAATATTTTTTAACACATATGTCGCAGTCAGAGGGTTAAAGGTTGACAATCTTCATTTTTCATATTGCAATTTGACTGAAAAATGGGGTCAATTCACAAATGCCGAGATAATCCAAACAAGTAACTTTGTAGTTTGAGTTTTACCCCTTGGGATTTATCTTCAGTTACTAATGCAAAATACGATAGATACTGATGTCTAAGCAAAATCTTATTTTTCAATCTTTTGCTTTACTTTGATTGTTGCCTGAAGTCAGAAAATGACTAAGAATATCTAATCTACGTATGCCCTCTCCAGCAAATTCAAATGCTGATATTCATATACTTATAACAATATTAGTGATATGTTACTGAAAATTTGCATAATTGCTTACAATAAAGCCAGAGTCATCACCCATGAAAACATTCAGGCATTATATAAAAGTTGAAGAAGACTTCAAACCTAGTGAACTCATCATCAAATACAAAATCAACAAAGCTGGTGTAGCCCACTGGATGAGGTGCTCAGCCTGTGACTTGGGTTCTACCCCCCGCCATTTCTGCATTGGTGTCCTGTCTTTCAAACGAGACAGTAAAAACTAAGGTATCATGTCACAGTAGACGTGGTACATGAAAGATCTCTCAATGTTTCATGAGGGTTCATTGCAAAAATATAAATTTCTATGCAATGCATCAGGCAGATGCCATCAACATATATGTGTAATAACCCTGGAGTGATGTAAAGCAAATCAATCAATCAATCATTTGAAAATCAACTGCGTTATGAATAAAACAACCATATAAAACACTGCTGATGTAATTGAAAAGATCGCAGTATACAAGTGACTATGAATGGATAAAGAATATATCATACCGAAGTTATCACTCCTCTTTGAATCCTTCACAGACGTAGATCCTAAAGCTCCGTCATTAGGCAAGCCCTGCCCTGCTTGAGGTCTGTTATTAGGCAAACCATGCCCTGCTTGAGGTCTGTTATTAGACAAGTCATGTCCTGCTTGAGCTTTCTTATCAGACAAGCCCTCCCCTGCTCGAGGTCTGTCATCAGACATGCCATGCCCTTCTCGATGTCCATCATCATCAGACCGGCCATGCCTTGCTCGAGGTCCGTCAACAGACTGACCATGCCCTGTTGCAGACACTGAATGTTCTGGTACAATAGATGGTACAGGACATCCATTAAATAATGTTTCATATGGAGTGAAACTTTAAGCATTAATAATCTCATATGTCCACAAAATAACAAGAAATTCCTGCTTTATATCTTCAGTATGCAAATGTCATAACAAGTAAAGTCTGTGTTTAGTGCAGAGTAACTTAAAGTTCCTAAAAAATTACTTTTGAATGATGTGGTTTGATTCAGTGCTTTCTATGGATAATAATTATATATTAAGTTTTTCTTCACCTCTATCTTGCTTTGATTGCTTATCAGCAGTATTCTTGATGGGATCAGGACGGTTATTATCAGCCATGACTATAAACATAAGGGAAAACTATCATTACAGTATATTATCATACTAGTGTATATCATTAAATTTTCATTAAAATTTACTTAGAAGTATAATAAATACCATACAAGAAGTTGTTGTTGCCATGGAAACAGATACCTTGGTAGACATTTCAGTATCAACAATAATAATTTCTGAAAGCACCTTGGTGCCATCATTGAACATGCTGAAAAGGACATTTGCAAAGAGACAACAATACCAGTACAAAAACATGAATATCAAATGATTAGAGTATTATTGCATATAATGATCTAACATGGTTTTACAACATTCTTTTGTAACATATATATATAGTACTCACGTATGGTTATTATCATGAACAAATTATTGTCTGATTGATACACTATTTATGATTCTGTTTCAAAGATGTATATACATATGTCTTCTTTAGTAGGAAAGAAATAAGGCCGTCTGTGAAAGTTGCTATTCACATCTATTTACAGTTCATATGTGATCTTTTTTGTATCTCAGAAATAACATTAACAAGTTAAATTCCTAAGCTGTCTCAATACAGTAAATAATCAAAGGACTGAAGGTCCTGAGTAACACTCATATGAAGATGAAGAAAAAAACGTTTTATCAATAGTATCAAGGATGTAGTCTGGTGAGCGATTTACACCTAAAAGTAATCTGCCTAATGGGAGGTAACTCGTACTGTCACGATGATGTAACATTTTTAGTCGTGATAGAAAATACAGAAGTAATATTCAATAATTTGTCTATTATGCATGTGTTTGTAAATTATCATGTGATATTGAAGAAAACCGTTTTTAGAGTTATTCTATTGACCAAAACTTGTTTACGACATACCGATTTCCGTTGCTCTAGCCATCGACAATGCTGATATAGATCTCTATGCCGGCAAACACGAAATGGGAAAAGTAAAATATTTAAAACCAAAAAAAGCAAAAGATAGTCAACTAAAAGCGAAGGCCACTACATTTAATTATCTTGAAACAATCAAAACTAAATTCAATGAACAAGAGAGGGTTTTTATTTTTAATCCTCAGAGTGCTAACGTATTTGAAAAGGGCTGCAGATTTACATTATGCAGTAGAGGATGATGTCATTGAGATGTTACGTCTTAATGACATGATGTCCTCGCACTTGCTGTATATGCTGTCTGTTGAAAAGTATGGTGTCTTTGAGCCATTATATCTCCGGACTTGTTCACAGAAGAGGCATGATTTAGATATCATTAAAAAGAAGACATTTTAAACTTTTAAATAATACTACGATGTTGTTACTGACATATTCATTGAAGTAGTTATATGTATATATGTACCACAAATGCAGATTTTTCAAGGAAATATATGTACTTGTTTTCCGAATAGACTCCATCCTCCTAAAAGGGGGGAGGGCATTAATGTGTTTATATATTTTGATTATATCGAATCTAAATATGGTTTTAATTTGAAATGTCATTTGAAGCTTATATATATACAAATCAATTTCTTTCTTGATCATGAAAAAGAAATATTTCATTCAATATATATTACACACAAATGAGGTTATAGCAAAATGGGGGGAGGCTGCAATATCTATCAAATTTCTTTGTAAAATGCTCCATTACCTATTGTAATTTTATGTAGTTTTGACTTATGACAGACCATTGCACATTATAGTGTAATATCACAGTGATGCAGATTACAGAAATGATCAAATAAGTGTACTTCTTGTGAAATTGTCATCATTTTAGAAGTTTGTTTAATTACTATAGCCACTATGAAAGGCTTCGTAAGTTGTCAGAGCTGTTGTGGAGTCAATAGGAATCACGAAATGGCGTTTCCTTGAGTTGGCTTAGAATAGCTAACCGGAAGTGTAAAACAGCTGTTTCGAGCTCTGAGTCATGAGTTCTCTCAAGCCACACTGACCAGACCAGTCACATTACTTGCCGTCTCGTGCAACGTAACTTATCTACAACATTAGACTTAACCAATTCCGTGTGACCGATACACCGACTCTTGGGGTGAGTACTAACTGTTTTGTAGTGTAATTTACAATATTTGGCGTCGCCGGTAAATACACTAAACCTCAAACTCGTTGACCGATAACTTGTTTTGTGGTTTAAAGGTTTTCGCGCAGAAGCCATTTATGCATGATTTTTGCAGAGTGACTATGGTCAAGTGTGACACGTGGAACTAATTTGCAAATTCTTATAAAATTAATTGAATTTATTCAATTAATTAAACAATATTTAGCATTGTTGTATATAAGTGAACAGTTATCAATATTGGAATGACCCAACTTGGTGTTTTTCAAGAAATTAACTTAGAAAATTTCTTAGTTGAATTTCTTACTGTACATTCCAGTAAATGTGAATTCAAGATAAAACAATTTTATGAATTTCCATATTTGTGAATATTATTTGCTAAAATTGTTTCTGAACCATACAAAGTAACTTTATAATTCATACTTTGTCATTTTCTCACAATGTCTGAAATTGAAGGGGCAATGTCAGCAGAGACTAAGTTTAAGGTCAAAATTAATTTTGCAAGTGTTGACGATCTGCAGAAATTACCGACTATCGGTATTAAGACTGCTCAAGAAATTGACAAATTTAGGTTAACGGTAGGTAACGTTACACCAGAAAACATAACAATGATCAAGTTTGTCAAAAGCAAAGATTTGCCATTAGATCAAATAGATTTTGAACCCAATGCATGCGCGGATCCAGAATTTTTTGTCAGAGGGGGTCCAACCAAAAAAGGTAATTTTTTCTTTTAGACGAGGGGGGGTCCAACCCCAAAAATGCCCAAATATTACCTTTTTTTGGTAAAATTTTCGGATTCCAGGGGGGGTCCAGACCCCCCTAACCCCCCCCTCTGTATCCGCACATGCAATGAAGAGTTAGAAGTGCTTACTACTGAATATGAACCTCCCATGAGTCCTTATTCTAAGAGTTCTGTGGAGTCTGAGGATGATACTCAGAAAATGATGAGTAGTGTGGAGAAGGTAGTAAAACAAAAGAACATTGAGGCCAATGTCAAGCATGGTATACAAACTAAGGTTGAGCAAGTGAAAGATCAAGATGAGTCAAAATATGATTTGAGTCAGTATGTACCTAAAATTGAATCACAACAATATGAGGGGGCAAGTGGTAATGGTATTCCGTTTATACCTTTTGTGCCAAGTGTTCCAGGAAAGGAAAACATTGCACCTCAAACTTCACAATTGCTCCAACCTCATACATTACAACCGGAAATACCACAAGGTCAACCGCAGGTTGCACATGAAGGAATACATAATATGCAAGGTCAACCACAGGTTGTACCCCAACAATTTCTCTTAGGTCAACCTCAGGTTGCACCTCAACAGCTTCACTTGGGACAACCTACTATTGTACCTCAAGGTCAAATACATGCATCAAATCTGGGTCATATTCCATATCAACCTCAAGGTTTTCTCTATGGTCCTGTGAATAGCATGACTCAAGGTTATCTGAATCAAATGAGTAACCAAGGTATGTGGCCTAATCAATGTATGCCCTGGATGAATCCATGGATGGTATGCTATATGGTATGTTTCCAAACATGATGCATGGCAATGTCATGCCAATGGGAAATCAATTACCAGGTAATTTTGGACAAAATTATTCAATGCTGGGAACTCAAGGTCAGAATACTCAGGGTATGCAACCTCATTTGAATCAAGGTCAAGGTCAAGGCTATCCAAATGTGGGTAACCAAGTCCAAGGTCATGTTAACAACAATCAAGGTCAAGGTCATCAAGGTCAGGGAGGATTGATTCAAGGTGTTGTACAAAATGATCAAGGTAACCCTGATAATCAAGAGGAACTTCCACAGGGTAGGGGAAGGAGACCAAGGAACCAGGTTAATCAGGTTAGAAATAATCCTGATTCAATACCCAAAACTCTAAAATATGATGGGAAAGATCATTGGTTGGGGTTTAAACACAAGTTCCTTAGATATATGAATTATAAACAATGGACCAATGGGGAAGCTAGGGATCATTTATGTTGGTGCCTAGAAGGGAAGGCTAGCGAGTATTATGCTACGCTCATGAATAGAAATATTAACATTGGTTTGAATGAATTGATGATAAAGTTAGAGAAAAGGTTTGGTAATATTCCCCAACCAGATACTGCTCAGGAACAGTTGTCTAACTCAAGGCAACAACCAGAGGAGAAAATCGAAGACTGGGCAGATAGAGTACAGCAGCTGGCTGTATGAGCTTTTCCTGATTTGCCAGATGAGCACATGATTAAGCAAGCAATCAAAAGAATTTGCTATGGCTGTATTGATAGGGAAGCCGGTCAGTATGTTGTTAATCTAAATCTAGAATCAGTGGAATTGGTTGTGGATAAAATTAAAAGTTATCAGTTCAACCATAAAAGCATTTATTCTGGATTACACCACCCTAAACGAGAGGTGCGGGAGATTAGTTTGTCCGTCACAGTAGTCTCCAAGAAGGAATGAAATCCTTAATGAGATATTTAGAGACACTTCAATCTAGTACACCTCGGGTGTCTCGGAGTCCTGTTAGAAGTAGGTCACCCTCACCTAGTAGTGAATGTTTCAATTGTAAAGGTCGAGGTCATTTTGCTAGGGAATGTCCTAGTAAAAAGGATGGCAACAAACCGGCCAAGCAGGTGAGCTGGTCACCAAATTTAAACGGGATGGGATCAGGAAAACAGGCCTAAGCCTGATCCAAAATTCAAATGACGGCCTACAAAGTAGAGATACTCCCCTTATTATTAGACAATTGAAATCATCGTCTAATTTGAAAATTAACGTGCTGGTACAAGGTAATGAGATAGAAGGTATTTTAGATACTGCTTCACAGGTAACTATTATATCAGACAGTTTCTATAATTCACTATCCGATAAACCGAAGAAAGTGAAAGCTTTTATCTTATGTACAGCCGGTAGAAATCTGTCAATGACAGGTTATCTTTTGGAACCAATTGAAGTTGAAATCAATGGTCATGTATACAAAGAAAGCATTTATGTAGCACCCTTGGAGGATGATATGCTTATAGGTCTTGACTTCATGTCCAAATATCAAGCTACCTTAGATATGAAGCAAGGTCAACTTTGTTTACAAGGTCAATGCATACCATTTATAGATCAGGGGGACAACTCTTGTGTAGCTGTCAGTAGAATTCAAGTTAGAATTCCTAACAAAACATATGTGCCAGCAAGATCAGTTCTTAGAGTTGCATGTAAAACAGATGTAATTTTGAACAATGGGTTATATCTTATAGAGCCTGATGTCAAGACACTGCTTGCTCCTCGTGTGTGTTTCGAGGGAGCCGGGGTACCTGTTATGACATTTGTCAATAATTCTGATAGTAAAGTTGCTTTATCTAAAAATCAGAAAGTTGGCATAGCTTATGAGGTTGACAAGATACCACCAGCTACTGGGGTAGTAGATGGTATAAGGATCTCGAAAGTAACTCAAAAACAAGGAGAAATTGACAGTGTACCAGAGCATCTCAAGGACTTGTATGAAAGGTCATGTTCACAGCTTGAAGAGGGGGATCAGTTAAAGTTAAGAGATTTATTGAATAAATATTCAGATGTGTTTTCAGCCCATGAGTATGACATTGGGAATTTTACAGCTATAGAACATGGCATTGACACAGGTGATGCGCGATCCAATAAAGCAGAGATTTCGCCGCACTCCAACATGCTTTGTTGGTGAGGAAGAAAAGCACCTTGAGAAGATGCTAAAAGCTGACGTGATAGAGCCTTCCGTATCGGAATGGGCTTCGTCTCCTGTATTGGTAAGAAAACGTGATGGAAGCGTAAGATGGTGCGTGGATTACAGAGCTCTCAATAAGGTCACCAAGAAAGATGTGTTTCCTTTGCCATTGGTAGAGGAGTGTATGGATACATTATCTGGTAACCTCTGGTATTCAAAGTTGGATGCCACGTGGGGTTATTGGCAGATCAAGGTCAAGGATGAAGACAAATGTAAGACCGCCTTCACTACTAAATATGGCATCTTCCAGTTCAAAAGGATGAGTTTTGGTTTGACAAACGCGCCAAGTACCTTCTCTCGAGTAATGAATCTCGTACTTCGAGGTTTACATTGGAATACAGTTTTGGCTTTCCTAGATGATGTCCTAGTTTTAGGTAAAAACTTTGATGATCACATTGAAAATTTGTCAGAGGTCTTTGAAAGATTTAGGCAATATGGTATCAAGTTGAAAGCTAAGAAGTGTGACTTATTTAAACAAGAAGTTGAATATCTAGGTAGGACTGTAGGTCGAGACGGCATGAAAGTGAGCAAAAGTTTTATTGATACTATGGGTAAGTGGACAACTCCAACCTCTACTAAAGATGTAGAAAGGTTTTGTGGTTTTGCAAACTACCATAGAAACTTTATCAAAAACTTTGCTGGGATTGCCGCTCCACTCTATAGTCTTACTGGTAAAAATAAGTTTCACTGGGAAGAGAAACATCAGGTTGCTTTCGATAACTTGAAATCAGCACTAAGTAGCCCACCAGTACTTACTATTCCTACCAAAGAGGGGTATTTCATCTTGGACACAGATGCTTCAGATGTGGCCATAGGAGCTGAATTGATTCAAATCCAAGATGGGGAGGAAAGGTGTATTTCATTCTGCAGTTTTTCATTGACACCTGAACAACGTAAGTATTGCACCACAAAAAAGGAACTTCTGGCAGTGGTAAGGTTCACAAGACATTTTAGACATTATTTACTCGGACGCCAATTTGATGTGCGTACTGATCATAGTAGTCTTCAATGGTTGATGAACTTTAAAAACCCAAATGGACAGTTAGCTAGATGGTTGGAAGAGCTTAGTCAGTATTGGATGACTATACGTCATCGACCTGGTATAAAACATCAAAATGCTGATGCTTTATCTCGCCTTCCAGATACCACGAGCCCAATCTGTCAGGAGTATACACATCATGTTCAGCCAACTGATCTGCCCTGTGGAGGGTGTGATCATTGCAAGCGTAAACATAAAGAATGGAATAGCTTCTTAGAATCAGTGGATGATGCTGTTCCACTAACTAGGTATATGGTGCGACAAGTTCAGTCAACTCCAGTGTCATGGATTGAGAATTATAGTTGGACTGAGATTAAGGACCATCAGAAAAATGATAGAGATTTGAAACATATTTTAGGATGGTTAGAACACAATACACAGCCTTCTGATGCCGAGTTATTTCTTAGTAGTCCATCAGCTAAGAATTACTGGATCAATAAAGAGCTGTTTTGTCTGGGTGAAAATGGGATACTATGGAAGAAAGATCCCACAAATGAATCTATCAAATTACTGGTGGTTCCTTCAAATTTGAGACAAGAAATATTAAAATTATGCCACAATCTTCCTTCTTCAGGTCACCAAGGTCAAGTCAGAACTTTAGGTAGATGTAGTCAACGGTTTCATTGGTATAACATGGTAACTGATGTGAAATCTTTTGTCAGAGGTTGCCCTCTCTGTAACCGAAACAAGAAACCAAATCGCAAAGCAAGATGTAAATTTACTTCTTATCACGCTGGTTCACCCATGGAGCGTGTACATCTTGACTTTCTTGGTCCCTTGACTACCACCAAGAACAAGAATTCTTATGTCTTGATGATGGTGGACCAATTCACAAAATGGGTTGAATGTATCCCGTTACCGAGTCAAACTGCTGAAATTACAGCTCGAGCGGCAGTTGATAATTTCTTTTCTAGATTTGGTATACCATTTCAAATATTCACAGATAGAGGTACCAATTTTGAAAGTTCTCTCTTTAAGCAACTATGTGAAAAGCTTGGTATCCACAAAGCTAGAACAACTGCTTTCAGACCGTCAGCTAATGGTCAAGTTGAACAGTATAACAGAACATTAATGGATGCAGTAAGATGTTTTTCAAGTAGATCCCCAAAGCACTGGGATGTTTATTTATCACAACTTGCAGGTGCTTTGAGATCTGCTGTGAACAGAAGTACTGGGTACACTCCTAACATGCTTATGTTAGGGCGAGAAGTCAACAAGCCTGGTGATCTTCTATTTCCTGGTCCTGCTGATCCATCTAATTCAGAGGATTATGGTGAGTATGTGAATGATCTAGTTTCTCATATACAATCCGTTCACGAGATTGCACGGGAGAAACTAAAGAGTAGTCAAGCTATGGCTAAAAGGGATTATGATCTGAAAACTCATGAACATGCCTACTCTGTAGGAGATGCAGTCTATATATTTGATACTGCTGTTCCTAAGGGTAAGTGTGTAAAATTGAGACCTCAATGGAAAGGACCAGGGTTGATTACAAGAAAGATCACTGATTACGTTTATCAAGTGACGCTTCGGTTAATTAAACAGAGGCAAGAGATACTAGACAATTCTCCCATAAAGGTGAGTAATTCTGAGGGTCTGGGTAAGTATTGTCTGTGCAAGGGTCCAGACAATGGTGAATTCATGATCCAGTGCAGTGAATGTAAAGAATGGTATCATGAATTATGCGTAGGAATTGGACCCGCAGAAGCTAAAGATATAGACATTTATCTTTGTCCAGAATGTGATTGTAACGAATAATTTAAAATTTTTGATTTTAGTTTCGACATGCAATCACAGAAGTCAATTTGCAGCCCGGAGAGTGAGAAAAAGAGGTCATGGAAGACTGTGACCAGAAGGAGAAAGTAATGTCTTTGGTCGACATAGACTCTTTCAGAGTAGCCGACGAGCCATCTATAGATGCACTACGTCGTGCTCAGAGTAAAGATATTTTACTAGAGCCTGATAGTTTTTATAACATCATAGCCACACTTCATCCTGATCAGCGTGAAGAGTGTGTGGTAAGCCAATATCAACTGGCCAAAAAAGCTAATAACCGTCGGTGGATTAGCACAATCAGACAATATGCCCGTTTTGATTTGTCGGATGAGTGGATCGACAGTCGAATACCATCATTAGATGGATCTAAACTTCAGAAGCCGAAACGTGCTTCTGTGGCGGAGTATATTGCTGGTCCATCTCGTGATATACGGTTGGAAAAAGATCCCTCGTTAGTGGTCATAAGGGAAAATGCAGCTAATTCATCTAATCCTTTGGGTTCAGATGATAAAGATGAATTTGTAGATATGGATACTAGTTCATCAGAGTTGACCAATCCTTTGGGTTCGGTAAATTCTGTTGATGAGAACGCTAATAATAAACAAGTAGAGTTTACAAGTCCATCGGGCTTGGTTAATAACTCTGCTGTGGTAATTAATGTTAACATTGTAGATAAAGAAGGTCAAGAAAGAATGGAGGTTACTGATGCAGTAAAGGAGGAATTGCCAGTCACTGACTTAACAACATCTAAGTCCCAAGTGGCTGAACCATTATTGGAGATTTCTAGGTTGTGTGAGACACCAGCGCCTACAGTTGATAAAGCACCAAAATCTGTTTCAACTAGACCTGTGTCCACGTGTAACAAACGGAGACCTTACATGCAGAGAAGGGTGCGAAACTCGCCGACAAAGCGCATGCTGACGGTGACGTTAGAGAGCCAGCCTGTCAGGAAACACAGGAAACATGTGCACCAGCCACGTCTTGATACAGAGTGCTGTCCAATTCCATCATGCACATCTGTTGATAAACGGCTAAGGAGGCATTGTATCGAGAGACATTTACCTGAGGCCTTCAGATATTCCTGTGCCACAGAGGCCAACATAGCCACTCAGGTAGATGCTCTCAAATGGCTGGTTAAGAAAGCACTGGCACCAGATTCCACATTGGATGAGGCAGTGAGGTGGATGAACAGATCAGATCGCATTCCCCGCATTGCTATGTAAAGATGATGGATAAATCCAAACCACAAGTCCAAAAATCATGAAACCATAGGACATACAAAATCAGTGAAAATGAAAAACAAATGGAAAATAACAAAATATGTCTACTTGAAGAGCATATGTGAACCCCTGTGATGGAGTGAGATCAGGTGCCCGGGGAGAGTGAGCATCTCCTGCTTGCTAGCAACACCCGTCACATATACCCCGTAGAAAGAGTCAAATCGTGTGAATTCCATATGTATCTATATATGGAGAAGTCGAAGTAGGTAACCTTCTAGTATAGAAGGTGTCAAATCTGTGTAAAGTGATCGGAATCGGTCTCAGTCCAGAATATCATTTAAAAGTCTGGATAACGAGATATCATATGGAGTAATAATAGTCTCGTAACGACCGTAGAACTTCCTCAGTGACGATGCTAGTCTAGCACATATATAACCCTGGTTGAGCAGCTTAACTGAAAGTCGCCTAGCCCTCAGAACAAAGTCATTGTAATTTGAACATGCTCTGGAATAACGTATTAACTGAGATATGAATACGCCGTATGCGGGCGATGATGGAATGTTGCTACTTATGAAAGGAAAGTTTGTGATAGCGAAATTGAAATCGTCACGTTTGTCATAGAGTGAGGTGTTCAATTGACCATTAATGTCGAAAGACAACATAATATCTAAATACGAAGTAGAATTACTAGTTTCTGTGGTTTCTTTGACCTCCAGTTCACTTGGATAGATGATGCTAAGGTAATCCGCGAATGAAGGATTATTAATTGAAAGCTAAACCCTGCACATCAGGATATCTATTTCACAGCATGCAGAATGTTAGGTGTGAAACCCCCCACCAAATTCACAGCTCACCCTGTGAATTCACCAGTGGTTCTACTGTTTTGGAGGTGTCAGCTAGCTTTGTTGGTGGAATGTGATCCTGTTATCATGGAAGAATTTCCTAAGTTTCTCACACCAGAAGCATTCACTCAACCACCGGTTGCAACAGAGGATGTGGAATTATAGCAGGGGAACTCATCTTGGTAGATGAAGTTGGGGAATCGGAGGAGGAAGATGTAGACGTTGATGAAGAGCTCGCAGTGCAGTCGAAAGTCAACCAACTGCCACATGTCTTTGACAGTCATTTTCACTTGGACAGAACAGCCATGAAAATTTGGCCGGGTGAATCTGGACACACTGTCGAAGATTTGTTGGAGTATAGCCAGTCAGAAGAGGTTAACTATAAACCTGCCGTAAGGGTTAACGTAGTCGGCGGAGTGATGGTGTATAGTGAGCCACGTAAATATCCAGCAGTCAACTTTAGTCCTCAAGGTCCATGGAAAGTAGCAGTAGGGGTACACCCAAAGCACTGTGAGACACTGACGGTGGAGAGATCCTTGGCTTTGAAGCAGCTACTACAACATCCTAAAGTAGTTGCTCTAGGAGAATGTGGGCTAGACCGTTCAGTTCCCCCGTCAAAATGGTCACGTCAAGATGAAGTGTTTAGGAGGATGCTACATCTCGCTCGTTCAGAACAACCACTAATTCTTCATCTGCGTCGACCTCCAGGGGATATGTACGGGTTAGATGTCCAAGTAAGATGTTTATGGATGATGAAGAAGATATGCCATCCTAAACAACTAATCCATGTACACTGTTTCAAGGGAACAGTGGAAATGGTGCAGGATTGGCTATCTGAGTTCTCAAACGCTTATTTTGGAGTGACATCAGCCGTCCAGATGTTTGATGAGAAACAGGTAGCCGGGTTACGAGCTATTCCAAGAAATAGGCTTCTTCTGGAAACAGATTCACCATATTTTCCTGTTGGTAAAGCTGCTGTAAATACCCCTGCATATCTAGGTGATGTTGCAGCTTATGTGACTTCTCATTTGGACCTTCGACCAACGGAGCTGTACCAGATGACCATGGAGAATGCCTTGGCTCTCTATGGGTCATAAGAAGGACGCTGAGGAGGAGTTCTTAATTGTACATAACTTTTTTGTATATATGTTTGACATTTAGTGTGTTTTAATTCATGAATTGTATATATATGCGCCAAGGGAGGAGCATTTTAAAATGGGGAGGAATGTTGTGGAGTCAATAGGAATCACGAAATGGCGTTTCCTCGAGTTGGCTTAGAATAGCTAACCAGAAGTGTAAAACAGCTGTTTCGAGCTCTGGGTCATGAGTTCTCTCCAGCCACACTGACCAGACCAGTCACATTACTTGCCATCTCGTGCAACGTAACTTATCTACAACATTAGACTTAACCAATTCCGTGTGACCGATACACCGACTCTTGGGGTGAGTACTAACTGTTTTGTAGTGTAATTTACAATAGAGCTTTCCCTTATCCTTGTTATTTTTTCAATCAATCAGTATCAATTCATAAGTTTATCTACCAAAATAAAAAAACCCAAACTTTTCTGTGTCATATTTGTGAAACAAGGGGCCCAAGTGGGCCTATATCGCTCACCTGAGTACCTAGATTATCAGTCATGCATGAAGGAAGAATTCATTTATTTTTGCATTAATGTGACTAAGTCAACACAGATGTTGAAAATATGTCAAATTTTATTTCAGGCTAGAATAAAAAACAACACTTTTTTGCACATCCATTCAGGTGATTTTGATATTAAGCATTTCCTTTGTCTCTGCAAGAAGTCATTCAGGGCAACAAGTTAGTCATTTTCTTTAGGTGGGGCCTTTTGTTGACTGATTTCAAGTCTGGGTCATGAACAACAATTGTTTCAAATATTGTCCAGATCTAACTTAAAATTGCCTAATTTCATATGTTGAGTGTTGAGAAACATCTAAAAACTTATTTAGATGTGTAAAGAAATGAAAAAAAAAATTTTGACCACAGCTGGATTTGAACCGCTACTCTCCATATTTCAATTACCAAGTGGTATATGTACTATTGTGAGAACTGCTTTTTAGACATGGTGGCATTATCTGTTAACCAGTTTGGATGAAATTTACCAAATTGATAGAGGACCTTTAGTACTTCATGTATTCCATGTTTCATTAAAATCTTTCATGTGGTATAACAGCAGAAGTGAAAAATGTGATTGAATTGTTCCTATACACCCTCATTTGGAAGTCTTAAAAAATTCATAGAAAATCCAAAAATTGAGATATTGACAAAATTCTTTCAAAATTCTTTCAAAGTAACAATCCTTACCATAATTATGATCACAATAGTCCATAAGAAATCATCATTATCAGTTAACTAGGAAATATGACACTTTTTTCTGCATTGAATCACCAAGTCCAAAGAAATGTCGAAAAAAATTCTAAAATTTGATTTTGGAAGGGAACCAAAATGACAATACATCTTCACTCATCCCTCTAGATCATTTCTATGCATTCTGTTTGTCTCTGTATACAGCCCGTATGAAAAAGAATATTGTTGAACGAGGGAACTCTTTTGTGACCTACTCTTGACTATGGTGGTGCCACCTGTAAAGAGGTCTGGACGAAAACAACAGAATTTGAAGAGGATCATAAGTGACTTATTTCTACCAAGATTTATTAAAATCCTTCTTACAGTTTTGTAGAAAAAGTTGAAAATGTGAAAAATGGCCAACCCCTCCCCCCCTTTTTTTTTTTGGAAGTCTTAAACGTAAAATTCCTAATTTCATATGTTGAGTGTTGAGAAACATCTAAATACTTATTTAGATGTGTAAAAAAAAAAAAAAAAAAATTTTGACCACAGCTGGATTTGAACCGCTACTCTCCATATTTCAATTACCAAGTGGTATATGTACCATTGTGAGACCTACTTTTAGACATGGTGGCATTATCTGTTAACCAATTTGGATGATCCGCACAAAAAAGAAAACTTTGAAAAGGACTATGAGTACTTGCATCCTACCCAGTTTTATCACAATCCTTCAAGTTGTTCTGTAGATCAAGATGAAGATATGAAAAATTGTCCCCCCCCCCCCCTTGTCTTGGAAGTCTTAAAAAATTCATAAAAAATTCAAAAATCGAGATATTGAAAAAATTCCTTCGCACCAGCATTCCTTACCATAGAAATGATTAAATGAAACCAAATGAATGCATCAATGTTTACTAAAAGAAAATAATAACTCTTTAATGCATTAAAATAACAAAGTCCAAAATAAAAATGAGAAAACGTCAAAAATTTGATTTCGGAATGGAACCAAAAATATCAACACTTCTTCCCATATGCCTCTAAATCATTCCTATGCAGTCGGTTTGTCGCTGTATGCACCCGATCTGAATAAGAAGTTTGTCAAAGGAGGGTACCCTCTGTGACCTACTTTTGTCTGTGGTGGTGCCACCTGTTCATGGATCCTGACAAAGATGACCACATTTGTCGGGGACCTTGAGTATTTGATGCATGCCAAGTTTCATTGAATTCCAGCAAGTGGTTCCGAAGAAAAAGTTCAAACTTTGAAATCTTTACACCAATTATCCCACCCCCCTTTTTCTTGAAATTCTTAAAAAATTCATAAAAAATCCAAAACATAAAATATTGAAAAATTTTCTTCGCAGTAGTATTTCTTACCATCAAAATGATCAAATTAAACCAAATTAATGCATCAATGTTTACTAAAAGAAAAAAATACCTCTTTTCTGCATTAAAACTACCAAGTACAAAAAAACGTCCAAAAAATGTCAAAAATTTGATTTCAGAACGGAACCAAAAATAACAACACTTCTTCACACATCCCTCTAGATCATTCCTATGCATTCGGTTTGTCTCTGTATGCCCCCGGTCTGAAGAAGAAGTTTGTCAAAGGAGGGTACCCTCTTTGACCTACTTTTGCCTGTGGTGGCGCCACCTGTTGATGAATCCGGACGAAAAACAACAACACTTGTAGGGGACCATGAGTACTACATGCTTATCAAGTTTCATCAAATTCTGTTCAGTGGTTCTGGAGAAGAAGTCGAAAATGTGAAAAGTTAACGACAGACGATGGACGACGGACGGACGACGGACGGTGATTGATCACAATAGCTCACTTGAGCCTTTGGCTCAGGTGAGCTAAAAAAAAAATATAAATTGCTCTAAAATGACATTTTTCTATATCGAAATGGGCATGAAACAGTATTAATTTGCATTGATTCTAGTACAATAATTTGCTCCATAACATACGTTTTTGTTATTATTAATCTACCTTTGTCTGTTCTTATAGAATATGCATGAAATAGCCAGTTGTAGATTTTAATTCTTCTTACTAGTTCACCAGACTACCCCTTAATTCAGGACAAGTTTCATTCTTACAATGAATGGCACAAATTCAAAATGACTCTTGAATCATTATTGAGTTATTCTAATCATTTTTCTTATAATGAAAAATGATTAAAGTGGGAATAGTTATACGAAGCTTGCATTCAAGTATGCGTCCCAAGATGAACCATTAGCACAAATTTGGGAATTTTCACACACTGTTTAGTTGAGGTGACTTGGCATACAGCCAAGTCAGAAGTCTTTTATTTTTACTAGTTTGTCCCAAACTGAGGTACCCCCAACAGGTTAACCAAATCACTAAAGTGGAAAACTGTCACATGAAGCAATCAAACCAGGTACTCTAGTGTGCATCCCATAGATAAATCACTGGTGCAACTTTGGTACTTGTACTGTCCATAACTGAGATACTTGTGCCCAAAACAGGATACCAAAATGACTCAAATGGAACAAGCAAATTCAGAGAGTTGTGGTCCCCTGTTTTTGACGCTCTAATAGTAAGGGTGCAGCGATCTGTGACATTGTCATTGTTGTGCATGTCTACAGATACAGGAAAGGTATTGCAACTAGGCACAAACATGCCAGATATGATGGCCCTACGTTATGACCAAGGTTAAAGTTTTTGTAACAGACAGACAGAGAGACGGATGGACAGACAAATGAAATTTCATGTCCCCATGTTTTCACAAAAGGCGGGTGACAAAAAGTGTCATGTACAGCTTGAAACATGTTTTCGAGTCTGCATGATGAATAATTAATTAGTGTAAGTGTAAGTGTAAATCCCAAGATGTTTGCTATTTGCAGCATTTGTAGTTTGTCCAAAACTTAGTTTTCCAGGTGCGGATGTCAGGCCTATATTACAAGATCATACAAACTATGTGAAGGAGATCATTATACTGTCCTTGCTCTGACCACTTGCTGTGGATTTGATGTGTACAAAGACAGAGAAGACATGGTCAATCCATGTTTGTAATTAGGAGGGGGTTGTAATCAGAGGAGGGTGTTCCTGAGGATACATAACTGTCAAGATAACTAAGTGAATTCATAAGAATTCTAAGATGTCAAAAGTAATTATCTTAGATGGAAAGTCTTATCACAAGGAATCTACTTGTGAAGTTGTACCCCTACTAACAGATGGAGGAATGAGTATTATGAGATGTAATATCCCCTTACTTTCACAAAAGTGGGGGACAAAAAGTGATGTTAAAAAGACATTCTAATTCACTTGTTTTGTTTTGATAATTCAAATTGGTCCACACATTAGCGTTCGATGTGTATAACCAAGATATACCGTCCTCAAATTTTAAAGTCATCATACCTACTCTCTGACTTTGTCCACATTGCCTCCGACTCCAACTATCAAAAATTCTGTCTGAACCAACTTCGTTCACTGTTCTTAACGTCCATCTTAAATCTCATATCAAGGACAATTTGCAAGTTCTACCATTCACGTGAACAATTATTACAATCAAGTTAAACCAACAAATCTGACAACGTACATGACATACGTGTGTACCACCGTGCAACATGCTTTCCATCATGTTATTTCGTCTCGCCATGCCGGAGCAAATGAGATTTGAAATCTGCCTGTTCAGCTGTTTACGATGCGATGTCAAGTCACTCATGTATGAATCAATTTGTGATTAATAATTTAATCATGGAATTTTAAGAATATGAAACCCAAGAAACTTATTATGTCGGTGCACTCAATATCAATTCGTTTCTCGGAAGAATTTTATACATGACGCTATTCGTCCCTTAGCAACACAGAATTTGGAAAGGGGGGCAATTTAATACCCAGCTCTGGTGAAACTTACGCAGAATGTTTACAATACGGAAAGGAAAAAATTTAACTTATACAGTCTGCTGTCCCACTTTAATCAAGTAAAACATCAATTTTTCGGCATAACGTCATCAAAGCATGTTGTTATTGTGGTTGGCAAGGGCCGGCGGAAAGGCCCGAAAATGTGCGATCAGTGCGTAGTAATCAACTACTGAATCAAAACATAGGTTACATGCCAGTTAGTTAAAAAAATAATAATCGTGTTTGTTCAACTCTGGTATAGACTTTCCATACACCTTCCTAAATAATTTGCTGAATATGTAGTTATTAACATACCAGAAGTATCAAATGTTCATGAATATTTGCAAATTCAATGCACATAATCATAGACCTATTTCACTGAGTGTAGGAATACATGAGCAAAGGGGTGAATCCCAATATGGCAGCGCCCATGACCCGGGTCCATAACAGTGTAACACTTCGTGTTACAAAAAATTGAACAATAGTCACCCTGTTGTAGTTGTAACTTTGCTGGCTGTATCAATGGCTTCCGCAATTGCTCAGGTCCACTAGAGTGGCCTTTGTAATAAATAAAATTAGTTGTTAGACTATGACTGTTTTCAGTAAATAAGAGCATACATTATTCTAATGCAAACATATGCAAAAAGAAATGCAAAAATATAAATTTTGATTGGTTGATGAAAGGAAATTTAGAGCAAGTAAATATTTGATTAGATACATAAAATTTGAATTGATGCCCAGTATACATGTAGATACCTGTCAGTGTAAAAAGTGTCAAATCTCAAAAACACACTAGGTCAATTTCTAGTGGATCTAGCACAATATAGTTTCTATTAGTATATTGCAAACTTTGGAGCTGGAGTTTCAATATACAGTATATGGTAAATTTGGAGAAAGTTCTAACATAGACTCTGAGTGGATCAAAGAGTTTAACCCAGATAGATACTTTTCTTCAAGATAAGACTTTAAAGTTGTTGTACAGTGGATATACAGATGACATGGATGTCAGAAAGAGTCGTATGTTACATGTATGTACTTTTGTTTTCAAAATGAATAAAATAGTTTCAATTCAAGCATAATTTTTTTTTATTTTTACAAGATGTTTGCAACAAAATAAGAACTATTTTACAAAGCATATGCATAACATACACACAAAAAAATTGACACAATCAGCTCATTAGCAAAATTATCTGTTCTGTATGTTTCTACAATGCATAAATCTGAGTAATAATGGGATAACAGCCCTGAGTTTTCAAATTTCTAGCATGTAATCAGTGAGTTATGCATCACAAATATCCACTTTTCAACACTGCTAAAATGTGATCTAAAATCTTGATTTATAACCTGTATATCACCAATTATATACCAGAAATTTGATTGGTTGATTGATTTTTTTTTAACGTCACACCACGAATATTTCACGTATATGGTGACGGCATCTGCCTGATGCGGGGCATACAAATTTTTACCTTTGCAACCAGAAGCACTGAGGGATCTTTAACATGCCATGCATACCACGACATGGGGCCTCAGTTTTTACTGTCTCATCCAAAAGACAGGACACCGGCATGACCAGTGCAGGACTCCAACCCCAGCCTCCCGATCAGGAGGCCAGCGCAATACCACTACACCACGCCAGCTTCCAGAAATTTGAAAACACAAGATTGTTTTCACCTTATCCAAAGATTCATTTGTAATTATATTCATTTTAAAGTCCATTATACTTAATTTGAAAACAATATTAGAAAACTAACAGAAGTCGTAGTAAAACAAATCTGGGACAGGGTAGGTGTAGCGGTTGAGTACTTGACATTAGGTGCAGGAGATCAGTGTTGATACCCAAGTTTTGTTTCTATGTTTAAAAGGTTCACAATCTTCATTTTCCATGTTGCAATATAACTGAAAAATGGGGTCAATTCACAAATTCTGAGATGATCCAAACAAGTAACTTTGCAGTTTGAGTTATACCCCTTAGGATTTATCTTCAGTTACTAATGCAAAATACGAAAGAAACTGGTGTCTCAGCAAAATCTTCTTTTTCAATCTTTTGTTTTACTATGATTGTTGCCTGAAGTCAGAAAATGACTAAGAATATCGAATCTATGTATGCCCTCTCCAGCGAATTCAAACGCTGATATTCATATATTTATAATAATATTAGTGATATGTTACCGAAAATTTGCACTATTGCTTACAAGAAAACCAAAATCATCACCCATGAAAACATTCAGGCATTATATAAAACTTAAAGAAGACTTTAAACCTTGTGAACTCATCATCAAATACAAAATCAACAAAGCTGGTGTAGCCCACTGGATGAGGTGCTCAGCCTGCGACTTGGGTTCTACCCCCGCCATTTTTGCATCGGTGTCCTGTCTTTCAAACGAAACAGTAAAAACTGAGATACTGTGTCGCGGTAGATGTGGCACATGAAAGATTGCTCAATGCTTCATGAGGGTCCTTTGCAAAGATATTAATTTCCTTGCAATGCATCAGGCAGATGCCATCACCATATACATGAAATAACCCTGGAGTGATGTAAAGCAAATCAATCAATCAATCATTTGAAAATCAACTGCGTTATGAATAAAACAACCATATAAAACACTGCTGATGTAATTGAAAAGATCGCAGTATACAAGTGACTATGAATGGATAAAGAATATATCATACCGAAGTTATCACTCCTCTTTGAATCCTTCACAGACGTAGATCCTAAAGCTCCGTCATTAGACAAGCCCTGCCCTGCTTGAGCTCTGTCATCCGACATGCCATGCCCTTCTCGAGGTCCATCATCATCAGACCGGCCATGCCCTGCTTGAGGTCCATGCCCTGTTGCAGACACTGAATGTTCTGGTACAATAGATGGTACAGGACATCCATTAAATAATGTTTTATATGGAGTGAAACTATAAGCATTAACAATCTCATATGTCCACAAAAGAACCAGAAGTTCCTGCTTTATATCTTCAGTATGCCAGTGTCATTACAAGTAAAGTCTGTGTTTAATGCAGAGTAACTTAAAGTTCCTAAAACATTACTTTTGAATGATGTGGTTTGATTCCGTGCTTTCTATGGATAATATATACAGTGTATTAGATTTTTCCTTACTTCTATCTTGCTTTGACTGTCCCTTATCAGCAGCATTCTTGGTGGGATCAGAACAGCTATTATCAGCCATGACTATAAACAGAAGGGAAAACCATCATTACAGTATATTATCATATTGGTGTATTCCATTAAATTTTCATTAATATTTAATTAGAAGTCGAATAAATGCTATACAAGAAGTTGTTGTTGCCATGGAAACAGATATCTTGGTAGACCTTTCAGTATCAACAATAATAATTTCTAATAACACCTTGGTGCAATCATTGAACATGCTGAATAGGACATTTGCAAAGAGACAACAATACCAGTACAAAAACATAAATATCATTTGATTAAAGTATTATTGCATATAATGATTTAACATACTGATTTTATTTTTGTCAATCCGACAATATTTTGGTCATGATAATAACCATATGTGAGTATTATATGTTATAAAAGAATGTTGTAAAATCAGTATGAAATAAAATGTACACTACTTATCACACTCTGTTTCAGAGATGTATATACATATATCTTTTCTGGTTAGAAAGAAATAAGGTTTTCACTAAATTCTGACAATGTTTCCACAGTGTCTGTGAAAGTAGCTATTGATATCTATTTACAGATCATGTCTGATCTTTTTTGTATCCCATAAATATGTAGTATGTACAGACAACCCTCTAATGACATCAGCTATGCTACCAATATGTGCAACTCACTCAAAGATCTTCATCGTAAGCATCTAGACCATATACTATGGATAGGTGGAGACACTAACTTACACGATTTCAACTGGGCATGTGATTCTATCGAGGGCCATAACTACTCTCTTCCAATTAACCAGATCTTCATAGATACATTTAGTGATATTGGATGTCAACAAATTGTCAACTTTCCAACAAGACATAACAACATCCTTAACATCTTTACAACAAACAGACCATCACTCGTCAACAAGTCAGCACCGTTACCTGGCCTAAGTGACCATGACACTGTTCTCGTAGACTCAAACATAAGACCTCAGTTGTGCCGACCAGTTCGCAGACTCATCTATCTCTGGTCTAAGGCAAACACCGAAGGATTGAATAATGACCTGATAAATTCAGCTGTAACATTTGAACAACACAAAATCAATAAGTCCCAGGTAGACATCATGTGGAAGGACTTCAGGTCATTATGTACAATGTCCATCAACTCCCATGTACCATCTAAGTATACCTCCACAAGATTCCATCAACCTTGGTGTGACAGAACCATAAGGAGATTCCGTAGAAGGAAGAAGCGTGCGTACAGGAAGGCTCGCAAAACTAACGCACCTGATGACTGGAGGAGGTATCGGGAGATTCAGAGCTCAAACAGAAAGGCATGTAGGAAGTCATACACCAAATACATTAACAACATGCTGGGAGAGGAGGGCACACATAACAAGAGGCTCTACTCATACATAAAGAATAAGAAGTGAGATAGCTCTGGTGTATCCCCATTACAACATGATGGCAGCCTGCATTCAAACCCAAAGGTTAACGCAGAGATCCTCAACCGCTAATTTTCATCAGTTTTTAATACTGAAAACTCAGACAACACACCAGACCTAGGACCATCAACATACACAACAGCAAGAGACATCACTATAACAGAGCAGGGAGTGCTCAAACTACTTATGAACTTGAATCCTAATAAAGCAAGTGGTCCAGACAACCTATCAGCAAGGTATTTGATAACCATGGCAACATCATCGGCTCCCATCTTCACCATCATATTCCTGGCATCACTAGACCAATGTAAAGTGCCAAATGACTGGAAAACAGCAAATGTTACACCACTTTTCAAGAAAGGGGATAAAGCAAAGGCAAGCAACTACCGCCCTGTATCTTTAACATCAGTGTGCTGTAAGACCCTTGAGCACATAGTACACAGTCATGTGATCAACCACCTAGAAAGACATGACATCCTCTTTAGGAAACGAAGGTCATCTGTAAGCCAACCATCCATGACCTAGCTAGTGGCCTTAATCAACGTCAGCAAGGCGTTTGATAAAGTTCCCCACCACCGATTAGCCATCAAGTTGGAGCACTATGGTGTGCGTGGTCAAACCCTTGAGTGGATCAGAAGTTTCCTTGATGGGCACACACAACAAGTGGTTGTTGATGGAGAAAATTCATCTGCTGCCCCTGTAACATCCGGGGTACCCCAGGACACAGTGCTCGGGCTGCTGCTGTTCCTGGTCTACATAAACGACTTACCATCCAGTCAGATCAACCAGCAGGCTATTTGCGGATGACTGCCTACTTTACCACATCATAACCTCAGAGGATGACACCATTACCCTAAAACAGGACTTGGATGCACTACAGGAGTGGGAGAGTGGCTGGATGATGATCTTCAACCCAGAAAAATGTGAGGTCATACACATTACTAACAAGAGACGTATCATTGAGGCCCATTACTCTATCCATGGCCATACTCTACAGACAACCACCAAAGCAAAATACCTGGGAGTAACAACTGACAGCAAGTTACATTAGAGGCCGCATATAAACAACATCACCAGGAAAGCTAATAATACCACAGCATTCTTCAGCCGCAATCTCTCCAGCTGCCCACGAAACATCAGAGCCACTAGTTATAAGACCCTAGTGAGACCCCAGCTTAAGTATGCTGCCACAGTATCGGACCATGCAAACAAGACCCACATCAACAAGATAGAGGCAGTGCAAAGAAGAGCAGCATGCTACATCATGAGAGATTACAGCAGAGAGAGTAGTGTAACATCTATGCTCCAACAGCTCCAACTTGATACTCTGCAATCTAGGCCAACAACATCCCGTTCTACCATGATGTATAGAGTGGTTAACAACCTTGTAGATATCCCAAAAACCCATCTACAACCAACACTCAACAACACCAGAGGACATGCACCGAGATATCTTCAGCCTTTTTGCCACATCAAGTGCTACCAAGACTCCTTCTTTCCAGCTGGCATAGTGATATGGAATTCCCTACCAACATCCATAGTCACAGTTGATTCGCTAGAGGTGTTCAAGGCCCGAATCAGCTCGCATCACTTTTGAGCAGGAGCAGATGTTTTTATCCTGATTTTATTGAGAGCCTTCCCTGGCATGTTTTTAAATCTCATTTCATGTGCGAAAATGCCCAGTAGGAGCCCTGCACATTACTGGTAGAAGAAGTAGAAGAAGAAGAAGAAATAACATTAACAAGTTAAACTCCTCAGCATTCTCAATTCAGTAAATAAATGAAAGGACTTGAAAGTCCTCAAGGTCGGAATTGCATGGTCAAGTTCATCAAAGGTAATAAAGTCGTGATCCACCAAGAGACACACCAAGCGTGTAGTGTTTAGGATCAATATTGACAAAAAAACAGTCTGCGCACATGTGCTCGTTTTCATATAAACAACGACTCTGCCCCTGTACGTCTTCGTCTCGTACTATCAGGGATGTATATATCTAAAGTGTGAAATTAACAATCTGTAAAGTCTCCCGCTGTACATGTACATTTGGGGAAAACCACGTTTACACGTGGAGATCTATAAATAACTGGCTATTTATAGTAGCATTACATATCAACAACTACCGAGACGTTTGTTTATCATTGTGACAAGAAGATTGTAGAGTACTTCGAATTCCACTGCTATAAAAAGAAGCGATAGTTTTATTAATTATAATACAACAGATACTAGTACGGACTAGTAGTGTACTTCTTAAATTACGGCACAGCTACACAATAATGTCAATCGTACTTTTTCGGGACTTTCCGTCGAGTATTCGGAAAGACTGCATGTCCTCCAGCGCATGAATATAACTCGTCTAAATCGATGGAATAACGGCACATCTATTTTCTCATCTGATCAAACTTATCTTGTATTACTGAAAGTAAATCTAATCACGCTTTTTCTAAATATCGACGCACTATTTATACACGAGGAGGTATTTTCTGCGTTCCACGCATTCTCCACAGCTTATTGTAACGACTAGGGTCTGGAATTGCTATGCAATTCCAACCAAAAATTGAAAAATAGTCACCCTGTTGTAGTTGTAACTTTGCTGGCTGTATCAATGGCTTCTGCAATTGCTCATGTCCACTAGAGTGGCCTTTGTAATAAATCAAATTAGTTGTTAGACTATGACTGTTTTCAGTAAATAAGATCATACATTATTCTAATGCAAACATATGCAAAAAGAAATGCAAAAATATAAATTTTGATTGGTTGATGAAAGGAAATTAAATATTTTATTAGATTAATAAAATTTGAATTGATGCCCAGTATAGATACCTGTCAGTGTAAAAAAAATGTCAAATCTCAAGAACACACCAGGTCAGCTTCTAGTGGATCTAGCACAATATAGTTTCTATTAGTATATTGCAAATTTTGGAGATGGGTTTTAATATATAGGGTGTATTTCGGGAAAATTCCAACATGGATTCTGAGCGGGACAGAGACTTTTAACCCAGATAGACAGTTTTCTTCAAGATAAGACTTTAATGTTGTAGTACAGTGGATATACAGGTGACATGGATGTCAGAAAGAGTCGTATATTGCATGTATGCACTTTTGTTTTCAAAATGAATAAAATAGTTTCAATTCAAGCATAATTTTTTTTTATTTTTACAAGATGTTTGCAACAAAATAAGAACTATTTTACAAAGCATATGCATAACATACACACACAAAAATTGACACAATCAGCTCATTAGCAAAATTATCTGTTCCGTATGTTTCTACGATGCATAAATCTGAGTAATAATGGGATAGCAGCCCTGAGTTTTCAAATTTCTAGCATGTTATCAGTGACTTATGCATCACAAATATCCACTTTTCTACATTGCTAAAATGTTGTCTAAAATCTTGATTTATAACCTGTATATCACCAATTACATGCCAGAAATTTGATTGATTGGTTGATTGTTTGATTTTTTTTTAACGTTACACCACAAATATTTAATGTATATGGTGACGGCATCTGCCTGATGTGGGGCATACAAATTCTGACCTTTGTAACCAGAAGCAGTGAGGGATCTTTCATGTGCCATGCATACCACGACACGGGGCCTCGGTTTTTACTGTCTCATCTGAAAGACAGGACACCTGCATGACCAGTACAGGACTCCACCCCGGCCTCCCGATCAGGAGAGGAGCGCGATACCACTAGACCACGCCAGCTTCCAGAAATTTGAAAACACAAGATTGTTTTCACCTTATCCAAAGATTCATTTGTAATTATATTCATTTTAAAGTCCATTATACTTAATTTGAAAACAATATTAGAAAACTAACAGAAGTTGTAGTAAAACAAATCTGGGACAGAGTAGGTGTAGCGGTTGAGTACTTGACATTGGATGCAGGAGATCAGTGTTGATACCAAAGTTTTGTTTCTATATTCAAAAGTTTCACAATCTTCGTTTTCCATGTTGCAGTATGACTGAAAAATGGGGTCAATTCACAAATTCTGAGATGATCCAAACAAGTAACTTTGCAGTTTGAGTTATACCCCTTGGGATATATCTTCATTTTCTAATACAAAATACAAAAGTAACTGGTGTCTTAGCAAAATCTTATTTTTCAAGCTTTTGTTTTACTATGATTGTTGCCTGAAGTTAGAAAATGACTAAGAATATTTAATCTATGTATGCCCTCTCCAGCGAATTCAAACGCTGATATTCATATATTTATAATAATATTAGTGATATGTTACCGAAAATTTGAACTATTGCTTACAAGAAAACCAAAATCGTCACCCATGAAAACATTCAGGCATTATATAAAACCTGAAGAAGACTTTAAACCTTGTGAACTCATCATCAAATACAAAATCAACAAAGCTGGTGTAGCCCACTGGATGAGGTGCTCAGCCTGCGACTTGGGTTCTACCCCCGCCATTTTTGCATCGGTGTCCTGTCTTTCAAACGAAACAGTAAAAACTGAGATACTGTGTCGCGGTAGATGTGGCACATGAAAGATTGCTCAATGCTTCATGAGGGTCCTTTGCAAAGATATTAATTTCCTTGCAATGCATCAGGCAGATGCCATCACCATATACATGAAATAACCCTGGAGTGATGTAAAGCAAATCAATCAATCAATCATTTGAAAATCAACTGCGTTATGAATAAAACAACCATATAAAACACTGCTGATGTAATTGAAAAGATCGCAGTATACAAGTGACTATGAATGGATATAGAATATATCATACCGAAGTTATCACTCCTCTTTGAATCCTTCACAGACGTAGATCCTGAAGCTCCGTCATTAGGCAAGCCCTGCCCTACTTGAGGTCTGTCATCAGACACGCCATGCCCATCTCGAGGTCTATCATCATCAGACCGGCCATGCCCTACTTGAGGTCCGTCATCAGACCGGCCATGCCCTGTTGCAGACATTGAATGTTCTGGTACAATAGATGGTACAGGACATCCATTAAATAATGTTTTATATGGAGTGAAACTATAAGCATTAACAATCTCATATGTCCACAAAAGAACCAGAAGTTCCTGCTTTATATCTTCAGTATGCCAGTGTCATTACAAGTAAAGTCTGTGTTTAATGCAGAGTAACTTAAAGTTCCTAAAACATTACTTTTGAATGATGTGGTTTGATTCCGTGCTTTCTATGGATAATATATAATGGATTTTTCCTTACTTCTATCTTGCTTTGACTGTCCCTTATCAGCAGCATTCTTGGTGGGATCAGAACAGCTATTATCAGCCATGACTATAAACAGAAGGGAAAACCATCATTACAGTATATTATCATATTGGTGTATTCCATTAAATTTTCATTAATATTTAATTAGAAGTCGAATAAATGCTATACAAGAAGTTGTTGTTGCCATGGAAACAGATATCTTGGTAGACCTTTCAGTATCAACAATAATAATTTCTAATAACACCTTGGTGCAATCATTGAACATGCTGAATAGGACATTTGCAAAGAGACAACAATACCAGTACAAAAACATAAATATCATTTGATTAAAGTATTATTGCATATAATGATTTAACATACTGATTTTATTTTTGTCAATCCGACAATATTTTGGTCATGATAATAACCATATGTGAGTATTATATGTTATAAAAGAATGTTGTAAAATCAGTATGAAATAAAATGTACACTACTTATCACACTCTGTTTCAGAGATGTATATACATATATTTTTTCTGGTTAGAAAGAAATAAGGTTTTCACTAAAATCTGACAATGTTTCCACAGTGTCTGTGAAAGTAGCTATTGATATCTATTTACAGATCATGTCTGATCTTTTTTGTATCCCATAAATATGTAGTATGTACAGACAACCCTCTAATGACATCAGCTATGCTACCAATATGTGCAACTCACTCAAAGATCTTCATCGTAAGCATCTAGACCATATACTATGGATAGGTGGAGACACTAACTTACACGATTTCAACTGGGCATGTGATTCTATCGAGGGCCATAACTACTCTCTTCCAATTAACCAGATCTTCATAGATACATTTAGTGATATTGGATGTCAACAAATTGTCAACTTTCCAACAAGACATAACAACATCCTTAACATCTTTACAACAAACAGACCATCACTCGTCAACAAGTCAGCACCGTTACCTGGCCTAAGTGACCATGACACTGTTCTCGTAGACTCAAACATAAGACCTCAGTTGTGCCGACCAGTTCGCAGACTCATCTATCTCTGGTCTAAGGCAAACACTGAAGGATTGAATAATGACCTGATAAATTCAGCTGTAACATTTGAACACAAAATCAATAAGTCCCAGGTAGACATCATGTGGAAGGACTTCAGGTCATTATGTACAATGTCCATCAACTCCCATGTACCATCTAAGTATACCTCCACAAGATTCCATCAACCTTGGTGTGACAGAACCATAAGGAGATTCCGTAGAAGGAAGAAGCGTGCGTACAGGAAGGCTCGCAAAACTAACGCACCTGATGACTGGAGGAGGTATCGGGAGATTCAGAGCTCAAACAGAAAGGCATGTAGGAAGTCATACACCAAATACATTAACTACATGCTGGGAGAGGAGGGCACACATAACAAGAGGCTCTACTCATACATAAAGAATAAGAAGTGCAATAGCTCTGGTGTATCCCCATTATGACATGATGGCAGCCTGCATTCAAACCCAAAGAATAAGGCAGAGATCCTCAACTGCCAATTTTCATCAGTTTTTAATACTGAAAACTCAGATAACACACCAGACCTAGGACCATCAACATACATAACAGCAAGAGACATCACTATAACAGAGCAGGGAGTGCTCAAACTACTTATGAACTTGAATCCTAATAAAGAAAGTGGTCCAGATAACCTATCAGCGAGGTATCTGATAACCATGGCAACATCATTGGCTCCCATCTTCACCATCATATTCCAGGCATCACTAGACCAAGGTAAAGTGCCAGATGACTAGAAAACAGCAAATGTTACACCACTTTTCAAGAAAGGGGATAAAGCGAAGGCAAGCAACTACCACCCTGTATCTTTAACATCAGTGTGCTGTAAGACCCTTGAGCACATAGTACACAGTCATGTGATCAACCACCTGGAGAGACATGACATCCTCTTTAGGAAACGAAGGTCATGTGTAAGCCAGCTCATCACAACCATCCATGACCTAGCTAGTGGCCTTAATCAACGTCAACAGATAGATGCAGTGCAACTAGACTTCAGCAAGGCGTTTGATAAAGTTCCCCACCACCGATTAGCCATCAAGTTGGAGCACTATGGTGTGCGTGGTCAAACCCTTGAGTGGATCAGAAGTTTCCTTGATGGGCGCACACAACAAGTGGTTGTTGATGGAGAAAATTCATCTGCTGCCCCTGTAACATCCGGGGTACCCCAGGACACAGTGCTCGGGCTGCTGCTGTTCCTGGTCTACATAAATGACTTACCATCCAGTCAGATCAACCAGCAGGCTTTTTGCGGATGACTGCCTACTTTACCACATCATAACCTCAGAGGATGACACCATTACCCTTACAACAGGACTTGGATGCACTACAGGAGTGGGAGAGTGGCTGCATGATGATCTTCAACCCAGAAAAATGTGAGGTCATACACATTACTAACAAGAGACGTATCATTGAGGCCCATTACTCTATCCATGGCCATACTCTTCAGACAACCACCAAAGCAAAATACCTGGGAGTAACAACTGACAGCAAGTTACATTGGAGGCCGCATATAAACAACATCACCAGGAAAGCTAATGACACCACAGCATTCTTTAGTCACAATCTCTCCAGCTGCCCACGAAGCATCAGAGCCACTAGTTATAAGACCCTAGTGAGACCCCAGGTTAAGTATGCTGCCACAGTATGGGACCATGCAAACAAGACCCACATCAACAACATAGAGGCAGTGCAAAGAAGAGCAGCATGCTACATCATGAGAGATTACAGCAGAGAGAGTAGTGTAACATCTATGCTCCAACAGCTCCGACTTGATACTCTGCAATCTAGACGAACAACATCCCGTTCTACCATGATGTATAGAGTGGTTAACAACCTTGTAGATATCCGAAAAACCCATCTACAACCAACACTCAACAACACCAGAGGACATGCATAGAGATATCTTCAGCCTTTTTGCCACATCAAGTGCTACCAAGACTCCTTCTTTCCAGCTGGCATAGTGATATGGAATTCCCTACCAACATCCATAGTCACAGTTGATTCGCTCGAAGTGTTCAAGGCCCGAATCAGCTCGCATCACTTTTGAGCAGGAGCAGATGTTTTTATCCTGATTTTATTCAGAGCCTTCCCTGGCATGTTTTTAAATTTCATTTCATGTGCGAAAATGCCCAGTAGGAGCCCTGCACATCACTGATAGAAGAAGTAGAAGAAGAAGAAATAACATTAACAAGTTAAACTCCTCAGCATTCTCAATTCAGTAAATAAAAAATTGAAAAATAGTCACCCTGTGGTGGTGGTAACTTTGCTGGATGTATCAATGGCTTCTGCAATTGCTCATGTCCACTAGAGTGCTCTTTATAATAAATAAAATTAGTTGTTAGACTATGACTGTTTTCAGTAAATAAGAGCATACATTATTCTAATGCAAACATATGCAAAAAGAAATGCAAAAATATAAATTTTGATTGGTTGATGAAAGGAAATTAGATATTGGATTAGATTAATAAAATTTGAATTGATGCCCAATATAGATACCTGTCAGTGTAAAAAAATTTCAAATCTCAAGAACACACCAGGTCAGCTTCTAGTGGATCTAGCACAATGTACATTGTAGTTTCTATTAGTATATTGCAAACTTTGAAGATGGGTTTCAATATATAGGGTGTATTTTGGGAAAATTCCAACATACATTCTGAGCGGGACAGAGACTTTTAACCCAGATAGATAGTTTTCTTCAAGATAAGACTTTAATGTTGTAGTACAGTGGATATACAGATGACATGGATGTCAGAAAGAGTCAGATGTTACATGTATGTACTTTTGTTTTCAAAATGAATAATATAGTTTCATTTCAAGCATAATTCTTTTTTATTTTTACAAGATGTTTGCAACAAAATAAGAACTATTTTACAAAGCATATACATAACATACACACAAAAAAAGATGTGTAAAGAAATGAAAAAATAATTTTGACCACAACTGGATTTGAACCGCTACTCTCCATATTTCAATTACCAAGTGGTATATGTACTATTGTGAGAACTGCTTTTTAGACATGGTGGCATTATCTGTTAACCAATTTGGATGAAATTTACCAAATTGATAGAGGACTTTTAGTACTTCATGTATTCCATGTTTCATTAAAATCTTTCATGTGGTATAACAGCAGAAGTGAAAAATGTGATTGAATTGTTCCTATACACCCTCATTTGGAAGTCTTAAAAAATTCATAGAAAATCCAAAAATTGAGATATTGACAAAATTCTTTCAAAGTAACAATCCTTACCATAATTATGATCACAATAGTCCATAAGAAATCATCATTATCAATTAACTAGGAAATATGACACTTTTTTCTGCATTGAATCACCAAGTCCAAAGAAATGTCGAAAAAAATTCTAAAATTTGATTTTGGAAAGGAACCAAAATGACAATACATCTTCACTCATCCCTCTAGATCATTTCTATGCATTCTGTTTGTCTCTGTATACAGCCCGTATGAAAAAGAATATTGTTAAACAAGGGAACTCTTTTGTGACCTACTCTTGACTATGGTGGCGCCACCTGTAAAGAGGTCTGGACGAAAACAACAGAATTTGAAGAACATCATAAGTGACTTATTTCTACCAAGATTTATTAAAATCCCTCAAACAGTTTTGTAGAAAACGTTGAAAATGTGAAAAATGGCCAAAACACCCCCCCCCCCCTTTTTTTTTGGAAGTCTTAAACGTAAAATTCCTAATTTCATATGTTGAGTGTTGAGAAACATCTAAATACTTATTTAGATGTGTAAAAAAAAAAAAAATTTTTTTGACAACAGCTGGATTTTGTTCGCTACTCTCCATATTTCAATTACCAAGTGGTATATGTACCATTGTGAGACCTACTTTTAGACATGGTGGCATTATCTGTTAACCAATTTGGATGATCCGCACAAAAAACAAAACCTTTGAAAAGGACTATGAGTACTTGCATCCTACCCAGTTTTATCACAATCCTTCAAGTTGTTCTGTAGATAAATTTTAATATATTAAAAATTGTCCCCCCCCCCCCCCCCCTTTTCTTGGAAGTCTTAAAAAATTCATAAAAAATTCAAAAATCGAGATATTGAAAAAATTCCTTCGCACCAGCATTCCTTACCATAGAAATGATTAAATGAAACCAAATGAATGCATCAATGTTTACTAAAAGAAAATAATAACTCTATAATGCATTAAAATAACAAAGTCCAAAATAAAAATGAAAAAACATCAAAAATTTGATTTCGGAATTGAACCAAAAATATCAACACTTCTTCCCATATGCCTCTAAATCATTCCTATGCAGTCGGTTTGTCGCTGTATGCACCCGATCTGAATAAGAAGTTTGTCAAAAGAGGGTACCCTCTGTGACCTACTTTTGTCTGTGGTGGTGCCACCTGTTCATGGATCCTGACAAAAATGACCACATTTGTCAGGGACCTTGAGTATTTGATGCATGCCAAGTTTCATTGAATTCCAGCAAGTGGTTCCGAAGAAAAAGTTCAAACTGTGAAATGTTTACACCAATTATCCCACCCCCCTTTTTCTTGAAAGTCTTAAAAAATTCATAAAAAATCCAAAACATAAAATATTGAAAAATTTTCTTCGCAGTAGTATTTCTTACCATCAAAATGATCAAATTAAACCAAATTAATGCATCAATGTTTACTAAAAGAAAAAAATACCTCTTTTCTGCATTAAAACTACCAAGTACAAAAAAAACGTCCAAAAAACGTCAAAAATTTGATTTCAGAACGGAACCAAAAATAACAACACTTCTTCACACATCCCTCTAGATCATTCCTATGCATTCGGTTTGTCTCTGTACGCCCCCGGTCTGAAGAAGAAGTTTGTCAAAGGAGGGTACCCTCTTTGACCTACTTTTGCCTGTGGTGGAGCCACCTGTTGATGAATCCGGACGAAAAACAACAACACTTGTAGGGGACCATGAGTACTACATGCTTATCAAGTTTCATCAAATTCTGTTCAGTGGTTCTGGAGAAGAAGTCGAAAATGTGAAAAGTTAACGACGGACGGACGACGGACGGTGATTGATCACAATAGCTCACTTGAGCCTTTGGCTCAGGTGAGCTAAAAAAGTGGCACAATCAGCTCATTAGCAAAATTATCTGTTCCGTATGTTTCTACAATGCATAAATCTGAGTAATAATGGGATAACAGCCCTGAGTTTTCAAATTTCTAGCATGTAATCAGTGAATTATGCATCACAAATATCCACTTTTCAACACTGCTAAAATGTGGTCTAAAATCTTGATTTATAACTTGTATATCACCAATTATATGCCAGAAATTTGATTGGTTAGTTGATTTTTTTTTAAAGTCACACCATGAATATTTCACGTATATGGTGACGGCATCTGCCTGATGCGGGGCATACAAATTCTGACCTTTGTAACCCGAAACACTGAGGGATCTTTAACATGCCATGCATACCACGACACAAGCCTCGGTTTTTACTGTCTCAACCAAAAGACAGGACACCAGCATGACCTGTGGGGGACTCCAACCCCGGCCTCCCAATCAGGAGGCAAGCGCGATACCACTAGACCATGCCAGCTTCCAGAAATTTGAAAACACAAGATTGTTTTCACCTTATTCAAAGATTCATTTGTAATTATATTCATTTTAAAGTCCATTATACTTAATTTGAAAACAATATTAGAAAACTAACAGAAAGCGTAGTAAAACAAATCTGGGACAGAGTAGGTGTAGCGGTTGAGTACTTGACACTCAGTGCAGGAGATCAGTGTTAATACCCAAGTTTTGTTTCTATGTTTAAAACGTTCACAATCTTCATTTTCCATGTTGCAGTATGACTGAAAAATGGGGTCAATTCACAAATACTGAGATGATCCAAACAAGTAACTTTGCAGTTTGAGTTATACCCCTTAGAATTTATCTTCAGTTACTAATGCAAAATACGAAAGAAACTGGTTTCTTAGCAAAATTTTATTTTTCAATCTTTTGTTTTACTATGATTGTTGTCTGAAGTCAGAAAATGACTAAGAATATCTATCTATGTATGCCCTCTACAGTGAATTCAAACGCTGATACATGTATTCATATATTTATAATAATATTAGTGATATGTTACCGAAAATTTGCACTATTGCTTACAAGAAAACCACTAATACAAAATCAACAAAGCTGGTGTAGCCCACTGGATGAGGTGCTCAGCCTGTGACTTGGGTTTTACCCCCGCCATTTTTGCATCGGTGTCCTGTCTTTCAAACGAAACAGTAAAAACTGAGATACCATTTCGCGGTAGACGTGGCACATGAATGATTGCTCAATGCTTCATGAGGGTCCTTTTTTTGCAAAGATATTAATTTCTATGCTATGCATCAGGCAGATGCCATCACCATATACATGAAATAACCCTGGAGTGATGTAAAGCAATAATCAATCATTTGAAAATCAACTGCGTAATGTCTTATGAAGAAGGCAAACATATAAAGCACTGCTGATGTAATTGATAGATGGCAGTATACAAGTGACTATGAATGGATAAAGAATATATCATACTGAAGTTATCACTCCTCTTTGAATCCTTCACAGACGTAGATCCTGAAGCTCCGTCATTAGACAAGCCCTGCCCTGCTTGAGCTCTGTCATCCGACATGCCATGCCCTTCTCGAGGTCCATCATCATCAGACCGGCCATGCCCTGCTTGAGGTCCATGCCCTGTTGCAGACACTGAATGTTCTGGTACAATAGATGGTACAGGACATCCATTAAATAATGTTTTATATGGAGTGAAACTATAAGCATTAACAATCTCTTATGTCCACAAAATAACCAGAAGTTCCTGCTTTATATCTTCAGCATGTAAATGTCATTACAAGTAAAGTCTGTGTTTAGTGCAGGGTAGCTTAAAGTTCCTAAAACATTACTTTTGAATGATGTGGTTTGATTCAGTGCTTTCTATGGATAATATATATTAGATTTTTCCTTACTTCTATCTTGCTTTGATTGTCCCTTATCAGCAGCATTCTTGGTAGGATCAGGACGGCTATTATCAGCCATGACTATAAACAGAAGGGAAAACCATCATTACAGTATATTATCATATTAGTTAAATTTTCATCAAAATTTAATTAGAAGTCTAATAAATGCCATACAAGAAGTTGTTGTTGACATAGAAACAAATATCTTGGTAGACATTTCAGTATCAACAATAATAATCTCTGAAAGCACCTTGGTGCCATCATTGAACAAGCTGAATAGGAAATTAGCAAAGAGACAACAATACCAGTACAAAAAGATGAATATCATTTGATTAAAGTATTATTGCATATAATGATTTAACATACTGATTTTATTTTTGTCAATCAGACAATATTTTGGTCATGATAATAACCATACGTGAGTATTATATGTTATAAAAGAATGTTGTAAAATCAGTATGAAATAAAATGTACACTACTTATCACACTCTGTTTCAGAGATGTATATACATATATCTTTTCTGGTAAGAAAGAAATTAGGATTTCACTCAAATCTGACAATGTTTCCACAGTGTCTGTGAAAGTAGCTATTAATATCTATTTACAGATCATCTGTGATCTTTTTTGTAACTCAGAAATAACATTAACAAGTTAAACTCCTCAGCATTCTCAATTCAGTAAATAAAAAATTGAAAAATAGTCACCCTGTTGTGGTTGAAATTTTGCTGGCTATATCAATGACTTCCGCAATTGCTCATGTCCGTTAGAGTGCCCTTTATAATAAATAAAATTAGTTGTTAGACTATGACTGTTTTCAGTAAATAAGAGCATACATTATTCTTATGCAAACATACGCAAAAAGAAATGCAAAAATATAAATTTTGATTGGTTGATGAAAGGAAATTAAATATTTGATTAGATTAATAAAATTTGAATTGATGCCCAATATAGATACCTGTCAGTGTAAAAAATGTCAAATCTCAAGAACACACCAGGTCAACTTCTAGTAGATCTAGCACAATATAGTTTCTATTAGTATATTGCAAACTTTGGAGATGGGTTTCAATATATTACAGGGTGTATTTCGGGAAAATTCCAACATAGATTCTGAGCAGGACAGAGACTTTTAACCCAAATAGACAGTTTTCTTCAAGATAAGACTTTAAAGTTGTAGTACAGTGGATATACAGGTGACATGGATGTCAGAAAGAGTCGTATGTTACATGTATGTACTTTTGTTTTCAAAATGAATAAAATAGTTTCAATTCAAGCATTATTTTTTTTTTATTTTTATAAGATGTTTGCAACAAAATAAGAACTATTTTACAAAGCATATGCATAACATACACAAAAAATTGACACAATCAGCTCATTAGCAAAATTATCTGTTCCGTATGTTTCTACAATGCATAAATCTGAGTAATAATGGGATAACAGCCCCGAGTTTTCAAATTTCTAGCATGTAATCAGTGAATTATGCATCACAAATATCCACTTTTCAACACTGCTAAAATGTGGTCTAAAATCTTGATTTATAACTTGTATATCACCAATTACATGCCAGAAATTTGATTGATTGGTTTATTTTTTTTTAACGTTAAACCACAAATATTTCATGTATATGGTGACGGCATCTGCCTGATGCGGGGCATACAAATTTTGACCTTTTTAACCCGAAGCACTGGGGGATCTTTAACGTGCCATGCAATCCCCGACACGGGGGTTCGGTTTTTACTGTCTCATCCAAAAGACAGGACACCGGCATGACCAGTGCAGGACTCCAACCCCGGCCTCCCAATCAGGAGGCGAGCGCGATACCACTAGGCCACGCCAGCTTCCAGAAATTTGAATACACAAGATTGTTTTCACCTCATTCAAAGATTCATTTGTAATTATATTCATTTTAAAGTCCATTATATTTAATTTGAAAACAATATTAGAAAACTAACAGAAAGCGTAGTAAAACAAATCTGGGACAGAGTAGGTGTAGCGGTTGAGTACTTGACACTCAGTGCAGGAGATCAGTGTTAATACCCAAGTTTTGTTTCTATGTTTAAAAGGTTCACAATCTTCATTTTCCATGTTGCAATATGACTGAAAAATGGGGTTAATTCACAAATGCTGAGATGATCCAAACAAGTAACTTTGCAGTTTGACTTATACCCCTTGGGATTTATCTTCATTTTCTAATGCAAAATAAAAAAGTTACTGCTGTGTTAGCAAAATCTTATTTTTCAGTCTTTTGTTTTACTATGATTGTTGCCTGAAGTCAGAAAATGACTAAGAATATTTAATCTATGTATGCCCTCTCCAGCAATTCAAACGGTGATATTCATATACTTATAACAATATTAGTGATATGTTACTGAAAATTTGCATTATTGCTTACAATAAAACCATGAAAACATTCAGGCATTATGTAAAACTTGAAGCAGACTTAAAACCTAGTGAACTCATCATCATTACAAAATCAACCAAGCCAGTTTAGCCCAGTTGATGAGGTGCGCGGCCTGCGACTTGGATTCAACTCCCAACATTTGTGCACTGGTGTCCTGACTTTTGGATGGGACAGTAAAAACTGAAGTCCTGTGTTTTGGTAGGCATGGCAATTGAAAGATATCTCACTGCTTCGGGAGGGTCTATTGCAAAGGTCTAAATTTCTTTGTAATGCTTCAAGCAAATACCAACATCTTATACGCGAAATAATGGTGGAGTGATGTAAAACAATAATCAATCAATCAATCATTCAAAATCAACTGTGTTATTAACTATCTTTAGCATTAACTATCTCTATTACATCTATTCTCTGAGATATAGTCAAAATAGCACATAACTGTAAGCTAGATTTGACAATAGGTGATTTCAAATGAAAACCAGTACTTTTTCTAAACTAAATAAAGTAGCTTTAAGAATTCTTCACCAAAATCAAAGTGGTGCAGGACGTTTTGGTACACAAAAATAGGTCGTTTCGGTACATGGTACAAAGACATTTCGGTACATGACTTTGGTCGTTTCGGTACAGGTACCTAAATATCGGTACAGAAACAAATTAAAATGGATATTATAACAATCGCGATCTATCATGAAACAAGAAACCATCAAGTACGGTATGACCGGATTGCAAATGCTAAAAGCAAAATGTTGACGACGGACGGACAGACGGTTTTCGCCAATCCGGTCAAAAAGTAAAAAGATCACTACTAGCAAACTGTTACGGAAATGTGCCATGCTGTACGTCCCATTGGTATTTCAGGATATGCGATATGTGTGACCTTATTTAAAAAACAATAATGAAGACTACCGGTATATACAATGTATATATATATATATGTTTATTTATCTATTTTTTTTTTTTACTCATATGCCTTATTTACTTCGCATACTTGTGATCATGCATACTTAAAAATACCTGTAAAGTCTGAACAGTAGATATATAGACATATTAACTTTTGTATGGACGTAAACTGCATTTTTCTTGAAGTGGCTAAAGTTTCTTAAGGAACTTTTTAGCATGGATACGAAATGTTACTTGACAAAGTTTATATATACATATACGTTTGGGCCTACATCCTTTAGTAAAGTTAACCCATGTGTCTATAGGAGTAAGCGTCACCTGTTTGGCTAGTCACACTTACTGTTTCATGTCACACACAGACTAAAAAATAGTGAATAAGTCACCCAAACATATGTACCGAAACCAGTCTTCCCAAAAAACCGGTGGTCCGAAGATCGAGGCCAGTAAAATTAGCGGCGGACTTGTGAAAATTTGGCAACAAGAAGTCCAGCGGACTTGTCATATTAGTCTGCCATGAACATGGCAAAACACCATCATGAACGTTTTCTGAGTTTTGACCAAACTGGTGTTTTAAAAATAGAATCGATCAAATTAACATCACGCTATTTTTCTAGCTCTCTCTTTCTCTTCCCTCTCTCTTGCGCGTGCGGGCTTTCTCTGAGGTCAATTCGAATACAATCTTGTTCCCGATTAAATATACATTTCATTACTTGTATCTGACGCATTTACAAATAAAACGAAAAGCGAAATTGACGCAATCATGTATAATAACACAACAAAGAGAGAAATATAAATGAATTTTAAAGGTTCCATAAGTGAATCGTGATTATAATGTGGGCCAACATATATGGGTATGGGTGGTCTTTTAGACGATAATTCATGATGATAGCGAGAGTGCATGACAGTGGCTCTGATGTTAACAGTGAGTTAGAGCAAAACGAGCAAGTTAATGCAGCTATGATCAGGAATGTATTTTTAGAAATGGAATTTTGAATAATAAAAATATAAATTGAATTACTTTACATTGTCATTGTGCTCTTTTTTATCTTCAGAACTTGCAACTTTTACGAAAATGGTGTAATTTGTCAAGTCCTTCCATTTTTGGATCAGGACCACTAAAAAATGGGCATGGACCACTGGATAAAAAAGTTTTTCGGGAAGACTGCAAAACATCTTTTTAGTGCACCGAAATGTCCTTTTCATTGTACCGAAACGTCTTTGCTTGTACTGAAACGTCTTTCTTATGTACCGAAATGTCCTTGTACCGAAACATCCTTGTACTGAAACGTCTAGCATTCAATCAAAGACCCTCTAACCTACTTTTTATACAAGAAATCCAATACTTCATTATAGTTTAGTTGCACTGTTATTATTCTACTTGCACTAGTTTAATCTAATCAGTGGCATGCCAAATCCATAAAATTTACAAATGTAATAATGGAAATAATAATAAAAGGACATTAATTTACAGTTGAAGAGTAGGTTGGTTGGTTGGTTGATTAGTGTTTTACGTCGCTTTCAACAATATTTCAGTTATATCGCGACATGGAAGCAGGAGGTTACCAACCTCTTAAACATAGTGGCGCAACCCGGGAATCGAACCCGGATCGTCAGCGCCGCAAGCCAAGCGCTTAACCACTACACCACGCCTGCCCCTGAAGAGTAGGTAACAGAGTCTTATTCAGCTAATATGTAACTGTAAGTGTCATATCAACTCAAGAAAGTTCAAAGGTCTACCACAAGCATGTTACTAGTATTCATGTTTTTAAAAACACTTCATCCGACCTGAATAGTAATGGTATCAATAAAATGTGATACAATTTTCATTTTGGTAAACTGGAGGTGTGTTGTCTACCTTAAATATCATCTGGGTATACACATTCATACATACAAGCTGAAAATCTCTGAACTAATTAATATTTTGAAAATAGCACACACCGTCCATAATTCTTGGAAACGATCAAATCGAAAGTAAATATATAAACCGAAATTTTCCATTACCAATGCAAAGTTAAATCAAGTAAAAAATGCAGAATTGTTTCAGTATGGATTAAAGCATACCAAACTGAAATCGGTTTTTATATATTCAAGTACATTGACAGACAGATGTAATTAAAAATAAACCGAAAGTAGTGACTAGACTAGAGTACAAAACAAATAACAGCGTTCATATAAAATACACTCTTTCTGTGAATCTTTAGGAAATATAGTTTTAATCATACCTTAAATCGATTGGATCAATTGAGAGGAAAACTGTTCCGCTCTTTAGGAAAAATTAACATTTTTCAAACTGCAAAAGAACGGTATGATCAACCGTCGGAGTTTCCCAAAATAAACCGAAAGTCGGGTAAAATGTAAAGTCTAAGTCGGATCCGGATATTTTATGACCACGCATTCCGGATTCTTCTTTTTCCTCTTCTTCCATATATGCAGCATCATCTCAGAAAAAAATGTACGCGAAGATGAATGCACGTCAGTACTTACAATTAAAAATGTGCTAAAACATGTGCTGCAAGATCATATGGCACTATAAAATCACTGAAGATCTCGAATGAATATGTCTCTATGGGCTGTGCTAGCAGATGGTTCCACAAAAGTACACGCAAATTTAACACGTCATGGATGCAATCGTAACAACTCGTCCATTTCCGTACGCAAATATGGCGATGGTGTTCCGATTTGCCATGGATGGACAAGGATACCCTACATATAGTTCAGAAAAAAACGCAGATTAAGGAAAAATATTAAAGTACTGTAGAAATCCCAAAAATAGAAGGAAATATAATGAAGCAAAAGACAAAGCAAGTACAGCAGTAAAAATGCAAAAAGAAGATAGGAGAAGCCAGTAGCCCTAAACGCGAAGGACGATTCAAGAGTCTTCTGGAAATTTGTTCAGTCCAAGACAAAAATTAAGGAGGATATCCAATGTATTGTAGATGGAACCGGTGAAATCCACTCGGATAACAAGAAAAAGGCAGAGCTATTAAATATATTCTTTACAAGTGTCTCTACAATGAAATAATGAATAACATACCAGAATTTAGAAAAAGAACGGATTTTAGCCTCGATACCATTAACATAGACGAACACGAAATTAAAAAAAACTACTACAACAGACAAAGGAAACAAAATCACCTGGACCAGACGGTATACATCCTAAACTAATCAAGGAAACCTCGAAAACATTATCAAAACCAGTTAGCATCCTTTTTTAAAAATCACTTGAAGAAGCAATTTACCATCTGCATGGAAAGCAGCAAACATAACACCCATTCACAAAAAGGCCCCAAACACGGAGTAGGAAACTATATAGACCTATAAGTTCAACATCAATTATATGCAAGACTCTGGAACGTGTAATAAGGAACGAAATCATGAATCATATGGAGACTAATAACGTCTTCAGTACGGTTTCAGAAAAGGACACCCATGTGTAACCCAGCTCATTGAGGTAATAGAAGATTGATTGATTGATTGATTGATTGATTGATTTTTGTTTTACGTCACACCACGAATATTTCACGTATATGGTGACGGCATCTGCCTGATGCGGGGCATACAAATTTTGACCTTTGCAACGGACCCACCCGAAGCAGTGAGGGATCTTTAACGTGCCATGCATACCACGACACGGGGCCTCGGTTTTTACTGTCTCATCCGAAAGACAGAACACCGGCATGACCAGAGCGGGACTCGAACCCCGGCCTCCCGATCAGGAGTCCGACGCGATACCACTAGGCCACGCCGGCTTAATAGAAGATTGAACAAATGAAATTGACTTCATATATTTAGATTTTCAGAAGGTTGTTGACGACTATTGAATAACTTAGAAAGGTTTGGGATAGCCGGATCGTTATACAAATGGGCGGAAAATTTTCTCATTGGTCGCAAACAAAAGGTGGTCTGAAATGGTGAAGAGTGTGATTGGACCAATGTAACAAGTGGCATCCCTCAGGGGAGTATACTGGGACCTATCCTGTTCTTGGTCTATATCAATGACCTTCCAGATGTGCTCAACAACATAGTTAAACTTTTTGCTGATAACACAAAGATATATACAAAAGTAAACACATCAGAAGAGCATGAAAGCCTACAAGACGGCATAAATAGCTTAGTGAAATGGTCTGAAGACTAGCAACTAAAATTTCATAAAACTATATGTAAACATCTACACATAGGGAGAAACATCATTTCAACATACAAAATATGTACAAAAAAGGCGCAGAAACTGAAACAACATCGGAGGAAAAAGATCTTGGAGTGACCATCGACTCTCAACTGAACTTCCAAAAACATATAGGAATACAAGTAAAAAAAAAAGCTAACCAGAAATTGAGCTTTATACGTAGATCATTCTCATATATTGATGAGAATATGTTTCTAACTCTTTACAAAAGCTTAGTAAGACCGCACTTAGAGTATGGTAGCAACATCTTGTCAGTCATAATTATATAAAAAAAGACGCAATACAACTAGAAATAAAATCTTCAAGAGACAATGTAGAAGTAACATCAGGAAAAGTTGCTTCTCCAACAGAATAGTCAATTCATGGAATAGACTCCCACCTGAAACCATAGCTGCCACATCTCATCTGTGAATAGTTTTAAAAACAAAATTAACTCTACCTGAAAGAACATGGAGTTAAAATATCACAAATTGTCTTTGTGATAAGACAAGGTAAACACAACTCGATAACAGAGAGGAAAAGGATTCCTTATAGACTGTGGTTTGGTTGTATAGGATTTCGAATGTATCCTTTCTGGTTGCTCATATCTGGGTAAATAGAAGACTTTCCGATTTCAATTGGTCCATTATAGTAGTGACACTACCGGCGGGGTTTTAGTTGTTGGTGGTGGCCTCTATCTTATCGAAGCTCTTTGTGTGAAGGTCCCAAGATGTGAATGTATTTACCTGGTCCGGGTCTAGTGAGGGTAATTTTTTATTTATTTATTTATTTATTTATTTATTTATTGTTGTTGTTGGACATGAAGACGATGTTCTGGTTTCTTGACAAGCTGCAGGTAAGATTTGATTTGGCTCTGTTGGTACTGGTTAGCATCTTCCCAGTGATGTAGAATGGGATTTTCTGGTGCTTCACTTTGGTTGTTATACCGATCACTTCACATCTGTAGTAGGCCAAGTATGGGGCACAAAACGTTTCCATTTTCGGTACTGTAGTGAAAACGCTCCTTGATCCCCTAATCTCGTAAACAACCTCGAAGTGGATCTGGCGGGAAATTTCGCTTTGCACGTAATATGACTGTGAGACTTAGACAAGAACTTGGACAGATTGGTTGATTGATTGAATGATTTTTGTTTTACGTCGCTCCACGATTGTTTCACGTATATGGTGACGGCATCTGCCTGATACATTGCACACAAATTTAGACCTTTGCAACGGACCCACTCGAAGCAGTGAGGGATCTTTTACGTCCCACGCCTACCGTGACAGAGGGCCTCTGGTTTTACTGTCTCATTAGAAAGACAAACCAACGGTACGCCCAGGGCGGGAGTCAAACCCGGGTCCTCTCGATCACGAGCCGAGCACCTTATCCACTAGGCCACACCGGCTTTATGTCGTGTGCACGACTTATTATGTCGTGTACACAACTTTTTATGTCGTGCGAACGACATAAGTATCTGATGCGCACGACTTACTAAGTCGTGCGCACGAGATAATTTTTTCCACATATTATATTCCTTCCATACTTCCGTAGAAGGAAACCTTGCAAAAAAAACAAAACAAAACAAACAAACAAACATAGATGAATAAAAAACTAACACATCTTTGTGTAAAACATATTCGGGTTCGAAGGACAAGTATAACAACATTTTATTTTCCCTCCTCGTCTCTTCTTGTCTTTAATCATAAAAGAAATAATTTCCGACTGGTCAACACATTAAATTACTTAACATCATATCAGCCTGATTTATGTAGCTCTCGTACGAAACTACCATCAAATGGTGTGTTCAACCAGTTCTTTGTGACATAAATCCTTCAACATCCCCAAGTCACATGATTTTCTCCATCAACCCTCCCCCATATAAATAAATAAATAAATAAATAAATAAATAAACAACAACAACAACAACAATAATAATAATAATAATAATAATAATAATAATAATAATAATAATAATAATAATAATAATAATAATGATAATAATAATAAAAATAATAATAAATCGAAGTTTTGAATATAAATTCAGATATGATTACGGGTTTGATTTATCTTTATTTTACTATATTCGTTTAGCCTGTATGTACGTTCTTAAACTAAGAGGAAACAGTAGTTCTATATATAGGGTGAATACCCGCCCTACTATAAGAAGCCATGCAGGGTTTGTACTCGCCAAGTAAGATGCCATGCGGGGTGTGTACTCGCCCATTAAGATGCCATGCGGGATAGGTACTCGCCCGGTAAGATGCCATGCGGGGTGTGTACTCGCCTAGTATGATGCCATGCGGGGTGTGTACTCGCCCAGTAAGATGCCATGCAGGGTGTGTACTCGTCCAGTAAGATGCCATACGGGATGACTACTCGCCCAGTAAGATGCCATGCGGGATGTGTACTCGCCCAGTGCTATGCCATATCGGATGTATACCAGTCTAGTAAGATGTTATTTTGGGTCTATACCCACCCAATAAGATGTTATGTTGGGTGAATACTAGTTCAGTACAATGTTTTGTTTTGTGTATACTAGTCCAGCGAGATGTTAATTTTTCTGTATACCGTATGCCGGACCAGTAAGATGTTGTGTTGGGTGTATACTCGCCCAATAAGATATTATGTTCGGTGGTGCATAGCCGCCCTATACGATGTTATATTGGATGTATACCGGGCCAGTAATGTGTCTTGTTGAGTGTATACCCGCCCAGTAAGATGTTATGTTGGGTATATACCGGGCCTGTAAGGTGTCTTGTTGGGTGTATACCCGCCCAGTAAGATGTTATGTTGGATGTATACCAGGCCAGTAAGATGTTATGTTGGGTGTATACCGGGCCAGTAGGATGTTATGTTGGGTGTATACTGGGCCAGTAGGATGTTATGTTGGGTGTATACCGGGTCAGTAAGATGGCATATTGGTGTATACCGGGTCAGAGAGATGACAAGCGTATGGTTTGATTAATACAGTACAAATTTTATGCATTTATTTAACGTACTTATATAAATCGACAATCAATCGTACAAACTGGTAATATGCTTCATTTGTACAATATATATTTTCTTATTTGCGAAGTCATTTGTGCACTAAGAAATACAATTTATTTCTATAATGTATTTTAAACTTACTTGCCGCGGTGTTCTGTGTATATATTTATTGCTCTTGTTGCACAACACCGAATAGTTTTCACAAAAGCACGCGGTTCTTTATGGTCGATTTAAATCGAGCCGACGTTGCCAACTCAAGAATTAATTTCCTTCTACGAACAACCTCACGTTTATAGTATAAACGACGTAAATAAAAACAGTAAAAAACAATATTTAAATTCTTTCGAAATACCAGTATTATAAGTTTTCTGTTAATGGGAAATCGTTTACAATTCATAATTTTTTCATTTCACATGGAGTTATTATATCGTATCAAAGTAAATTACAGGAACCGCTTTTAATAAGTTTAGAATTGAATTTATGTAAATGTAATAATACCTATTCTTATTACACTCTGATATCAGTCAATATTGCTCTATCGCACTCTGTTAATCCTTTATATCGCCTTAGAGTGTACAAGAACTAGGTTCACTCTAGGTCAAATGGTTCTTGATCCGAGAGTGTTTTATTTATGAAACTTTGCCTGTGCTATATGTAGCTGTATGTTATGAAATTGAAAACAGGGGCAGCACAGATTTGCATTGGTTCTTTACAATTTGACCTTTTGGCGCCCCGTGTATTGAGAGGGTTAACCATTTCAACTGAACATGAGAAATCATAAAAAAAAATTCGATATATATATATATATCTAAAAAATATATGAACGCTTTGTTCACGAATTTTCGTTCATTTGGCCTCTTTCTTGTGAAATCAACGTTGTCAAAATGTTACACTAATATTTAAAACATTTAATATGTTTAAACATTAAATGTTAGTGTAACAAGAATACAAGCTTAATTACACCTCCTCTCATTACGCATTATTAGAGTTCACTCCAATAATTTATCGCGTTATGGGAGATTTTATCATTATACACTTTTAGGTGATTTCTTTGATTTTCTACTGGTAGATTGCTTGTTTTACATTGATTCTGGTGTTTTATTCGATTATAAAGAATAGTATTTTTGGGGTGGGAAAATAGGCATGAAAAATTAATTTGAGGAATGAAAGAAAAAGAACCAGCTTATTATATGTGTGATTCCTATTTTCAGCTCTATTCTTTCTACAATTTATTCAGTAAGTTATAAAAACATTCAAGTGACATCTGCCAAATTCCTGTTTTTGACAATGGTTAAGTGTTATAACCAGAAGGGACAATACAAACTTTAATTACTTAGTATATCTATTATCAGGCTGAGTTTTATAGCCTACAGACATATTGTTTATCTAACTATTGTTTTGTTAATCCTTTCTACAATTATCTGATTGATTTATTCATTTATGTCGCCAATCTTTGTTTACATGTTTTACTATAAATTCTCGAATTCCAACTTGTACGGGAGTTCGGAGGTCAGACTCGCTACTGACAACAACCAACTGGTCACCACTCATTGAGTACGGATGTCAGAGTAGATTCTGAATTTGCCGACTGTGTTATTGTTGTATTCAGTTCCATTGTTGTTATCATATTAAAGTGCAGAACCGGTGTTGTAGCATACACTATTCCCCCGCATAGACTTTTCCCCTGGATAAACCGACCCAGTATAGAACTTCCCCCGGGAAAACCGACCCAGTATAAATCTTCCCTCACGGAAAACCGACCCAGCACAGATTATCCCCCACGGATAAAACGACCGAGTATAGTTTAACCCCACCCCCCCCCCCCTTGAGATCAGTACGCTTTTCCCCCTTTAGAGATAAAATCCGATTTGGTTGGAATATTACACGTGAATGAAACTAAATATGCATAATGCGTTACCATGTTTATTTGACAAAATCTCATTCGATATCGGCACATTGCCAGTTTGAAAATGAAATTTTGAAAAATCCGATTTCCCCGTATAAAAGCATGTGGTTTATTTTGCAGATTAAAGATATCTCTTTACTCTAGCTGGTCCTAGATGAGAATCAAATAATGAATTGATTCCCCATTACGACACATTATCAACTACAAATCGAGAAAATGCTGATATAAAGATATGATTTTGATCAAATTACATTTTAGAAGTGCCAAAAATTATATTTTTAATTTCCTTTGTGCAAAATTATATGAAGTGACATTCAAAATTCGTTTAACAATTATTGGATCTAGAGAGTGGATCGACGTAACAAATTATTAAGCCAAGAGGTCCTTACAAGTTTTGCGAGAAGTATCATTGACAAGAAGATATTTTTATCTTGGGAAGCTTTTGCAGTATTTGTATAAAGATCACACGATGCTGCATACCTACATACATATTTACATACAAGCCTCTCTCACATACATGTAGCCGTCGGTATTATGCACCAGCAATCGAAGATTTGGGATACAGTGTATGTAGTTTTTGTCCTGTCCGTTAGTTTGTCTATCTGTTTGTCTGCAAAAATTTAGACCTTACACACAAGTTTTGAATGCTATGTGATAGGTTTTCCATCTTTCACACGAGGAATCCTTGTGATAAAAGGTCAATGCACATTAATTTCATTTCCTGTAGGGTCCCATGTTAAATTACCAAACTTCCAGCAAGACTTACACAACATCCTACTCTTTAGCTATATATAATCCATATATCCTCTATCAGAATTTTAACAGTTTACCATAGGTTATCCACCTTAATTTGGAGAAAATCATGCTGGAAGAGAGTCAACCCCAAAAATTTGCCAAAATTCAAATGTAAACAACAACCACTTTTTATGTCATAAAATTTTTACAGTAGCGAAATGAGAAAAAAATTCATGATTTTACAGCAGAATCCATCTTTATTTATAGATTGATCAAATAATTCTATCCAATCACAGCCCCTAGCTGATACATTGAATTAGTAGTCATTCTCTCCCTTAACCACATCAGCCAATCACGACTCGCATTATTTACTGTTATTTGACCAAGACCTTTCCGCTCGATATATTTGAACATCGTCTTTTTGGAAAATCTTACATCTTGTTCATAATTTTTGATTTGTAAGTGATAGGGTTTCATCATGTATATTCCTTGTAGCAAGACCTTAGGCCACACCAAATTAATTATTAGTTCTTCAGACATATTTGATAATTTTAAGGGGCGAGCGGGTACAAAAATAAATTAAATTAATTTTCAAAATGAAGTTGAAATTACAAAAGTTTGACAAAATAAGGACCTATAGAGTTACGGAGGTTATGAAATATTTATAAAATCTGCCTCATTTTGAAAATATCGATGTCTTAAGAGCAATAAAAATGACTCCATTTGAGGCCTTTAAACGCAAATCATCATCAATTTGGTGTACAATTCTGACTCGGAAATCTATCAGGTCGTTTATGAAGACCAGTAACATCTTTTTAAAAGCATATTAAGGAAGCTTAGTGTCAAATCTAGAAGGAAAAATAGCTCTTGGCGTTCGATTGGAAAATTCGTGCGGGAATATTTTTTTCATATTAAAATTTGAAATTGGCAATTTTAGGTGCGGTCGCTCTTGAAGAACTAATAATAAATTTGATGTGGCCTTACCACTGATATCAACAATTTTTACTTTGTATATTCCTTGTAGCAAGACCTTACCACTGATAGCAACAATTTTTACTTTTTGACATGTCTGACATACTTTTTACAGACTTAGTTTTTGGGGGTTTGGGGTTTGGTTTCTTTTGTTTTTGGGGGTTTTTTTTTTTTGTTTGTTTGTTTGTTTGTTTTTTTGGGGGGGGGGTTTAAGGGGGGAGAGGTTTGGTTTTTGTTTGTTTAGGGGAGATTTTTTGTTTGTTTGTTCTGCGTCCTTGTGCCATAAGATTTTGAACCCCAAATCCATGAAAACAACCAAAGGAAAACCATTTAGGAATTAAAACCTCTTTTTCTCAATACTAAATCTTTTCTATTCTAATATAAATCTAAAATATGAAATGGCATCTTGATGTAATGATAATGAAATTTCCCCAATGATTCTGCTAAATAATCACTATACATGTATATCTTATTTTTACCTTTTGCTGTGTATTTGATATAGTCTACTATACACCATTAAGAATGACGAAAGGGGAACTTTGTTTTGTATGCATGGTTGTTTTTTTTACTCCATGGCCGGCAGACAGGTATTTCAGAGACATATATACACACATGTGTATATATGTCTCTGGGTATTTCAGTTTCGAAAGGACGTTAAATCAAGACTAAATTACGGTTTGAGTTTTCCTATTTGACGAGAATCCGGAATCAATAGGGGGAAAGATGAACCGATGTCAGTTAATCCGCCCAGGGGGGGGGGGAGTCTATGCTGATAATCAGAAGGGGGAAAACCGTACGGACAGAATATCCCCTTTAGAGGGGGGAGATCTATACTGGGTCGATTTATTCGGGGGGAAAGTCTATGCGGGGGGGGGGGGGATAGTCTATGCTACAACACCGGACTTATTTTAAAAGTCTCATCTTCTACTTAACAACCTATACGACATCGTATACACGGGAACAGCCGACGGGAATACGGCAACGTCATCCACGCGACATCCACGCCAGCATTCCCCGTTTCTCACGTATATTCCATATTCAACATACAATATTATGGCCAAACTCTCGCGGTCATAATATCTTTGTGACAGATAGAATAAGCGATATGATAACAGTGAGTTGGCACAAAAATCTTTTTTCTTCATTTTTACATCGTTTCAGAACTTGGACATTTAAATACATATGCCCCTGATCTAATTTATTTCATAGTGGGGTGTGTTTTCTTTCAAATTTTGACAAATTTTAGGATGAACTAATAATGTGTTCACTTTAAAATTTGTCAAAATTTCAAATAAACAAAAAACAATAGTGACAATGCAAATAAAGCCTTGTAATAGTGTTTTAGTCTAAGATAAGTGTAATTGTATTGTATTTTAAGTCAATCAAAAGTAATACAGTATGAAATATGACGTCATGAAATGTTTTACTGAAAATAACGTAAATTTCAACTTACAAATTTTCTTTTGTCTTTAAAAAATATTGTTTTTTAACTTTATTTGAAGTCGAAGTTACAACTAATAAACAACAACAATAATAAAAAAAAAAAGAACATATAGATGCATCAGTGTTTTAGAGGGATGTGACTTTGAAAGGGAAGTAAACGTTTTACTGGAGAGAATACTGATACTTTCTAGTGCTCTGGTGAGTGATATAGGCGCATTTGGGTCCCTTGTTTATATGCAGCGCATACTGTATTCTGTGTAAATTGCTCATATATATATATATATATATATATATATATATATATATATATATATATATATATATATATATATATATATATATATATATATATATACAAGCCTTGTAAATAAATAACCAGGTAAATAACCACGTGAAGACTGGGTTTCCTTAAATTAAGATAATGACGCTTTCGAAAGCAAATGAAGCAGTGAGTATAGAGTCTAATCTATTTTGGAGAAAACAATCATTATCTATACTTTGGATTATATATCTGTGTGATGACCCCTTGATTACCTTGATTAAAGTGCTAGAGACCCTTGATTTAGATACTTTTACAGACTCCCGTTGATTAAAGCACCCTGAGTGGTCTAGACCCCTTGATTAAGGCACCATGATTGGTCTAGACCCCTTGATTAAGGCACCCTGATTGGTCTAAACCCCTTGATTAAGACATCCTTGTTGGTCTAGATCCCTTGATTAAAGCATCCTGACTGGTCTAGACCCTTGATTCAGATACCTACACGATACTCTCAGGATAAAGGCACCCTGGTGGGCCTAACCGCATGATTAAGGCACCCTGGTTGGTCTAGACCCTTGACTTAGATACCTACACGATACCCTCTTGATTAAGACACCCTGATTTATCTAAACCCCTTGATTAAGGTACCCTGGTTGGCCTAAGCCCTTGATTTAGATGCCAACACATACCCCCTTGAAAAAGACATCTGGGTTGGTCCTTATCCTTTATTTAGAGACCTTACTTAGTTCAGTCCATTGATTTAGATAACCACGTGATAACTCCTTGATTAAGGTACCCTGTTTGGTCCAGACTCTTGATTTAGATTCTTTACATTACATTACATCCTTTTGAATTTTGAATTAGAATCTCATACTATGCCCCCTTAAACAAGACATCCCGGTTGTCAGACCCTAGATTGAGATCTCTATACAATGCTCCTTTGATTAATGTACTTTGATGAGCCACACTCTGATTTAGATACCTTGACGATATCCCTTAATTAAGGTATCCAGGTAGGTCCAGATTGGTGATGTATATGCCTGTGCGGCATCTACTGGTATAAGGTACCCTGGTCCAGACCCATGGTTCTAAACGATAGATCAGTACCTTACCTCAAGGTTGTGTACCAAACACACCATAACTAGGGATGACATTGCGTTACTCTCCTGTGATCGCCCTCCTTCACCCGAGACGACATCAAAGGGAGATTATTAATGAGTACAGAAGCATCAATACGATCTGTTCACCTTGCATGGAGGACAAGTATCTACACGCAGAAACCATTACACTTGTTGACGTACGTATACATCATATAATTAATTTTTCATTTATTGGTTTAAGTTTAAACTTGACTTCATTTTTTGACAGCGATGTCATTAAATCAATCATGGAAGAAAGATTTTGTATGTGAGGTGGAAAAGATGTAGATATCTACCCATGACCGACTATTGATATAATAATGTAAATGTCGTACATTGTAAGTTTAATTTCATATACCATAGATTACGATTCATCAATATACAAATTTTCACAATTAACACTCTTCTTATTTTTACTATCATCTCGGTTTTTGGGGTTTATTATTATTATTATTATTATTATTATTGTTGTTGTTGTTTAGTGGTAAATTCGAATTTTCGACTTCAAATAAAGTTAAAAGGCAATATATTTTTACAGACAACTGAAAATTTGCAAGTTGAAATTTATGTTATTTTCAGTAAAACAATTAATGACGTCATATTTCAGCCTGTATTACTTTTGATTGACTTTATTATTGACCTGAAATACAATACAATTACAATACAAATAGGGGCAGGCTTAGTGTAGTGGTTAAGGGCTTGGCTTGCCGACGATCCGGGTTAGATTCCTGGGTTGCGCCACTATGTTTAAAAGGTTGGTTACCTCCTGCTTACATGTCGCGATATAAATGAAAAATTGTTGAAAGCGACGTAAAACACCAATCAATCAACTAACCTACAATACAAATAAAGCCGGTGTGGTCTAGTGGGTAAGGTGCTCGGCTCGTGATCGAGAGGTCCCGGGTTCGACTTCCGCTCTGTGCACACCGGTGTTCTGTCTTTCGGATGACACAGTGAAAACCGAGGTCCCGTGTCACAATAGGCATGGCACGTAAAAGATTCCTCACTGCTTCGGATAGGTCCGTTGCAAAGGTCTAAATTTGTATGCAATGCATCAGACAGATCAGACAGAATGCCCTCACCATGTACGTGAAGTAATCGTGGAGTGACGTAAAACAATAATCAATCAATCAACAATACAAATACACTTATCATAGACTAAAACACTGTTAAAGGGCTTTTATTTGCATTGTCACTATTGTCTTTTGTTTACTTGAAAATTTTGACAAATTTTAAAATGAGCAAAGGAGTAGTTCATCCAAAACTTTGTCAAAATTTGAAAGAAAAAACACCCCACTATGATCTAAATTAGATCAGGGGCATATTTATTTAAATGTTCAAGTTCTAAAAGAATCCGATGGAGTGAGAAATTTTTTATTATGTAAATTAATGCGAAGGACATACATACAATGAATTTATATGAAAAAATATCTCTGAGACTCCAACATAAAACTTCCACGATATTCTGAAGAGATTTTCATATGATATGTATTTGTGATTGAATCTTTGACTGCCAGTAGATTTATCACCTTATTCTGTATGAAATTCTATTTCTGTGGCTGTGGAATGAAATCATGGAAACTGTATCTAATATATCGATATAAAAACTTTTTTATAATTTCAACACGTTGTACATGTAATTGCTTTATACGCGATATGTATATATGTATTTGTTTTATAAAGATAAGGGATTTTGGGATGACATTCGACCAGCACAATCGACTGCAACTTAACAACAAAACCCTTGGACCGTGTGTACTATACGGATACATGACAATGTTGACAATACGTATTTCAATCAAAATAAATAAAAGCCACTACCTACATTCTACTATCAATCAAGAGTTTACGTAAAATCGAATAGCCACGGATGATCGGATAGTCATGGTGGCGTGTCGGTAAATCGATTGAAAGACATTTAAAATCCAAGATCTTCAACTTGTTAATGTAGAAGGCAAGATGTACTACCAGAGAAAGCACTGATTATTCCAATAAAATGTCAACGGACAGGGGAGTCCGCGTATTAACATTAACTTTATTTTGCCTTCTAAGTGTAGAAAGTAAATTCATAAACTTCAATCCAGCATATGAATATGTGTACAAGTTTACCTCGTCTGCAACAATCAGGGATGTCGGAAAGTTTATCATCAACGCAAAGGTAGGTACTTTTCTGGTAGAAAGTCGGATATAAGGTGTCGTTAGCCGTTTGATTTTCATAATGATTTGTCATGTATTTATTCATTTATATATACATGTATTTATTTATTCGTTTGTCTATTTGTTCAAGCTGTTATAGGATTATTTAAGGGTAAAGTAGCCTTAACCCCGCCCCTCTTTCCCCGAGAAGATACATTTTTGTATGATTTATTTTATAAATTGTACATTTGATATCTCTGACAGCATACCGAGATATCTCTGGGTGCCATCAAGTTTGTATATGCGCGTGCATATGGTAGATTTTCAAAATTTACTTTGAAGGCAAAACATAGAGGCCTTGTGTTTAGACATTTTATAGTTTTCATTAGATCATTCACAAAGTTTTCTGCTGTTCCCCTTCCCGTATAACTAGGACTCTTCATATAGAGACACAGATTTTCGTCAACGACATCGACTATTCAGATCCATCTGTGTAATACTAACTGTGACTATTATTGTTTGTTGATAGAAAGAAGGTACTGATAGTCATGATGACCGGAATCACATATCCATATAAATGTACAACTGAAGTATCTTTGACCTCAAACACCATATATATTAATACTCAAAATACAATAAATGAGACAATACAGGAGTGTGACACAGACCTGGCTACTTGAACTTCTGTCTAGATATGCCTCAATAGTCGAAGACATTACCAAAACGATTAGTATAAACGATTAGTATAAACGATTAGTATAAACAGGGGCTAAACTTAAAATGTGGTCACGAATTTAGTTAGAACAGCGAAATTAAAGGAAATAAAAATGTGACTACTGTTACACTAAAGTTTATAACATTTATTATGTTTAAACTTTATTATAACGATCTAAATTGTTATAATAAAGTTTAAACATAAATGTTTTAAACTTTAGTGTAACACTACTGCTGGCATGAGGGATAACTGTTTTATCATTTTCTATCCTCACCCTCATTTTTTTACACAACCGAGGATTTCTCTTACACTCATGAAAGAAAAATACAATACAGTGTATACTAGAAAGTGAATATTAATTACGTGGCAGAAAATAAAGACGTGATTATTGGGTTTTTTTTTTTTTTATTTTCTGGCGTAATTTTCTCTCATTTTTCTACTCGTGTAATTCTTTGCCTGGATTTTAGAACGGAGGATTCCGTATCCAGAGAAATAAATACATGTAATAAGCTAAAACTTTGTGTGTAGTTCTAATCACTGAGATGAAAATATATGCTAAACAACTAATCGAAAGCTGCTTCGAAAAGATTGTGCGATCTCACCTGCTTGTGTATGGGGTATAAATAACATTTTACCGTATCTGACCATATATATATATATATATATATATATATATATATTTATAAATTTATATCGAAATAGTAAACATACACTGTGCATGACAAAAACTCATTTCTGGATCTCTAGCTCCATCTTGCGATATCTTCTTAATGATGTATCTTCTGCGCCTATATTATAAATCTCGGGTACTTACGGGATAAAAAGTGTACAGAGCCTGAACGTAATTTTAGGTTTTGTCATATTTTAGAGCATGATTTGCCCATTACTAGGGAAATTGACAGTATTGAAAGATATGCTGTGTGAAAGAAATCGTAATGATTGGTTATTGGAATTAAATAAAGACAGGAATTTGAAAAATCGTAATAAATCTAGAATGTGCATATGTAATGTTCATTCGAGGTCTCAAAGATAAATATCAATAATCCCTACCTATGATTTATAAGTTTAATGTATGCTGTTAGATCGGTATATTTAATGTAGAAAAGTATCACTTCTTGTGAATGTGTCAGACCAGAATATTAAAACGCAGTTAAGTATTTCGGCGATAAGAGCACAGACATAGAAACACTTTAAACTTTTATTTGCGATATATTGCTTATACATCCGGGTCCGCTAGATTTATGACTTTTTCTATTAGAATATAAAAGTAAACCTCGTGTTCAGGCAAGAAGGTGGTGTAATGAAAAATAAATGACAACTTAAAATGTCTGTAGGATATCTTAGTCGGACGATCTTTTCCCTGTTCTTTACCAATCAGTATTGGATTTAAAAAACCTTTTAATATCTAAAACTTTCTCGCATTTAAGATATTTGAACAAAAGTACTTGTATACTCTTCTATAGAACAATTGTTGAAAACAATAGAGGAGGAAAAAAGTCTATAAACATAATTTCCAAAATACAGAAAAGGGGGGATGTAAAATCAATAACTTTATCTATTTATTCCGGATTTATTACTATGAATGTTGATATTTACTAATTCTCAATTTATAAATGGTATGAGGATAATATGAATGTGACGTGAATGGTCGACTGTGATATATTGATCGTGAGTGGTCGACTGTGATATATTGATCGTGAATGGTCGACTGTGATATATTGATCGTGAATGGTCGACTGTGATATATTGATCGTAGATGGTCGCATGTACTTCGCCGAATGTGATATTGGTCGTAATGCTGTAATATTCTACACGGACAAGTGTGACTGGAACACAAGTTACCGGTCGACTGTGATTGGTGGCTTGTTATTCGTCTTGTATAGTAGATCTATTGTGACTGGTGGCACGTGATTTGACTTACGCAGTAGATCTGTTATGATTGGTGGCACGTGATTGGCTTTATGCAGTAGATATATTGTGATTGGTGGCACGTGATTGGCTTTATGCAGTAAATATATTGTGATTGGTGGCATGTGATTGGCTTTGTGCAGTAGATCTATTGTGATTGGTGGCATGTGATTGGCTTTATTCAGTAGATCTATTGTGATTGGTGGCATGTGATTGGCTTTGTGCAGTATATCTATTGTGATTGGTGGCATGTGATTGGCTTTATGCAGTAGATATATGTGATTGGTGGCATGTGATTCACCAAATATAATAGATTTATTGTGAATGGTGGCATGCGATTCTCAGGACGTAATTCATCGATGTGGTAATCCACTGTGTCTGGATGCATGGTTTGTCGAATGTGCTCGCCAGAAGGAGGTCCAGTGAACCGGCAGGAGTGCCTATAATTACGTACCCACTCCCCACCTGTCATTCAAACAACTGAAAATGTAGGGGTAGGGAGTACATTATTGTAGATAGTAGGGGTAGGGAGTGCTTTACTGTAGATAGTAGGGGTAGAGAGTTCTTTACTGTAGATAGTAGGGGTTAAGGAGTACATTATTGTAGACAGTAGGGGTAGGGAGTACATTATTGTAGACAGTAGGGGTAGGGAGTACATTATTGTAGATAGTAGGGATATGGAGTACATTATTGTAGATAGTAGTGGTAGGGAGTACTTTACTGTAGATAGTAGGGGTAGGGAGTAATTTACTGTAGATAGTAGGGGTTAAGGAGTACATTATTGTAGATAGTAGGGGTAGGGAGTAATTTACTGTAGATAGTAGGGGTTCAGGAGTACATTATTGTAGATAGTAGGCGTTAGGGAGTACATTGTTGTAGATAGTAGGGGTAGGGAGTATATTATTGTAGACAGTAGGGGTTAGGGAGTACATTATTGTAGATAGTAGGGGTAGGGAGTATATTGTTGTAGACAGTAGGGGTAATGAGTACATTATTGTAGATAGTAGGGGTAGGGAGTACATTATTGTAGATAGTAGGGGTAGGGAATACATTATTGTAGATAGTAGGGGTAGGGAGTACATTATTGTAGACAGTAGGGGTAGGGAGTACATTATTGTAGACAGTAGGAGTAGGGAGTACATTATTGTAGATAGTAGGGGTAGGGAGTACATTATTGTAGATAGTAGGGGTAGGGAGTACATTATTGTAGACAGTAGGGGTATGGAGTACATTATTGTAGATAGTAGGGGTTAGGGAGTACATTATTGTAGATAGTAGGGGTAGGGAATACATTATTGTAGATAGTAGGGGTAGGGAGTACATTATTGTAGACAGTAGGGGTAGGGAGTACATTATTGTAGATAGTAGGGGTAGGGAGTGCTTTACTGTAGATAGTAGGGATAGGGAGTACATTATTGTAGATAGTAGGGGTAGGGAGAACATTATTGTAGACAGTAGGGGTAGGGAGTACATTATTGTAGATAGTAGGGGTAGGGAGTACATTATTGTAGATAGTAGGGGTAGGGAGTACATTATTGTAGACAGTAGGGGTATGGAGTACATTATTGTAGATAGTAGGGGTAGGGAGTACATTATTGTAGATAGTAAGGGTAGGGAGTACATTATTGTAGATAGTAGGGGTAGGGAGTACATTATTGTAGATAGTAGGGGTAGGGAGTACATTATTGTAGATAGTAGGGGTAGGGAGTACATTATTGTAGATAGTAGGGGTAGGGAGTGCTTTACTGTAGATAGTAGGGGTAGGGAGTACATTATTGTAGATAGTAGGGGTAGGGAGTGCTTTACTGTAGACAGTAGGGGTAGGGAGTACATTATTGTAGATAGTAGGGGTAGGGAGTGCTTTACTATAGATAGTAGGGGTAGGGAGTACATTATTGTAGATAGTAGGGGTAGGGAGTACATTATTGTAGATAGTAGGGGTAGGGAGTACATTATTGTAGATAGTAGGGGTACGGAGTACATTATTGTAGACAGTAGGGGTATGGAGTACATTATTGTAGATAGTAGGGTTAGGGAGTACATTTTTGTAGATAGTAGGGTTAGGGAGTACATTATTGTAGATAGTAGGGGTAGGGAGTGCTTTACTGTAGATAGTAGGGGTAGGGAGTACATTATTGTAGATAGTAGGGGTAGGGAGTGCTTTACTGTAGACAGTAGGGGTAGGGAGTACATTATTGTAGATAGTAGGGGTAGGGAGTGCTTTACTATAGATAGTAGGGTTAGGGAGTACATTATTGTAGATAGTAGGGGTAGGGAGTACATTATTGTAGATAGTAGGGGATAGGGAGTGCATTATTGTAGACAGTAGGGGTAGGGAGTACATTATTGTAGACAGTAGGGGTATGGAGTACATTATTGTAGATAGTAGGGGTAGGGAGTGCTTTACTGTAGATAGTAGGGGTAGGGAGTACATTATTGTAGACAGTAGGGGTAGGGAGTACATTATTGTAGATAGTCGGGGTAGGGAGTACATTATTGTAGATAGTAGGGGTAGGGAGTACATTATTGTAGATAGTAGGGGTATGGAGTACATTATTGTAGATAGTAGGGGTAGGGAGTGCTTTACTATAGATAGTAGGGGTAGGGAGTACATTATTGTAGATAGTAGGGGTAGGGAGTACATTATTGTAGATAGTAGGGGTATGGAGTACATTATTGTAGATAGTAGGGGTAGGGAGTACATTATTGTAGACAGTAAGGGTTAGGGAGTACATTATTGTAGATAGTAGGGGTATGGAGTATATTACTATAGATAGTAGGGGTAGGGAGTACATTATTGTAGATAGTAGGGGTAGGGAGTACATTATTGTAGATAGTAGGGGTATGGAGTACATTACTATAGATAGTACAGGTAGGGAGTACATTATTGTGGATAGTAGGGGTATGGAGTACATTATTGTAGACAGTAGGGGTAGGGAGTACATTACTGTAGATATTAGGGGTAGGGAGTCCATTATTGTAGATAGTAGGGGTAGGGAGTACATTATTGTAGATAGTAGGGGTAGGGAGTACATTATTGTAGATAGTAGGGGTATGGAGTACATTATTGTAGATAGTAGGGGTAGGGAGTACATTACTGTAGATAGTAGGGGTAGGGAGTACATTATTGTAGATAGTAGGGGTAGGGAGTACATTATTGTAGATAGTAGGGATAGGGAGTGCTTTACTATAGATAGTAGAGGTAGGGAGTACATTATTGTAGATAGTAGGGGTATGGAGTACATTATTGTAGACAGTAGGGGTAGGGAGTACATTATTGTAGATAGTAGGGGTTAGGGAGTACATTATTGATAGTACTATAGATAGTAGAGGTAGGGAGTACATTATTGTAGATAGTAGGGGTATGGAGTACATTATTGTAGATAGTAGGGGTAGGGAGTACATTATTGTAGATAGTAGGGGTAGGGAGTACATTATTGTAGATAGTAGGGGAGAGGGAGTACATTATTGTAGATAGTAGGGGTAGGGAGTGCTTTACTGTAGATAGTAGGGGTAGGGAGTACATTATTGTAGATAGTAGGGGTAGGGAGTACATTATTGTAGATAGTGGGGGTAGGGAGTACATTATTGTAGATAGGGGACCCTATCCTCATGAATATGATACGGATATCGGAGACAGCACGTGACTGCGACGATAGGAAGGCAGTTCAAAATATATTGATGTAGAAATACTTAAATTTCTCCTCAGCAAGATAGTAGAACTTTGCCTGGAAAACGATGATTCCAATGAAATAAATGGTAAATGAAAACAATTAATTTATAGAATCGAACAGTAGATGAGATTTGTTATGAACATTGTGCCTGATGCATATCATTCCTTGAGTCATGTGCATATTAAGTATCTGCGATACATCAAGCGATTGTACATACAAATGCTAGCTCTATAGATCTTATTTACAGATTCCATTTTAAATAAAGAACGACGGATTTCTTACAATCCATTACAACCAAAAAGAACAATGTCCTTTCAAGATAACTGTCTCACCTCAGTAACCTTTCTTTTGTTAACAGAGCTTGTCCTTAATCTAAATTGCCAACATTTTGATTTTTGATTTTTAATCTCCTAATAATGCGAAATGAACACAATAGAAGTAACTGTTTCGTGCTGGTAAAACTTTTTTTTCAGTGTTTCATAATTTCAGTACAAGATATCAGGTTGTCTCAGATAACATCATCTTACATGATACTTTACGTAAATTAAGCATGTCATTAAGTGTACAATCTTATCGGGAAAAGTGTTGATGAGAATTTGACATGCAAAATTTTTCTCTTCAAGTTGTTAACGTTCATTTATCACAGTTGTTTGCAACTTTAACCACTTATTAAACCAACCAGTGGTTAATGTTTTAGATGTAATAATTTTAATTTATAAGATTTCTGTATAAAAATCTATATTACTTTACAAAGTTTAATTCGTATGCTACAAATCAGTGACTTAAAGCCTTCTCATTTCAAAGATTAGGCAGATGAAATTTAACCATTGGTTAGCTTAACCAGTGGTTAATGTTTCGAACAACTAATCCCAGAATGTAATGTACATGTATAGCTGTATGGAGTACATGTTAATAGTCGACATGCTGTTTAACGCAATGAGAGCCTACCTAGAGTGTCTGGCAAGCCAAGATTGAAATATCTCACAATATTTATTCACCAACCTTTTATTGTGTTATTGAGATATAATGTTACTACGATATTAGGAGTTTGAATCGAAATAGATTTCCCCGATGCCTTACCAACGCTTCTGGAGTAGATTACCCTGATGCCTTACCAACGCTTCTGGAATAGATTACCTTGATGTCTTACCAACGCTTTTGGAATAGATTACCCTGATACCTTACCAACGCTTTTGGAATAGATTACCTTGATGCCTTAACAACGCTTCTGGAATAGATTACCCTGATGCCTTACCAACGCTTCTGGAATAGATTACCCTGATGCCTTACCAACGCTTCTGGATGCCTTAACAACGCTTCTGGAATAGATTACCCTGATGCCTTACCAACGCTTCTGGAATAGATTACTCTGATGCCTTACCAACGCTTCTGGAGTAGATTACCTTGATGCCTTACCAACGCTTCTGGAATAGATTACCTTGATGCCTTACCAACGCTTCTGGAATAGATTACCCTGATGCCTTAACAACGCTTCTGGAATAGATTACCCTGATGCCTTAACAACGCTTCTGGAATAGATTACCTTGATGCCTTACCAGCGCTTCTGGAATAGATTACCCTGATGCCTTCCCAACGCTTCTAGAATAGATTACCCTGATGCCTTACCAACGCTTCTGGAATAGATTACCCTGATGCCTTACCAACGCTTCTGGAATAGATTACCCTGATGCCTTTCCAACGTTTCTGGAATAGTTTACCTTGATGCCTTATCAACGCTTCTGGAATAGATGACATTGATGCCTTACCAACGCTTCTGGAGTTCAAAGAGGATATAACAATAAGAAAAAGCAACAATAACAGTGAAAACAGAGTGTGTGTCTATACAAAAATCTCCTCACGACCTACCGTCCATTGATCACAAAATGGAAGCTGTATCATCATTATACAGTAAAGATTCAAGTTTGTTCAAACCATGAACACAGGGACAAAAATAAAGAAGGGGAATACAGATCTGTATCATCATTATACAATAAAGATTCAAGTTTGTTCAAACCATGACCACAGGGGCAAAAATAAAGAAGGGGAATACAGATCTGTAGGCATTTTCACACAGCATCATACGTACGTACAAAATAAAACCTTAAGTCATTTTCACTAAAGATCGATAGTAAAATGTTCCTTACGGAAAATCCTTAACTTTAAGGACACGTAAAGGCTGTCGTAGCTCTTTATGAAATTTCCTTGCGTTTCTGACATGACTTAAGATTTGCGTTAGAAATCCGTACGTAAAATACTTAAGGAAAATTTTACGATTCTTTGTGAAAATGCCTTCTGGTTTTAATTAGATTGCCATTGGCACAGAGTTGGCACAGCATTATTCTACGATGACAGCATAAGCACGTTTCAAAGGGAAAATACATGAAACAAGATTCCTCGTATACGTATTCATGAGGTAAATCTTTTAAAGGGTTCTTTCTTGTTTCAGTGGAAAGTATCTGAATTTGAAAAGAAGAGTTCTCACAATTTCATTTAAAGCTCAGATGAGTGATGTTGCCCATGGACCTCTTGTTCTATATTTTGTTTCGTTTTTTTTTTTTTTTTTTTGTTGTTGTTGTTGTTGTTTTTTGTTTTGTTTTGTTTTTTACTTTATGTTTTGTTTTGCTTTGTTTCTCTTTTTTCCGCAAAGGGGGGGGGGGGGGTGAGAGTGGGGATGTTTGGTGGGGGAATTGGGGTGTAACTTATTTTTCAAGGTGGGGTGAGGGGTATCAATTGCAGGGTCACAGCTATTATGCTTTATCAGTACAGTGGATAGAAAAATAAAACTCATCCATGTGGGGTTTCTTTCTACCACCATCATCTGTAATTTATGTATGAAATATGGTTAGACTACCTATTATACAAAATATTTATTTTCCAAACAAAGTAATTTAAACTGTGAATGATATTCATTAAACTTCATCGGTGGTGCAATATGCTTGTTTATCGTCTATTCATTGAAATGGAACATGATTAGAAAAATTCCTTCGCTGTCATAAAGAAATACAATGAGGTCTCCGGTAAATATTAATTATATGGCGAAGAATATTTTGAACGCCTACCTACCCCACTTAAACCTCTCCGTGAGATGACATTAACAATATTATGATGTAGGTGAACGTGATGACGTGTAGTGAAAGAAAATGTTTGTGGCTGACACCATTCTGTCTTTTTGAGGCCACGAAGCGTGAACCTAAAGATCAGAAATTTGAATTACCCGTTCTACAAAATTGGCTCCTTCAAGGAATTGTATATATACATTCAATACATGTTTGGTTGAACTACTTACGGTTCAGAAGTAATTAAAACTGTATATAACATATTGCGAGTGCAAGGTTGTTGCCCATGACGGGTGAAGGTCAAGGCAGTTTTTAATGCACTTGGGCAAAGGTAATCAAATGTACAGCTACTTATAGGATCAAACTGTTCATTAGACTGTCAAAATTCAACTCGTTTTATACATAATTTGCGATGGATATCACTGTATTTATTGTCAATAATATATACAAATCGCTATGACACGAAAATCAAAATAATCAAAATTGGGCTAATCTTTATTATTTACTAATCGAAGAAAATATGTATTTCAAACATAGGGTCACATCATCGGCTGCAAATGTCTTTCAAATGCATGGTTGGTTGCTTGCTTGCTTGGTAATCGCGACATAGAGGCAGGAGGTAACCAACCTCTTAAACATAGTAGTGCAGTCCGAGAATCGAACCCGGAGCGTCGGTGTCGCAATCCAAATGCTTAACCAATGCACCAAACCTGTACCTCTTCTAAATACACGTAGTTGATTCACAAATATAACATAAAATATTACTTCAAAAATGATGAATAACACTCGGTTCATCATTCATATTTTATAGGATGGCTAGATAGGACATAGATTTGTCCAATACTGAGCTACATCAAACTCCTTAACCAAGTCACTCATGCTGAAAAAGTAGGTCGGATGTGGCATCTGATGCATGAGTCCAACTTGGTATCTTAAGACAAACCACTGACGCAAGTTTGGTCACTCTGGCAAACGTCTGAACCGGATGTGCACGCCCTAGAAGTATTTCAACTTCATTGAAGCTAAACACGAAAAAATTAAAGCAATATGGACATTTTTCAGTTCTTCTTCAGAAACTGCGTTACTCTTTTCCATTGTACCCCAGCCCCTGGTCCTTTTAAGGAGTTTGTTCTTTTACTCCTAAATCCTACATTAGTAATTTGTATCAGAAGCGTCATTTTACAAGGGAACATTATGTAATGTTTTGTAATGAATTAATGTCATGCCATATAATGGAGTGTGCCAATATAGTATAGTATAGTTTATTGATCAAAAGCTGTACAGCTTATAGATTTCAATAAATATAATCAACAGATATATAATAATAAGGTCAAGTATAAGAGAAACAACATATATGCGCGTTGTTAAACACATATGTATACAGATATTAATAAATAGAAAATTAAAATACATCAGTGCAATATCGAAGAATATTATGCACATTTATACAGAATATTACAAAATAAATAACATAAATGCATAGTCAAAGTACATACATGAAACAAGAAACACAAAATCGTCTATGTTTTAACAAGTATCAGTTCTTAATTTTGTAGAATGTAGACCGCATAGTTCTTTGGTGTTCTGCGTGGTTAGTAACTGAATTAATTTAAAGACTGAGGGCCGGATATAGTAATATTTCTTAATAAACTTTTGTCTAAATGGTTGGTAAAAGGGATATTTTAGTAAAAAATGAAATTCATCTTCAATTTCGGACTGGTCTTTACATAGAGGGCATAACCGTCTTTCCATAGGAACTTTTTTGTAACGACCAGTTTCAACTGCAAGATTATGAGCTGATAAGCGTATTTTACAAATAAGTTTTTTGTATTTAGAAGAAATTGGTTTTTTCAAATATGTTTGAAATGTATGTCCATCGATTAAGTGTTTATAAATAGCAGCTTCTGGGGAAGAATCAATATCTGATAACAACGATTGTCTGCATATGTCAAAAATTCTTTGTTTTGTTACACATAAAATAAAATCTTGAGTCGTTGAGCCATGATTTGACCAAACTTCACCAAGTCCACTTTGTTGTAAGATATTATATACATGAAAAACCCAATTTTTACATTTTTTGTTGGTCAAAAATTCTTCATATAAAAAATTATAACAACCTTTTAAAATACAGTTGTTGGAATTAATCAATTTAAGCCAGTATTTTATTATTCTAAATTGCCTTATACAAGACACAGGAAATCTTCCCAATTCACAAAATACCATTGCATTTGGAGTTGATCTTTTTAGACATGTATCCTAAACGAGATCGCATAATTTTGATTGTTATGCTTTATAATTAAATGCGGCTTGATTTCAATTTGAATTTGATTGTTATGCTTTATAATTAAATGCGGCTTGATTTCAATTTGAGAATGAATATCGTTTTAAATGATCGCATGCAACTTTTAATTTTGTATCGGGGAACAAATTTCCATGTTTTGCAAGGAAAGAATTTTAGAGTTAATTAAACGAAGCACTGTGTTACTGAAAGGAACTTCTTGTGTGGCTTTGTGTAAGGGAACAACACATTTCTATGCTTCATAAAGGGAACGAATCTTTTGTGAATTAAGGGCACTGTATGGCTTATGAAGTGTTCATGTAATATAAAGGAACTCATAATGATGTTTTGTACAAGAATACATCTCGATGCTTTATAAAGGGAACGAATTATTTAATAGTTACATAAAAGCAGAGGCATATATACACATATATGCATGTGTATACATATATATCTCTAATAAAAGATATTTTACCGGGAAAGAAAGGCGACGAAACTATAATAAAAGGCAGATATTAGTTGTGCACAGTATAATATATTCGAAAAAATTAAATCAAAATATTGGAAATATAATAAATATAATAAATTTAAACTTTTATTTCATAAGATATCGCAATTTATGAAATACATGTATTTCATAAATTGCGATATCTTATGAAATGAAAGTTTAAATTTATTATATTTACACTATTTTGATTTAACTTTACCGAATGTATACAATATATCGATTTCCTATCATATATATTATATATATATATATATATATATATATATATATATATATATATATATATATATATATATATATATATATATATATATATATATATAATAGGAAATCGATTATACTTGAAATATTCACTGAATTAGTAATGGACTTATTTGGAATATTTTTGCTAATTGATTTATTGAACATTTTTCTGACTCTTCAAGAACCCTAGCTATTTAGTATTCCTGTGCGTTATTGACCTTAACCGGATAAATACCATGATTTATACACACGTGTATTATCTATTGAACTATCTTTGTTTAAGTATCATGTACAAATTGAGGAGTTGGTTATTTACAATTCATAAATCTGCCTCTTCTTCGGGATACTATACTATAATGACATACACATATACACACACACGCGCGCACACACACATACACACAATGCTATATTCAAAGCACTCAACTAAGTGACACAAAAATACATGTAGAGACAGTAGCTGCACGTTTACACATGTTGTTTGTGCAAGCAATAAACAAGAAAGACCTTTATCAGTTGTTTCCTTTTGTATTTATATACATGTATTTGGCAATTATGTTTAAGTGACGTACATTGACTTATGGCTGATCCAACATTCCAACATGTATAGCGAACGTTGTAGTATTTTGTACTTATGTCTTTTTCTAACTTTAAATTTTTATGATTTAAATTGAGCACATGACTATAACAAACTATAGAGGTGAGCATTGATGCCAGAGTTCTTGTAATTATCAGTTCTATCGTTGGTAGCAAACGGGATTGTTTTTGTCCTCTATCATGGTACATGATCTTGAGTTTCAATCTTAGACCACTTTTAAACTCTTTTAAAATCGCGATGTGAACTTTAATTTATTCTCTCTCTCTCAGTAATTGATATTTACATGTATTTCAATAACTACGATGATATAAACCATCATATATTGTGAAGGTGAATAGAAAGCATTGACTGTATAGGCATCCCCATGCACCAATTAACCAAGCCAAGCTTCATAACGATTCTGTATGTCACGACCAGAACACAATGGAAAATCTCTGCGGGACACTGCAACAAATGAAAACGTATTATTTTCTTTCAAGCAAAGATATACAGAATTCGCAGAATAATTATTAAACTACACGGAAGGCAGTTCCACGTGGTTTCTTTATTACTTGATTGTTTATGCTTATGTGATTTAACATAGAGGTTCTGTTAATTCGAGCGTTTATCCGCCCGCTATCGTCATAGCTGAAAGTCCTCGTTATTATGTGAAAACTGTTCAAGAGATCATCGTATGATGTTATCACAAGGACTGTTCTCATAACCATTAGGAAGTCATGTGAGAGGTCGACACTGGAAAGGCAATGTTCTGGGTCTTCTGTTACATACAAGTCCAGGCTCATGCCACCCCACCTCCTTTTCGCCATATATTTATAAGTAAAAATTCAGATTTGGCACCAAAAATGGCCGAGTAGCTTGGCTAATACACTTGTGACCCCCCCCCTCTTTTCGGAAAACCTGGATTTCGACGAATGGTTTACGCATTAATTATGATCGCGATGTGTTACTACCCATTTGGCATTGATCGTGATGAATGGTTAACGTTTTGGTTATGATCGCGATGTGTTACTACCGCTTTGGCATTGATCGTGATGAATGGTTTACGCATTAATTATGATCGCAATGTGTTACTACCCCTTTGGCATTGATCGTGATGAATGGTTAACGTTTTGGTTATGATGGCAATGTGTTACTACCGCTTTGGCATTGATCGTGATGAATGGTTTACGCATTAATTATGATCGCAATGTGTTACTACCGCTTTGGTATTGATCGTGATGAATGGTTTACGCATTAATTATGATCGCGATATGTTACTACCGCTTTGGCATTGATCGTGATGAATGGTTTACGCATTAATTATGATCGCAATGTGGTACTACCGCTTTGGCATTGATCGTGATGAATGGTTTACGCATTAATTGTGATCGCGATGTGTTACTACCGCTTTGGTATTGATCGTGATGAATGCTTTACGCATTAATTATGATCGCGATGTGTTACTACCCCTTTGACATTGATCGTGATGAATGGTTAACATTGATCGTGATGAATGGTTTACGCATTAATTATGATCGCGACGTGTTACTACCGCTTTGGCATCGATCGTGATGAATGGTTTACACATTAATTATGATCGCGATGTGTTACTACCGCTTTGGCATTGATCGTGATGAATGGTTTACGCATTAACTGTGATCGCGACGTGTTACTACCACTTTGGCATTGATCGTGATGAATCGTTTACGCATTAATTATGATCGCGATGTGTTACTACCGCTTTGGCATCGACCGCCTTGAATGGTTTACGCAGTAATTATGATCGCAATGTGGTACTACCGCTTTGGCATTGATCGTGATGAATGGTTTACGCATTAATTGTGATCGCGATGTGTTACTACCGCTTTGGTATTGATCGTGATGAATGCTTTACGCATTAATTATGATCGCGATGTGTTACTACGTATACCCCTTTGACATTGATCGTGATGAATGGTTAACGTTTTGGTTATGATCGCGATGTGTTACTACCGCTTTGGCATTGATCGTGATGAATGGTTTACGCATTAATTATGATCGCGACGTGTTACTACCGCTTTGGCATTGATCGTGATGAATGGTTTACACATTAATTATGATCGCGATGTGTTACTACCGCTTTGGCATTGATCGTGATGAATGGTTTGCGCATTAATTATGATCGCAATGTGTTACTACCACTTTGGCATTGACCGTGATGTATGGTTTACTACGGAAACGTGTTGATGCCTGGTGTTGTTGTGTTGTAAGTAGGTATCATGACAAAAATAAAATTGAGTTGCCGAGATTAATAAAACTTGATGACGTAATGAAGTCGAAAAGTTGCCGTACACTCTTCTTAAACAAGTTATTTTGGGTAACTTGTCTTCTATAAAACACTTAGTTGATTTTCCTTAAGTCATGAAAATCAAGAATTATTGACATCATTTTTGTTGATATGTTGCAATAAACATGCTACTAACGAGAATTTCATGTCGAATTAATGTTTTAAAAATACTAATTCGGCATTTCGTAAGTCAGTTTCTCTTCCAAATCGAGTTATCAAACTCGTTTTTGTATGAAAATCTCGATATGATGTAAGTAATACTTACTGATATCCTTTTTCTGACGACCATTATTTGTATGATAAATATCCTGTATAAATGTTTTTCCAAAATAGATATGTTTCCCAGAAACAATTATTTATTTCTTCATAATTTCATATATTGACATTAAAAAGGGGGAGGGACATTTGTGATAGTCAAGTGTTAACTAAAATACTTAGCCATTTTGGTGCAAAGTCTGGAGTTTTACTCTTATTATTTGAGTGTTTTCAATCTTATTATCTGTATAAGCCTTGCAAATCTGTAGCGAAAAAGGGAGTCCCTCCTCTAAGTCCGCCACTGTATTTGCGGATTTAGAGGAGGGTCTCCGTTTTTCGGGTTAGGGTTAGGGCACCAAAACGTGGCCGTAGTTACACAAGAATTATGATTGTGATGTTTTAGGTATGCTTTAATCCGAATTGCGATGTGTTATTAATTAACGTGTTAGTCCAGATCGTGATTTATTGACGATATTCTAATTAGTATAGAAGCCGGCGTGGCCTAGTGGTATCGCGTTGGACTCCTAATCGGGAGGCCGGGGTTCGATTCCCGCTCTGGTCATGCTGGTGTCCTGTCTGTCGGATGAGACAGTAAAAACCGAGGCCCTGTGTCGTGGTATGTATGGCACGTTAAAGATCTCTCACCTCTTCGGGTGGGTCCGTTGCAAAGGACAAAATTTGCAAGCCCCGCATCAGACAGATGCCGTCACCATATACATGTACGTGAAATATTCGTGGTGTGACGATAAACAAAAATCAATCAATCAATCTAATTAGGATGATATATTATTGAACTTTCCACACAATTTTGTCGCAAACGTACGGAAATGTTTTGGTGCCTGGTGTTGTTGTGTTGTAAATAGGTATCATGACAAAAATAAAATTGACTTGCCGAAATTAATAAAATTTGATGACGTAATGAAGTCGAAAAATTGCCGTAAATTGTAGTCAAAAAGAATATCAGTAAGTATTACTTTATCGCATCATGACGACTTCAACAAAGTCAATATTTCGAGATTTTCATACAAATGCGAGTTTGATAACTCGATTTCGAAGAGAAATTGACTTACGAAATCTCGAAATGGTTTTTTTAAAACAATAACTCGACATGAAATTCTCGTTAGTAGCATGTTTATTGCAACATATTAACAAAAGTGATGTCAATAATTCTTGATTTTCATAGAAATGCGACTTTATTACGACAATTTATTCTTAAACTGACATAAGGGAAATCGCATACATTTATCTTGACTTAAAGAAATCAACTAAGTGCTTTATAGATGACAAGTTGCCCAACAGAACTCGTTTAAGGACAATTCACGTCTATTTTTCGACTTCATTAAGTCAACAAGTTTTATTAATCTCGGCAAGTCAATTTTATTTTTGTCCTGATACCTACTTACAACACAACAACATAAGGCACCAAAACGTTTCCGTACAAACGTATTCATAGAAGGAACAAGTGTCAAGTAGGAAACTAGCATAAGACTTTCCTCTTAAAAGTTTAAAAAATATTTTGAGTTTGAGACGTGATTACACGTTTTAAATTTGGATGGCAGCATGTTGCTTGTGATTTAATCTGGATCGCGATGTGTTGCTAAGTATTTTGCCTTAATCGACATATTTTGCCAAGGCTTGAGTATTGATCGCAATGTGTTACTAACGCTTTGCATTGGTTTTGTTGTGATGCTTTGCTAACACTCAAGATGTGTAGCCAACGCCTAATTCTGGATTGCGTTGTGTGACTGACGTTTTGGTGTGGATGGTGATGTGTTGTTAGCGTTTATGTATGGATGGCAATGTGTTGTTAGCGTTTTGGTGTGGATGGCGATGTGTTGTTAGCGTTTTTGTGTGGATGGCGATGTGTTGTTAGCGTTTTGGTGTGGATGGCGATGTGTTGTTAGGGTTTTGGTGTGGATGGCAATGTGTTGTTGGGGTTTTGGTGTGGATGGCGATGTGTTGTTAGCGTTTTGGTGTGGATGGCGATGTGTTGTTAGCGTTTTGGTGTGGATGGCGATGTGTTGTTAGCGTTTTGGTGTGGATGGCGATGTGTGTTAGCGTTTTGGTGTGGATGGCGATGTGTTGTTAGGGTTTTGGTGTGGATGGCGATGTGTTGTTAGCGTTTTGGTGAGGATGGCGATGTGTTGTTAGCGTTTTGGTGTGGATGGCGATGTGTGTTAGCGTTTTGGTGTGGATGGCGATGTGTTGTTAGGGTTTTGGTGTGGATGGCAATGTGTTGTTAGGGTTTTGGTGTGGATGGCGATGTGTTGTTAGCGTTTTGGTGTGGATGGCGATGTGTTGTTAGCGTTTTGGTGTGGATGGCGAAACTTTAACAACTGGTTAAGCTAACCAATGGTTAAATTTCATCTAACTATATCTTTTGAAATAAGAAGACTTTAAGTCATAGTCTGTGTACTGATTTGTAGCATATGACACAAGCTTTGTAAAGTAATGTGTTACTGACGTTTTGGTCTAGATGGCGATGTGTTACTCACATTTTGGTCTGAATGGCGACGTGTTACCAACGTTTTGGTCTGGATGGTGATGTGCTACTAACGTTTTGGTCTGGATGGCGATGCTGGATGGCGATGTGTTACTAGCATTTTGGTCCGAATGACGATGTGTTGCTTACGTTTACGTGTTGCGTACGGAGAAATCCTTTGTCTTATTTATTTATTTTCACAATTTTTTTATTGCAACGTCCACCTCGGCTTTGTATATATAAAAGATATGAATTTGTTTCATTGTGGCGTGATTGAAATGTTCAGTATTTACATTTTTCAGATAAGTTATACGAATATTGATGACACGGGAGGAGGACAGGAACTGTTGCTGAAGGTGTATGCATTTAGATTTTCTCCTGCCAACGATCCAGGTATGCGAGTCAACATATATATGGTTTTAATCACGTTAAATTGTATTTTTAATGAAAGTCAACCCATATGAGAGACTTAGTCTACTTTAGAAAGTAGTCTATGTCTCTGCACATATACAGATTAATTTTATTTACATTTGATTAGGGTATGAGACACGTGGTATAAGTATTGAACTCACACGTGGGTAAGATGAAGTTTGAATCCTTTTGTAGCTGGTATCTTTAGTTAGTAATCTACATGTTCTACTTGATTAACCCGTTTTATATGTTTTTTTTTATTGAACATGTCGCCATATTTACTATTCACGGCTTACACGATATAATCATAAACGTGACGTAATATATAATGGCATAGCATAATGCAATATTAAAACTAAATAATAATAATTTGAAATTGGTTGCACGTGGCTCGGTTCCGAGGTGGGGATATCACATCCTCGACACCAGCGGACGTCCATGTAGGTGCATATGTGATATATGAAGTAAATTTATACCGTGCGGCGGCTTCGCCTAGCCTACAAAGTATGTCGTATATAACGTCACACCACGGAGACAACCAAAAGGTTGTTCAATGACGTACATATATTACGGCATGCTTAGCAGACACCGGAAGTAAAGTTATGATTTAATGATAATGATGATGATGATGATGATGATGATAAATATAAAAGTAAATAATACCAACAACAACAACAACTACAATAATAATAATAACAATAATACATGTAATAATAACAACAACAACAACAATGATGATGATTATTGTTATTATTATTATTATTATTATTATTATTATTATTCTAATTATTATTATTATTATTATTATTATTATTATTATTATTATTATTATTATTATTATTATTATTATTATTATTATTATTATTATTATGTTGTTGTTGTTGTTGTTGTTGTTGTAATTGTTGTTGTTGCTGTATTACCTAACCTAGACCCTTTCACAATAACTGTGGGACTGACATCTTGGGGAAGAAATGATAACTGTACACGCAAATGACATAAGAAACAATCGATATCTAATTATGACGTCAAAATTTTTAGGGGAAACGTAATTATTCTTCCCCCAAAACGTTAGTCCCGCAGTTAACGTGAGAGGGTCTATTCCGGATCAATCAACAGTTTTTAAAACTAGTCCAGTGTAATATTTTGATTTTTCATGAATAATTTTAAAATTTCCTCTTTCAGCAATAAAGGGTGATGATTGGGACTTTACAAATTGGTAAGTTTATAAGCCATGTAGATCTTTTGACGTGAAAAATTTATTCCTCCCCAAATTTGTTGTTTTTAATGAATATTCTCTCATTTTCTTGACACAGCCCGGAAATTTTCACTTTAGTAATTTGAGGAATTAGTCTATAACAACACTTGCCTATTCTTTTGGAAGCATATTTTCAAATGCCTGTTTGTATGAGATGTTTTAGTAATTTGAATACATGTAGGTGTATCATTCGTTATCCTGGGTGCTTATAAACAGTGATCGACGTTGTTGGCCAGTCGATCTACATCAATCGGAACACCGTCGCCATTTTTAACCAAAAATTTTTTTTCCGTATTTGCGTACGGAAATGGACGAGTTGTTACGAGTGAATCTACATAGGAGGAAACGTTCTTTAGTCGAAATAACTCTTAACGCCATACTCAGTTTTAAAGTTTTCCCGGACTTTTTTTAAAAACCGACAAAGAGGGAGGAGGGACGTCCCTGGAGGGAGGCCGGTTTAGAGGGTCTAGAGAAACAGAAAGGTAGTGACCAGAAGTAAGGTATAGTATTGTAGATCTATATGTAGTCAATGGTTTCTTGTCATTTTGTGATTTTAGGTTCTCGTTCGAGATAACGAATCGAGGGGAGATTTTGAAGGTTTTTCACCCTGACAATGAGGACAGTCAGGCCCTCGCTATAAAGAAAGGATTTGCTGCATTGTTTGCTGCCAAACTTCATGATGTGGGAGAGGTGGGTACAAAATGATATACATATATATCAAAGCATAGACGGATCTATAAATTTTTGAAAGGTGTGGGGTTGCAGTCTCCTATGACCAGAGACATAGAAAGGGCGTGAGAACATGGAGAAGAAACGCATACCAGATTGGAGGAAAGTAGAGTTTGAGATGGGAGAGAGGAAAGAAAACTGCGCTCGCGAATCGTGTGCTGCTCAAAGGAACGGGGGTGGAAGATTGTAATTATAGTTTTATTTCTATACAACGTTGATTAGTGACAACTTTCTGTCCACTCCGTGTCCTGACGAAGAAAATATATATATATATATATATACATAAAGATGATCTAGGGGAATGTATATAAACCTTACATATGACCTTAAATATTATTATAATAATGATGTAATGTTAATCTGTTCTTTACAAAGTTGGAGTCTCTAATTTGATTTACTCAAAATAGTTTGCGGCCGCGAAACTTAAGTAACTTGGAGTATGTTCCCGTTTTCTTTCAAAGTTGAAATACTCAGTGAACGCAGGAACAACTTGGACTTTGTGTAACGCTATTGTAAATCTGTCGTCTTTCCCCTCAGGTATTTTGCATCTGCCGCATAGAATACCCAACTCTTGCATTCGCCTGGTCTTAACTTGCCTCCCATGCACAACACTAGATAATGCTTTATTATCACATTAATTACAAGAGGTAAAATAGACTCAGAAATGGAAGCTTCACGCGAAGCTGTCTTGACACTTTTATTTTGTTTTTGTGGGGGTTTTTTTTTTTTATTTGGTTTTTATTATTATTATTATTAAAAATTCTTTAATAATAATTATTATTATTTTCCTTTTGAAATTTCACTTTCAAAATGCAGCATTCTAAAAACCATTTACCGAAGTTTCCAGGGGAGGTCCCCCGAACCCGTACCAGCAGCAGCTTCGTGTCTCAATGAAGCCTTGGTTTTCAATTGTGCACCCCCTTCCCAACCGCCATTGACTTTGCTGTATCCGCCTCTGTATTGTCCGTTAAATCTGTATAACACATCTGCTCAGCATGCAAATTCATCCATTCTTTTGTACACGTCAATTCATTATTACATTATTCTCCCCGTATGGAGCCTCATTAAACATGGCCGCACGCACCTGCCTTGCGCATAACGTCATTATGTCACAGCAGACGAATGTAGTTCTAGTTTGTCATGATATGTTGTTTGTTTATATCGGAAAATAAGTTAGTAATATGCCGTATTTGTGACTACGATGGTTTGTAAAACTGATAGATCTAGTGTTTATTTGTTAGATGACCTTATGACAATAAGGTTCAAATTCCGCCAAAAAATGCATGTTCCAATCACACGAATTTCAGCTGTTCGGAACTAGGAAAATGTCAACAAACATTCAGACGCATGGTATTGGACTGTTGTGCCACTAAATTGTAATAAAAAGGGTGGAATATATAATCGGAAACTTAGTCTTTATAACGATAAGGCATAGAATTATTTGTCATTTATATTAGTCTAATACGAAATCAAAAAACGAATCAATTTCGAGTAACAAAATGGCGGAATGAACAATTTCGCCGATACCAACTAGATTCAAAGTGCTGTATCTTGAGACCCTTTTTCACTTTCAAAGAAAATTCTTATATTTTTTAATACTTTTATGAATTGTCTTTATGAAATAAAAAGTTCTGTATGATACGCTCTGTCTGTAAAGAACTGGTGGGCTACACTTTTTAAATTATTCGGAACTGGAAAATATTCGGAACTAGGAAAACGACTGTATCTACATGTATATGTCTCTGCCCATGACTAATGTGGTCTGGAAAGGGTGGTTGCAGTCTAATTTCTAATAGAAATTAATTGCAGTCCTAAAATGGTCGAAAATGACCTTTTTTTTGGGTAAAATTTTCCAACTAAAGAGGGGAGGTTGCAACCACCCCCCTTCTGAATCAATGCAAAGACTCTGTAAAATTAAGATTTATATAGTCTATGCCTCTTAAGCTCAGCTTTAGTCAGTGTTAGCTCTTTTTCTCTCAGTCAGTGATCTATGATGTATTATGTGATCAAGGTATGAATTATAATTTAATACTCAAGAATACTATGATATAGAAGCTAGAAGAAATAGCTTATATTTAACAGTGGATGACATTGATTGGAGAGACATACATAGGCTAGTTAAAAGCAGTCTAATGTCTCTTAATGTCTATAACATTAACATATGTCATTTAATACCCGTATATACATGTATGTATGTGTTATACCAGTCTGATAATCTGAATCCTGGAAGTCAGTGTGACACCAAGATCTAAACAAAGATGATCCCCAACATTCTGAGCATGACCTGGGGGATAAACTCGGTGTTTATGAAAGATTGTAATACAACTTTGCTGAATCACACTTTGAGCTATATGAGTCATAAAACTGCTGAAATTCATCAAGCAATTTTACAAAGACTGATACCTTTTCTTCCTCAAGTTTCGACTGACTGCAAAATTGAGATTTCGAAATACATGTATCAGAATTTTTTGTAGAAATGCCACTATAATGTATAAATCCCAAAACTTATCCCCCAAGAAATAAATTCATTGAGCTCAGAATAAAACTGTAGTACAGTCCTGTACATGTACATGTAGTACTAGTCCTGTACATGTACATGTAGTACTAGTCCTGTACATGTAGTACTAGTCCTGTACATGTACATGTAGTACTAGTCCTGTACATATAGTAGTCCTGGGTCGGGTGCCATAAACTGAGAATATACTTAAGTCATAATCTCAAATTTTTCTGCTCAACAATGAGTTATTAACTGGGATTTGGATTTTATTGAGTTTTATTGTATTCATAAATATAATTAAAGCATTCTGCATGACAATTCATTTTAGTGTTTGATAATGGAATGAATTAAAAGTATTTTCTCAGTTTATCGCGCCGGGACCCTGTACACATAGTAGCCCTGTGCCTGTAGTAGCCCTGTACATATAGTATTAGTAGTAGTTATCCTGTATATGTAGAAGCCCTGTACATGCAGTAGCCCTGTACATGTAGTAGTCCTGTACATGTAATACTAGTAGTAGTATAGTCCTGTACATGTAATACTAGTAGTAGTATAGTCCTGTACATTTAATAGCCATATACATACATGTATAGTAGTCCTGGGCCTGTAGTAGCCTTGTACATGTAGTACTAGTAGTAGTGGTCCTGTGTCTGTAGTAGCCTTGTACATATAGTACTAGTAATAGTGGTCCTGTGTCTGTAGTAGCCCTGTACATGTAGTGCTAGTAGTAGTAGTCCTGGGCCTGTAGTAGCGTTGTACATGTAGTACTAGTAATAGTGGTCCTGTGTCTGTAGTAGACCTGTACATGTAGTACTAGTAGTAATGGTCCTATGCCTGTAGTAGCCCTGTACATGTAGTACTAGTAATAGTGGTCCTGTGTCTGTAGTAGCCCTGTACATGTAGTACTAGTAGTAGTGGTCCTGTGCCTGTAGTAGCCTTGTACATGTAGTGCTAGTAGTAGTAGTCCTGTGCCTGTAGTAGCCTTGTACATGTAGTGCTAGTAGTAGTGGTCCTGTGTCTGTAGTAGCCTTGAACATGTAGTACTAGTAATAGTGGTCCTGTGCCTGTAGTAGCCTTGTACATGTAGTGCTAGTAGTAGTAGTCCTGTGCCTGTAGTAGCCTTGTACATGTAGTGCTAGTAGTAGTGGTCCTGTGTCTGTAGTAGCCTTGAACATGTAGTACTAGTAATAGTGGTCCTGTGTCTGTAGTAGCCTTGAACATGTAGTACTAGTAATAGTGGTCCTGTGTCTGTAGTAGCCTTGTACATGTAGTACTAGTAATAGTGGTCCTGTGTCTGTAGTAGCCTTGTACATGTAGTGCTAGTAGTAGTAGTCCTGTGCCTGTAGTAGCTCTGAACATGTAGTACTAGTATTAGTAGTAGTGGTCCTGTGTCTGTAGTAGCTCTGAACTGGTTTCTTGAATAGGCTACATATTGAGCGTTTCTCTGTGCGCTATCTAATAGGAAATGAGCCAAACACAAGCTAACAGCTTGCTTACAGGTCAAGTGACGCCCCCTAAAAATGTATTTGCATTGACCTACTGGAGGTAATTAGACTAGGTGATAAGAAGTTATAGATAGAAGGACAAAGAAAATAAATGACAGAAATAAATGGTAACCAGTTTTTATTAGACTAGTGCTTTGTATATATTTTCTATCTTTCTTTTCGTATCTTTATATTTATGTAAGTGTTTGTATGTGTGTGTCCTGAAGAAAAAGCAGATTGCTTTGAAAATTTGGCAATTTTTTAATTGTTTTAGTATCGTTATCGCTTACCTGTGCTTTGATATTGACCTCTTTTTCTCGAGCGATTTGCATTAACCTTCATTGAAGTTGATCCGATACTTATGAATAGTGAATGTTGTTACAATTTCCTTTTTTGTGCTTTTATATATATATATATATATATATATATATATATATATATATATATATATATATATATATATATATAAATAAATATATATATATATATACACACTTGACTGTAGACTGATTTATACAGTTAACCACTGGACAGTTGATACTCACAGAGATAGGAATTTCAACATATAAGAGATTTTCTAAGGCTAAGGCAATAGGCTATTTTCAAATAACCAGAAAGGACCATTAAAAACCTAGATTTAACATTATGGACTAAAGACAAATGATTGTGACGTCATATTTGGTAGAAGCATTGACATTATGTATCCAAAGATAAGTTTATTACGCCATAAATGAAATAACGCCAAAGTATGCAGTGTCCATTGTCCGTTGTTTGCGTATAACTTTGAAATGGTCTATGAAGAATAAACGAAGAAACTTTCCAAATTTTCAATGACTTATTATTTAGTAATATTTGAAGTTTAGCATTATTGTCTAAAAGATTTATATTTCTTATTCGAGATTTGAGTTTTGTTAAAAAATTATCCCTTATTTCAGTATATTAGCAGCACAGTGTAAGAAAAAATGTTCTTCATCTTCAATGAAATTTGCTTTGCAGGCATTACAAACATGTTCAGATCTTGGGAAATTTGAATATCTGCCTTTTTCAACTGCAAGCTCATGAGCACTCAATCGAATTTTAGAAATCATGAGTTGTGTGGCATTTATCTGTATGTTTTCTGTATTTACCTTAGATCGCAGGAGAAGACAGTCTTGATGGATGGAAATATCATGTTGAAGAACTTGGCCATGAAGGTCAGTTTATTTAGATGTAAATTTACAGTATAAATTTCATTTTAAATACAGGAAAATTGTAATTTTCTGTTTACTCAATGTTTCAGTTTTCATAAATATCTATAGAAGTTTTATACTGTAAGACATTTGAGGACAATTTATGGAATACAACATGTACTTCCAGGTCCCCATAATTCAACATATATTGTGCAGTCAATGGATGGTGGCAAAGCTTTTACCAAGACACGCCATGGCCACCCAGTCAGATATGCAAAGAGCAACTATAGGAAGGTAGATATCCTTACAATATTAGGCTTAGATTGATCATGTGAAGAATGTAAACTGCTGTTGTGTTTGATTGATATTTGTTTAATATCACACCATGAATATTTCACGTATATGGTGATGGCATCTGCCTGATGCGGGGCATACAAATTTTGACCTTGACAACGGACCCACCCGAAGCAGTGAGGGATCTTTAACATGCCATGCATACCACAACACAGGGCATCGGTTTTTACTGTCTCATCACAGAGAGAGGACACCGGCATGATCAGAGCGGGACTCGAACCCTGGCCTCCAGATCAGGAGATGAGTGCGATACCAATAGGACATGCCCACTTAAAGTACTGTTGGGTTTCAGGAATGTTGACAATAATCAGAACATTATATACATGTAGTTGTCAGAAAAATAAAGATGTCAGAAATGTTACAGGGGTAAGTTGTATATACAGTATACATATATCAACATGCTCAACAGAGGAAAGCAGTTATGTTTAGCTGTATTTATATATATTAGATATATCAGAACACTGGGTCAAAAACTGTTGTCTTATATTTCAGACGATGCATTACCATGACTACCTAGGAACAATCCACAAAGTATTAATAGAAGAGGACTTTACATCTCCTTCAGGCTATGCTGGGTAGGATTCTGTTTTATCTCATACTATGCTGGGTAGGATTCTGTTTTATCTCAGGCTATGCTGGGTAGGATTCTGTTTTATCTCAGAATTCTGTTTTATCTCCTGCTATGCCAGGTAGGATTCTATTTTATCTCATGCTGTGCTGGGTAGGATTCTGGATCTTACACTCCACTTTTCTGTTTTATCTCATGCTATGCTCCACTTTTCTGTTTTATCTCATGCAATGCTGGGTAGGATTCTGAATCTTACACTCCTCTTTTCTGTTTTATCTCATGCTATGCTCCACTTTTCTGTTTTATCTCATGCTGTGCTGGGTAGGGTTCTGGATCTTACACTCCACTTTTCTGTTTTATCTCATGCTGTGCTGGGTAGCATTCTGTATCTTACACTCCACTTTTCTGTTTTATCTCATGCTATGCTCCACTTTTCTGTTTTATCTCATGCTATACTCCACTTTTCTGTTTTATCTCATGCTATGCTGGGTAGGATTCTGAATCTTACACTCCACTTTTCTGTTTTATCTCATGCTATGCTGGGTAGGATTCTGGATCTTACACTCCACTTTTCTGTTTTATCTCATGCTATGCTCCACTTTTCTGTTTTATCTCATGCTATGCTGGGTAGGATTCTGAATCTTACACTCCTCTTTTCTGTTTTATCTCATGCTGTGCTGGGTAGCATTCTGTATCTTATACTCCACTTTTCTGTTTTATCTCATGCTATGCTCCACTTTTCTGTTTTATCTCATGCTATGCTCCACTTTTCTGTTTTATCTCATGCTATGCTGGGTAGGATTCTGAATCTTACACTCCACTTTTCTGTTTTATCTCATGCTATGCTGGGTAGGATTCTGGATCTTACACTCCACTTTTCTGTTTTATCTCATGCTATACTACACTTTTCTGTTTTATCTCATGCTATGCTACACTTTTCTGTGTTATCTCATGCTATGCTGGGTAGGATTTTGGATCTTACACTCCTCTTTTCTGTTTTATCTCATGCTATGCTGGGTAGGATTTTGGATCTTACACTCCTCTTTTCTGTTTTATCTCATGCTATGCTGGGTAGGATTTTGGATCTTACATTCCACTTTTCTCTTTTATCTCATGCTAGATAATCAAATTGTTCAATAAGTAAAGATTCTACATGTAGTAGAATATATGTCTTTTTAAATAGAAGTAGTAATCAAAATGAAAATGGCAAGCGAAAATACTCCTTGTTATACTAGATATTCTATATGATTTGGTTAGATTTTGATTAAGCATACAGAAACATGTATAAGACTAAGTGATTTTTTTTGTGCATATATACACACACACACACACACACACACACACACACACACACACATACATATATATATATATATATATATATATATATATATATATATATATATATATATATATATATATATAAATATATATATATATTTATTTATATATTTATATATTTATATGCGATATATGTATGTGTGTGTGTGTTTGTGTGTGTGTGTGTAGGTGTGTGTGTATTTAAACTATATATATATATATATAGCATATATATCAATGGCTAAATAAACTTAAACTTTGGAATCCCCTAAATGTATATATTTATCCTTATACATGTAAGTCTGAAATCACTGAAGGAATCTGTGCTTTCTCTCCTCAGATTTGATCCTCATTATGGCATGCGTAAAGTTCAAGCAGTCAATGAATTTAGTACGATGGGTAAGTTCAATAAGATGATTATATACATGTATTTATTGTATCAGTCATAATCTTGTCTGCTGATGATATTAACTATGTATTGCAGCTCTGATTACTGCATATTCAACTTATAAACAAATAGATGCAGAGGTTTCAAAAGGATAAGAATGAGGCAGTGCTTTCCTGAAATAAAGCATACTCCATATCAGTGGGAGATTTATCACAAGACTTCAGCTGTTTGTCTTCAGGGTAGCAGCACTGGGTTCTACCACCCTTTTCTGTAAAGATGAGAGTACATGATGTAATAAAGCTTTATCTTTATGTTTTCCTGATTTCTGTAGAGTATCCAGACATGTCCGTCTTCAGTACAGGGGAGCTTACATTTCTGACCAGGCATTCAGCGCAGAAGATCACAGACATTAAACCTGGTGATGGCATCCTCTCTGGATCTATTCATGTCAAAGAAGTAAGATATCTCCACAGGTTTTCTGTTGTATCCATGCTTCATGATTTGTCTTAACGTAATTTAATTTTAATTCGTATTGGTGAATTTAGAAGAGAAAAATGGCATAAAGTTTATTCAGATATTTGTAGAATACTTGTGCACTTAAAAATATGTATATTTGAAGTAAAGTTTTGTGAAACTTAACAAAAATTTTTTCCACAGGTGGAAGACAGAAAACCAAAGCATGTAAATTTAACATCAGCACGTCAAGAAATCAACACAAATTTGTCCTGTATAAATAACCAGCCAGAACAAGGTATGCACTGACCTCTGTCATAATGTGCCCTGAGGTTTGATATAATGTGGCTATCGTAGGAGTCACACTTCAGACAAAAAATGGCTAGAAGATGACAATTGCTGCTTCGAGATTACTCCAGTTTATGAGTACCATGAATATTTTATCTTTTTCCATCATGTTAATGTTGATCTGCCTATCTGTTGGTCTACATATCTCTATCTTTGTTGATCTGCCTATCTGTTGGTCTACATATCTCTATCTTTTCCTCTATAGATGGTGTACAAATTCCTTATAAAGATTGATACGTATATTATATCTGAATAGATGACATTTCAATGGCATCTTTATCTATTGTCTGCGCCACTCACTCTGGAAACTGGAAAATCTGGATTTTCAGTTATTCATCTTCAGAATAATTTCCAAAAAGCAAAACCATTCGATAGATCTTGTTTAGTCGTAACTTTTGGTGTATGCTATATGTTTGTATAAAGAAGCGTTCATATTTTATAGAAAAAAATCAATTTTAGATGGGGCGATTTCCATGTTAAAATTCCCATAGACTCAGTGTTAAACATCGGCGACGTCATGTCAAAATTAACATAGAAAACGCCCTATCTAAAATGATTTTTTCCCTATAAAATACGAATGCTTCTTCGTAGAAACATATAACATACACCAAAAGTTACGACTAAACAAAATCTGTCGATTGATATTAATTTTGTAAAACTATTCTAAAAATAGGTAGGTGAAAATCCAGATTTTTCGGTTTACAAAGTGAGTGGTGCGGACAGTAGAGGATGTTGTAGGGGTCAGAACGATGAGATTTGATACTTTTACAAATTTGGTTGTGGTGTTCATGTTCAATAACATGTTTTTGGTGACATCAATGTTTTTGTTATTTGAAAATGGAAACATTGGGAAAATATTGTCTTTCAGTTGTTTACCTTTCAGCTTTATTTCTGACATCAACTTAATCATTTTGGAGTTGTGATACGTAAACATTTCATATAAGACATATTTTTCCCAGTGATGAAGCAGAGTAATTCAGTGGCCTTAACCATTATTAAAATACTCCAGTAATTTTAACATATGAACACCCTAGATCTTTTAGGAATAGAAGGAGATCTACATGTTACTTTTCTTGCTCTGTTATTTTTTATTGTTGTATATTAAAATATGATTGGTTTGTATTGGTATGTAAAAATGCATTCCAAGAAGAAATGAGATCTGAATATATTTTGTAGGTTCTCCTGTACTTAATGCTTGCTTCAGAAACATCATGGAGATACTCAAGATCCTGCCAGAGAAAGAAATTCAATACCTGGCCAAATTCTACTTTATTCATCTCACACCAAAGTTTGTATAACTGCAGAGTAATATTACCCAATTAAAAAAAAAAGAAAACTGTTTAGAGAATTCTGTGACGTGCTCATCTCTAATTTATCTTTGAGTATTTTACCCTTTATTTTCCTGCTATCTATAATTATCATCCTCTCTTGACTCTCCCACACTGAATAAAAAACCCAACAATTGCTTTCTCTTTGAAACAAAAAAAGTAGACGACATTTATCCATGTGTTTGTATGTGATATAATGATTCTACATTTCTTGTTGTTGATGTGATGATGTGCTTATTTTCAGCACATGGGTGAATCAGGCTGTTAGAGATGTCATGCTTGATGCCTATGTTTGTATGTGATATAATGTTTCTGGATTTCTTGTTGTTGATGTGATGATTGTTTTCAGCACATGGGTGAATCGGGCTGTTAGAGATGTCATGCTGGGTGCCTATGTTTGTATGTGATATAATGTTTCTGGATTTCTTGTTGTTGATGTGATGATTGTTTTCAGCACATGGGTGAATCGGGCTGTTAGAGATGTCATGCTGGATGCCTATGTTTGTATGTGATATAATGTTTCTGGATTTCTTGTTGTTGATGTGATGATTGTTTTCAGCACATGGGTGAATCGGGCTGTTAGAGATGTCATGCTGGGTGCCTATGTTTGTATGTGATATAATGTTTCTGGATTTCTTGTTGTTGATGTGATGATTGTTTTCAGCACATGGGTGAATCGGGCTGTTAGAGATGTCATGCTGGATGCCTATGGAATTTTACAGACAAATCAGTCTCAGCTGCTTCTGACACAGTATGTATTGCGCAATCCCAAACCGGATCATGTCCTTATTGAGAGATTGCTGGTACAAGTGGTGTCCATGGATACACCGCCACATGAGGTATGTCTTATTCAACATCTTTACAGTGTCTGTCATTCACTGATAGCTTATTACAGTGTCTGTCATTCAGTGATAGCCTATTACAGTGTTTGTCATTCAGTGATAGCCTATTACAGTGTTTGTCATTCAGTGATAGCCTATTGCTTTAGGGTACAAAATTCATATTATAGGTTATATAAGTTTCAAGAAATATTCCAATATTCAATTTAAAGTCTCAATATTTTCCAACTGTTAAAGGTTGAAGTCACTGATTTAAAAAGCGATGAAAGTGCTATAATGTCTTTCATAATAATGTGTCGCCTTCGTTACAAATTACTAAGAGACCCACAGTTAAAAAAGTGTTTCTGCATTGAATTCTGTCTGTATGAGCAGTTTACAAAAGACCTGGGTCCGGCGCCATAAACTGAGAATATACTTAAGTCAATTTTTTTATTTTAATTTATTGCCTTATCAAATGCTCGAATAAATTATCATGCAGAATGGTTAAATTCTATTTATTCATAGAATAAAATTCAATGAAATCCAAATTCCACTTATTCATTCATTGTTGAACGGAAGAATTTGAAATTTTGAATAAGTATTTTCTCAGTTTATGGTGCCGGACCCTGATTTCGCCATTTACCACAGTGGGTGCATATATTGCAGTTTTGATACTGAGGTTATTATGTTGTAGAGTATTCTGTCTACACTGAAAGAAATGGCCTACAATCCATCCGACTTCCCTCTCACAGCATTCAGCAATGACACATATCACAGATTACTGTTATGCCTGGGTTCTGTGACAAATAAACTGAACAAAGCCGGTCGCCATAGTGAAGCTAGGCAGATCACAGACAGGATTCATGATATGCTGGGAATGCATGGTAAATGACAATCAAATACTTTATGATGAAATAGTGATAAATTAATTCCAAGGAAAAGATCAGATAATTATATAAATATAGTAATAGTATATAAGAATATTATGTAGACTTGTAATTTGTGTCATGTACAGTACCGCTCCCAGGCTCCAAAACTAGTTCTATGTTGTACTCTTCAATGTACAACAATTAGGGACACCATCAATATTATCTTACAGGGGTTCTTACTTGATTGATTTGATTGTGTTTAAGGAAGGGTTAACATCATTCTACCTTTAAATATATTGTTACAAAAGGTTCCTATCTTTTTTATTCTTTAAAGACCCTTGGGAGTTTAGAAAGAAACGAGAAACGATGAATGAGGAAACCAAACTGAAGTATGATCTAAATAAAGTGATACTGCTGGAGACCCTGGGAAATGCCGGCATGGACCACTCATTCCCTTACATCATCTCTCACATCAACTCTACAAATGCTCAGTGGATAAAGAGAGCTGGATGCCATGCTCTCAGAAAATACCATCATGATCAAGTGAGTGAAAACAGTGGTACAGCAAGTACATGTAAGAGCTAGTTGTTTTAAAGGACCTGTATGAGTGCAAAGGATGTATAAGTGCTAGTGGGTTCAGAAGTATGTGTAAATGCTAGTGGTTACTGGTACGAAAGGCCATCTAAGTGCTAGTGGTTCTGAAAAGGCATGTAAGTGCTATTGGTTTCCAAGGATGTGTAAGTACAAGTGGTTTCAAAGGACATGTAATTGCAAGTGGTTCTGAAAAGATGGTTAAGTACTAGTGGTTCTCATTGAGGAGAGTAAGTGCTCGGAGGTTATGAAAGATCCATTTCTTGACTTCTTAAATGTATTGCAGATGGCTCGCTTGGAGTTGACATTACATTTTATCATTACAGGCAGCTCATGCTCTACTGATGTCGGCTCTTTTTGATGAGAATGAGAATGTTCGTTATGAAGCTTTACTGCTGTATCAGGCCCATCCAAAGTCGAGGGTGATAGCTCCCCTCAATAATAAGTAAGTATAACACCACTCTCTCTTCTAAGCTAAGTCATACTAATACTTATCTGTGTTGATCACATGAGGGCCGTGATAGTTGATTGGATCAAGTGCTACACTGGAACCACTGTAGTCTCTCACATTTATAATACAAAACTTGCCGAGATTGTACCGCTATCTGATTGTCAGTCCATCTGTTGAGCCAGCTCGTGACTTGTTGGTCACTAGTTCAGGAAGATGGCCTTTTGGATGACATTAAATACTAAGGTCCCATGTCATAAATGATGATTCAGGTTAAGGAGCCCTCACTGCTTTATAAGGGTCTGTTACAAAGGCATACATTTCTGTGCGAAGCATCAGGTAGATACTGTCATCATATGCATGAAATAATCAGGAAATGCCATAATAGTTCATCAATCAATCAATCCATCCATCTGTCTGTTAAGATCAAGATAAGATTACTGTTAAGATCAAGATGTTCAGATTACTGTTAAGATCAAGATGATCAGATTACTGTTAAGATCAAGATGATAAGATTACTGTTAAGATCAAGATGATAAGATTACTGTTAAGATCAAGATGATAAGATTACTGTTAAGATCAAGATGATAAGATTACTGTTAAGATCAAGATGATCAGATTACTGTTAAGATCAAGATGATAAGATTACTGTTAAGATCAAGATGATCAGATTACTGTTAAGATCAAGATGATCAGATTACTGTTAAGATCAAGATGATCAGATTACTGTTAAGATCAAGATGATCAGATTACTGTTAAGATCAAGATGATCAGATTACTGTTAAGATCAAGATGATAAGATTACTGTTAAGATCAAGATGATCAGATTACTGTTAAGATCAAGATGATCAGATTACTGTTAAGATCAAGATGATCAGATTACTGTTAAGATCAAGATGATAAGATTACTGTTAAGATCAAGATGATCAGATTACTGTTAAGATCAAGATGATAAGATTACTGTTCAGATCAAGATGATCAGATTACTGTTAAGATCAAGATGATAAGATTACTGTTCAGATCATATCGTTAGAACAATATTTTACTTTTTATGACCACAGATAGATAGATTGGGCATATTGTTTTTGTCCAGTCTATCTGTCTGTTTGTTTGTCTGTCTGTTGTCAGATTTAACCTTCACCATAACTTTTGAACCATGAGAGATATAGACTTCATATTTGACATGCATACTCAACAGATAAAGCCCTTACAAATTGACACCAAGGTCAAGGATGTTGTGACCTTGACATTGATGCTAAATTCATGTTCTGACTGGAGGCGTAGTGTTTCAAAAACAAATTTTATTTTCTCATTTTTCATTTTATGAAAACAATTCCATAATGCATCACTATCCTGTAGGCCAGAAACACAGGGGTAGGATTACTTACGTGTACTTAAATAAATGATAAGATAAATGTGTGTTTCAAGATCCCTTGAACCCTTGCTAATATCTCCATTACATTTCAGTATGTGTATGTTGTTGCCTGTGACTCCAAACATGTCATTGCCTTGACTTGAGGACATATCACCAAGGTCAGAGTCACTGGAATGCAACATGATGATATCATTCCATTTTGGCAGCCTTTACCCAAATAGTTATTATCCCTTCGTAACAGCACTGCAGATGTACATTAGTCAATCTGTACAAGCCAGTTATTACAAGTATTATACTTTATTTTTACGTAGAATGAATGCTGGTGGGAATCAGACGTACATTGTTGATCCATACGAGTCTGGTATCACTGACATGGGATATCACCAACGTTCCAAAAGATTTACTGATAAACTCAGTAACTGGGAAGGAATAGAGTTCCACCTGGAGGCTCCCAGCATTGACTGGAGGAAGATTCTGGGATCCACCAAGGTGGGAGCCTCTTTTGGTGTCATCATGGTCAACCTGCTGGATCTTCGTATCAGTGAGTATACAGTAACACACCAGTCAGTATCTGATAATATCAATGAGTATACAGTAACACACCCATCAGTATCTGATATCAATGAGTATACAGTAACACACCAGTCAGTATCTGATATCAATGAGTATGCTTTAACTCGCCAGTCAGTATCTGATAGTATCAATGAGTGTTCAGTAACACACCCGTCAATATCTGATAATATCAATGAGTGTTCAGTAACACACCAGTCAGTATCTGATGATATCAATGAGTATGCTTTAACTCGCCAGTCAGTATCTGATAGTATCAATGAGTGTTCAGTAACACACCCGTCAATATCTGATAATATCAATGAGTGTTCAGTAACACACCAGTCAGTATCTGATGATATCAATGAGTATGCAGTAACACACCAGTCAGTATCTGATATCAATGAGTATACAGTAACACACCCATCAATATCTGATAATATCAATGAGTGTTCAGTAACACACCAGTCAGTATCTGATGATATCAGTGAGTATGCAGTTACACACCAGTCAGTTTCTGATGATATCAGTGAGTATGCAGTAACACACCAGTCAGTATCTGATGATATCAGTGAGTATGCAGTAACACACCAGTCAGTATCTGATGATATCAGTGAGTATGCAGTAACACACCAGTCAGTATCTGATAATATCCCAGAAATATTCAAGTTTGTCATTTTTATACCTCACAATTAAGATGCAGATGGAATATAGCTCAGACGTGGGCCATTTGAAATCACTGCAGTGGTAATTGTTCATTATGAGACAAAGCTGTGTGACATGTTAAAATTCATAATTTATAATATCCAATAGTGAACACTGGTAACTGCTGGACCTGTGACACAGCATTATACCATAATGAATACTGGTACCTCCTGAATTGTAACATGTGACACACCATTATCCCATCATGAATACTGGTACCTGCTGAATTGTAACATGTGACACAGCATTACCCCATCATGAATACTGGTTACTGCTGAATTATAACATGTGACACAGCATTATCCCATAATGAATACTGGTACCTGCTGAATTATAACATGTACCACAGCATTATCCCATAATGAATAGTGGTACCTGCTGAATTATAACATGTGACACAGCATTATCCCATCATGAATACTGGTAACTGCTGAATTATAACATGTTACACAGCATTATCCCATCATGAATACTGGTAACTGCTGAATTATAACATGTGACACAGCATTATCCCATCATGAATACTGGTACCTGCTGAATTATAACATGTGACACAGCTCTATCCCATCATGAATACTGGTACCTGCTGAATTATAACATGTGACACAGCATTACCCCATAATGAATGCTGGTAACTGCTGAATTGAAACATGTGACACAGCATTATCCCATCATGAATACTGGTAACTGCTGAATTGTAACATGTGGCACAGTATTATCCCATATTGATTACTGGTAACTGCTGAATTATAACATGTGTCACAGCATTATCCCATCATGAATACTGGTAACTGCTGAATTATAACGTGACACAGCATTATCCCATATTGAATACTGGTAACTGCTGAATTATAACATGTGACACACCATTAACCCATCATGAATACTGGTACCTGCTGAATTGTAACATGTGACACAGCATCATCCCATCATGATTACTGGTATCTGCTGAATTATAACATGTGACACAGTATTATCCCATAATGAATACTGGTACCTGCTGAATTGTAACATGTGACACAGCATTATCCCATCATGATTACTGGTATCTGCTGAATTGTAACATGTGACACAGCAATACCCCATTATGAATACTGGTAACTGCTGAATTGTAACATGTGACACAGTATTATCCCATAATGAATACTGGTACCTGCTGAATTGTAACATGTGACACAGCATCATCCCATCATGATTACTGGTATTTGCTGAATTGTAACATGTGACATAGCAATACCCCATTATGAATACTGGTAACTGCTGAATTGTAACATGTGACACAGCATTATCCCATCATGAATACTGGTGCCTGCTGAATTATAACATGTGACACAGCATTATCCCATCATGAATGCTGGTAACTGCTGAATTATAACATGACACAGTATTATCCCATAATGAACACTGGTGCCTGCTGAATTATAACATGTGACACAGCATTATCCCATCATGAATACTGGTAACTGCTGAATTATAACATGTGACACAGTATTATCCTATATTGAATACTGGTAACTGCTGAATTGTAACATGTGGCATAGTATTATCCCATATTGATTACTGGTAACTGCTGAATTATAACATGTGTCACAGCATTATCCCATCATGAATACTGGTAACTGCTGAATTATAACGTGACACAGCATTATCCCATATTGAATACTGGTAACTGCTGAATTATAACATGTGACACCATTAACCCATCATGAATACTGGTAACTGCTGAATTGTAACATGTGACACAGTATTATCCCATATTGATTACTGGTAACTGCTGAATTGTAACATGTGACACAGCATTATCCCATCATGAATACTGGTAACTGCTGAATTGTAACATGTGACACAGCAATACCCCATTATGAATACTGGTAATTGCTGAATTGTAACATGTGACACAGTATAATCCCATAATGAATACTGGTACCTGCTGAATTGTAACATGTGACACAGCATCATCCCATCATGATTACTGGTATCTGCTGAATTGTAACATGTGACACAGCAATACCCCATTATGAATACTGGTAACTGCTGAATTGTAACATGTGACACAGCATTATCCCATAATGAATACTGGTGCCTGCTGAATTATAACATGTGACACAGCATTATCCCATCATGAATGCTGGTAACTGCTGAATTATAACATGACACAGTATTATCCCATAATGAACACTGGTAACTGCTGAATTATAACATGTGACACAGCATTATCCCATCATGATTACTGGTAACTGCTGAATTATAACATGTGACACAGCATTATCCCATCATGAATACTGGTAACTGCTGAATTATAACATGTGACACAGTATTATCCTATATTGAATACTGGTAACTGCTGAATTGTAACATGTGGCACAGTATTATCCCATATTGATTACTGGTAACTGCTGAATTATAACATGTGTCACAGCATTATCCCATCATGAATACTGGTAACTGCTGAATTATAACGTGACACAGTATTATCCCATATGAATACTGGTAACTGCTGAATTATAACATGTGACACACCATTAACCCATCATGAATACTGGTAACTGCTGAATTATAACATGTGACACAGCATTATCCCATCATGAATACTGGTAACTGCTGAATCGTAACATGTGACACAGTATTATCCCATATTGATTACTGGTAACTGCTGAATTGTAACATGTGACACAGCATTATCCCATCATGAATACTGGTAACTGCTGAATTGTAACATGTGACACAGCAATACCCCATTATGAATACTGGTAACTGCTGAATTATAACATGTGACACAGCATTATCCCATATTGAACACTGGTAATTGCTGAATTATAACGTAACATGTACCTTGACTTAATTTTCCTCTGATTGTTATATTTGTAATGATTTTGACATGATCTATAGAATTTATTTTTGAAAATGATCACATGGTACATGTCATCATTGATGATTTCATGATTGATTTAGACATTGAAAATATTTCAATCTGGAGTAATCTAGAAAAGATGATTGTTAATTTCAGTGCCTTTAAGTGGTCACCTTAAGATTGTGGTACATGATGAGGCATATGCCAGAATACATTTGGGAATTATTGGGGTCAACTTAGACTTCTTTGTGGCCAGAATCTGTTTCAAAGGTGGTACTGAGTATAATATTAATATTCTCCAGGTAAGAATCCATCTCATTTCACCTGAACTAACTTCAAATTGTTATAATTCTAAACTCACCAGACTAAAGAGTATAATCAAAGTAAAGACACAATCAGATAAAGTAGGTAAATATAGGTTTAATGAAAGCCACTCACTCTAGAAACTGGAAAATCTGGATTTTCAGTTATGAATCTTCAGAATAATTTCAAAAAGGCAAAACCATTCGATAGATCTTGTTTAGTTGTAAGTTTTGGTGTATGCTGAAGAAACGTTCATATTTTATAGAAAAAAAATTGATTTTAGATAGGGCGATTTCCACGTTAAATTTTGATGTGACGTCGCCGATGTTCAACATTGAGTCTACGGGAAACTTGGCGACGTCACATCAAAATTTAACGTGGAAATCGCAAAAATACAAGAAGAAACGTGGAAATCGCAAAAATACAAGAAGAAACGTTCATATTTTAAAGAAAAAAAATTGATTTTAGATAGGGCGATTTCCACGTTAAATTTTGATTTGACGTCGCCAAGTTTCCCGTAGACTCAATGTTGAACATCGGCGACGTCACGTCAAAATTAACATAGAAAACGCCCTATCTAAAATGATTTTTCCCTATAAAATACGAATGCTTCTTCGTAGAAACATATAACATACATCAAAAGTTACGACTAAACAAGATCTGTCGATTGATATTAATTTTGTAAAACTATTTTAAAGATTAAGTGAAAATCCAGATTTTTCGGTTTACAAAGTGAGTGGCGCGGACAGTAGATTAAAGGTAAAAATAGATTTTGTATGCAGCTATGCATACAATTTTTAGTGTAATGGTGTTTTTGCTTCAGATGAGAAATCTTTACTACTTGTTTATTCATTATATTATTTATATTCATTTATTGTATAGCTCTATGGTGACTTCTGCCACATAACTGAGCCAGTAACTCCTCTTTTTTCTCTAATATGATATAATTGTGAACACTTAAAATGCACTATATATTAAGATAAGATATAGTTATGCAATGAGCAATGAGTGAAAAGCAGTTCGTAATTTCTATATGCATGTAAAGAAAGTTTCCAAAGTATACTTAAGATGTTTTTACAGACTATATATAAGTAACATATAAATCTTGATAAAAAAGGCTGGTGTTAATATGAGATATGAATAACTTGATCTCATTGTAGGGAAATGAGATGAAAAAGCTTGTAAAACTAGCCAAACAATTTGATAAGAAGATAAAGGAGATTGTGGATGGCATCAAGACTGGAGTTCAGTTTATGAAAGACATTATAAATGGCAAATTCTCTATCAAAGATATTGTCAAGAAGTTTGTAGATGCACTTCAGGAGTTACCAGGAAAGGTAGAGTCCATTCATATTCCCTTGTAGTCCCATAAGGGACAAACAAATAGTGTGTTGGAATATAGGAAAGACCTTCTTTTTGAAACATTTGCATGACAACAGTTGCTCCGAAAAGATTTGATTCTATCAGTAAAGAAATTTAGATACAGACTAACCTGTATTACACTGCCACTGTTGCGAATGATGAAAATGGCCTTTATAGAGAGATGGCCTCTTAATTGAGGTTCCTAATTAGTCCCCTACCGGCATCGCCGAAGGGGACTATAGGTTTGCACTCCGTCCGTCGTGCCGTCAGTCCGTCAGTCACACTCACGTTTTCTGAACTTTTTTTCTAAACGCTTGTAGATATTCATCCAGTTTTTGGTGTGTGAGTATACCACCATGAGTTACAGATCAAGTTCGAGTTTCGTTACGGTCCACTAATTTTTGACGGAATTACGGCCCTTGGAATTAGAAAATTTCATGAAAATGGCAGTTTTCCGGACTTTTTTTCTAAACGCTTGTAGATACATGTATTCATCCAATTTTTGGTATGTGAGTCTATCACCATGAGTTACAGATCAAGTTTGAGTTCCGTTTTGGTCCACTGGTTTTTGACGGAATTATGGCCCTTGGAATTAGAAAATTTCTTTATAATGGCAGTTTTCCGGACTTTTTTTCTAAACGCTTGTAGATATTCATCCAATTTTTGGTGTGTGAATATACCACCATGAGTTACAGATCAAGTTTGAGTTTCGTTACGGTCCACTGATTTTTGACGGAATTACGGCCCTTGGAATTAAAAAATTTCTTTAAAGGTTGTGATCAAATACTTAACTTGCTGGCAGCCTGAAAGACGGTATGTTCTGTGTGTGTGTATGTGTAGGTGTGTGTATGTTTTGGGGGTCTTAGTTTTTCTTTTTCCGGTAGGGGACTTAGTATTGCCTAAGCAATACTTTCAGAATGCTTGTTGATATATGAACTTGGCTTGATGCAAAGCTGTAAAACCTTGTCTGCCATTATTTAGTAAAGAATACGAGCACAAGTTTCTCCTTTGTCTACCCTCCTCCAGCACAATCCTTCCCTTTCAAGTGAAGTTTGGTATGTAGTGTCCCTGGAATAAAATTAAACACTTTCTAACATCCATTTATATTTTGGACATAGCACTAAAAGCATAAATTCCCAACCCTATCCTTAAGTTTGAGATTTTAGTTTAAGATTGGTCAGTTAGATGAAGATCTCTGATGAATATTTAATGTACCTGTACCATTTGATTACAGGTGTGGAATTTGAGGCACAAAGCAGTGAAGGTGATGAAGATGATAGGTCAGTTAGATGAAGAAGAATTCCCACCATTTTTGCGTCCAGCTAGGAAACTTGTCCTCAAGGTTTCTTCATTATTCGAGGATGTCAAAACTGATGTCATGAATTTCTACAATGTATGTATGAGTCTGTGACAGGGAATCATGATAATACTTTTAGTGCATATATACTTATTATTCCCCCCGCAAACGAAGTTTGGGGAGGGGGGTATATAGGAATCACCTTGTCCGTCTGTCGTACCGTCCGTCTGTCTGTCCAGAAAACTTTAACCTTGACCATAACTTTTAAACCAAAAGAGAATGGGTATTCATACTATACATGTATATTCCTTGTGGCAAGAGCTTTCTATTGGTACTTAAATTTTTGACCTTGTGACCTTGGCCTTGACATTTGACCTACTTTTTAAAAACTTTAACCTTAGCTATAACTTTTGAACCAAAAGAGAATGGGTATTCATACTACACATGTATATTCCTTGTGGCAAGACCTTTCTTTTGATACCAAAATTTTTGATATTGGCCTTCACATTTGACTTACTTTTTAAAAACTTTAACCTTAGCCATAACTTTTGAACCAAAAGAGACTGGGTATTCATACTATACATGTATTTTCCTTGTGGCAAGACCTTTCTTTTGGAACCAAAAGTTTTGACCTTGTGACCTTGGCCTTGACATTTGACCTACTTTTTAAAAAACTTTAATCTTAGCCATAACTTTTGAAAGAAAAGAGATTGGACCTTCATACTGGACATGTGTATTCCTTGTGGCAAGACCTTTCTGTTTATACCAACATTTTTGCCCTTGTGACCTTGGTCTCCATGTTTCACTTACTTTTTAAAAACTTTAACCTTAGCCATAACTTTAGAAAGAAAAGAGATGGGACCTTCATACTACATATGTGTATTCCGTGTGGCAAACCTTTCAGTTAGTACCAGCATTTTAACCTTGTGACCTTGGCCTTGACATTTGACCTAATTTTTAAAAACTTTAACCTTAGCTATAACTTTTGAAGCAAAAGAGACTGGGTATTCATACTACACATGTATATTCTTCTTGGCAAGATCTTTGTTTTGGTACCAAAATTTTTGACCTTGTGACCTTGGCCTTGACATTTAACCTACTTTTTAAAAACTTTAACTTTAGCTATAACCTTTGAACCAAAGAGACTGGGTATTCATACTACACATGTATATCTTTTGTGGCAAGACCTTTCTTTTGATGCCAAAGTTTTTTACCTTGTGACCTTGGCCTTGACATTTGACCTACTTTTTAAAAACTTAACCTTAGCCATAACTTTTGAACCAAAAGAGACTGGGTATTCATAATACACATATATATTCCTTGTTGCAAGACCTTTTTTTTGTTACCAAAATTTTTGACCTTGTGACCTTGGCCTTGACCAGTAGTTGTAGGAGATTTTGATATAGATTTTATTTCCAACACAAGCATTACAGATAAACTTACTACTCTTTGCAAATACTATGGTTTTCATCAATTAATACAGACACCTACTCACTGCAGAGGACTATTGATAGATCACATCTACAACAAACATGCCTAGTGATAACATGGTTGTAGACACAATAGCAACATATTACAGTGATAATCTTCGATTGTCATTAGCAATACCCTTACAGCAATTATAGTAGCTCAGGTTTACACGAAAAAGTGCAACATATGATTATAACATGTTTTATAAAAGCTGTAAATGTAAATGAAAATATTTTTAGCATAAAAATTTGTATTAAAATCGCGAAATTTAAATGCAGGCAATAAAAGAAGTTTACAGTACTGTAAATCTGCAACTATTCACAAGACTTTATCTTCGCGAGATTGCTGCCCCTGATATATTTGTGAATTGAAACTTTACCATGTATCTGATATTTCTGCTTTGAATTATAGATAGTAGATCTTTTATATTGCACATGAGATTCCTCATGAACAGATCTTTCATTTGAAACCATTACTTTTGTCCTTGGTCTATGCCCTATTTTGAATTTTGGTGTCGCAGGGTAGGGGGGGGGTAGGACAGTTCTAGTTTTTGTAGGATTCATGTCTTCCTGTCTTTTATAGACAAATTTAACACATATGTATTCAAAGATATGTGTAATTGATTTGGACAATAACGTGTCATACTAATTGGGACAATTTCTTGTTTGTCATGCTGATTGGAACAATTACATGTCATGCTGATTGGTATTACATGGCATGCTGTTTGGGACAACAGTGTGTCATGCTGATTGGGACAATATCCTGTCATGTTGATTGGGGCAATAACATGTCATGCTGATTGGGATTACATGTCATGCATATTGTGACAATTACATGTCATGCTGATCAGGACATTTACATGTCATGGTGATCAGGACAAGTACATGTCATGGTGATTGGTATAATTACATGTCATGCATATTTTGACAATTACATGTCATGCTGATCAGGACAATTACATGTCATGCTGATCAGGACAAGTACATGTCATTGTGATCAGGACAAGTACATGTCATGCATATTGTGACAATTACATGTCATGGTGATGAGGACAATTACATGTCATGGTGATTCATTACAATCCTCAAATTACTTTTTTTTGTGTATTAAGACATGTTTGGGTGAGTATCTTGTGACATTGTATTGTAAAACTCTTAGACATTTGACATTTGATTTTTACTTCAAATGTTATCAGCATGAAGGAAATATCAGTACTGAAATTTTCCATTTAACATACATGTCAAGTAATTTACTCAATTACTGTAGAGAAATACATGTTCACAAATTTTCTAGGTTCATCAGCAAAATGAGTAATTACTGTGTATTTCTTGTTTTTCAGACTCTTGTTGAAACTGTAACTGTTGTTATTCCACAAAATGCTAAGATCATTTACGAGTCCATCAAAGATATTATTGAAGGCTTCAAGAGCATTACCAAAGATCCAAAAACTTCAATAAAAGCTATTGGACGAGGAACAATCAAGTAAGACAAATATATAGAAAAAAATCTGCAAACAAGTGTGATAAGGAACATCTGGGGTTATGTCATTTTGTCAAATCAAGGAAATAAGTCGTAGTGTTTAAATCAGTAAATGTCTTCCATTGAACGATGTAGAAATTAAAAGTCTTCAGAGGTCCAGGATTTGAATTCTATCAGAAAGTCATTGTCAGATAAGAGTTGTTGCTGGTTTGAGTGGGTCCATTGTCAGATAAGAGTTGTTGCTGGTTTGAGTGGGTCCATTGTCAGATAAGAGTTGTTGCTGGTTTGAGTGGGTCCATTGTCAGATAAGAGTTGTTGCTGGTTTGAGTGGGTCCATTGCACTTTATTAAGGACTGCGTCAGACAGGCACCATACAAAGAACATATTCCTGGTATGTTGTCTCACACTAATCAATTAAAAATGTGCTAGAATAAACTGTGTACAGATTCTTTGCCTACTGTTTTCAGAATCTATACATCTGTTATGGCATTGCTGGAGGCTAAAAACAAAACCCAAGAAGCATGCTTCTTTCTGAAAGGTAAATAATTCAAAATTACAAAAGAATTGAAACTTGCATTCAACTTGTATTCCTTTCATGCAGTTACATATTTGATGAACAGATAAAAAAAGAATTTGGGTACGTTAAGAAGATATTGAGGAAGAAAGAATATGCTTGATCATATTGTTTTATACTGGAAAGTAAACAACTATTTATTTATCCTAATTTAATTGATATTCATGGTTTTGATGGCAAATGAAACAATGCAAATATAACAATGTGATGAAAGTCATTGACTGAATCAGATGTTTACTTATGTTAATCTAAGTAATGATGTTTATTTGTTATGTTAATTCAAGCTATCCTGTAAAAGCAAATTTGTGATTGTAGATCAGAAACCATACTGGTGGGATATCGAGACACAGTTCCATATTGTCTCTGGAATGGCAAAAAACGCCACAGATGCTATTGCTGCAGGTGGACCTCTTTGGATTAAACAAAAAGCAATGAGTAAACTGATTGAGGATCCTGTTGCCAAAATGTCTAAAGGGAAAATTAAAACGGTAAGTGTGTATTTTCTGACAAGGATAAGAGTCTACTAACAGTATGAAGGAAAGTTCACATTAGTAGTTGTATTATTCACACCTACCGGTACACACAATCTACACTCTTTCCTTACCTACTTTTGAAGTCTTTTAACCTTTTTCTATCTCTAGATCTACTCTACAAATGTCTATTTAGTGTTGTGTTTGCAGTGACTATGCCATAGTTATCTAACTCTATACTGTTTGCATTTGACTCGACACTGTCAACTATTTTGGTGAAGTACAAATATAAATTACCCTTATTATTAGGCTTTATTTCTGTAAATGAAATGAAAATACAGAAATACAAAGTGTATCATAAAACTCAACATTTCACCTGACCTCTTTTATATTTTTTATGATAATGATATACAATTCAATGTTTAGAGTGCACTGAAGCAGCAAGTTTTGGACAATGTTACGGCCTTAATGACGGAGATATTGGAACCATTCAATGAGCTCAGGGGTATGGCTGACAAGTTCATCAAGGAGTATGCTGCAATGTTCAACCTAGTTAAAGCTGTCAAAGATGCCTATACTATACTGAAAGAGGGGTAAGTCTAATTAGAAAATCTCAAGAAGGGGAAGCTTGGCTCTTATTACCCTGTCTCAGATGATTTTAAACTTCAAAATTACTTAAAGTTTCCTCTTTAAAATGTGAAAGGCCAACTATATCAAAATTGAGAAGAAGTGCTTATAAACTAGAAATAGAGGTAAATAGATAGACCACTGATAGAGAGAGAGCTGAGGTATTGTAAAGGTGGTAAAAGTGTGGCTGAAAATGAATCCCACATCATTCTTTCATGTCCTATATACAGTAACCTGATAGATAACTTTAAGAATATTTTTGATATATCTTCTGACAAGTCAGACATAGAAAATATAAATTGCATCTGAACCCCTTAGATTTTATGTCTTGTAGGCAAATAAGTGTTATGGAAAAACATTCTAGCAATTTGTAGTTACCTATTAAGTGTTATGGAAAAACATTTTAGCAATTTGTAGTTACCTATCAAGTGTTATGGAAAAACATTCTAGCAATTTGTAGTTACCTATTAAATGTTATGGAAAAACATTCTAGCAATTTGTAGTTACCTATTAAGTGTTATGGAAAAAACATTCTAGCAATTTGTAGTTACCTATTAAGTGTTATGGAAAAACATTCTAGCAATTTGTAGTTACCTATCAAGTGTTATGGAAAAAACATTCTAGCAATTTGTAGTTACCTATTAAGTGTTATGGAAAAAACATTCTAGCAATTTGTAGTTACCTATTAAGTGTTATGGAAAAAACATTCTAGCAATTTGTAGTTACCTATCAAGTGTTATGGAAAAACATTCTAGCAATTTGTAGTTACCTATTAAGTGTTATGGAAAAAACATTCTAGCAATTTGTAGTTACCTATTAAATGTTATGGAAAAAACATTCTAGCAATTTGTAGTTACCTATTAAGTGTTATGGAAAAAACATTCTAGCAATTTGTAGTTACCTATTAAATGTTATGGAAAAAACATTCTAGCAATTTGTAGTTACCTATTAAATGTTATGGAAAAAACATTCTAGCAATTTGTTTTTACCTATTAAGTGTTATGGAAAAACATTCTAGCAATTTGCAGAACACAATAATTTAATTGAAAAAAGTCAGTATACAAAATATTATAACACATATACTCATAATTTTGTGTCATATTATAATTATACGTGCTGTAATCATTATATTTATGCATTGTGTCTTCGTGTTTGAATCTATGACTATTTACTAATCAGTGTGCAAAATATCATAATACTCCTAACTTAATTTGTATTGTCATTATAATCACTTATTGATTGATTGATTATTGTTTTACTTTACTCCACAATTATTTCACGTATATGGTGACGGCATCTGCCTGATGCATTGCATACAAATTTAGACCTTTGCAACGGACCCACCCGAAGCAGTGAGGGATCTTTTATGTGGCACGCCTGCCGTGACACGGGACCTCGGTTTTTACTGTCTCGTCCGAAAGACAGAACACCGGTGTGCCCAGGGCGGGAGTCGAACCTGGTACCTCTCAGCTGAGCACCTTATCCACTAGGCCACACTGGCTTATAATCACTTATTGAAAATGTGAAAGAATTTTGGATACACTAATTATTTTATTTTATTTTATCATATTATAACTTCAGACATTTATAGTTTAAAAAATGTTTTCCACATGGCCGTGATACAGAATAGGTTGTGTTTTATATGATGAACTGTTAGCTGTTTTAATATAGTTATAATACTGTACAACTTCATTACATTTGCTATGCAGGTATGATACTGCGAGGTCTATCATTGATGCCATCTTTGGACCTAAAGCTCATAAAAACTTCCCCCGTAACACTCGTATAAAAGGTGGAGGGTGTCAGAAAGCTGGGTTTTATCCTGCAGCACTTGGTCACAAGACAGAAAAGGAATATCCAGACAAAGGAACAGATTTGACAGTGGAGAAAGGAGATTATGTGAGTGGCCAGTAAAAATAAGGGGTGTTTTTAGCTTCTTAGGATGAATGTCTGGAGAACTTTTTTCATACCCCTGGTGCCGTTGTTGTTGTCAATGGACAAAAACTTTAACGTGTATCATAATTTTAGTACCTTTAGAGACAGGGCTTTAATATTTTGTAAGTCTATTCCTTATTCCAAGAATTTTATTGGATACCAAAATTTTTGACCTTGTGACATTAACCTTGAATTTTAACCAACTGTTAAAAACTTTAACCTTGGTCATAACTTATGAACAGACTCAACAGTAAGAGATAGGGCTTAAATAATTCATGTTTGTATTCCTTGTGACAAGACCTTTCGTTATGTATCAAAATCTTTTACATTTTGACCTTGAAGATTGAGCTACTTACAAAAAACTTTAAAAAATTCGCGATCTAAATTTGGTTGCTACCTGACAACTCTTGTTAGCTCACCTGACCCACAGGCATGTTTTTATGTATGTATGTGTGTATTTCTTTTCATAAAATAATTTTCCCCTTTTTTCTTGACAAGTTTGGTGTCCCTACCCCAGCAAAGTTATATAGTGTAATTTGATATTAATATTTGCATATATACATGTACTTCTTTTTATAACTTTTTTTCTTGTTTAGGTTGTTGCCCCTTTTCCAGGCAAGATCATGTTGACTAACGTACCAAATCAAGTGAAGATTTTAACAAGTGGAGGCTCCCTGAAGAATTTGACCATTCTGATTACCAATGTCAAGCCAAACACAACTATACTGGCTCCAAGCCATCCCAACTACATCGTTAAGCAGGTAATGTTAAATTTACATGGTAAATGATGACAGTGGAATGAACAAGCAAATAAACAATGTTGACATGCTTATCCAAATCATAACTTTTTCTTGTAGAATTATGTTAAACAGTCTTACAATATGGATAATGAGACAAAGAGATCTATCATCTTGTAGAAGGAATGCAGGTGTGATATGATAGAAAGTTTACTTCTATGTAGTACATATTTTATTGTTTTTAAGTGATGTGTGTATTACATATTGTATTGTTTTTAGGTGATGTGTGTATTACATATTTTATTGTTTTTAGGTGAAGTGTGTGTATTACATATTGTACTGTTTGTAGGTGATGTCTGGACAGATCATTGGGAAAGCTACGGCATCTCCATGCACAGCATTCAATCATATTCATCTGTCTATAAAGAAGATAAAAGGTTACGTAGACCCAACACGATTTCTGTCACCACGGTTTCCTCTCCTGCCTATCTGGACTCAAGTCTGTGATGACTACAAGCTTGTTTACAAGGTAAATGAAGAATAAACCTTGAAAATTCTTTTACAAAGGTATTATGTGAAATTATAAATATGGCACAAGTCTGAACTTTTCAGAATATCTCAACTTCAACCAATATAGATCACAAAGAAAAAGCAGTAGTAAAAGATGTAAAGGAAAAACAAACAGAGCATGAGTGGGCCAGTGATTCTATGTATCCACTGGATCTCAATGCTGATGTCGGTTGATTGTTTTCAGTAGCCCAAAGATCCCAGACAGCCACTGGCACTCACTGAAGCTCCTGATTTTTGTGAATTGTTTTCATGGCCCATATTCCCTGGCCATCGCTGGATCTCTCTGTATTCTCAGCTATCCAATGATACCAGACAGTTACTGTATCTTATCACTTATCACTTATAGTGATATCACTGAAGCCTCTGTCAAGTATTGTCAGCTCACCAGTGATCACCGGCAGTCACTGTATTTCACATTTCACTGACACTTGTGTCAGGTGTTCTCAGCCATCAGTTTTTCTAACATAAGATGATGATATTTTCTGGTTTACTCCAATGTGACAACACTAACTACCATTATTTGTGATGAATGAGTTATGGGTATGGCATAAAGTAACTACTATAATTACATTTATCATTTTTATAGGTAATGTGTATAGGGTAAGCTCTTATACCTAAAATGAAATGTTTAAACAGAAGAAAATTTTATGATAACTTGCAGAACACACTTTTCAAAACTGAGGAACATTGTATTGCCCCATTGTAAATGCCTCAAAGCATTATACAGTCTGTCATATGTTATGTACATGTATAATAAGATTATGAAGTGAATTTTAACGTTATATACTTTCAGTTTGAGACTTTGGCAGCAGGTGCTATTGTAGGCATGGCAGGAAACAAGCAAAATAATACCACACCTAAAATGCAAAATGCCAATGTGAGTCCTTTAGCAAACCTGGCACAAGCTGACGCACCATCTCAGGACATAGACACAATCAAGAGTAAGTAGACACAATCAAGAGTAAGTAGACACAAACAAGAGTAAGTAGTAGACACAATCAAGAGTAAGTATTCTAGATGTTATGAAAAATATATGCATCCTGAATACCATCTAGAGTAAATGTGAAATACTACAGTAAGCAGCATCAAGTTACCAAGAGTAATTATCTAGAGGTATGGTAAATACTACAGTAAGTGGTATCAAGTCACCAAGAGTAAACCTCTAGAGGTGTGGTAAATACTACAGTAAGTGGCATCAAGTTACCAAGAGTAAACCTCTAGAGGTATGGTAAATACTACAGTAAGTGGCATCAAGTTACCAAGAGTAAGCATCTAAAGGTATGATAAATACTATAGTAAGTGGCATCAAGTTACCAAGAGTAAGCCTCTAGAGGTATGTTAAATACTACAGTAAGTGGCATCAAGTTACCAAGAGTAAACCTCTAGAGGTATGGTAAATACCACAGTAAGTGGCATCAAGTTACCAAGAGTAAGCATTTAGAGGTGTGGTAAATACTACAGTAAGTGGCATCAAGTTACCAAGAGTAAACCTCTAAAGGTATGGTAAATACTATAGTAAGTGGCATCAAGTTACCAAGAGTAAGCCTCTAGAGGTATGTTAAATACTGCAGTAAGTGGCATCAAGTTACCAAGAGTAAGCATTTAGAGGTTTGGTAAATACTACAGCAAGTGGCATCAAGTTACAAAGAGTAAGCATCTAGAGGTATGGTAAATACTACAGTAAGTGGCATCAAGTTACCAAGAGTAAGTATCTAGAGGTATGGTAAATACTACAGTAAGTGGCATCAAGTTACCAAGAGTAAGCATCTAGAGGTATGGTATATACTACAGTAAGTGGATCAAGGTACCATGAGTAAGTATCTCAAGGTATTGTAAATACTACAGTAAGTGGCATTAAGGTACCAAGAGGTATGGCTCTGACACAGAGAAGTCAAGAGGTTATAGTCCAACAGAAATGTCAATAATAGAGGTTTCACTGATACACATATATATGAATAGAAACATGATTTAACAGAGCTATCCCCTTTTATTTAGGATTTTAGTTTTATGTGTATAAATGCAGCTTTAAATTCAGACAGTAATTGAAATAGGCAGTACCTATATACCAGGTTTATTAAAATATTAAGAATTTGTTAGCATTTATGCCTTTCTTCTATGCATCATGCCGGTTTTGACTGGATTGCAAAGCAATTCCGGTCTATGAATTGGCGAAAATCTGTCCGTCCGTCCGTCCGTCCGTCCCTCTGTCTGTCCGCATGGCATCAACATTTTGCGTTTACCATTTGCGTTTAGCTTGGTTTCTTTCATACCCTTAAGGGTACTTATGTCAAAGTTGGTAGGTTTGTATATACTTGAATGTACTATCCAATCAATACAAAAATTTAGTGTCCTTGACCTTGACTTTATGCATCAGTGAACACACACTGTTTTTTGCCTTTAGGCTGACCATTTGCATACATGTATTGTTAATATTAATGCAAAGCAATTCCGATCTATAAATTGGCAAAATCCATCTGTCTGTCTGTCCGTCCGTCTGGCGTACTTATGTCAAAGTTGGTAGGTTTGTAGATATTTGAATGTTCTATCCAGCCTATACCAAAATCTAGTGACCTTGACCTTGACTTTACGCTTCAGTGAACACACACTGTTTTTTGCCTTTAGGGTGACCATTTGCATACATGTATTGTTAATGTTAATGCAAAGCAATTCCGGTCTATAAATTGGCAAAATCCGTCCGACCGGCGTCAACATTTTGCGTTTAGCATTTGCAATCTGGTCATACCGTCCTTGATGGTTTCTTGTTAGTATTTGTCTTGCCATAGTTTATTTGATTTGCATTTTATTACTTCATTGCTTAAAACAAGCATACTTTTGAAATTTTTATTTCATAATATAATTCTGGTAGAATTCCAATTTTCCATGATTCTGTAACTGACCCAGTTAATGTATGGTCTTCAGGTAACCAATCTGGAATGTTTGCAAAGACCAAGAATGCCAATATACCAGACACTATAGACACAAGGAATACCTCAAATAATGGCACAAAAGCAGGTTGGTATTTACACTATAGACCCTTATAACAAGTGTTACATCATACATTAGTTGTATACAGATATGTTCTACACATGTAGGTAATTTGAGCCAGATACTAGTATATAGAGGCATTACAGTCAAACTTCAAATCCTGCATAAATAATTAGAGTTTTCTACATTAGAGTTAGAAATTAAACTATGATTTCATAATATTTGTACTGTTTTTGGATATATCATAAACATTAAGTCCAAAAATACCATTTTGATAACAATAAAAAAGAAGTACCTCCCATTTATATGTCCTTTTTAAAGTCAATTTATATCTTATTACATTCCATCTTTATGAAGTAATTTCAATATTGTCTGATACTATTTTATATGTATTATTACCCATATATTTCAGTATTGTCTAAGACTATTTTATATGTACTATTACCCATATATTTCAGTATTGTCTGAGACTATTTTATATGTATTATTACCCATATATTTCAGTATTGTCTGAGACTATTTTATGTGTACTATTACCCATTTATTTCAGTATTGTCTGAGACTATTTTATATGTACTATTACCCATATATTTCAGTATTGTCTGAGACTATTTTATATGTATTATTACCCATATATTTCAGTATTGTCTGAGACTATTTTATATGTACTATTACCCATATATTTCAGTATTGTCCGAGACTATTTTATATGTATTATTACCCATATATTTCAGGCCCTTTCTCAACATTGCTGAAGAAAGCTGACAGTTTCATGAAGAAGTTTTCTTTACGTCGACTGAAAATGGGCACACTGATTGAGTTCTTGGATATAGTGGGAATGCCTCAAAGTAAACAGAAATTAGCAGAGGTCATCAAAACTATCAAGGTCAGACTGTGAACCATAGGTCTGAGATTGTAAACTATTTCAGATTCTAAACTAAAGATGATGGATGGAATACCATAAATCAAATATTAGACCTTGATTTGAAATATGTAAATCATACATAAAAAGATCTTGAATACACAGATCCATTTTTCAATCAGGAGAGCAACATTTAGTGGGAGTTCATTTTTAATGCTCTTGACAACATAATCAAATGTCTGACTTGTCCAACCTTAAATGACGTCAGCATAATAATATTTTGCACTGAATAGTTTGACACTAGAGGAAAATGGATCAGTGCATTGCAAACAAGGAGTGCATAAAACTTTTTCTTCTGTAAATGTTGCTTCCAAAAAGTTGCCTTTATTTGAAAAAATGTTTTCTATCTTTTAGAAAATCATTGATAATAAACCATGCTTTAACCCGAATGAAATGACAGCTGATCAACTACGGAATGCTTTGACAGAAAGGGGAGCGAACTCTAGTGGGACTCGTGAAGAAATGATAAGCAGACTGACGAAGGCTGATAACAGTAAGTAGGACACATGTTTAAAACAGAAAAGAAAAATGTCATCATCCAAAAACCATGGCAAAAAATTGCCAAATTGTAATTTTAACTACCGACGAACTGATATTTATGAATATATATGATGCAGTGATAAAAATAAGTACATGAGAACTTGTAGTATGTATGTCTTTACATGTAGAGAGTGCTTTGTGTGTTTTCAGAATGTCCTTTGATATCCTTTAACATGCCTAAGAAGATCTACTGCACCTTTGATAGCTTCTGTCTAGGGGTGGAGTGCTGTATGAATGTCAAGCTGTCCATCTTCCTTAAAGTTTTTAAAGCCTACGCTAGATTTGACCCATGTGATTTCAAATTTACCATGGCTTTTGAAACATTTAAATTTGAGTATCAGTTTAAAGATCCTTTTGAAGGTAAGAGCTACTACCAATATAATTTGTCTTTTTAGAGCTTGCAGTGTATACTTTCAACTTACGAATCAAAAAGATATTTCTTGAAAGATATGTTGAAAATATATATATATACAGTTGAAACTCGTTATCTCAAAGTCACTTAAGTCAGAATTCCATTTATCTCAAAGTCAAGCTCACGTCCAGAATTTTTTTCTTTAATTTCTTTGCGATTTTACTTCTGTTAAGTCAAAGTTGGTTAAGTTGAAATTCCACTTATACCAAAGACATTTCGCAGTTCCATTTTCTATAGATTTTTAACTCTTTATCTCGAAGTGACATTGTTTGTACTAAACCAATTGATTAACACAGCAATAAAGGTAGAAGGAATGCATATATCCAATTATCCCAGCAGGCGTATGGTTTGACCGTGAAGCCATGTCACCTTGGTTGACGACAATTGGATTGCATCAGCACTTCTTGTATTAAAATATGCTAATCTCATTGGTAGAAACATATTCATTTAGGGCAGATTATGGGTTGGTATCATTTTGCAGCTTGTAAATTATTAAATGAATTAAAAAATTATATAAAGAGCTGATAATACAAATTTTTGAAAATTTTTTCTTCAGTTAAAGCCTTGCCATTAAGGTGATTTGGACATAAGGAGTTTCAGCTGTATATATAGTTATACTAGGGGAAAAATAGTGAAAATGAATGACTGGTATTAGCTGTTATTTTGAATTATTGCTTGGATTTCTGATAATCCTGAATTCTTTGTTTTAGGACTTGAGGATGACATAGCCACCGGATTGAAACTTGACATTCTGGGTGGAATAGAAATCATTGTCAAGTGAGTAGAAATAATGTTTAAAGTGTCTTTACTAACTGAAAAACTAATGCTATCAATATCAATAGAAATAATCTTGAATTATGTTGATTGTATCAAAGAAATAGATTGTTAGCAGTGATTGTATCAAGGAAGTAGATGGTGTGTAGAGATTGTATTAAGGGAGTAGACTGTGAGTAGTGATTTTATCACGACAGAAGATAGTGTGTAGAGATTGTATTAAGGGAGTAGATTGTGAGTAGTGATTGTATCATGACAGTAGATTGTGAGTAGTGATTGTATCATGACAGTAGATAGTGTGTAGAGATTGTATTAAGGGAGTAGATTGTGAGTAGTGATTGTATCATGACAGTAGATAGTGTGTAGAGATAGTATTAAGGGAGTAGATTGTGAGTAGTGATTGTATCATGACAGTAGATAGTGTGTAGTGATTGTATCATGGGATTAGATGTTGTGTAAGGGTTGTATCTTGGGAGTAGATGATGTGTAGTGATTGCATCTTGGAAGTAGATTGTGAGTAGTGATTGTATCATGACAGTAGATAGTGAGTAGTGATTGTATCATGACAGTAGATAGTGTGTAGAGATTGTATCAAGGAAGTAGATTGTAAGTAGTGATTGTATCATGGGATTAGATAGTGTGTAATGGTTGTACCTTGGGAATAGATGATGTGTAGTGATTGCATCTTGGAAGTAGATTGTGAGTAGTGATTGTATCATGACAGTAGATAAAGTGTAGTGATTATATCAAGGGAGTAGATTATGAGTAGTGATTGTATCATGACAGTAGATAGTGTGTAGAGAATGCATCAAGGGAGTAGATTGTGAGTAGTGATTGTATCATGACAGTAGATAGTGTGTAGAGAATGCATCAAGGGAGTAGATTGTGAGTAGTGATTGTATCATGACAGTAGATAGTGTGTAGAGATTGTATCAAGGGAGTAGATTGTGAGTAGTGATTGTATCATGACAGTAGATAGTGTGTAGAGAATGCATCAAGGGAGTAGATTGTGAGTAGTGATTGTATCATGACAGGAGATAGTGTGTAGAGATTGTATCAAGGGAGTAGATTGTGAGTAGTGATTGTATCATGACAGTAGATAGTGTGTAGAGATTGTATCAATGGAGTAGATTGTGAGTAGTGATTGTATTATGTGAGTAGAAGGTGTGTAATGGTTGTATCAAGGGAGTAGATGATGTGTAGTGATTGCATCTTGGAAGTAGATTGTGAGTAGTGATTGTATCATGACAGTAGATAGAGTGTAGTGATTGTATCAAGGGAGTAGATGGTGTTTAGTGATTGTATCAAGGGAGTAGAAGATGTGTAGTGATTATGTATCATGGGAGTAGATGGCATGTAGTGAGTTTTTGGAGTATATTATGTGTAATTGTTAAGTACTGAGCTTTCAGTGCAGGTAGTCCAGGTTTGATTCCCTTAGTGTTCCATTATACTCAGGACACTGGATAACTGTTGTATCCATGACATGATTTAACTAAGTTTTGAAAGTGTCATAAAGCTCAAACAAATCACCAAGTAATAGATATGTTATGGTAATAAACTTTTATCTTACCTGGTCAGATATCTTATCTCCTTTTCTTTGTTTCTATCCAATATATAGATACAAGATCCAGAAATCTGAGGATGGTATCCTGGCAACATTTGGTGCTGGTTTTTGTAACCAAGATGATTATGAGTCATGTGTGATTTTTGTGAATCTGCTGGATGAAGCGGTTCTACCTATCCCTTACTGTTTGGCTAATGGCACTCTTGTATTTCCAAATGGTAAACCAAGTCATTTGTGATTTATTATTAGACTTGACATTGATTACTGAAGTGTGATTTTGTTGAATAATTGAAACAAAGAAAGATAATTTAAAATGTAGTACAACATGTAGTGGTCACTGTGGGTTTTGTTATTGGTCAGTTTGTAAATATCTCCAGTTTACAGACTGGTGGCTGTCACTTTTTTTCATTACTCAACATACTGGAACTATGATGGTTGTGTGACAGAGCCAGAGGGCTCTTGTCATAATTTTCCTGATATTTGACTGTTTGACTGATTGCCGTATGATTTTTGTAATGACTGTTTGCCTTATGGTTTTTGGAATGACTGTTTGCCTTCTGGTTTTTGTAATGACTGATTGCCCTATTGTTTTTGCAGTAAGCTTCAGCGATTTCTTCAGTAGAGATGCTATGAAGAAGAGGTTAAAAGCTGCCGGAAAGGATCTAGTTAAACAATCTGCTATGTTGGCAGCAGATCAAGTTCTGTCAGCTCTCGGTCTGCCTACGGTTTGTATTATGATGTCTTTTCATGTTTGCCGGATGGTTTCATTCTTTTAAGCGAGAAAAATTTTGTTATCCAATATATGTTTATGTATTTCAAGCAAGTGTATATAATTATAATATTGTTATTTCCAATTTCCTACGAAACATTTGTTGATGTCAGTCTCCATTATTCAGGATTTACTAGATCACACTGGTCCTTGTCCCAGACCGGAAGATTTAACAGCAGGCCAGTTACAGGCTGCTTTAACCTCTCGAGGCCTCAATGTGACAGGGAATCGGACGGAAAAAAATGAGCGGATACGAAGTTATGATCTGAGTACGTATGGATAATACATGAGTCTTTGTCACTATAAACCTATTACATATCTGTCATAGCAAATTATACTTTATATACGTAATATACTCTATATACACTGTATACTTTATTATTAATTAGTAAAATTCAGTAAAAATACAAATGTCAAACAGTGAATATTGATTTCTTGGATGTCATTGTAAATGTGGACTACATAGCTCACATTGTTATGATTGTTACCAATGTATGTACAAATATACCATAATAAGTATGTGTTCTCGACATATGTATATAGATTCTTCACACATTCATGTAGACTTCCCTTGTAAGTATGTAACTTTCTTATTTTTTCAGAGTGTGAAGTTCCCTTCACAAACAAGACAGTGACACTGCCGTCATTTCAGAAGGGTTCCAGGATATATAACATGACTTACTACTCTATTTCAAAGGACTGTATGAGATTGGATGTGTGTACTGACTTCAAGGTTAAATCATTCAACTATGTCAAGGCCTTCAGAGCATACATTGATATGGACTTGTGTTCCTTGATATTCTCTGCAGGATTTGAAAAATGGAAATACCACAAAGTGTTAGTCAGCTATGATTGGGGTGAGATACCACTCTATAGTGATTTATTTCCCATTTAATACATAAATGTGTGTTGTCAAATAGACTCTGTTTCCTGCCATAGAACTTCCTAGATCCTGGGTATCATAGTTATAGAGGATCAATGTATAACACGCGTGATTTAGTGATTTCATTACAGCACCATGTACTGTGCATGTGTTTCCAGTGCACTGATAATTAAATACCGAAAGTTTCAAAAAGCTACCTCAATCCATGAAATATGATGAGTTTTTTGACATTACAAAGTGCTGGTTATGTTTTATTCTGTAGTAAAAGCCAAGTCATGTTGACCATTAATATCTGTCATTGAGCCATAAAAAGGTGATGTGTTAGATTTAATTTGTCAACAGATTTTGATTACTCAATAATACATGACCTGCCTTTTGTTGCTTCCTTATGATGCTAAAATTATCTGTTTTGTTGATGATTTTGAATGCACACATTAGAAATTTAGTCCTCACTACAGAAAAATGCCTAGGTTTCCAAAAATTGGAGGGCTTGTTACCTGTGTTTGTATTTGATAATCATAAATAGTCAATTTCTAATGGAACAGGCATAGCTCAGTTTGTTAGGTGCCTGGCTTATGAACAAGAGGTCCGAAGTCCAAGCACGCCTTGGGTCATTTTGTCCTTTCTTGAAAGAGTAAAAATTTTGATTGATGTCACAATGGATGTGGCTTGTAAAAGATCCCCCACTGTTTTTGATGGGTCTATTGCTAAGGTCAGGATTTCTGTGCCCTGTATCAGATCCCCCACTGTTTCTGATGGGTCTATTGCTAAGGTCAGGATTTCTGTGCCCTGTATCAGATCCCCCACTGTTTTTGATGGGTCTATTGCTAGGTCAGGATTTCTGTGTCCTGTATCAGATCCCCCACTGTTTTTGATGGGTCTATTGCTAAGGTCAGGATTTCTGTGCCCGGTATCAGATCCCCCACTGTTTTTGATGGGTCTATTGCTAAGGTCAGGATTTCTGTGCCCTGTATCAGATCCCCCACTGTTTCTGATGGGTCTATTGCTAAGGTCAGGATTTCTGTGCCCTGTATCAGATCCCCCACTGTTTCTGATGGGTCTATTGCTAAGGTCAGGATTTCTGTGCCCTGTATCAGATCCCCCACTGTTTCTGATGGGTCTATTGCTAAGGTCAGGATTTCTGTGCCCTGTATCAGATCTCTCACTATTTCTGATGGGTCTATTGCTAAGGTCAGGATTTCTGTGCCCTGTATCAGATCCCCCACTGTTTTTGATGGGTCTATTGCTAAGGTCAGGATTTCTGTGCCCGGTATCAGATCCCCCACTGTTTTTGATGGGTCTATTGCTAAGGTCAGGATTTCTGTGCCCTGTATCAGATCTCTCACTGTTTCTGATGGGTCTATTGCTAAGGTCAGGATTTCTGTGCCCTGTATCAGATCTCTCACTATTTCTGATGGGTCTATTGCTAAGGTCAGGATTTCTGTGTCCTGTATCAGATCCCCCACTGTTTTTGATGGGTCTATTGCTAAGGCCAGGATTTCTGTGCCCGATATCAGATCTCTCACTGTTTTTGATGGGTGTATTGCTAAGGTCAGGATTTCTGTGCCCTGTATCAGATCCCCCACTGTTTTTGATGGGTCTATTGCTAAGGTCAGGATTTCTGTTCCCTGTATCAGATCCCCCACTGTTTTTGATGGGTCTATTGCTAAGGTCAGGATTTCTGTGCCCGGTATCAGATATCTCACTGTTTTTGATGGGTCTATTGCTAAGGTCAGGATTTCTGTGCCCTGTATCAGATCCCCCACTGTTTCTGATGGGTCTATTGCTAAGGTCAGGATTTCTGTGCCCGGTATCAGATCCCCCACTGTTTCTGATGGGTCTATTGCTAAGGTCAGGATTTCTGTGCCCTGTATCAGATCCCCCACTGTTTCTGATGGGTCTATTGCTAAGGTCAGGATTTCTGTGCCCTGTATCAGATCCCCCACTGTTTTTGATGGGTCTATTGCTAAGGACAGGATTTCTGTGCCCGGTATCAGATCTCTCACTGTTTCTGATGGGTCTATTGCTAAGGTCAGGATTTCTGTGCCCTGTATCAGATCCCCCACTGTTTCTGATGGGTCTATTGCTAAGGTCAGGATTTCTGTGCCCGGTATCAGATCCCCCACTGTTTCTGATGGGTCTATTGCTAAGGTCAGGATTTCTGTGCCCGGTATCAGATCCCCCACTGTTTCTGATGGGTCTATTGCTAAGGTCAGGATTTCTGTGCCCTGTATCAGATCCCCCACTGTTTTTGATGGGTCTATTGCTAAGGTCAGGATTTCTGTGTCCTGTATCAGATCCCCCACTGTTTCTGATGGGTCTATTGCTAAGGTCAGGATTTCTGTGCCCTGTATCAGATCCCCCACTGTTTTTGATGGGTCTATTGCTAAGGACAGGATTTCTGTGCCCGGTATCAGATATCTCACTGTTTTTGATGGGTCTATTGCTAAGGTCAGGATTTCTGTGCCCTGTATCAGATCCCCCACTGTTTCTGATGGGTCTATTGCTAAGGTCAGGATTTCTGTGCCCTGTATCAGATCCCCCACTGTTTCTGATGGGTCTATTGCTAAGGTCAGGATTTCTGTGCCCTGTATCAGATCCCCCACTGTTTCTGATGGGTCTATTGCTAAGGTCAGGATTTCTGTGCCCTGTATCAGATCCCCCACTGTTTTTGATGGGTCTATTGCTAAGGACAGGATTTCTGTGCCCTGTATCAGATCCCCCACTGTTTTTGATGGGTCTATTGCTAAGGTCAGGATTTCTGTGCCCAGTATCAGATCCCCCACTGTTTCTGATGGGTCTATTGCTAAGGTCAGGATTTCTGTGCCCTGTATCAGATCCCCCACTGTTTTTGATGGGTCTATTGCTAAGGACAGGATTTCTGTGCCCGGTATCAGATCTCTCACTGTTTCTGATGGGTCTATTGCTAAGGTCAGGATTTCTGTGCCCTGTATCAGATCTCTCACTGTTTCTGATGGGCCTATTGCTAAAGTCAGGATTTCTGTGCCCTGTATCAGATCCCCCACTGTTTTTGATGGGTCTGTTGCTAAGGTCAGGATTTCTGTGCCCTGTATCAGATCCCCCACTGTTTCTGATGGGTCTATTGCTAGGTCAGGATTTCTGTGCCCTGTATCAGATCTCTCACTGTTTCTGATGGGTCTATTGCTAAGGTCAGGATTTCTGTGCCTGGTATCAGATCTCTCACTGTTTTTGATGGGTCCTTGTTAGGGTCAGGATTTCTGTTCCTTGCTTCATCAGCAGATGCAGTCACCAGACAAGTTCTGTAATCTTTATGTGGCCTAAAAGGAAAATCAAACAAATACAATGATCAAGTATAGAATATCAGACAAATCTCATATATTACAATTCTCTAGTGATCAAGTATAGAATATCAGACAAATCTCATATAATATTGAAAAGTGTGTAATGATGACGTTATGCTGTGATTTTTTCTATTCAGGTAAAGAGGAATATTTGCCTGTGGGTGATTCTGTGGGAATCAAGTAAGTGTATAGGAATATCCAACATTCTGTTATAACACTTAATGTTGCATTTTCCAAGATAAACTTGACGTATATAATTGACTGGAACCTTCAGTATATCCTGGATTGTCCAGGAATGCATTTAGATTTGACATTGTTTTACATTCTGTCATGTGATTGCTTTATATATAATTTTATGAGAATGAATATTTGGCAAGTATTAAGCAAGAATTTCCACAAAAGATTCTTTAAGAACTTTACAGTTTCTTATTATACCCCCTGCTACGAAGTAGGGTGGTATACTGAAATCACCATGTCTGTCTGTCCGTCCATCTGAAAATTGCTTCCAGACTTTATTCTCACATGCTCTGACATATTGAACTGAAACTTGATATATAACTCCAGTATGATGATCTACAGATTGAGTTTTACTTTTGACGCAATTGATTACTTTTCCAAGAGTTATTGCCCTTTGACTAAAATTCATTTTCTGGAAAGTTTTTCTCGTGTGTTTTGACATACTGAACTGAAACTTGATATATAATTTTAGCATAATGATCTACAGATCAAGTTTTACTTTGTCATGATTGACTGACTTTTCCAAGAGGTATTGCCCTTTGACCAAAATTTGCTTTCCACACCTTTGTCTGGCGTAGTACTGCTTTGACATACAGAAGTGAAACTGGTATATGACTTCAATATGATTATCAACAGGTCAAGTTTTAACATTTGTTTAAATTTCTTGTGACAAGACCCTTTACTAAGCACCAAATGTTCAGCTTCCTATCAAGCTATGTCGACTACTCTTCTTTACAGTCTTGTCATAAAGGGATGAGTTACTGCATGTTTCAACTTTGTTGCTGCAAGGGATATTTGTCCCATTAGGACAGCTCTAGAGAAAAGTATTAAATAGATAAGTATTTTTGTTCCTTCAGGTTCAAGTTAGGTCGTGACACCTCAAGAGCCGTACTAATTCTGAGCTTTGGGATCAAGCTGTGTATGGGATCAGACTGTGTCCTGGACGATTATCTCTTGTCAGATTTTGAAATCCCTGATCCCCTCTGCACTGATAATTTCACTCTACCAGGTTTGAAACATTTTCTTCTGCATGTATAGAAATATAACTTAAAATTTTTTTTTTTTTTTAATTTTTAGGATTTTGTTTGGTTAAACTTTTTTTTTTTTTTTTTACAAAATATCAGCATTTACAAATATACATTCGAGAAGGCAAGTAATATATTGTGTTATCACAGTGAAGCAATATCTAGTGAGAATGTCAAAGATTGAAACATGGGTGAAGTGTTTTAGATATTATAAGCCATCATGATGTCTTAGATATTTGTTTGGTATTGATGTCACTGACTCATAATACATAAATGCCAGCCATACATAATAAGACAGTGTAGTATAACATATTGCTGATGTAAGTCAGCTGTTGAACATTCTGTAGGCTGAAATTGACCAACTATACAGAAGAAAATCCCAGGTGAAAGCATTAAGTTTTACAATGATGCTGTAAAGTCTGAAGTACATGCTATAAAGTACATACTATAAAGTATATGCTATAAGTTACATGCTATAAAGTACATTCTATAAAGTATATACTATAAAGTACATGCTATAAAGTAGATACTACAAAGTATTTTATACTGTAAAGTACATACACTAAAATGCATGTCATGAATAACATGCTATAAAGTACATGCTATAAAGTATATGCTATAAAGTACATGCTATAAAGTACATATTATAAAGTACATGCTATGAAGTACATATTATAAAGTACATGCTATAAAGTACATATTATAAAGTACATGCTATGAAGTACATACTATAAAGTACATGCTATAAAGTACATATTATAAAGTACATGCTATGAAGTACATACTATAAAGTACATGCTATAAAGTACATATTATAAAGTACATGCTATGAAGTACATACTATAAAGTACATGCTATAAAGTACATACTATAAAGTACATGCTATAAAGTACATACTATAAAGTACATACTATAAACTAAGTACATACTATAAAGTACATGCTGTAAAGTACATGCTTGTAGGTTTTCTTTCTATTAATTTACAGGTGATGGTACAGTAAAAGGAATGCTTAAAGAAATTGGTGGAACCATGACTGTTAATGCCTTTGACCTAGTGTTAAAAAAACTTGGAATAGATGTTAGTATGAATGTGTGTCGACTCAATGCCTAACGAAATAAGTTAATTCTACAATTTTGTAAAATGTTTATAATGTGAATGTTTCAGAATGAATTTCATATACATGATCTGTGAAAACAGAAATGTTCTATGAAATGAATGGATGATCTGACGAACATTGATCTTAAATAGTCCATGATTACAGTAATAGATATAGAGTTTCTCCATATTAACTTTTCCCTATGACAAAAATTAGGAAAGTGGAAAGAAAAAAAATGTTATCACAACATAGAATGATTTTTGATTGTATTGTTTTATTTGCAGCATATATTTACAAAAGGCAAATGTGTTGTCCCTCCAGGCCCGACAAGTAAGTGATTTTTCATTGCATTGAAATATCTGATGGATGTAAATAAGATAACTTTGTACTTAAAGACAATCTTATTAGATGAAATCTGTCTAAATATAAGACAGGGAGGCTGTAGTGTGTATAATTAATACCTGTATAATTAATACCTGTGGAATTGGTTAATTCTTATACATTTTTACTACAAACTTAAATTTAAAACTCTTTTTATTTAGAGCAAACACCTGAAATATGACATGTATTGTTATACTGCAAACATGAATTTTAATGCTGTTTATTATTTAGAACAAACCCTTTTGCTTAGAAGAAGTTAACTAATGTGGATTTTGAAATAATTCTGTCTTTGTGAAAGTGAAAATACAGTCATGCTTTAAGTGGCTACCAAAGGGAAGGTGGAAAAGGCATGTCTTAATACAGGTTGATATTGTATAAACATTAAGTAGAAAGAAACCGAGAAAACTGCTTAATACAGGTGGTAGTTAATAAAGGTTGATATGCAGGTTTGATTTTAGACTTCCAGATGACATTTTTTATGTCTCAAATTAATTTATGTATATTTTGATGCAGCCTATTGACATAAATGTAAGTTAAATCACTGTTACTTGCTGATAATGTATACACTAATTTTGCTGTAAATCAGATTGTCCATGGTCAGTAGATGTCAGGAAATGGCTCCCACAAAGTGTCAAGCATATGGTCACCTGTGAGTTACCTAGCAACTGTTTTGGACTGCAGTGTTGTCTTGACCTTGGTTTTACACTTCCTCTTGGAAATAAACAAGTGGCATACAACATTCCATTCTGGTTTAAGGTGGACCCATGTGACTTCTCCATTGATGTTGGTTTTGGACCATTCACTCACTTTGAGAGGCTACTGACCTATGACTGGGGTAAGATAGATTTGGATACTCTGCTTTGTGATAATTATTGCATTTACCAGATAATATTAATATCATTTAATTTTATATGTTACACACATTTTCATTGGTTTAACAATTTTTGGTAACTATATTTCATCCACAAAACTTTATCTCTGATGTACTTTCTTAACTGTGATGTCAATATTCACACCACCGCGGAAGAAATTTAGAGATGTTGAGAAATAGTGCGTACATAACATACCAATTTCTGAGAATATAAAACATGTTTGAAAGGAATTGAATGATAAGGAATAAATCTAATTGTTTTTTCATTGGATGGAGGTATACCACGAAAAAAGGACTGATGCAGTTTTCTGTCCTTTTTTCCGTGGAATACCTCCATCCAACAAAAAAAAAAATTAGATTCATTCCTTAAGTATTTATTGTTTTGTTTCAGGTAAACCAGGTGTACTGACAATAGGTGATGGAGAACCTAAACCTGTTCAGATTCAGTGAGTAGTTTTCCTCTCATTGAAGAATTACATTTCCTCTTGTGGCTTTGAAATAACCAACCTTATGTGAAACATTTACTGCTTACAAAGGTATTTGTCTTATTCCCAGAATGTCATACATGTAATGGAGTATGACTCCAAGAATGAGGTTTGGCATGAAATGTGATTTATTTGTTTTTATGATATAAATTCTCCATACAGTTTTCTTTAAGGAAATAAATTACAATTACAACTAGAAAGGTCACCTTTCTCTGAGAGAAAAGGAAGGTCTGTTTCCTTTGGGAAGTTTTACTAATAGAGAGAAGACTTTTGTGCAGATTTTGCTTGCACTGTGTAAGTTGTCCTCAGATATTCAGTGAGACAATACAAAACTAGAATTTTAATTCATTATTACATTCCAGACCATGTGACCATGTAAAAAGTTGCTGCAGGCACATCTCTTCTCCATCATATGATGTTTTGTCATTTTGAAATATTAATGTGATCGACCATATTATTTAAGGATTATTCTATTTCAAAGTACATGTAACTGTAATTTTTATTCAGGGAAAACATCGTCATTACAAGGCTGACATCATTTGTGCTGATCAGTTGTTCTCATAGACATAGTTACTCACATTTCATTGATAATACAGTGTTAATTAACAGATAAAGTGAGAAATCAAAGAATAATTTGAAGATGTGCCTCTTTTCCTCATGTCATAGACCTTTAAAATTACAAATGGTTATAAACTACCATAGGCTATACCAGTAATTAAATGTGTATATCACCTGTTTACAGTTACACCTTAGACAGATTGGCTGGTAACCTTGGTTTCAAAGTCAGCTTGAGGATTGTCACCTGTTTCCCTATTGATGACCAGGTGATTTGTCTGCCCTTGGATGATGGACTTGTATTGTTGAATGAGGAACCCATTCCTGTCTGTGATGCCACTAAGTATGCCACAGTGAGCAGTACGTATTCTTGTCTCATTTTTTGGATTTATAACAAAGAAACTTTTTAATACTGATTAATTTTGTTATTTTGAAGGTTTTAACATTTTTATTGAAATGATTGAGGTTCCTTGCATTAGAAAAAACTGACTGTCTTTGTGTTTTGTACTTAGATCTCGTTTACATTCTTGTAGATTTCTCATTGTCAACCTGGATGAAAGACAAAAGTTTGGATTTAAAAACACAGCTAAAGCAGGGAGCAATAGATCTGTTACTGGAACAGCTGAATCTGACTGCTTTCTTTGGTCCAAAGTGTGACAGAACCAGAGGAATATACACACCAAGTGTCATGGGATATCGTAACGGTAAGATAGGCATTATGGGATATAGTAGGGTTGTTGTCTTGTACATTGATTAATTATTGTTTTATGACATTCCACAATTATTTCAAATGGTGACAGCATCTGCCTGATTTAATGCCATCCATCTGACTCACTCAGAGCAGTGAGGGGTCTTTAACATGCCACGCATGCCGTGACACAGGACCTCAGGTTTTCGCTGTCATCCAAACACAGGACATTGCTGTATGCCCATCAGGGGCCGAGCACCTCCTACTTTGAGCTACACTGGCTCCATGGACTATGGTATATGGCAGAATGGTTTGCTGCGAAACTTACCATGCCTTCTATTAGTACTCCTTCTCATGGACTATGGTATATGGCAGAATGGTTTGCCGTGTAACTTACCATGCCTTCTATTAGTACTCCTTCTCATGGACTATCATATGGTATATGGCAGAATGGTTTGCTGCGAAACTTACCATGCCTTCTGTTAGTACTCCTTCTCATGGACTATGGTATATGGCAGAATGGTTTGCTGTGTAACTTACCATGCCTTCTATTAGTACTCCTTCTCATGGACTATGGTATATGGCAGAATGGTTTGCTGTGTAACTTACCATGCCTTCTATTAGTACTCCTTCTCATGGACTATGGTATATGGCAGAATGGTTTGCTGCGAAACTTGCCATGCCTTCTATTAGTACTCCTTCTCATGGACTATGGTATATGGCAGAATGGTTTGCTGCGAAACCTACCATGCCTTCTATTAGTACTCCTTCTCATGGACTATGGTATATGGCAGAATGGTTTGCTGTGTAACTTACCATGCCTTCTATTAGTACTCCTTCTCATGAACTATGGTATATGGCAGAATGGTTTGCTGTGTAACTTACCATGCCTTCTATTAGTACATGTACTCGTTCTCATGGACTATGGTATATGGCAGAATGGTTTGCTGTGTAACTTACCATGCCTTCTATTAGTACTCCTTCTCATGGACTATGGTATATGGCAGAATGGTTTGCTGTGTAACTTACCATGCCTTCTATTAGTACTCCTTCTCATGGACTATGGTATATGGCAGAATGGTTTGCTGTGTAACTTACCATGCCTTCTATTAGTACTCCTTCTCATGGACTATGGTATATGGCAGAATGGTTTGCTGTGTAACTTGCCATACCTTCTATTAGTACTCCTTCTCATGGACTATGGTATATAGCAGAATGGTTTGCTGTGTAACTTGCCATACCTTCTATTAGTACTCCTTCTCATGAACTATGGTATATGGCAGAATGGTTTGCTGTGAAACTTACCATGCCTTCTATTAGTACTCCTTCTCGTGTCTATTTATGTATGCCTCATGCAGATTATGTAGTATAAGGTAATGTGTGTTTATTCATTAGATACTGTTTCAATCAGTTTCTTCAGGATACCATGGTAACAAGGCAGTAAGAGCTGATCTTTTCCTTTACAGAGTGTCCATATAACATCTTCCAGCTCCCCGCTATCAAGGCTCCAATGACATGCTTCATCCCTGATTACTGTACTGGTGTGGAATGCTGTGCTGAGATACCTGTGCTGGGGTTGGGGCTTCATACTTGGCTCTATATTGATACCTGTAAATTTGACTTCAGCTTCGGTATAGAAACCCTGATGTTCAATAGATCATTATTCAATTATGAATGGGGTAAGTAAGCTTCAGGTTGAATGTATAGTAATATTGAAAATATTCAAAGTTGAGTATAATATATTATACAAAGATTTGTTATATGGTTATTACATATTTTATGCAGTAACTATGTCCGTTACTCATGGTTATATGTGTATGAAGTTTTGAAAGACATCTATTGAAGTAGGTTGCCTTTATGTACAGTGAAATGCAAACTTTCCTGTGGTAAATTAATTTTTCTGGAGTTTTATTTCATGTGCTCTGTCAGATATAATAGTAGCAATTTCCCAGCATTCTAGTTTCCTTTGTAATATTGTCTAAGATTTACTGATAAAGATATATTGAATGGAATTCTGACAGTTCTATTATATTTATAGGTAAGAATACAAGAGTGACAGTGGTGGAAGATCTCCTGTACCTTGAGTAAGCTTTATTTTCTTTTTGTACGAGATTCATGGAAAAGAATTCAGATCATAGGTATAATACATCAAAAACCAGCATCTTTGTGTGTCCATTGTTTGTATGGTTACTGTTAAGTCTTTAAGCCTTTCCTTTTTATATTTGAAAATAAAAGAAAAAGGAAAGTGAGTGTACATGTAGTCTTATAATTGTTTTTCTATCATTTATAGCTTTGTCATCAAGCAAATTCAGAACACCAAGAAGATGAAGTTTGACATGAATTTGGTGGCATGTTTTGAGGAGAAGGGTTATTGTGATCCAACACAGGAATACAACCTCAACATACCGATATTCAAGGACACCGAAATACCTATGGTTCGCTGCTACCTGGATGTCAAACAGGAGAGTCAGAAAAGTCAGTATCCAAGCTATTTAATAATTGATATTGAAGACTGATTACCTGAGAATGGTGTTTTTTTTTATCTTTTTGATTCCTCCAGAAATTCTTTGACAATATTTCTATCTTATACCAGATACACAAACTTTTTCGATGCATATTTTTGTTTTATGAATGATATACTATGTAACAAATCATTTTATTGAGAAAAAAAATTACTCTTTATAACTAATCCAAAACATGATATCGTTTGATTCAGATTTCTCCTTAACGGAATGGAAAAAATCGAAGAATTTTGAAGGCAATTCTACATTGTCATCGAATGTTGTCGAGCTTTTGGTCCAGCAGCTAAATATAGATAGCTATCTTAAGGATGTGTCATGTGATCAACAGGCGGCAATGTATGCTGGTGCTGTCAATGGATGGAAAAGTGGTACATAATCTTATATATACGTCATATGTAAGGATATTTTTTCGATAGTCTATGATGTCTCCAAGTTTGGTCTATTTTTGTGGCTTTCCTGATATGATAAAATCTGTTTTGTTCACCCGCCTGTATATTTTTAAAACAAAGTTTTTTTGTAGATTGTGGGATCTCATTTGTCCAGTTACCTGGAGTATCAGGGCCTGCCAATTGTTCTCTCTCTCAGGACTGCTCAAGCATCAGCTGTTGTGCCTACAGTGAAGAATTGGAAATAAGCTTAAACTTCAACCTTCACATTGACACATGTAACTACGAAATCAAAGGCAGCATAGAAAAACTTGAATTTAGTGTCAACATCCTGGACTTTCAATTTGGTAAGATCCTTTATCCCACTTAAGATATCAGTACAATTTATTATGATAAATAATTTGTATACAATCATTAGAGGTAACTGACACAATGTAATAGATAAAATATAATAGCATAATAGATAAAATATAATAGCATAATAGATAAAATATAATAGCATAATACATCAAATATAATACCATAATAGATAAACTATAATACCATGGTAGATCAAATATGATACCATAGTACATCAAATATAACACAATAATAGATCAAAGCCGGCGTGGCTTAGTGGTATTGCGTCTGACTCCTAATCGGGAGGCCGGGGTTCGAGTCCCGCTCTGGTCATGCCGGTGTCATGTCTTTCGGATGAGACAGTAAAAACCGAGGCCCCGTGTCGTGGTATGCATGGCACGTTAAAGATCCCTAACTGCTTCGGGTGGGTCCGTTGCAAAGGTCAAAATTTGTATGCCCTGCATCAGGCAAATGCCGTCACCATATATATGAAATATTCGTGGTGTGACGTAAAACAAAAATCAATCAATCAATCAATAATAGATCAAATATAATACAATAATAGGTCAAATATAATACCATAATAGATAAATATAATACTTACATAAGACATCGATAAATCTTGAAAAAATTTGCAAATGATCATGTTACTTTTCATTCTAAGCATGTTTTTATGCCTGTTGACATGAATATAAATGACATATACATACAAGCACATATACACACATAAATAAAAGATACCTTCTATACACTCATCCATTCTTACACAGAGATACCAATTTGAAAGAAAAATTTTTGTGTGTTTAATATTGACAGCATATTGTAGTGAACAAAAAAAATGCATACTCAGTCATCTTTAGAGTTACTTTTAGAGTTGATTATGGAGTTGCTTTTTGGAATGTAAAGCATTCAGTTTATTCAGTATTATAACTATTTTTATAAAACTGAAGGTCTTATGAGAAGCCATCCTAAATTATATTAAGATGGAGAAGATCTTCATTAATTTTAATGTAATGTGAAAATTTTTGACAACTTCAACAATTTTCTGAAGTTAACCGAGTCTTTTGTACCTTCCGAATTAACAGAATGTGGAAACTTTAGAATGGGAATACTGTGGTATGGGAATATTGTAGTGTGGGAATACTGCATTGTGGGAATACTGTAGTATGGGAATACTGCATTGTGGGAATACTGTTTTATGGAAATACTGTAGATTGAGAATATTGTTGTATGGGAATACTGTTGTATGGGAATATTGTTGTATGGGGAATACTGTTGTATGGGAATATTGTTGTATGGGGAATACTGTTGTATGGGAATATTGTTGTATGGGAATACTGTTGTAGTATGGGAATACTCTAGTATGGGAATACTGTAGTTTGTTAATGCTGAACGTGTTGCCAACACTTATGAATTATCATATTTCATTACAGGAGTCAGTAAGGAGTTTAAACTGAATGAAGTGCTGATAATGAAGTAAGTATGGCAGAAATTAATCAGTCTCAGTGATAATGATTAAATATCACTATAACTACCATTGTCTGGTCAGTTTCCTGTCCTTATGAAGCAATGAAAACCAAGGCTCTGTGTCAAGGTAGATGTGGCACAAAGAATATCCTTTATTTCTTTGGATGGGTTGGTTGCATACATGTGTAGGTCTAAATTTCTGTGCACTGTATCTGGCAAATACTGTCTCTCAATAAGTGAAATATTTTTGATGTGGCGTTAAACAATTAATAAGAATATGACGTATCAAAAGGTCAATGTAAATTTCTCAGATATATGATTGATATATTTCTAACCAATCATTTTCAGGTACAAGTTAGAAAAGCTCTCTGATTCCAAGAAATTCATCGTAGATCTAGGATTCGACGTTTGCCTGGAACCTGGCTCCTGTAAAACACAGATCACTGCCATGGTACAGACAGTACTACCAGAAAACTTATGCTCTCTTGATATTCCATTTGTAGACAGCTGTAAGTAAAATGCTGACAAAGCTTGAATACAATACACACATGTTACTTAGATGTTATGTATATATGTTACATATAAACATGTATGTTACGTAAATATTTTACGTGTATGCACCCATAGGAAAAGTGTCAGAGGCCTTTATATTGGATATTTCTGAGATAATACTAAAGATTAAAAACAAATAAGAAGTTAGTATTAAGTTACACAGACTAGTGATAAACTCCAGTACTTGATAATTTTATAACATTCATTTAAGGGGAAACAAACTTGTTCTTGTTCAGTTTTACCAGCTCCACTTGTGTCCTTAAACATTTACTTGAAATTTACTCCTTTTGTTTTTACAGCTTTCTCTTTGGAGCAGTGGATCTTGGATAAAGGTTTACCATTAGAGGATAGTTTAGCCACTTCACTCTCTACTAAACTGTTTGAAGAGCTTGGAATGTCCCCTTTCCTTCACAATTTCCCCTGCTACAGGAGAGTGGACCAGTGGAAAAATGCAGTGGATGGATGGACCAGTGGTAAGAGAATTATGTGTACAAGGAAATGGGAACCAATAATGATTAAATTCAAGACCTTAATGATAAATGACAAAGAAGTACTCTCTTTAGCCATGTCAGTAATGTTCCATAAGATAGTGGAGGTTCTGTAATACAAGAGGAATGATCACAGTAATTAGTGGATAGAATGGGGCTTTATAAATTCAGTTTTTATAGGATTACAATGCTTGAAAGAGAAGGAAAAAATATCTTGTAAAATTCCAAGAAACTGGACCATGCAAGATATAGTTTATGCTTGTAATACACATACAGTATGATCGACATATTGTACATGCTTTGGTATGTTTATTCTAGTTTGTCCTGCCAATCTGACTTTAGACAAGGTTCGTGGACCAGCAACATGTCACATTCAAGACTCCTGTACTGGAGTGGATTGCTGTGTAGAGCTGGGAAAACTGGGCTGGTCTTTCAGGATATATGTGTTGTTTGATGCTTGTAACTACAGACTAAACACAGGCATTGAGAGACTGTCTCAGAATATCTCACTGTTTGGATATAATTGGGGTGAGACGAGACACATTCGACTAAAAGGAGCAGTACAGCTAGAGTAAGTGTATCATATATGTTCAGGTGGTTAGATGGTTAAATTTGGTAGAGCAAAAGTTGAAATGGAATGAAAACAATGGAATTATCAATGAATACCAACACAAATTTATAAGTTCATTAAGATTGCATAGTTTTCTATGAAATCCTTCAATCAGCCATGTGAGAGACATTGGGAATATTATTTCTGAGGTTTGCCATTTCAGCTATAATGTTATTGACCTGCACTCAGAAGGAGCATTCCTCATCAATATGAACATCAGCATCTGTATGGAAGCACAAGGCAATTGTATGATCTTTTTCAATGTTTTCAAGAACAACAAACTCCCGAAGCAACCATGTTTGGCAGTTCACCAGTTCTCTGAACCAGGTAATAATGCTTAATTCTTCTTCTGTAACGCGTAAGGTATGTTATATTGTTATAAATGACTATTTCTTACCTGTCTCTTATTACCAATTGAAAGTATTTCTTAATTATGCAACCCCATCATGTTAAATGTACGAACTATTCATTATGTTTTCATATCACCTACTAATATGTCAAGTTATAGTTTCCTAACTTTTATGCTTCTTTTTGTATGATATATAAATTGCTGTCTCCTTTCACTTCTGAGTAATTATAACCATTAGTCGGAACTTTCATAACAGACTTCATGTTGTTGCAGGATTCTCGCTCGCTGCTTGGCAGTCACAGAACGGTGTAGGATCCCCTATTACTGGACTGAACCTGGATAAGCTCCTAGAGAAACTAGGAATATCATCCTATCTCCTTCAAAACCCATGTAGTCGAGGCGCCGGAAAATGGGCCTCCTCATCCAGTGGATGGACAGATGGTAATATATTCAGTTATCTCATATTTTAACAGAAAGGCAGTTACAGATAACACAAAAGCATTCTTAACCTATATAAATTAGTTGTAATTAGTGTTGAATTAACAAAACATTGCTCATACTGAGTTATAGTATTGTGTTTGGAAGTAATATCTGGTGGAAATGTGGTCATAAAGTCTGTTTTGTATGATGATTGTTTGTATGTTTGTATGATGATTGTTTGTATGATGATTGTTTGTATGATGATTGTTTGTGTTTGTATGATGATTGTTTGTATGTTTGTATGATGATTGTTTATGTTTGTATGATGATTGTTTGTGTTTGTATGATGATTGTTTGTATGTTTGTATGATGATTGTTTGTGTTTGTATGATGATTGTTTGTCTGTTTGTATGATGATTGTTTGTGTTTGTATGATGATTGTTTGTATGATGATTGTTTGTGTTTGCATGATGATTGTTTGTGTTTGTATGATGATTGTTTGTATGTTTGTATGATGATTGTTTGTGTTTGTATGATGATTGTTTGTCTGTTTGTATGATGATTGTTTGTGTTTGTATGATGATTGTTTGTATGATGATTGTTTGTGTTTGCATGATGATTGTTTGTGTTTGTATGATGATTGTTTGTATGATGATTGTTTGTGTTTATTTGATGATTGTTTGTGTTTGTATGATGATTGCTTGTGTTTGTATGATGATTGTTTGTATGTTTGTATGATGATTGTTTGTGATTGTATGATGATTGTTTGTATGATGATTGTTTGTGTTTGTATGATGATTGTTTGTGTTTGTATGATGATTGTTTGTGTTTGTATGATGATTGTTTGTGTTTGTATGATGATTGTTTGTATGTTTGTATGATGATTGTTTGTATGATGATTGTTTGTGTTTGTATGATGATTGTTTGTGTTTGTATGATGATTGTTTGTATGTTTGTATGATGATTGTTTGTATGATGATTGTTTGTGTTTGTATGATGAATGTTTGTATGATGATTGTTTGTGTTTGTATGATGATAGCTTATGTGTTTGTATAATGATTGTTTTTCATATGAAAATTGTTTATGCGTTATTATGATGATATTTGTTCATGTTTATGTATCACTCTGTTGTCTTCAGCATGCCCTGCGGGTCTAACAAAACCGAGCCTTAGTGGCCCAGTGACCTGTCACCTGACTGCTTCCTGTACAGGTGTAGATTGTTGTCTTGATGTCAGCACTGTGGGTCGATCTTTCAATGCCTACGTCATTGTTGACTCCTGCAGCTTGAAACTTATGATTGGAATTGACCGTCTGAAGTTTGACCTCTATTTCAAAGACTTTGAATTTGGGATGGCCAAAAGTTTCCGATTAGTCAATGTGATAAGGATTGAGTGAGTTAAAATTACAATACATTTGTTTGTTTTGTTTTTTTATTTGGAACACATGTACATGACCTTATTTGAGAACCAATTTACAAATATAACTTACATATTTCTTCTTTTTCTGAATGTTTGTATAAAAAAAAAACAAAGAAAAAGGTACAAGTAAATTATATTTCTTTGATTTAATTGATTTCAGTACTGTATGCTTTACTTGTATTTTTTGTGCATAATTTATGAATATTAATATATTTCAGCTATACAGTATATGACCTATCGGCTGAGAACCAGTATGTCCTTACGATGAAACTAAGTGCGTGCTTTGAGCAGAACAGCTGTCTACATGAGATTACAATATTTGACAAGATGCGTTTACCCAAGCCTTCATGTAACTGGACTACAGATGTCACAATTCCCAGTGAGTATAATAATTGATGTATTTCTGCTCAGGAACCAAATAAAATATCAGGTTTTGTGGAGTAAGGACATAGTGTACAAGTGAGAGAAAATGTTTGTTGAAATTTTACTATCTCACTGAAAAAATTTTCTGAAATAGCAAAATATGTAAATTATTGGTAAGACAGTTAGTTTGAATTTTTGTTGGATAGTACAGCATTCACTTTGCTTTCTTTACAAATACATAGTGTATTTCTGCTTGTAGATTTTTCACTAATTTCATGGATAAATTCCCACAATGTGTCCTCTCCTCTGGAGCCGTACAACGCTGATCGTGTCCTCAATGACCTTGGTGTGGCAGGGTACATGTATAAGGAACATTGCAATGCGTCAGATGATTATTACCCAAGTATGGGAGGCTGGAATCAAAGTAAGATTTCACTACAGTATACATGTATAGTGTGTTTGTGTATGGGAAGCTGGAGTCAAAGTAAGATTTCACTACAGTATACATGTATAGTGTGTTTGTGTATGGGAGGCTGGAATCAAAGTAAGATTTCACTACAGTATACATGTATAGTGTGTTTGTGTATGGGAAGCTGGAATCAAAGTAAGATTTCACTACAGTATACATGTATAGTGTGTTTGTGTATGGGAAGCTGGAATCAAAATAATAATTATAAGATTTCACTGCATTGTATAGTGTGATTGTGTTTGGCTTTATGCATATTCATTATCAAATTAAGAGTCATAATTGTGCATTTTCCTAAAATATAGCCTACACAGTACATTGATATAGAATAGTATAGAATATCTAATACAAGGTTTGACCTAGATCTAATATGTATTACTCGACAGAAGATATGTGTGATTCCTAGATCTAGATGTAATATGTGTGATTCCTAGATCTAGATGTAATATGTGTAATTCATAGATCTAGATGTAATATGTGTCATTCCTAGATCTAGATGTAAAATAAATGATTCCTAGATCTAGATATAATATGTGTGATTCCTAGATCTAGATGTAATATGTGTCATTCCTAGATCTAGATGTAAAATAAATGATTCCTAGATCTAGATGTAATATGTGTCATTCCTAGATCTAGATATAATATGTGTCATTCCTAGATCTAGATATAATATGTGTCATTCCTAGATCTAGATATAATATGTGTCATTCCTAGATCTAGATATAATATGTGTCATTCCTAGATCTAGATATAATATGTGTCATTCCTAGATCTAGATATAATATGTGTCATTCTTAGATCTAGATGTAATATGTGTCATTCCTAGATCTAGATATAATATGTGTGATTCCTAGATCTAGACATAATATGTGTGATTCCTAGATCTAGATGTAATATGTGTAATTCATAGATCTAGATGTAATATGTGTCATTCCTAGATCTAGATGTAAAATAAGTGATTCCTAGATCTAGATATAATACGTGTCATTCCTAGATCTAGATATAATATGTGTGATTCCTAGATCTAGACATAATATGTGATTCCTAGATCTAGATATAATATGTGATTCCTAGATCTAGATGTAATATGTGTCATTCCTAGATCTAGATATAATATGTGATTCCTAGATCTAGATATAATATGTGTCATTCCTAGATCTAGATATAATATGTGTCATTCCTAGATCTAGATATAATATGTGTGATTCCTAGATCTAGACATAATATGTGATTCCTAGATCTAGATATAATATGTGTCATTCCTAGATCTAGATGTAATATGTGTGATTCCTAGATCTAGATATAATAAGTGTCATTCCTAGATCTAGATGTAATATGTGTGATTCCTAGATCTAGATGTTATATATGTGATTCCTAGATCTAGATGTAAAATGTGTGATTACTAGATCTAGATGTAATATGTGTGCTTCCTAGTTCTAGACATAATATGACTGTGATTCCTAGACCTAGATATAATATGACTATGATTCCTAGATCTAGATGTGTGACATGACCTATATATGTTGTATGTTATGTATTTTATATGCTTATTCTTGTCTACTATGCCTGTCCTAGTGTCATGTAGCTCAGACCTTTCCCTTCTGCTTTTGTCTGCTATGATACATGTATCATTCTTCAGAGTTTCTATGACAGATTTCAGTACCATGCAAGGATTTTGTTTTACAGAATGTGGTAGTGTAATTCAGACGCCAGTCTTGTCTAATGATGCTGTTAAATGCTTTATACCAGCCTCGTGTACAACCATAAATTGCTGTGTACAGGTGGACCCATTATCTACATCATTTAATTTGTTGTTGGATCTGGACTTCTGTGGGAAGGAGATGACTATAGGAATAGATCATTATAAGACAAAAATGCCATATGAATTTGGTAAGCTCTGCTAGATAAAGATTGTCTTAATTGAATTTACAGGTACATTCTTGATTGTATTTAAATGGATTTGTACTTAGAGACCAATGTGTATAGGGTATGTGTTAAGTACATGTTGATTTATTTATTTGCAGGTGCATCCAGACAGTTCTACTTGAAAGACATTGTGAAGTTGACGTAAGTCGCATTCAACGGTCTCTTTGGTTTCTTAGCAGTTAATATGAACATTGATATTTTGTTTCTTTGTATATAAGCTTTTAACTGCCCTTGAGAGGCAGATTTTCTGAAGCCCTTCATAAATTTCATATCTTGATTTATTACTGCAGGTACAAGGTTGAAAATTTACTTGCTGAGAAAAAGTATGTAGTAGATATGCGAGTACAAGTTTGTCTTGAGAATGGGCAAGCATGTATGGTGGACCAGGTAATTGCAACAGAAATGTCCCTGCCTAAGCAACACTGTACCTTTGATCGTGATTACTCGGGTAAGTCTGTACAGTGTAATGACATTTTGGTAAATATTTCAAGTTTCAACCCAAAACGTTTCAATGGTAGTGTTGTGGGTTATTGAAAAAAATTATTTTGCTATTTATCAGAGATGTTGAAATCTGTCGGTCCTGCCGGCAAGACCGACTAAAGTTTCCAATGACCTACAGAATGTTCGTTTGCACCGGTCCAAACGACCGGCGTTCATGGCAGCCATGCATATGCATTCCTAAAACTCACTAGATCAACGCCCGATGATACCGATGTTTGACGTCTGGCTTTAGTGAGACTTGAGAAATATGTAGCCTGGCTGGCCAGTATTTTTTCTTTTTTACATTTAGTGACCTATGATTATTTTGAACAAGATCTCCATAAAATGGTGCCTGCGTAATGAATGTCCATTTAAACATGATAACAAAACTCGCAGCAAAATTTTATAAATCTGTCAGTCCAAATGTCTGACAGGATCAGAAAAATTTCAACATCTCTGATTTATAGTTTTTTGAGAAAATAATTTTCCCTTACATGAAATCTTTAAGGATACTTGATAAGTATGATGTAAAGACCAAAGAAAGCAGTTGCATTTTGCCTTTTATCTTGAGATACAGACCTTTAATTTCATATATGAATAATGGATTTCTGCAGATTTCTCATTGACGACATGGCAGCAGAATCAGGGTGTGAGTGTTGGACCATCTTTAGATGATGTTGGGTTGTCCATTCTGTTGGAGGATCTTGGGATAAAGCAGTATCTTAAGTCTGCTGGAAGCCAGTGTGATAGGACTTCTGCAGATTATACCCCAGTGAACATTACAGGCTGGAAACTGGGTAAGATAAATTAACATTAAAATCACCTTATACTTGATGTATTTGTTAGGTACAAGTATTTACATTTATTTTTAAATTGTGTTATTATTACATTTAGATTACAAGCATTAAGGTAATTGTGCTAGCTAGCTTAGCTCAGAAGTGACCACTATTTATTTAAATACTACCCTCTTCCCCCCCCCCCACCCTCAAAAAGTTAGTGACAACAAATTGAGACAATATTTGTTTATTGTAGATTGTGCAGAGATGAATTCCACATCACTTCGGGATATCAGTGAGCCAATGAACTGTGCCATTAACACAGGGTGTACAGGGTTTGAGTGCTGTATAGACCTGAAGGACACCATTCAACAAAACCTCCACTTCTATGTGGATGTTGACGAGTGTATGCAGAAGTTCAAGGTCGGGTCAGAAATGCTGCAGTTCAGGGAAATGCTGTTTGATTACACATGGGGGCAGTTGGATCATTTTAGGCTGAGAGATGTCCTTCAATTAGAGTAAGTATGTCTCCAGTTACAGTGGATTCTGTCTCACTCTACAGGTAACTGACAAGAGGAAATCAACCAGAGAAAGTGTGTCTCTAGTTACAGTGGATTCTGTCTCACTCCACAGGTAACTCAGTAGGAAATCACTCAGAATAAGAATGTCTCTAGTTACAGTGGATTCTGCCTTACTCCACAGGTAACTGACAGTAGGAAATCAACCAGAGTAAGTATGTCTCTAGTTACAGTTGATTCTGGCATATTCCACTGGTAACTTAGTATAAAATCAGCCAGAGTAAGTGTTCTCTAGCTACAGTGGATTCTGCCTTACTCCACAGGTAACTGACAGTAGGAAATCAACCAGAGTAAGTATGTCTCTAGTTACAGTTGATTCTGGCATATTCCACAGGTAACTTAGTAGGAAATCAGAATAAGTATGTTTCTAGCTACAGTGGATTTTAGCTTACTCCATCAGAAACTCAGTCTTCATGTTTTCTACAGTCAACAAACTTTAAGAGTCACGGTTTAAATGCATGTATTCAGAAATTTCTGGTTTAAAAAGCAACAATGTTTATCTTCTGTTCCTTGTCATTGAGAACATATATAATGTCTACTGACTGAATATGTTTACACTGTTTCAGCTTTATAATTGAGAAGGTACAAAGTCCAGTGTTAGGTTTCAACTTGAACCTCAATATGAGTGTGTGTTACGAACCATCTGCTGTGGATTGCCAGTATACCATTCCATTGTTCCAGGATGTTGTATTCCCTCGGCTCGAGTGCAGCTGGGCCTTTGACTATGTGGATCCAGGTGAGAAGTTTCACTGACCTCTACATGTATGTGAGAGGAGAAGTTTCACTGATCTTTACATGTATGTGAGAGGAGAAGTTTCACTGATCTCTGCATGTATGTGAGAGGAGAAGTTTCACTGATCTCTACATGTATGTGAGAGGAGAAGTTTCACTGATCTCTGCATGTATGTGAGAGGAGAAGTTTCACTGATCTCTACTTGTATGTGAGAGGAGAAGTTTCACTGATCTCTGCATGTATGTGAGAGGAGAAGTTTCACTGATCTCTGCATGTATGTGAGAGGAGAAGTTTCACTGATCTCTGCATGTATGTGAGAGGAGAAGTTTCACTGATCTCTACATGTATGTGAGAGGAGAAGTTTCACTGATCTCTACATGTTTGTGAGAGGAGAAGTTTCACTGACCTCTACATGTATGTGAGAGGAGAAGTTTCACTGATCTCTACATGTTTGTGAGAGGAGAAGTTTCACTGATCTCTGCATGTATGTGAGAGGAGAAGTTTCACTGATCTCTACATGTATGTGAGAGGAGAAGTTTCACTGACCTCTACATGTATGTGAGAGGAGAGAGGTTTTGATCTTACTGCTGTTTGCTCATATAAATCTTGTTGACCAGTCCCTTTTGGTAACTTTATAAGATTGAATATCTATCACTGTGGAATTAGATAAAAATGTTATTGTCCTTTTACATAGACTATAGATAGACAGACAGAAAGATAGATAGATAGAAATAAATGAATAACTAAAGGATTTATTATGTGTTGCAGCATTCTCACTAAATGCTTGGCTGTCCAGTAATGGTCTTTCTGCTGGTCAGCAACTATCTCCTTTGATGGCCTCAAAACTCCTGGAGGACTTGGAGATTGCAGAATTCATGTCTCCAGTCTCTTGTCAAAGGTCTGGACCAAAGTACAGTCCCTCTGTACAAGGTTGGAAATCAGGTGAGACCAGCTAGAGATTCTGTGCAAATTTGTAATTGCTCTAGCATACATTAAGATATTATCCATTGTCAGTGAAGTATTAATGTGTATCTGCAGGATGTTGATCAATTAACTGTTATCAGAATCTGAGATAAGTGTTGCCTTGTAATGTAGTGAATTTTAGTTCCAAATTTGCATAAAGTATTCAGAGTAAATGAATGGTATTCAGCTATTTCACCATTTCATTTTACCTCTTGTGAACTTGAGTGATATTGTTACTCAGGTTTTAAAGCTGTAGCACAGCTGTGCTGAATGTGTACTGTTTCATTGTTACAGATTGCCCCCTATCTGTAAACTTGAATGACATCAGTGGAGATGCATCTTGCTTATTGCCCTCAAGCTGTACTGCAGTGGACTGCTGTGTAGATGTAGATTTCATTAACAAGGCATTTAGAGCTTACTTGAAACTTGACCCATGTAATGAACTGATTGAAGTTGGTGTAGAGAGACTGAAATTCAACATTTCTCTGGACAAACATGGCTTTGGTAAGGGACAAAAAGTATTTAGACTATCATATTACATTATAATATTGAAATTGTTTTCCATGTTTTTTCTATATTTCTGCATTCTTGCATTATCAGTGTAATAAAATTTCATTATATTTATATATTGAAAATATCTTACATGTAAATACTATATGCTGTTTACATATGGTATATATATACCATTTGAGATATACTGTGGGACAGACTTTCTGAGGGGCAAAATCAATACCATTCCTGCAGATTGATGTCACACACAATCAATATAATTATATTATGATGTCAAAACTACTTTGAGAGGAATATTACTATTGCTTTGGTCCTGCTGTCAGTGTGAAAGGGTTTATTGTTTAATCAATACCCATATTTGATACATGAACCATCATTTTAAGGTGATGTTTAATACTGATATTCTGTCTATACTTACTGAATTTCACATTTTATTAAAGGAACAATGAAATGGTTCAAGCTGAATGGTGTTGTTCGTATTGGGTAAGTTGTCATCCTGTTTGTATTATTCAAATCAATTTTAATTATCGCAGCACATATACATAATATATACGTATTCTTGCTCATCACTTTTTTTTTAGCTCACCAGAGTCAAAGTCTCAATTGAACTATTGTCACAGCGCTTCGTTCATTGTCCATCAATCCAATGGGACGGGGGGATTAAATATTAGTTTGGAACAATACGCTTTGATACACTTCTTCAGCAAAGCTTATTAAATCTTTTTCTGTAGATTAGCTGCATAGATCATTGCCCCAAATACATTAGAGTGATGTAGAAGGATGTCTTAAAAAAGTGTTTTTGGTTCCCTTCTGAAACCAAGCTTTTGACCTTTCTTCAAAACTTGCTAAAGGCAAAACTGTCTTTTATTTTGTTTATTTTACACTATAACAAGATTTCAAATAACATTTAAGAAAAAAAAAAAATTCTTGCTTAATCTTTTTCACATGTATATTTTTGCATCTTGGCCTTTAAGATTTATTCAGTGTGATTGATTAATTTTTGTTTAACTTCACACCACGAATATTTCACGTATATTGTGTCGGCATCTGCCTGATGCAGAGCATACAAATTTTGACCTTTGCAATGGACCCACCTGAAGCAGTGAGGGATCTTTAACGTGCCATGCATACCAGGACAAGGGGCTTCGGTTTTTACTGTCTCATCCGAAAGACAGGACACAGGCATGACCAGAGCGGGACTCAAACTCGGTCCTCCCAATCAGGAGGCAAGCGTGATACCACTAGGCCATGCCGGCTTTATTCAGTGTGAAGAAGCAAGTTTACACTATTAGGAAGAGAATGTATGCATCTGTGAATCTCTTCAAGCAATTAGTTGTTTGCGGCTGAGTAAATTGTGTTCAGGGTGAGCTATATAGACCCACTTGGGCCCCCTTTTTTTTTTTACTTAATCTTATTTCTTTTTCTTAAAATACGGAAAGAAACTGGGAAATAATATACATGGAATTTATCAGATATGCCTTTTCTGTTTTAAACATTTCTAATTTATAATTTCAATGCTTGTATTTTATGTGTAATATATATATAGATACAAAGTAGAAGACTTGCCGATAGAACGTCAGTATCGTGTCAGCATGAAGCTGATGGTATGCTTTGAGTCCAGCTCTGACTCTTTGTGTATCTATAATAAGGACATATTCGTTGACACACTCCTCCCTAAACTGATCTGTGATTGGCAGGCAGACTATTCCCAATCAGGTAAGAACATGCATAATCCCGTACATTGTAACATACATAATCCCGTACATTGCAACATACATTCTAGTTAGTGTAAATCACATCTCCAGTTGTTTTGTGCAGAATTATCATTGAACGATACAGCACAGTAATCTATTTATTAACTACATAAAAGGGACTGGGATATAAATATATCATAAATTGCATTTTATTTTCCCAATACAAAGATTCCAGATTCTTGGATGAAAGATATTGAATATTTTGGCAGGATTTTCCCTGGCATCATGGTACAGTTCTAAAAGTCTTGCACCAGGATCTGTCTTATCTTCGGCCAATGCAGACAGTCTTCTGTCAGCTTTAGGAATACGTTCTTATGTCAAAGACAGTCAGTGTGATCCAAACTCGCAGATATTCAACCCCATTGACACCAACAGATGGAGAAAAGGTAATGCTATATTCAGATAGAATGTTTATGAAGATGATAAGAATATATTATAAATGTAGAATTGCTGAAAATCTTATAATGTAGACCTATTGCCTATCAATATGAATCTAGTTATATACATCTACGCACAGTATATTATCCTCTCAATTTTCATGTTTTTTCTTGGAAACTAGATAAGAAATAAGAGTTATATTTAAAATTGACACATCATCAGGATGTAAACATCATCAACATGTAAACATTATCAACATGTAAACATCAGCTTGAAAGATGTATTTATTACGACTGTCTCAGAACTGTACAGTACATGTTATATTTCAAGTTATTGCAATATGGTTTTGTAGATTGTGATGCTGATATCGTGGGTTTGACGAGTCTGCCAAGCAATGTGCGCTGTAACCTTCAGGAAGTGTGTACAGGAGTCGTTTGCTGTATGGAGATCGACTTCCTACAAAGAAATATCCAAGCCAATGTTACCATGGATACGTGTAATCATATGCTGGTAGTCACCATTGAGAAACTGAAAGTAGAGATAGATCTCTATGGATATCAGTTTGGTAATTAGCATAACTAGAATATGAGATGTGCTTGATAGATCTTATTATTGAATCTTTAGAAAAAGTTTGTTGACTGGAATAAAATTGGTTTGAAAAATTAATGGATACTAACAAAGAAACTTTGCGTATCAAAATAATCATACCTGCCGATATTGGTTTAGAATGACAGATGAATTTATTTTATTACAGGAACACAAGAAAAGAGATATGTGATGAATGTCATTAGATTAGAGTAAGTAACAAGTCATTAGATTAGAGTAAATAACAAGTCATTATTTTAGAGTAAGTAACAAGTCATTAGATCAGAGTATTAAGTAACAAGTCATTAGATCAGAGTAAATAACAAGTCATTAGATTAGAGTAAGTAACAAGTCATTAGATCAGAGTAAATAACAAGTCATTATTTTAGAGTAAGTAACAAGTCGTTAGACCAGAGTATTAAGTAACAAGACTAGTCATTAGATCACAGTAAGTAACAAGTCATTAGATTAGAGTAAGTAACAAGTCATTAGTTTAGAGTAAGTAACAAGTCATTAGTTTAGAGTAAGTAACAAGTCGTTGATTAAATGTAGTTCATTATATTTGTAAGGGAGTTTTCTGTGTTCCATTGAATAGAAAATCATGCCAACTTTAATGCCTGATAATTCAAGCTAATTTTTTATTTCCATGAGGATTTGATTACATCCATATTGATCTATTCATGATTTGTTTTAATTATATGGAAGCATTATCTGGCTGCTTAAGGTTACATGATGTACATACTGTAAATGTTCTCTATAAAGCCTTCATTATACTGTGTATGTGTTGACAGCTACACTCTCCATGATGAGCCATTGAGTAGAGAATACCGAGTCAGTCTAGACATGAGTGTATGCTTCGAGTCCAGCAGTAGCTGCCATACCACAGTATCTGTCCTGAATAATGTACGGCTGCCGAAGACCTTCTGTCAGTGGGGAACAGACTATCTCATTCCAGGTAGGTCGCAGGAAGTATGCATTGTCCTACTTTGTAGAGATTAAAGGGTAATCTTTGATATACATGGTCATACACTCCACATACCTTGGGAAGAACCTATTCCTATTCTTTATAACAAAACATTAGAATATAACATTCAGATTGATGAATTTAAAAGTTGGGATGATGGTGATGATGACAGTGGCAAGGATGATGATGATGAAGAAGATAATGATGATGAAAATGATGATGGAAACTTGAAATAATAATTGTATGAAAATGATCATTCTTGCAGACTTTTCATTGAAAACATGGGCTCAATCAAAAGGAATAAATTTGCCCACTCCCCTGACCTCAGTCCAGTCTACAGAATTACTGGACCTTCTGGGCATTAGCACCTACCTGTCAGCAACACAGTGTCAGAAAGCAGGAGCATTATATACACCCAACACTGATGGATGGAAGAAAGGTACGCAATATACTACTTCTGATATGTCATATGTGCTGTATATTATGTTATATATGTGAATATCAAATGTGCTTCTTAAATGTACGTCCTTTGATTGTTCTGCTATTACGATGAGTGGGAAGGTGGGCCCGTAAACCGGTTAACCACACCATTTGTTTGGCTTTTGTCAAATTAAATGACCGTCCTAAGTCGGTATCGTAATTGCTTTACAATCAAATATTTTTGTAATGTGTTATATGTTCTAGTATATTATTTATATTCATGTATTGTATAGCTCCATGGTGACTTCTGCCACATAACTGAGCCAGTAACTCCTCTTTTTTCTTAAATGGTATACTTATAAATGTATTGGTATTTCATATTGTAACTTGTTAACTTTATTTTGTATACAGTAATTACACATGATCTTTTCTGCACTAGTGGTTGTAAGTTTTTTTGTATTTTCAGACTGTGTGGCTGCACCAGCTCCCAGTGCCCTGGATCCCAGTGTTGTTTGTTCTATTCCCTCGACATGTACTGGAATAAATTGCTGTGGAGATATTGATTTCCTCGGTCGTACCATCAACGCCCATGTCCTTCTGGATCCTTGCTCCAAACAAATGAGTATAGGAATAGAACAGATGCAGTTCAACACCAGCCTTATTGGCTATCAGTGGGGAACAGACCAACACTTTTCTGTGCAAGGAGCCATCAAAATCAGGTTCCCTATTTAACCTACTAAATCTTGAAGTAATAGTCGATGGTATAATTTTGTTTTCATTTTTAGTTTCAGAATAATTTTGTTTTTATTTTTAGTTTCAGAGACAATGTATTGTAGTTATGATTTTGTTTACAATCAGTGTGGTTTATATATTATTTTATTTATAGTGAGTTTTGATTTCTATTTTAGTTTCAATATAAAGAATCTTCCAAATGAGGCTCAATACCAGATGTCGATGAATCTGAGCGCTTGCTTCGAGGCATTAGATGAAAGGGACTGTATCACACATATACCTATATTTTCCTATGTCCAACTGCCGAAGACAACATGCGACTGGAATTTAGATTATAAAAATCCAAGTACTTCTCTTTCTTATACTTTTAATCAGTCTGTTAATTTATTACCTGCAGAAATTATAACAAATAAGATGCATGTAATTTCAAAAGATTTTTACTGTTGCAATATGTATCCATTAATATTCTGTCACTGCCAAAATTGTATTATGTAATTATCTTTCGTGCATCTGCTGTTTTTACTTGTAATTTCCTATAGGTAATATATCATTATTAATCCATGGATCTAAAGATCAGTTTTATGGAAGCCAGTAATTTCCAGCTCACCTCGATGAAGTGGAAATGAGCTTGTGCTATACCCCCAGGTGTCAGTGTCAGAATCTGTGTCCCATTAAGAAGTTTGGGATAGCTCAGTATTAGAAAAGTGCTAATGCCAGAGTGACGAAACTTGCATCACTGATTTCCTTTGGATACCAAGTTGGACTCATGCATCAGATGCCACATCCGACCTACTTTTTCAGCATGAGTTGCTTTGTTAGGAAGTTTGACGTAGCTCAGTATTGGACAAATCTGTCTGTGTCCTATCTAGCCATACTTTAACTAACTTTTATATGAAATGACTATTTTACTACATTTCTGCAATATTTTATGCTATAAGTGCAAAGCCAGCTTTCTGCAATTGAGAGTCAAATGCTGCCATGGAGAGGAGTTATGTAATCTTTAATTACCCTGTTTTTTTTTGGTGACATAAAGTTTGAATTATCATTGACATTGTGATTGAAATGTTATGAAGAATGTGTTTTCATTGGATACTTGAATCACTTTCAGGCTTCTCCATGCAGTCATGGTTAACCAGTAATAGTTATACTACACCTTTAAACAGCATTCAACATGAAGAATTAATGCAGGAGCTTGGTATTAAGGATTTCCTAGACAACAAGTGTGATCGTACTAAGACACCATACACCCCAGCTACCAGCGGATGGAACATCTCCAGCAGTATGTTTATTCTTAATGGCTACATCAGTATGTGAGGTGGCACCCTTAACATTTCTAAACCCTGCTCAGGGTGTATGCATTGCATAGGTTCAAGTTTTTATGTAATGCGTCTGGCATTCAGATACCACCTCTTTGTAGTGAAATAATCTCAAGGTGACCTAAAATGACAAGCAAATAAGACAATCACTAATGTCATGTTTTACCAATCAAACTAAGATATGTTCCCTTCCAATGATATATGTTATTTATGCTATTTCCTTTCCCATAATCAGATGATATATGTTATGTGTACTACTCCCTTCCTGTGATACAATGTATATGTTCCCTGTAGTAGTCCCCTCCTGTGATATATGTTCCCTGTAGTAGTCCCCTCCTGTGATATATGTTCCCTGTAGTAGTCCCCTCCGGTGATACATGTTCCCTGTAGTAGTCCCCTCCTGTGATATATGTTCCCTGTAGTAGTCCCTTCCTGTGATATATGCTACCTATGCTATTTCCTTTCTGTGATACATGTTTCTTGTGCTAGTCATTTCCTTGATATATGTTACATATGCTATTCCCTTCCTGTGATATATTTTACATATGGTATTCCCTTCCTGTGATGTATATTACATATGCTATTCCCTTCCTGTGATATATTTTACATATGCTATTCCCTTCCTGTGATATATATTACATATGCTATTCCCTTTCTGTGATATATATTACATTTATAATGTCCCACATTTTGAATTTCAGGTTGTTCTGATCCACCTTCGTTATCATCACTTGGAAACCTGCCAGCTGGTGTCTCATGTCACATCTCTGACTCATGCACTGGGGTTGAATGTTGTATGGATGTGACATCAACTGCCCATCCAATCAGAACATACCTTGCAATTGACTCCTGTCATTACCAGTTGAGGGTTGGCATTGAAAAACTATATTTTGATTTCTCTCTGTTTGATTACCAGATGGGAACCACCAAGTTTTTCAAACTGTATGGTGTAATTGGTATAGAGTAAGTAACTTTATGGTGTAATTGGTATAGAGTTGGTAACTGTATGGTGTAAATGGTATAGAGTAAGTAACTTTATGGTGTAAGTGGTATAGAGTAAGTAACTTTATGGTGTAAGTGGTATAGAGTAAGTAACATTATGGTGTAATTGGTATAGAGTAAGTAACTTTATGGTGTAATTGGTATAGAGTAAGTAACTTTATGGTGTTATGGTATAGAGTTAGTAACTGTATGGTGTAATTGGTATAGAGTAAGTAACTGTATGGTGTTATGGTATAGAGTTAGTAACTGTATGGTGTAATTGGTATAGAGTAAGTAACTTTATGGTGTAATTGGTATAGAGTAAGTAACTTTATGGTGTTATGGTATAGAGTTAGTAACTGTATGGTGTAATTGGTATAGAGTAAGTAACTTTATGGTGTAATTGGTAAAGAGTAAGTAACTTTATGGTGTAAGTGGTATAGAGTTGGTAACTTTATGGTGTAAGTGGTATAGAGTAAGTAATTTAGTGGTGTAATTGGTATAGAGTAAGTAACTGTATGGTGTTATGGTATAGAGTAAGTAACTGTATGGTGTATTTGGTATAGAGTAAGTAACTTTATGGTGTGATTGGTATAGAGTAAGTAACTTTGGTGTTATGGTATAGAGTTAGTAACTGTATGGTGTAATTGGTATAGAGTAAGTAACTTTTTGGTGTAATTGGTAAAGAGTAAGTAACTTTATGGTGAAAGTGGTATAGAGTAAGTAACTTTATGGTGTGATTGGTATAGAGTAAGTAACTTTGGTGTTATGGTATAGAGTAAGTAACTTTATGGTGTAAGTGGTATAGAGTAAGTAACTTTATGGTGTAAGTGGTATAGAATAAGTAATTTAGTGGTGTAATTGGTATAGAGTAAGTAACTGTATGGTGTAATTGGTATAGAGTAAGTAACATTATGGTGTAATTGGTATAGAGTAAGTAGCTGTATGGTGTAAGTGGTATAGCGTAAGTACCTTTAATGTACTTGTAAAAAGAAGTTTTATCTATATTTTTTGGCTGGAATAAATAATATGACCTAATAATGTATACAATTAAGTAAATGCTTCGATTGCTTGTAATTTTCTGATTATAATTTCTCATTTAAATAAATATCAAACATCACTGACAGTATTATATTATAGCATTATCACTATACTGACAGTGATGTCACCCCGAGTACTGTGTGGTATTAGATATAGAACTCCCTGAGTTACAGTGATATACATACTTAATTATATTAATTATATATTGTGATATATTATTGTTGCTGTATTGACAGTGATGTCACCTGGAGTACTGTGTGGTATTAGATATAGAACTCCCTGAGTTACAGTGATATACATACTTAATTATATTAATTATATATTGTGATATATTATTGTTGCTGTATTGACAGTGATGTCACCTGGAGTACTGTGTGGTATTAGATATAGAACTCCCTGAGTTACAGTGATATACATACTTAATTATATTAATTATATATTGTGATATATTATTGTTGCTGTATTGACAGTGATGTCACCTGGAGTACTGTGTGGTATTAGATATAGAACTCCCTGAGTTACAGTGATATACATACTTAATTATATTAATTATATATTGTGATATATTATTGTTGCTGTATTGACAGTGATGTCACCTGGAGTACTGTGTGGTATTAGATATAGAACTCCCTGAGTTACAGTGATATACATACTTAATTATATTAATTATATATTGTGATATATTATTGTTGCTGTATTGACAGTGATGTCACCTGGAGTACTGTGTGGTATTAGATATAGAACTCCCTGAGTTACAGTGATATACATACTTAATTATATTAATTATATATTGTGATATAGCATTGTTGCTGTATTGACAGTGATGTCACCTGGAGTACTGTGTGATATTAGATACAGAGTTCTCTGAGTTATAATAACATAGTATTACATACTTTATTACAGATACAATATCTATGACCTACCCAGTGAAGGAGTGTTCATTGTTAACATGAAGGTCAAAGTCTGCTTTGATAAGATTCAGTCATGTGACTTTGACATTGCAGTGTTTACTGATGTTAAGCTGACTAAACCAAAGTGTGACTATGGTGGTGGCTATGCTATACCCAGTAAGTACTAAACCAAAGTGTGACTATGGCGGTGGCTATGCTATACCCAGTAAGTACTAAGCCAAAGTGTGACTATGGCGATGGCTATGCTATACCCAGTAAGTACTAAGCCAAAGTGTGACTATGGTGATGGCTTTGCTATACCCAGTAAGTACTAAACCAAAGTGTGACTATGGCGGTGGCTATGCTATACCCGGTAAGTACTAAGCCAAAGTGTGACTATGGCGATGGCTTTGCTATACCCAGTAAGTACTAAGCCAAAGTGTGACTATGGTGGTGGCTTTGCTATACCCAGTAAGTACTAAACCAAAGTGTGACTATGGCGGTGGCTATGCTATACCCGGTAAGTACTAAGCCAAAGTGTGACTATGGCGATGGCTTTGCTATACCCAGTAAGTACTAAGCCAAAGTGTGACTGTGGTGGTGGCTATGCTATACCCAGTAAGTACTAAGCCAAAGTGTGACTATGGCGGTGGCTATGCTATACCCAGTAAGTACTAAGCCAAAGTGTGACTATGGCGATGGCTTTGCTATACCCGGTAAGTACTAAGCCAAAGTGTGACTATGGTGGTGGCTATGCTATACCCAGTAAGTACTAAGCCAAAGTGTGACTATGGCGGTGGCTATGCTATACCCAGTAAGTACTAAGCCAAAGTGTGACTATGGTGGTGGCTATGCTATACCCAGTAAGTACTAAGCCAAAGTGTGACTATGGCGGTGGCTATGCTATACCCAGTAAGAATTAACTGTTTGCCCCTCACCTTTAACCAATAAATGAGCTTGCTCCAAAACATCAAATTTGGCTTCCTCAAATCTGCTGTGACAATTAAAAACTCAAGGAACAAGTAGGTCTGGCCTTAATCAGATTGGTTTGTGCTAAACTATGGTATGGTATACTTAGGTTTATACTAAATCCTAGTGCACTATGCCCAGTTAGTACTAAATAAGATTTATGGCAAACTGTATCATGCTTAATCCAGTGAGTACTGGTTTATGCTAAACTGTATCATGCTTAATCCAGTGAGTACTGGTTTATGCTAAACTGTATCATGCTTAATCCAGTGTGTAATGGTTTATGCTAAATTGTATCATGCTTAATCCAGTGAGTACTGGTTTATGGCAAACTGTATCATGCTTTATCCAGTGAGTACTGGTTTATGCTTAACTGTATCATGCTTAATCCAGTGAGTACTGGTTTATGCTGAACTGTATCATGCTTAATCCAGCGAGTACTGGTTTATGGCAAACTGTATCATGCTTAATCCAGTGAGTACTGGTTTATGCTAAACTGTATCATGCTTAATCCAGTGTGTACTGGTTTATGCTGAACTGTATCATGCTTAATCCAGTGTGTACTGGTTTATGCTGAACAGTATCATGCTTAATCCAGTAAGTATTGGTTTATGTTTAACTGTATCATGCTTAATCCAGTGTGTACTGGTTTATGTTGAACTATGGGATGGTAGAAGATTATACTTTTGACCAGTATGTCTTTAGTGGTAATATATCATTACATATTAAGAAAATGATTGTTTGAATTACAGTTCATGAAAACATTTCATGAAAAAAATCAATTTAATATATGGAAGTGTTCAGTTAAACTTAAGAAACAGGGGAGACTTTGTGGTATATGTTTTATATCCTGCTTCATACTTAATGTTATAACATGTCTCAATTATCTGTATAACCTGTGCCAGTTATTCATATTACCTGTGCCAATTATTTGTACAACCTGTGCCATTTGTTTCTTGTAGACTTTTCTCTGGCATCGTGGATGACCCAGAACAGTATTCCATCTATGCCTCAACTTGACCAATGGGCCGTGGATTTGCTTCTTGAAGAGCTAGGATTGGCTAGTTATTTGGACGATCCTCCCTGCAGTAGGAATATGTATACACCAGATGCTACTGGATGGGACATGTCAGGTAATTATATCCTGAGAGAGTAGGGTATTTCACTCCACCATTGTACTCCAGAGATTCATGTGTCTTTAAGCAGTTTATACTTGTCACCATTTTATGAATGAAAAATTATTTGCTTGTTTATTTTCTTATATAACCCAAACTTTTTGATGCTGAATAGTTTGATAAAAATAGATGGAAGAAAGATATGCTATCTACCATAATTACCTGTGAATAATGCACACTTTATTCAGAACTTCTGACGTCGATTTTGTGGATGCACATTATATATTGGAAATAAAAATATACAACAAGGTTTTTCCAAAGATTTATAAGTGATGTTGATCTGAATTTGACTGCGAATTTGTCAGCATTTACTAAAACCACAACAGGGAGTTAATTGGCTATGGAATGGGTATGCTGTCCTTTGTTCTTGTATGTCTTATCGCGCAGACGATATATGTATTGATGTATTTACTAGAGTTTGATGTGTTCAATTATAAGTTACACTGAATGAGGATTCGATGTTTAATAATACAGTCATGAGATCACTAATTGGCCCTTTGTATAACTTTCATCTATACAATTAGATACCTGCTGTGCTTAGTACAAATGTCACTTCTACAATGTCAACTGATTGTTAAGCGTTGTACACACATTTCAGTCAGACAGAAAGTGTTAATTCAGCAAATATCAGGAGCATGGATTGTAATGACCATAAAGGTACAAAGCATATATCTCTTAATGTAATGATAAAGAAGGTGCATAGCATATATCTCTCAGTGTAATGACCATGAAGGTACATAGCGTATATCTCTAAATGTATTGAAGATAAAATTAATTTGTTATGGTAACCATATTATTATAATTATGTCAAAATGAATACAGGCATGGTTAATCTGATAACTGATATGTCCAAATGGATGAATTTAGGAAAGGAACATATAAAGATATAAGGAATTTTGTCCAGTTTGTATTAATCGCTGTGTGAAAAACGTAAAGTGTCGGATAATTCATGCTCCTGTACATGAACTACAGGAATGTTAGCTTCACGGGCTCTCCTTATTTATCGACTTTTTACCTGTGCATTATACATGGGAAGTAGGCGCTTTCTGGATTTTTTTTATCCATTTTGGGGCTGCGCTTTATACATAGGTGTGCATTTTACACGGGTAATTACGGTATGTACCATTATATCAAGCAGTATTGTTTTTTTGTGTTTAATCTGATGTTGAGATGTATGTATCAATATGTAGCTGCATATACCTACCTGTATAGTCCTGGAGACCACACTGATATAACAGCACCTACATGACATGTGCTCTGTTTGTATTTCAGCGTGTACCCAGTCCCTCACTCCTGAGACTCTCCCTGCCCACACATCATGCCAGCTGCCTAGTTACTGTACAGGAGCCCAGTGTTGTATGGATGTATCGTTACTGAGACGTTCATTCGCCGCTCATGTCCTGATTGACACCTGTACCTACCGTCTGAGTATCGGCCTTGAGAAACTGGACGTGAACATTACTCTGTTTGAATATAAGTTTGGAGAATGGAGTAGATATACCCTTCATAATGTCCTAAGAATTGAGTAAGTGTAAACACATCAAGCTTACCATACATCTTTTGACTTTGATGTTGCTGTATTCTGCCATATTGAGACATTGAAATAAAACTTGACTGTACTCAATCGTAACTCCATCAAATCTGTCATTTAGGACTGAAGACTCAATAGAATTGATTTGCAGCTTGCTTTAATTCTGTTGCAGAAATGTACATGCTGTGTAAATTTTACTTAGGAATAAGCATTTACACACACATAAATATTAGAAACTACAATGCATTATTATATTATGTTATGTAATCATCAGATTTAAGTTCTCATTACAGTAATGTACAGCTGTTAGTCAAGCACTTACTGGTGTACAGTTGTAAAGCTGCTTGAACACAACTGTTATGACCCCGGATTGATAGATCGGGGGCATATTGTATTTTTCCTGTCTGTCTGTCTGAATGTTTGTTTGTTTGTTTGTCAGTTGTCAGCTTTTTCAAATCTAAATTCCCTTTTGATTTTCACCTTGTAGCTTTAAGATTGATAACTTGAGGGCAGAGAAATCTTACCTGTTCAATATGAATCTGAGTCTGTGCTTTGAGGCACATGGTGACTGTAGAATGAATTTCCCAGTATTTGAAGACCTCCAGATTGCCAAGACAGTTTGTGACTTCTCTGGAGGGTATTCAGTTCCAGGTAGGGAAGAACCAAAAATCACAATCAACACCATCATTGATACATCATACAAGTTTAACTGACATTTACTTTCTATTAGTCTGACATTCGGTGACACATTGAGATAGTTTGAGTGATTTGGAGTGTGCATAAATGCTAGCTCTCACTGTAATATATCAGTATCAAGGTTTAGAAATGAGTGCAAAGCTTTATTTATTGGTGTTTGAAAAAATACAGTAAATTGTATAATTATGTATACTTTTCAAGTAAAAAGGGGATAGAAGTAGGTGTCATTTGACAGTCTGTTGTCAGTGTTGAATAGGGTTTTATTTGACATTGACAGTCTGTTGTCAATGAAGAATTGGATATCATCTGACAGTCTTGTCATTGTAGGTGGGGTATCATTTGACAATCTCTTATCAGAGTAGGATGGGATATCATTTGACAGTCTGTTGTCAGTGTAGGATGGAGTATCGTTTCACAGTCTGTTGTCAGTATAGGATGGGGTATCATTTGACAGTGTGTTGTTAGTGTAGGATGGGATATCATCTGACAGTCTCTTGTCAGTGTAGGATGGGGTATCATTTGACAGTCTGTTGTCAGTATAGGATGGGGTATCATTCGACAGTCTGTTGTCAGTATAGGATGGGGTATCATTTGACAGTCTGTTGTCAGTGTAGGATGGGTATAATCTGGCAGTCTCTTGTCAGTGTAGAATGGGGTATCATTTGACAGTCTGTTGTCATTATAGGATAGGGTATCATTCGACAGTCTGCTGTCAGTGTAGGATGGGGTATCATTTGACAGTCTGTTGTCAATGCAGGATGGGTATCATCTGACAGTCTGTTGTCAGTGTAGGATGGGGTATCATTTGACAGTCTGTTGTCAGTGTAGGATGGGGTATCATTTGATAGTCTCTTGTCAGTGTAGGATGGGGTATCATTTGACAGCCTGTTGTCATTGTAGGATGGGGTATCATTTGATAGTCTCTTGTCAGTGTAGGATGGGTATCATTTGACAGTCTGTTGTCAGAGTAGGATGGGATATCATTTGACAGTCTCTTGTCAGTGTAGGATGGGTATCATTTGACAGTCTGTTGTCAGTGTAGGATGGAGTATCGTTTCACAGTCTGTTGTCAGTATAGGATGGGGTATCATTTGACAGTGTGTTGTTAGTGTAGGATGGGATATCATCTGACAGTCTCTTGTCAGTGTAGGATGGGGTATCATTTGACAGTCTGTTGTCAGTATAGGATGGGGTATCATTCGACAGTCTGCTGTCAGTATACGATGGGGTATCATTTGACAGTCTGTTGTCAGTGTAGGATGGGTATCATCTGGCAGTCTCTTGTCAGTGTAGAATGGGGTATCATTTGACAGTCTGTTGTCATTATAGGATAGGGTATCATTCGACAGTCTGCTGTCAGTGTAGGATAGGTTATCATTTGACAGTCTGTTGTCAGTGTAGGATGGGGTATCATTTGATAGTCTCTTGTCGGTGTAAGATGGGTATCATTTGACAGTCTTTTATCAGTGTAGGATGGGGTATCATTTGACAGTGTGTTGTCAGTGTAGGATGGGATATCATTTGACAGTTTGTTGTCAGTATAGGATGGGGTATCATTTGATAGTCTCTTGTCAGTGTAGGATGGGTATCCTTTGACAGTCTGTTGTCACTGTAGGATGGGGTATCATTTGACAGTCTGTTGTCAGTATAGGATTGGGTATCATCTGACAGTCTGTTGTCAGTGTAGGATGGGGTATCATTCAACAGTTTGCTGTCAGTGTAGGATGGGGTATCATTTGACAGTGTGTTGTCAGTGTAGGATGGGTATCATTTGACAGTCTCTTGTCAGTGTAGGATGGGGTATCATTTGACAGTCTGCTGTCAGTGTAGGATGGGATATCATTTGACAGTCTGCTGTCAGTATAGGATGGGGTATCATTTGATAGTCTGTTGTCAGTGTAGGATGAAGTATCATCTGACAGTCTGTTGTCATTGTAGGATAGGGTATCATTCGACAGTCTGTTGTCAGTGTAGGATGGGGTATCATTTGACAGTCTGTTGTCAGTGTAGGATGGGGTATCATCTGACAGTCTGTTGTCAGTGTAGGATGGGGTATCATCTGACAGTCTGTTGTCAGTGTAGGATGGGGTATCATTTGACAGTCTCTTGTCAGTGTAGGATGGGGTATCATTTGACAGTCTGTTGTCAGTGTAGGGTGGGGTATCATTTGACAGTCTGTTGTCAGTGTAGGATGGGGTATCATCTGACAGTCTCTTATCAGTGTAGGATGAAGAATTATTTGACGGCCTTTTGTCAGTACAGGATTAGGTATCATTTGACAGTCTGTGTCAGTACAAGATTGGGTATCATTTGACTCCCCAACTCTGCTGTCTGCTTTCCGTGTAGAATGGGGGTATCATTATCTAATTGTGTAGTAACTGACTACCATTTAATAAGTATTTGTCATATCTCTCTCAGGATTCAGTCTTAGTTCCTGGATGTCCAGTAATAACATTCCTTTGTCCACCACGACACTGTCTGAGGTAGCGGCCTCCCAGCTCCTAGAGAAGTTATCTGTGGCAGAGTACATGTCCAAGCCATCATGTGATAGGTCAGCTGCCATGTATACACCACGCGATGCACAAGGTTTCAAGATAGGTACGAAAATATTGAGAATTTAATAAGTATTGCACAGTTTTATTTTAACAGAAATTGATAATGAAATATTCAAACAAAATACTACACTTTCATTTGAACATAACTGAAAATTATTCAAAGGAGTTTCATAAGCACAGAAGCATGAAATAATTTGATGTTTTAAATATGAAATTATGAAATCAAAGTTAGGTGTGATTTAGAACAATCTTTGCTCATTGTTTTATGTATCCTGCCTAGATTCTCAGTGTACTGAACCGCTGAATTTACCCACTGTGCCATCTGGTACCACCTGCCATATTCACAGTAGCTGTACAGGTGTCACATGCTGTGCTGATGTTACCTTACTGAATCGACCAATCAATGCTTTCCTTAAAATTGATTCCTGCAGTTACAGTCTAGAAATTGGTATTGAAAAGTTCCAGTTCACTCTCTCATTGTTTGACTTCGAATTTGGAGTAAACAAGAAATTTCACATTGATGGAGTGTTTGTAATAGAGTAAGTTATTTCCTGTTTTGTTGGGAAAATAATTTATATAATGAATTTTTCATTAGATTAGAAGAGATTATTTGATGCTTTCTGAATAAAGGAAGAAAATAGATTTTGAATGTGTTTTTACTTAAATCCTGTCACTATTTAGCAATATAGCAATGAGGCATAACTTTTATTCATTCAGATCTAAGGCAATTAATGTTTTTTTTTACTTTTTCAGTTCTGGGCAAAAGTATGGCGTTCAAATATTTTATTCTTAGTGTTTTTAGAGAAAATTCCTTGTTTGCAGAGTGTTTAAAATGTGTTTGATTTCTCTAGCTATCAGATTAATGACCTGAGTGGAGAGAGAGCTTATCTAGTGTCAATGTCTCTCAGTGCTTGTTTCAACGACCCTTCCCCATGTGAGTTTACCACGGTCATCATGGACAATACATTCTTACCCAAGCCATCATGTGCCTGGTACAATGGATTCAAAAACAGTGGTAATATGTTGTTACAGATACATGTATTACTTTACTATTCAATTTTATTTCATACTTTGTGGTTTATAAATTAGTGACCATTCAGATATCATATCTAAAAAGATACTGTTTATGAAGGTAAAAATTGTTGAGAAGTTGGATGTTTATCTCTTTGTTTGTATGGATTCACCTTAAGCATATTTGAGACTAGCATAAAGTTTAATGTGGATATCCTGCCTTTAGGATTCTCCTTGTCGGCATGGAAGATCAGTCATGGATATCAGAGTCAACAGGACTTGTCGTCTTCTGATCTGTCTCTGCTAATGGATGAACTAGGAATATTGGATTTCCTAGAGAAACCATCATGTGACCGTGTCTCGGAGGGTACATTGTATGAGAATGCCTACCTGGGATGGAAGGCTGGTAAGTGTTATATTGATATGTACCACATTTCATTCACCCACCTTCATTTTCTTATGACTTCTGTGTAGAAGTATATAAATACAAATATTTTGTGCACCTTTTCATACATTGATCAACCATAAATTGATCTTCAGAATATTTGGGAATTATTGCTGATACAGTTATAAACCAAGATGTAATATATAATGTATTTTCACAGTGTACAGCATCTTTATATCGTTGATACGTTATTATCTGTCAGACTGTACGCATGCCAGTCCACCTCCACTGAATGACACAGTCGTCACATGCTACATGTCGGATTCATGCATGGATGTAGACTGCTGTGTGGATGTGGACACACTTCAGCGGACCATGAATGCCTTCGTAAATGTTGACCTGTGTAATTATCAGCTACGTGTAGGAATCGAGAAGATTAAGTTTAACAGAACGCTGTATGGATATCAGTGGGGAGAACTGGATAGATTTGATCTCTATGGAGTCCTTGTTGTAGAGTAAGTAGATTATATCAGTATCGTTGTTGTATATGTTTGATGTGGTGAGGTAGAGATAAACTGGAGATGTACCAGTAATCAGCCAGACTTTGAAGTGGCTCGTCACTGTATGGTGTTGTATACATTCGTTAGTCTGGATATTTAGAATTGTTATGAACGAATTTTGTTCATCTGACAAAGTGCACTCTGCAATAGATCCCACATTGGAAATTTGTACAGTTATTGCTGATTTAAGATAGTTCGATTAATAAATGTATGGGCCTTTAAACATGAACAGTACCAAGCAGCTGAAGCATTGCCATAACTACAGTTAACATAGTGGTGCAGTATACATTGTATTAATATGACTTTTATGGAAAAATCCTAATGTTGCATGTCATGCATCTGTTGTCAGGATCATTGTATTGACCAAGGTTTGAATATATGAATAATAAATGATTTCAGTTGTTTAAATCAGTTATGAAATAAGCGGTGTACTTGTCTATGCATTTCCAGTACATTTCATTGTATTGCTTTTTCAGTTATATAGTTACAGATCTCCATGCTGATGATGAATTCCTCCTGAATATGAACATCAGTCTATGCTTTGAAGCCAATGGACCTTGTGAATTGGTGTTGAATATTTTCAAGGACACTGCAGTTCCAAAGAAACAATGCAACTGGAAATTAGATTTTGTAGACCCTAGTAAGACATCAGATTGTTTTTTATCCTTTTTAAGGAATTTAACAATTTATGATTTTCATTTTCATAAAACTATATAGAGTAGGGAAAAGAGTTTATGTTGTAAGTTAGAGCAATGGAGTTGGTGCAGACCGTACAGGTTTTTTTCTCCCAGATTGTGACAATACTTAGAGTGATGGATGAATTTCTGCATTCCATGTCACAATATCATGGCAATACTTAGAGTGATGGATGAATTCCTGCATTCCATGTCACAATATCATGACAATTTATTTGAAAGCAACACATGATCCCTACAACCCACAATAGTACAAAGATTTCAGTGTGATGATTCTAACCCATCTGGGGAAGGAAACTTAATTATTATCAGATCCTATCCCCAAAAAAGGAGAAATAAGTTACATTTAAGAAATCTGGGTAACTGAGGAACTCGAAAATGGCTTTAGAATTGAATAACTCAGTGTAATGTACCTTTTCTGTATGCTATTTTTGTGTGTAATAGGAAACATATTTTGATGATTACATGAATGATAATAATCTGTATTTGTAGATTTCTCCTTGAATACTTGGATGACCAACAGAGGATTAACCCCTGGTCAAGTATTGCCACCCAGTGAAGTGTCTCAACTCATGCAGGTTTTGGGAGTGGCCAACCTTCTACATGATAAATCATGTGACAGAAATGCTGCCCCCTACGTTGGAGCAAATGGGAATGGTTGGCTAGATGGTACGTTTCTTATAGATCTGAATATGTCGAGAGAGCGTTTTGTAGTTTGAAGTTACTTGATAAGCTGTATATTGTGCATAACACACACACACAGAGTAAAAAGTCATTATATATGTTGGTAAAGCTGTCCAGATGCCATTTGGAAATAAAAAGGTTAAATGCATGTTAAAGAATGAAAGCATGATTTTGCATTATGATTCACATGTTATTTAAGTTCATTATATATATGTTTTATGCCCCGAAAATTCAAGGATATATATTTTGGGTTTGTTAGCCTACTTTGATAATTACCATTTTAACTTATAAATGCTTGGACACACCAGGTACTGAGCTTTTATGTATTCCTTTCTTCAGAATGCAATAAAACAACATCCAATCTGTACAGCCTTGGTTCATTGACAACTTGTCGTATTAGTCAGGCATGCACCACTGTGGAGTGTTGTGTGGATGTTAATAAGGTTGGAAAATCCTTCAGTTCTTATGTAATGGCTGACGTCTGTAACCACAAATTGACGGTCGGGATAGAGAAACTGCAGCTTAACTACTCATTGGTGGGATATGAAATGGGTCAGACCAAGCATGTGTCACTCTATGGCATGATCAATCTGGAGTGAGTACCAAAGGAATACTATGAGAAAAAAAGATTGGATTTCTCCCAATCTACATCTCTACTGTCTGTTACAGTTGTAAATAACTAATTGATTTAATTGATTTTGTAATTTTAATCTCAGGCCATCAAAATAATATGTTAAGAATGGATTTCATAAAAGTGTAGCTGTATATGTACAAGTATGACAAGGATGTTTTAACCTTGAGCAGTATGCTAACAATGAATTAAAAATTTCTGAATCTTCATTTCTCTCTTTAAATAAATGTGTAAGTTTTTTTTTTATCACTTAGCATTTCTCACATTTATGAGTTGGAATTTCACACCATTCTTGTTTCTGTCTATTACTGGGTAGCACAGGTTAATAAATTGGGAACTATTCATAGTCTGTTCATTTTAGACAGATTTCTATAAAAAGAGTAGATAGGAAAAAATTAGTCTTAGCAATGTATCAGTACATTTGTATGTGTTTCAGAAAAAAATTAATAGAACTGTTATTTCAGGAATATATCAGAAATTATTTCTTCATGAGAGTTAGGGATTTGCTGGAATGTAATGTAAACAGTAGTGTATATGAGACAAATCTTGTGTTACAGCTTTATGATCCAGGATTTGGTGAGTGAGGGAGTTCTGGTATTTGATATGAACATGTCAGTATGCTATGAAGCGAACGGAGCATGTGAAGTGTTCACTGATGTCTTCAAACAGGCAAAGCTCAACAAGCCAGACTGTAACTGGAACACAGATTTCCACATCAAAAGTATTCTCATCTTACCATCTTAATAAAGCTTCCTTTCGTAAAGAGTCGTAGGAAAATCAATACTCTAGCACATGATTGTTGTACAATGTATATCAGATCCTGTATTCTTTATATACATAGATACATAATATCTTAATTCTTAAGGATGGATGTATGAATACATGATAGATTTTGTTAATGCTGTATATATCTTTGCAGATTTCTCATTGGCCAGCTGGTTAGCAGAAAAGGGGTTGTCAGCCAATCAACCATTACCTTCTCATTCTATTCAGGAACTCCTCCATGACCTTGACATTGCACACTTTATGCAGGATTCCCCATGTGTGAGAAAGGGTGTTCCATTCTCTCCCTCAGTACTTGGCTGGAATAATGGTAACACATTATTGAATTAATAATATCGACAGCTTTTTATAATTGAATACAAATTTTAGCAAGATATTTTATGATTATGTTCAGGACATTTATAGAACTGTCAAGCAGACTTACCCTCAATTGATTGTTTCTGGACAGTTTATTTACATTGGAATTACTACTACATTTATCAATGACAATAACTAATATTCTCCCAAACTAAATCAACAGTGTAGAGAAAATATGATTTATATATAACAATACACAAATTATAAGCACATGTGTTAGAATGGAAACATTAGACGTAATATATATTCAAAACCATTTAGAAAGCTGTATCCTTTATATATTACTTACCTTTATGGTGTACTACTTTATAGGCTGTCCTACGCACGTATCTTTACCTGCCATCAGTGGAGAAACCACCTGTCATCTCTATGAGTACTGTACAGGTGTCCGATGCTGTTCTGAGGTGGATATAATTCAGCGTCCTGTTGATGTGTTTGTGGCCCTCGATCCATGTAACTTCAGACTCAGCGTAGGGATAGAGAGGTTCCAGGTGAACACCAGTCTGTTTGGGTATGACTGGGGTCAGAAAGAACAGATCAATATGCAAGGCGTCTTCAGACTCGAGTAAGTCAACAATAGACTGGTCTGAAACACATTCGCTTATACTGTCTTGGCCAAGGCTATCCTTCACACAGGTGTAGGTCACTGATACACTACAGATAGCTAGGAGTTTGTACCAAGGCTATCCTTCACACAGGTGTAGGTTACTGATACACTACAGATAGCTAGGAGTTTGTACCAAGGCTATCCTTCACACAGGTGTAGGTTACTGATACACTACAGATAGCTAGGAGTTTGTACCAAGGCTATCCTTCACACAGGTGTAGGTTACTGATACACTACAGATAGCTAGGAGTTTGTACCAAGGCTATCCTTCACACAGGTGTAGGTAACTGATACACTACAGATAGCTAGGAGTTTGTACCAAGGCTGTCCTTCACACAGGTGTAGGTAACTGATACACTACAGATAGCTAGGAGTTTGTACCAAGGCTGTCCTTCACACAGGTGTAGGTAACTGATACACTACAGATAGCTAGGAGTTTGTACCAAGGCTATCCTTCACACAGGTGTAGGTAACTGATACACTACAGATAGCTAGGAGTTTGTACCAAGGCTATCCTTCACACAGGTGTAGGTAACTGATACACTACAGATAGCTAAGAGTTTGTACCAAGGCTATCCTTCACACAGGTGTAGGTAACTGATACACTACAGATAGCTAGGAGTTTGTACCAAGGCTATCCTTCACACAGGTGTAGGTAACTGATACACTACAGATAGCTAGGAGTTTGTACCAAGGCTATCCTTCACACTGGTGTAGGTTACTGATACACTACAGATAGCTAGGAGTTTGTACCAAGGCTATCCTTCACACAGGTGTAGGTTGCCAATAATCTCAATTACGTCCTATATAAAGGTATACCAGTACTTAAAACATTTGTGTGATCTCAAACAAGTTTGATGTGTATAATACTTGATGTTGTTTTGTAGGTTTGACATCATAGATCTGGTTATAGAGAGAAAGTACTTGGTCAACCTGGCCTTGAGTATATGCTTTGAGAGTGGAGGACCCTGTGTGGTAACTCTTCCGATTCTGACCAATACCAAACTACCAAAACCAGTTTGTGATTGGACCACTGATTTTATTGATCCAGGTAAACAAAGAAACTTTGATCTAACTTTCACTATACAATATCTTGGAATAAAGTATAATTGTAAAAGTTGTATTTCAAATTCAGATTAACTGAAGTGTCATAGAACAATGATTATCACAACTGATTTCTCTTAAAATTTTGACTTTCAGAAATTGAACTGTATTATGTCTTCCCTTCAAAGGGGAGACATATTGTTTTTGTCAATTTTATTCTTCATTTTCTTCTTCTTCTGCTGCTTCTTCTGCTTCTTTTTCTTCTTCTTTTTCTTCATCCAAATTTTGTCCGGGCTGTAACTTGAATACCCTTTGAGGTAAGAACTTGAAACTTGGAACACAGAAAGGTGACAGTCACGGCATAAAATTTTTGGACCTTGATCTACATTTACAATCTCAAGGTCAAATTTTTAAAAAACTTAATGTTTCAAGGTCATTTAAAAAAGATTTACAAATGTAATTTGCAAATTGTTTGACTTATGGACTTTAATTTTATAGAATATAATAACACTGTATATGAACTGTGTCAAAAGTTTTGACCCTGAACTTAACAGTTTAAGTACTCCTTGTCAGAAAATCTATTATAAATGCAACGGTTGTAACAAAATACATTTATAATGAATCAAAATTGGTCATCCCTGGCACTTTGTTATAAGCATGTTTTACTGTACATTCATTTCTACAGAGTACCGGTATCTTAGATTATTTTCCTATAATGTTTTAAAATCCTAGTCTGATTCTTCCACTTGTAATGGCCCATTCTGAAACACATCCATAAAGAAGTTGTTCAAAAAACAATACCCACTAGTTTTTTATTAGAGTTCATTGATTCTGTCAGATTTCTTAATGTGTTAAGTAAGAATTTTATGTTTTATAGGATTTTCTATCGATACATGGAAACAGTCCAAATCTATCCAGCCAGGTATGCCGTTGTCCTTAATTCAGAAGACCCAGTTGATGGACACACTAGGACTGACTGATTTCCTTAAAGTACCAACTTGTGATCGCACAGCGGCACCGTATACACCAACAGTCACTGGGTGGAAAAATGGTTAGTACCTATCTTACTGTAGCATTTTGTAGCCTAAGGAGAGACATTTTGTGGCCTTATAAGAGACATTTTGTAGACTTAGGAGAGACATTTTACATGGTAGGGTTTTGTAGCCTTAGGAGAGACATTTTGTAGTCATATGCCAGACATTTTGTAGCATCAGAGACATTTTTCATGATAGGGTTTTTTAGCTTTAAGACAGACATTTTGTAGCCTTAGGAGAGACATTTTGTAGCCTTGGGAAAGACATTTTGTAGTCATGAGAGGCACCTTGTAGCATGAGGAGAGACATTTTACTTGGTAGGGTTTTTTTTGCCTGAGGAGAGACGTTTTGTAGCCTTAGGAGAGAACTTTTTTTAGCCTTGGGAGAGACATTTTGTAGTCATGAGAGACACCTTGTAGCATGAGGAGAGACATTTTACATGGTAGGATTTTGTAGCCTTACAAGAGATGTTTTGTGGCCTTAAGAGAGACATTTTGTAGTCGTATGAGATCACCTTGTAGCGTGAAGAGAGACATTTTACATGATAGGGTTTTGCATTTATCCAGACTTTCATCAGTTCAAATAGCTCACTATTCAAGGCTGTGACTAATGTTGAAGATAACTCCATGTGAAATAATTTTTGAGTAGATAGCAGATACCATAGACATTTATAGTGTGAACATTGTTACCTTATAGATTGAAGATATTACATATCACCTGGAATAAAGAAGAAATTTTTACACATAATGCACACTTTAGTCCTAGATATAAATGTACATGAATATCATGTTAAGGCGAGTTTTTCATATGAATATCATGTTAAGCTGAGTTGTTCATATATGAATATCATGTTAAGGTGAGTTGTTCATATGAATATCATGTTAAGGTGAGTTGTTCATATGAATATCATGTTAAGGTCAGTTGTTCATATGAATATCATGTTAAGGTCAGTTGTTCATATGAATATCATGTTAAGGTCAGTTGTTCATATGAATATCATGTTAAGGTCAGTTGTTCATTTGATATTATCTTCTGTTTATTGTAAATATAAAGTTATTGAATTTGGAGAAGGTTTATACCATTATACAAAACAACTTGTTTTGCTTTTGTTCCAGATTGCTCATCAGTGTGGACACCATTACCCACAATTCCTGGCAGTGCGACTTCCTGTCATTTGTCTAGCTCTTGCTCTATAATACAGTGCTGTATAGATGTTCCCACAATAGATACATCATTCTACACAAGGGTGGATGTTGACCCATGCACATTCTCTCTCAGTGTTGGCAGTGAAAACCTCATCTTCTCCAAAGAGCTCTTTGATTATGAATGGGGAAATGAAGAAGAATTCTGGCTTTTTGGAGTGGTCAGAATCAGGTAAAATCCTAAGTAATATACTCTACCTGTTACATAGTGGATTCCACTTATTTCTGATAATTTGATATTTGGTTAATCTGATATAACACTCAGACACCAAACAATTTCTATGTATTTCTTTAGTAATTTGTCCACTATATTTGATATCAAAATTCAAAATTCAGTTTTATTAGATAGCCAGTGGATAATTTGTAAAGTATGTCATTCCAAATGAAGCGTCATGTAAAGCACCACATTGTATTGAATCCATCCAGTCTTGTCAACAGGCATTAATTTTCATACATTTTTAAAAATTCCGGCTATGTGAACCCCCACTGCCGCTGTCATATAATTATTTCTTTGTGTATACAACAACTGAGGTACCAGTACACAGATGGTGCTAAAACCAAGCCAGTGTTGGGATATTTCTGATGCCAAATATTACCCACTTTGCAACCAGGGTAATTATACAAGAGATGTTTGAAAGTTGTCACTGACAGATGATACATGTCAAGTATGTATATAACAGCATTTAGACAATTGGACCTGGTTTGGTGGAAATGATTCCAACTTTGAAGATGTCGCGGGATTAAAATTAATTGATTCCGTAGCTCACAATAATTATTTAATAATCCTGAAGTGTTGTAGGATTCACGATTACGGCATTTCCTAGAGAAAAACTAGTGAAACTATACCAAGGCTAACATTTTTCTTAGAGTTAGAGCATGTGCAGTTTCTTGTGGTTTATAGATTCTCAAGTTCATAGGTGGTACACGAAATTAATGATGATGCATACAATAGGTCATTCTTTACTTGAACATTTAATTAATTTTAAGAGTCTAGATTTAATTTTCTGAAATTTTATTGAAGTGAAACTCTTGATAAAATGGACTTTCTTTCTTGATAGTATGAAATCTGGCCCATCGAATGTGTTCAGTTAAGTTTAAGTAATCAATGCTGATCTGTACTGTATCGATTTTCTTAGTTTTCCCATGTACAGATAATGTCTCTACATGTAGAGTTTCCCTTGACCTGTTACATACAATTGACCCTTCCGTGTATACTCGAAAAATGTTAAATCGGATGACATCAAAATATTTACATCTCTGTCATATCTTGGACAAATATTGAAAAGGTATTGTGACGTCAAGAAATTCAACAAATATTCCGTGAAAGCCATAGGTGAATTCTCTCATTTTAGAAGTTTTAAAATGTATGGTATGCCCAGTCACAAAAGCCTCTACTCAATACTTAATAAGTATACATTGTGTGATTTACAGGTTCACCATGTATGATCTACCAACAGAGAATGCTTTCCTGACTAACATGGAGTTGAAAGTCTGTCTGAATGCTGATAAATCTGTACCATGTGATACTATAGTACAACTGCTAACGAATTATAAACTACCAAAGAAGCAATGTAACTGGGACACACGGCTTGTGAACAGTAAGTTACTCTTTTTAAAACGTGAGATTTTCATTAAGTTTAAAAGATATTTGTCAGTAATAACTTTGTAAGTGTATTCATTTTGGAGAAAACATTTTCTTCATGCTTGTGGTCATGATAACATGACAGTAAGTAGCATTTAATCTGTTGTTTCTACAGAAATGTTGCTTTATATCACAGATCATTATGTTATTACTGATCAGAACTGTCTTGTGTGGTCTTTGTATAAGTTGCATTCTGTTCGTTTTGATGACCATACCTCTCCTGATCATTCTTTGTTTAGGTTTCTCTTTACAATACTGGCTAACAAAGGAAGGTTTACCTAATGATAATCCTCTCCAGCCCTTTGTGGTAGCTAGACTCCTGACAGACACACAGGTGGCCAGCTTTCTCCAGTCCACTAGCTGTGACCTGTCCAGTGCAATGTATAATCCAGCCAAAGGAGGCTGGAAAAATGGTCGGTACAATGCCTATTCTATATTAGATTTTCAAAATTTAATATTCAAATTATTTTAGAAAATATTAACAGTAAAGAACACTTTACATCAATAATGAACAAGATGGATTTGAAGTTTCATAACTGAAATAATATAGATATATACCCAGTATATTTTAGATATTAATTTTTGTATAAATGAAATGTGCTACATTGAAGGTTCTATATTGTTGATTTGTAGAATGTACCAGGGACTTTATGTTACCTGAGATAGCAGGTAACACAATGTGTCAGGTGACAAGTGACTGTACAGTGATAAACTGTTGTCTAGATGTCCCACGGCTCAACAGGACCTTCAGCTTCTATCTGCATATTGATTCCTGTTACCAAACACTAACCATTGGTATAGAAAAACAGAAATATAAACACTCACTGATTGGTTATACATATGGAGCAACAGAAAATTTCAACCTGCAGGGACTTGTCAGAATTCAGTATGTTGCATAACATGTAAAATCCTGTACATTGCAAATGCATTCATGAAATTAAGAACAAATTGACTTTTATTGGTAAAAACTAGTGCAAGCCAAGAGGGTTAGTGAGATAATTTCATATTAGAGTATTACAGGTCTTAAGAATTGACTATGATTATTATAGAGTTTATATTTTGAATAACAAAACATACTGTTGAAACCTTTGGCAATGATATAAATGTCAGATCCTAAGATCCTAAACTTGCCATTGAAAGATTTTTCTGTAGCAAAAGTCCAAGCCCTTCACCTTGTTCACTGTTGTAATACTGTCTCAAGATAGATCACCATTATATGTGACATACAAGACTACCAATACAAATATGATACCTAGATATCTAGTCCCATGCATCAAGACTACCAATAGGCAAAAACACATATACAAATATGATACCTAGATATCTAGTCCCATGCATCAAGACTACCAATAGACAAAAACACATATACAAATATGATACCTAGATATCTAGTCCCATGCACCAAGTCTACCAATAGACAAAAACACATATACAAATATGATACCTAGATATCTAGTCCCATGCACCAAGACTACCAATAGACAGAAGCTCATATACAGATATGATACCTAGATATCTAGTCCCATGCATCAAGACTACCAATAGACAAAAACACATATACAAATATGATACCTAGATATCTAGTCCCATGCACCAAGACTACCAATAGACAAAAACACATATACAAATTAATATGATTCCTAGATATCTAGTCCCATGCACCAAGACTACCAATAGACAAAAACGCATATACAAATATGATACATAGATATCTAGTGCCATGCATCAAGACTACCAATAGACAGAAGCTCATATACAGATATGATACCTAGATACCTAGTCCCATGCATCAAGACTACCAATAGACAAAAACACATATACAAATATGATACCTAGATATCTAGTCCCATGCATCAAGACTACCAATAGACAAAAACACATATACAAATATGATACCTAGATATCTAGTCCCATGCACCAAGTCTACCAATAGACAAAAACACATATACAAATATGATACCTAGATATCTAGTCCCATGCACCAAGACTACCAATAGACAGAAGCTCATATACAGATATGATACCTAGATATCTAGTCCCATGCATCAAGACTACCAATAGACAAAAACACATATACAAATATGATACCTAGATATCTAGTCCCATGCACCAAGACTACCAATAGACAAAAACACATATACAAATTAATATGATTCCTAGATATCTAGTCCCATGCACCAAGACTACCAATAGACAAAAACGCATATACAAATATGATACATAGATATCTAGTGCCATGCATCAAGACTACCAATAGACAAAAATGCATATACAAATATGATACATAGATGTCTAGTCCCATGCACCAAGACTACCAATAGACAGAAGCTCATATACAGATATGATACATAGATATCTAGTCCCATGCACCAAGACTACCAATAGACAAAAACACATATACAAATATGATACCTAGATATCTAGTCCCATGCACCAAGACTACCAATAGACAAAAGCACATATACAAATATGATACCTAGATATCTAGTCCCATGCATCAAGACTACCAATAGACAAAAGCACATATACAAATATGATACCTAGATATCTAGTCCCATGCATCAAGACTACCAATAGACAAAAGCGCATATACAAATATGATACATACTAGATATCTAGTCCCATGCACCAAGACTACCAATAGACAGAAACGCATATACAAATATGATACATAGATATCTAGTCCCATGCACCAAGACTACCAATAGACAAAAACACATATACAAATATGATACATAGATATCTAGTCCCATGCACCAAGACTACCAATAGACAAAAACACATATACAAATATGATACCTAGATATCTAGTCCCATGCATCAAGACTACCAATAAACAAAAACACATATACAAATATGATACCTACATGTAGATATCTAGTCCCATGCATCAAGACTACCAATAGACAGAAGCTCATATACAGATATAATACCTAGATATCTAGTCCCATGCATCAAGACTACCAATAGACAAAAACACATATACAAATATGATACCTAGATATCTAGTCCCATGCATCAAGACTACCAATAGACAAAAACACATATACAAATATGATACCTAGATATCTAGTCCCATGCACCAAGTCTACCAATAGACAAAAACACATATACAAATATGATACCTAGATATCTAGTCCCATGCACCAAGACTACCAATAGACAGAAGCTCATATACAGATATGATACCTAGATATCTAGTCCCATGCATCAAGACTACCAATAGACAAAAACACATATACAAATATGATACCTAGATATCTAGTCCCATGCACCAAGACTACCAATAGACAAAAACACATATACAAATTAATATGATTCCTAGATATCTAGTCCCATGCACCAAGACTACCAATAGACAAAAACGCATATACAAATATGATACATAGATATCTAGTGCCATGCATCAAGACTACCAATAGACAAAAATGCATATACAAATATGATACATAGATGTCTAGTCCCATGCACCAAGACTACCAATAGACAGAAGCTCATATACAGATATGATACATAGATATCTAGTCCCATGCACCAAGACTACCAATAGACAAAAACACATATACAAATATGATACCTAGATATCTAGTCCCATGCACCAAGACTACCAATAGACAAAAGCACATAAACAAATATGATACCTAGATATCTAGTCCCATGCATCAAGACTACCAATAGACAAAAGCACATATACAAATATGATACCTAGATATCTAGTCCCATGCATCAAGACTACCAATAGACAAAAGCGCATATACAAATATGATACATACTAGATATCTAGTCCCATGCACCAAGACTACCAATAGACAGAAATGCATATACAAATATGATACATAGATATCTAGTCCCATGCACCAAGACTACCAATAGACAAAAACACATATACAAATATGATACATAGATATCTAGTCCCATGCACCAAGACTACCAATAGACAAAAACACATATACAAATATGATACCTAGATATCTAGTCCCATGCATCAAGACTACCAATAAACAAAAACACATATACAAATATGATACCTACATGTAGATATCTAGTCCCATGCATCAAGACTACCAATAGACAGAAGCTCATATACAGATATGATACCTAGATATCTAGTCCCATGCATCAAGACTACCAATAGACAAAAACACATATACAAATATGATACCTAGATATCTAGTCCCATGCATCAAGACTACCAATAGACAAAAACACATATACAAATATGATACCTAGATATCTAGTCCCATGCACCAAGTCTACCAATAGACAAAAACACATATACAAATATGATACCTAGATATCTAGTCCCATGCACCAAGACTACCAATAGACAGAAGCTCATATACAGATATGATACCTAGATATCTAGTCCCATGCATCAAGACTACCAATAGACAAAAACACATATACAAATATGATACCTAGATATCTAGTCCCATGCACCAAGACTACCAATAGACAAAAACACATATACAAATTAATATGATTCCTAGATATCTAGTCCCATGCACCAAGACTACCAATAGACAAAAACGCATATACAAATATGATACATAGATATCTAGTGCCATGCATCAAGACTACCAATAGACAAAAATGCATATACAAATATGATACATAGATGTCTAGTCCCATGCACCAAGACTACCAATAGACAGAAGCTCATATACAGATATGATACATAGATATCTAGTCCCATGCACCAAGACTACCAATAGACAAAAACACATATATAAATATGATACCTAGATATCTAGTCCCATGCACCAAGACTACCAATAGACAAAAGCACATATACAAATATGATACCTAGATATCTAGTCCCATGCATCAAGACTACCAATAGACAAAAGCACATATACAAATATGATACCTAGATATCTAGTCCCATGCATCAAGACTACCAATAGACAAAAGCGCATATACAAATATGATACATACTAGATATCTAGTCCCATGCACCAAGACTACCAATAGACAGAAACGCATATACAAATATGATACATAGATATCTAGTCCCATGCACCAAGACTACCAATAGACAAAAACGCATATACAAATATGATACATAGATATCTAGTCCCATGCGCCAAGACTACCAATAGACAAAAACACATATACAAATATGATACCTAGATATCTAGTCCCATGCATCAAGACTACCAATAAACAAAAACACATATACAAATATGATACCTACATGTAGATATCTAGTCCCATGCATCAAGATGCATTTGGATGACATAATGTATGCTTGAATTTCAGATACAAAATAGATGAACTGGTAGGAGCTGGAAAGTTCTCTGTCACCATGAATGTCAGTGCTTGTTTTGAAGATTCAGGACCATGCGATATGGTATTACCACTCCTAGCATCTACCACTTTCCCAAAACCATCCTGTGACTGGGATGCATCATATGCCATACAAGGTAGGTTTAGTATGAGATATTTCTATTTTGATAAATAAATTCCTTATCAAAGTAACTTTTAATACTATTTGTCTCAAAATGACTGAAAAATTTTATGTTAGAAGACAAAGAAATAATAAATTGTAGGAAATAACAAGTTTCCTGAAAAAATATTGAAATTTCCTTAATGTGTTGTAATACTTTATGGCTGTGACACTATAAAATATTAGTCCACACTTATCTGACATGTACAGTGTTGACCTTCGTTGCCCTCTGGCTACTATGGTTATGTATAGCAAGTGTGACTAGCCAAACAGAAGACCTTAACACCTGAGATCATCTGGTCCCAACCCGGGTTTCTGACAGTTCAAGAATCTCCATCATGGTACAGTGTTGTAAGTGACTGACATAGCGTAAGTTTATTTCCTATTTTTTCATTGTGTATTTTCAGATTTCTCGCTGGATCAGTGGCGTTTGGCACGAGGATACGCGTCAACGCCTGTGGTACCTGCTTTCTCGGTAGAAGAGCTGTTTGAGAGACTGCAGATTCAGCAATATCTCCTGAACAGTCCTTGCAGTTCCTCATCTTCTACATACAGTCCCGCCTCAGATGGCTGGAAGAATGGTCAGATACCATGCCACATTTTACACCAGGAATAATTAAAATAATTTAGTAGATTAATTCATGATAGAAAACGACAGTTGTTGTCCATTTCATTATGTATCAATGAGATAACCTTGTCTTGGTTAAAATAATTAGTTTCATTTCAGAAATCTATATGCTCTTGTTTTATGTTATTTTTAATACAAAATTACCATAGTCTTCTTGTTTAATTAATCTTTCTTAATTGATAAGTGAAGGAACTTTGATTACTTTTCAGAATGTCCACATATCTCGTCATTGCCATCTTTGGGATCCTACCCACTGACCTGTGCTCTGGACTCTGCTTGTAGAGGTGTAAGATGCTGTGTTAATTCTACTTTTTCTGGTCACAGATTCGAAGCTAAATTATCTATAGACACTTGTGCACAGACGATGTATGTTGGAATAGAGAAATTGATGTTTACTGTGCCTCTGAATAATTATGTGTCTGGTAAGGCATTCTTTATATACACTATATCTTTAGAAAAATAACTGTCAAACAATTAATTAACATTCCTTCCACAGGCATTTTATTAATGATAGGTTTCACTTGTATTTCTTGATAATTAATGATTAAGTGCAGTTCCCTCTCCGTAAGTCATATTTCAGGGAATCAAATAGATTAGTTGTAGTTGTTAGGAATTTTGTTTGATGTTCAATGAATCTACAGTATAAAAGAATCATGTGTTACCCATACTGAAGAAAACAAAACACCAAGTATAACCACAGTTTATCATTTATGAAATGTCTGGAAAATATTTGTTTATAGTATGTACTATTCTACATAATTTTATCAATGTTCATATGTATCATTGATTCTCTAAATGTTAAAAACTGTATGTATGACTAAAATGATTTCATACATCTCTTTGACTTTTACAGGTGAGAAGAAAACCTTTTACCTGAATCAGGTTGTCAGATTGGAGTAAGTTATCAGATTCTACATTGTGTATCACATCTCTACATACCATTAACAGAATGTCACATCTCTACATATGTACCAATAACAGAATGTCATATCTCTATATATATACCATTAACAGAATGTCACATGTCTACATATAAACCATTAACAGAATGTCACATCTCTACATATATACCATTAACAGAATGTCACATCTCTACATATATACCATTAACAGAATGTCACATCTCTATATATATACCATTAACAGAACAAGTGTCACATCTCTATATATATACCATTACCAGAATGTCACATCTCTATATATATACCAATAACAGAATGTCATATCTCTATATATATATACCATTACCAGAATGTCACATCTCTACATATATACCATTAACAGAATGTCACATCTCTACATATATACCATTAACAGAATGTCACATCTCTACATATATACCATTAACAGAATGTCACATCTCTATATATATACCATTAACAGAACAAGTGTCACATCTCTATATATATACCATTACCAGAATGTCACATCTCTATATATATACCATTAACAGAATGTCACATCTCTACATATATACCATTAACAGAATGTCACATCTCTACATATATACCATTAACAGAATGTCACATCTCTACATATATACCATTACCAGAATGTCACATCTTTACATATATACCATTACCAGAACAAGTGTCACATCTCTATATATATACCATTACCAGAATGTCACATCTCTATATATATACCATTAACAGAATGTCACATCTCTACATATATACCATTAACAGAATGTCACATCTCTACATATATACCATTAACAGAATGTCACATCTCTACATATATACCATTACCAGAATGTCACATCTCTACATATATACCATTACCAGAACAAGTGTCACATCTCTATATATATACCATTAACATAATAAGTGTCACATCTCTACATATATATATCATTAACAGAATGTAACATCTCTACATATATATACCATTACCAGAATGTCACATCTATACATATATACCATTACCAGAATGTCACATCTCTACATATATACCATTACCAGAACAAGTGTCACATCTCTATATATATACCATTAACAGAATGTCACATCTCTATATATATACCATTAACAGAATGTCACATCTCTATATATATACCATTAACAGAATGTCACATCTCTACATATATACCATTACCAGAATGTCACATCTCTACATATATACCATTAACAGAACAAGTGTCACATCTCTATATATATACCATTAACATAATAAGTGTCACATCTCTACATATATACCATTAACAGAATGTCACATCTCTACATATATACCATTAACAGAATGTCACATCTCTACATATATACCATTAACAGAACAAGTGTCACATCTCTACATATATACCATTACCAGAATGTCACATCTCTACATATATACCATTACCAGAATGTCACATCTCTACATATATACCATTACCAGAATGTCACATCTCTATATATATACCATTAACAGAATGTCACATCTCTACATATATACCATTAACAGAATGTCACATCTCTACATATATACCATTAACAGAACAAGTGTCACATCTCTATATATATACCATTACCAGAATGTCACATCTCTATATATATACCATTAACAGAATGTCACATCTCTACATATATACCATTAACAAAATGTCACATCTCTACATATATACCATTAACAGAATGTCACATCTCTACATATATACCATTACCAGAATGTCACATCTCTACATATATACCATTACCAGAACAAGTGTCACATCTCTATATATATACCATTAACATAATAAGTGTCACATGTCTACATATATATATCATTAACAGAATGTCACATCTCTGCATATATATACCATTACCAGAATGTCACATCTCTACATATATACCATTACCAGAATGTCACATCTCTACATATATACCATTACCAGAACAAGTGTCACATCTCTATATATATACCATTAACAGAATGTCACATCTCTATATATATACCATTAACAGAATGTCACATCTCTACATATATACCATTAACAGAATGTCACATCTCTACATATATACCATTACCAGAATGTCACATCTCTACATATATACCATTAACAGAACAAGTGTCACATCTTTATATATATACCATTAACAGAATGTCACATCTCTACATATATACCATTACCAGAATGTCACATCTCTACATATATACCATTACCAGAATGTCACATCTCTACATATATACCATTACCAGAATGTCACATCGCTACATATATACCATTAAGAGAATGTCACATCTCTACATATATACCATTAACAGAACAAGTGTCACATCTCTATATATATACCATTAACAGAACAAGTGTCACATCTCTACATATATACCATTACCAGAATGTCACATCTCTACATATATACCATTAACAGAATGTCACATCTCTATATATATACCTTTACCAGAATGTCATATCTCTACATATATACCATTACCAGAATGTCACATCTCTACATATATACCATTAACAGAATGTTACATTTCTACATATATACCATTAACATAATAAGTGTCACACCTCTACATATATACCATTAACATAATAAATGTCACATCTCTACACATATACCGTTAACAGAATATCACATCTCTACATGTATATTGAATAAGTGTCACATCTCTACATATGTAATGAATAAGTATCGCAATTCAAAGTCTTTGTTCAGTGAGAAAGATCTATAAATTAGTAAGTGTTTCTGTAGTGTTTATTGATTTTAAACAAACCAAGCTTTGATATCCTGCATTCCAAGGCTTGGTTCCCTGTTTAGACAAACCAAGGATTGATGCCCTGTCTAGACAAACCAAGGTTTGATACCCTGTCTAGGTAAACTAATGTTTAAAACCCTGTCTAGACAAACCAAATTTGTTATACTCTGTCCAGACAAATCAAACTTTGATAAACCAAGCTTTCAATTCCTGTCTAGACAAACCAAGGTTTGAAACCCTGTCTAGAATACTCTGTCAAAACGAACCAAACTTTAACAAACCAAGCTTTGAATTCCTGTCTAGACAGACTATGGTTTGATACTCTGTCTAGGCAAACCAAGTTTTGATACCCTGTCTAGATAAACCTGTGAAGGTGTGCCATTGTATGCATTGAAAAAAGTTTCTTCTCCTTGGTCTTTGTCACAATTACAGCCTGCAGATTACAACCAAAGGAAGAGTGACAAAAGCCTGATGTTATCACAGACACTCTTGATATAGAACAATCACCGGTAAAGGTAATTGCCATGCAGAAGTGGATTTTAAAAATTTATTTGTCACATGCATATTTACCATTACAGCTACAGCCTATTTGACCTTGTTGGTGAGAAACAGTACTTGGCTAATGTTGACCTTTCAATGTGTTGGGAGAGTTACAAAGGTTGTGAATTTGTAGCAAGTATATTCTACAACACAAGACTTCCAAAAGCAAACTGTACCTATGACAACACCTTCATTAATCCAGGTATAATCATTCTTTGTGATTGGTGTAATAAACTCAGTAAAAATAAATAATAGACATGGTAATCCCTAAAAATCATAGTTATATGTTGTAAAATAAATAATGGACATGGTAATCCCTAAAAATCATAGTTATATGTTGTAAAATAAATAATAGACATGGTAATCCCTAAAAATCATAGTTATATGTTGTAAAATAAATAATAGACATGGTAATCCCTAAAAATCATAGTTATATGTTGTAAAATAAATAATAGACATGGTAATCCCTAAAAATCATAGTTATATGTTGTAAAATAAATAATGGACATGGTAATCCCTAAAAATCATAGTTATATGTTGTAAAATAAATAATAGACAAGGTAATCCCTAAAAATCATAGTTATATGTTGTAAAATAAATAATAGACAAGGTAATCCCTAAAAATCATAGTTATATGTTGTAAAATAAATAATAGACATGGTAATCCCTAAAAATCATAGTTATATGTTGTAAAATAAATAATAGACATGGTAATCCCTAAAAATCATAGTTATATGTTGTAAAATAAATAATAGACAAGGTAATCCCTAAAAATCATAGTTATATGTTGTAAAATAAATAATGGACATGATAATTCTTAAAAATCATAGTTATATGATTTAACACTCGTACTGCTTTTTTCAATATATTTCTATTTCTAGAGAAAAATATCATGCAGGTTTGATTTTGAAATAAATGAATTCATGATTTTGTCATGGTAATGTGTGTTTTAAAAATGTTGAAGATCTTTTCATAACCTAAAGTTTAGTAATTGCTAATTCTGTCTATGCATAGCTTTCTCCCTTACACAATGGGGAACAAGCAAAGGAGTTGATGTCAGCAACTTGGATGCTGCTAGCATAGATGTACTGGCTGAGGACTTGATGATTGCAATGTACTTACAAAAGAAAGCTTGTAACCAAAGCCAAGCGATATATACGCCGTCTACTGGTGGATGGAATAATGGTCAGTTACCATACAGATTACTTCCTGTCTTTCCAAATGTCTTTATATGGTCAGACATTATATTAAAATTACCTTTGTCCGTATTCATTCTCAGAAAACATTTCTGGGAGATCAATTCATTGGCTTTGACTTTCTGGACTGAATAAAACCCTGTAATCTTGGAATGTAACTGCCTTAATAATGGACATCAACTTTCTTGTGACGTCATATTGACCATTTTAGAATACTGACCTTCTCTCTGACCTTGATCTCTAATTAACTTAGGGTGAGACAACTGCAAAACAACAATCATATCCCATTACTGTATTTTTAGTTAAATGTGGAAATTTAAGTAAAGTTTTTAGGCACTTCATGTATAAAGTATCTATCATTCGAGTGTTCTGGTGAGTATATTGATGTAGGAATAGTTGGAGTTGTATCATCCGAGGTGTACAACCTAACATTAACAATTGTATTGTGTATTACACTGATACAGACGGAAGCATAGATAAAAGAGATTCACATTCTTCATTGGTATATCTATATTACAGACTGCTCATTGCCGACCACTGTTGGTCCCCTTCCTCCGGAGGCTGTATGCTCAGTGAGTGACGCATGTAATGATGTGAACTGCTGCATCCTGGTACCTACCTTGAACGACAAACCTATTCAGTCACACTTTGCCTTGGATAACTGTCAGTGGAAGCTGTCGGTCAGCATAGAGTTGTTCACTATTCAGCAATCACTGTATGACTATAAGTTTGGTACCTGGGATAAATTTTATGTGAATGGAGTCTTCAGATTGGAGTAAGTAAAAACAATGGTTCATTTTGTACTTTACCATTTGGATTCTTTAATAAAACATGCATCTGTTTTCGCTGAAAATTGAAACTCCTGGTTAAGTTGATCTGTCAGCATAGTAAACAATTGAGGTGAACATAAGTTTAATTAAAAGTTTAACGTCTAGATCAGGTACTTGATACAATCTAAATATTTCTCTTAATCTCTTGAAGGCCTAAAAATGATAATTACAGTTGTATTATATTTCTCTTGATCCCTTGAAGGTTGAATAATGATAATTACTGGTGTATTATATTTCTCTTAATCCCTTGAAAGCTGAATAATGACCCCATTGGAAATAAGCCTACGGGCTTTTATGGGCTATCCTGGTAAATCAATGTCTATTATTAATATTACATGTATTTATTATAATTTTATTAACTTGTTTATTTATTTATTTATATTTATTTATTATTTAATGAATCTCATTTATTTATGTAGATATTTTGTACAATAATGTATTTTAAGGAAACAGCTTACTACATTAATTTGTTTTTTTTTGTTTTTCATATTAGGTTACACCTTCACTAATTGTATTTTGATATTGCTACTGTCAAATCTGATATATTTATATATGTAGATCTGTACATTATGCTGACATTGTTTTACCGAATAAATATCTATCTCATCTAATGATAATTACTGGTGTATTATGTTTCTCTTAATACCTTGGAGGCTGAATAACAATAATTACTGGTGTATTATGTTTCTCTTAATCCCTTGAAGGATGAATAATGATAATTACAAGTGTATTATATTTCTATTTCCCATTATTTCATTGACAAGAAGATGACAAGTTCATGTTTTCTCAGTTTCAAGATAGTAGATCTGAGTGGAGAAGATCAGTACCTTGTATGGTTGAACTTTAATTCCTGCTTTGAGTCCGGGCAACAGTGTGTCCAGCAGGTGAAGTTGTTAGAGGCTAGCAGGTTCCCTAAAGTGGCATGTAATATGACTGAAGGATTCTACGTACCAGGTAAAGCGTCCTTCCTCATTTGGTCAGAGTCTAGTAGGCTCAAAGTCAGTATACCAGTCCGAAATATCAGTGACTGTCATGGAAAACCAAAACCTTTGCTTAATATCATATGTGAATTAAAGGGGCAGACTTAAACTCTTAGTCTGGATTGCCAATGATTTTGTTGCATTCCTGGATTGTACTAACATGTTCAAGAGAGATTGCTAACCTTCAAGTTCATCCTCAGATATGACTGAAAATGATTTGAAAGCAACAAGACCCTAACAGTCCCACTCATACTTAATGATAATCACATAATTATATAAATTTCTAAAGCCACTTTCTTGTGTTTCTTGTAATTTTTGGTTATTCAGTCCGAATTGGAATCAAGTAATTACTTTTGAATTTTGACATAATTATACATGTAATTTGGATTTAGAACCCTGTTTTTTCAGACTTTTCTCTGTCATCTTGGAGGGTATCTAATGGATTGAGTTCTTCGGCAGTGTTGGATGACAACAGTCGTTCCCTGTTACTCGTACACCTGGGAATATCTCAATTCATTGATGAAGATATGTGCAGTTTCAGCTCAGGCATTTTCTCCACAGCTGTGGGTGGCTGGGCTAATAGTAAGTAAGATTGTAACATGTGACATAACCTTGATACACAGACATTTTCTCCACAGCTGTGGGTGGCTGGGCTAATAGTAAGTAAGATTGTAACATGTGACATAACCTTGATACACAGACATTTTCTCCACAGCTGTGGGTGGCTGGGCTAATAGTAAGAAGATTGTAACATGTGACATAACCTTGATACACAGACATTTTCTCCACAGCTGTGGGTGGCTGGGCTAATAGTAAGAAGATTGTAACATGTGATATAACCTTGATACACAGACATTTTCTCCACAGCTGTGGGTGGCTGGGCTAATAGTAAGAAGATTGTAACATGTGATATAACCTTGATAAACAGAACTTTTAGCCAGAAAATAAGGTTAATAATTCGGTTATTCTTTTAAACTTAAGTAACAATGTAATTCACATGTATTATATTGATTTTTGATTTCAATACATCACGATTTCTGATCTGTCCTTGCCATGTTATCATATGAAGTGATTTTACTGAGATATGTATGATTTGCGACCTGTTTTCTTTGTAGGTTGCCCACTGATCCTCCCTTCGTTACCTGCCCCATTATACTCGGGATTAGCTTGTCACATAGGCTCCAAGTGCACAGAGATATTCTGCTGCGTGGCATCTGATAACGTCAACAGGAATTTCCACTTTTCTTTGTCTCTAGATGATTGTAGTTCTGTAATGAGGGTACAGATCGAGAATTACTACTACTCAGTGAATCTCTTTAACTTCAGTGCCTGGGGTGAGTGTAGCTTGGATAACATTCATTAGATATTGTTATATGTAGATTTCTTGGACATCTTTACTGCTGTATAGGTATCAGACATTTAGAAAGAATCAATTGCATTCAACACTGCTTAGCTCTTTACAAGAAAGTGTACTATATTACATTTGTCTAACAGGACATTACTGTGGTGGATAGAACTCCAGATTTGGAATCGTTTACTGTCTAATTCTGTAGCTAGTTCTGATAACAATTTTATTCATATTCCAAAAATCTCAACACTTATAACAATGGTTTCAGTTGTATATCTTGATGTTTTCATCAAAGGCTACTATTGTTGAATTGAACCTTAGTTTAGGGTTAGGTCATTAGATATAGCTTTAAGTGCATGTAAAATTTTTAAAGAAATGATTGTATTCAGGAGCTGAATATGTAACTTTGAAAATATCCATTGAATTTTAGGTCAGGATCAGATGATAGATCTTGGAGGAGTAGTGTCCCTTACATACAATATTAAAGACATGCCTCATGATGGCACTTTCAAAATTTCTCTCCAAGTTCGTCTGTGCTGGGAAGCCAGTGGTGCATGTGAAAAGACAGAAACTGTATTGCAGGATATACGTCTTCCAAAGAAGGCTTGTGACTGGAAACAAGATTTCAAGCAAACTGGTAATTAATGTGTAAAAGTTTTATAAAGTGTTAAAAATATGATCATAGTTCATCACCAGATCTCATACATGTCATTTACATGTTGCAGATTCTCCTTCTTGTTGGATAATTTCACATTGTTTACAGAGCTATTTTTGTGCCAATTTATTCAAGAAAATACACTAAAAATTTACACAGTCATCTTGAACAACATGTTGTCTCCATTTGTAGATTTCTCCTTGACTCAGTGGTTTACAGACAATAGTTACATTCCTGTTGCTATGGTAACTGGGACTGAAAGATCAGAGTTATTGGAGGTTCTGGGACTAGCAACATATCTGACTGATCCTGCATGTGATCAGTTGGTATCACCATACTCTCCAAATGTCACTGGGTGGAATGACGGTATGTATACTATATCTAAATGTCACTGGGTGGAATGACGGTATGTATACTATATCTAAATGTCACTGGGTGGAATGACAGCATGTATAATGTCTACTAAGCACTTTCTGTTAAGTTACATTGTCTGTGAATATATTTCAAATGTAAAACATCATTGTTGAAATATATTACAAATACATAAAAGGTAATAAGATATAATATTACTAAATGTTTTGATATGATACCTACTGCTTGTTGTCCCTGTGGCAGAGGGGAAAAAAATTTGTGGTCTATTTTTAAACTCAGTGTAAACAATTAAAACAAAGGTGCAGGTTTTCAATTTTGGTATTATGTATGTGTTGCTTATTTGAAAACTCTCTTGTATTTTAGAACATGATATTACAAAATATGACAAATCCCATGGACGGTGTGAGAGTTGGTTTGATAATGTGGGCATAGGTGCTACCCTTATAATAATGTAATGCACAGGTGTTATCCTTATGATAAATATGGGGGCACAGGTGCTAACTTATAATAATGTGAGGCATAGATGCCACCCCTATGATGTGGTACATGGGTGCAGCCCTTATAGTAAGATTGGGCATATGTGCCAACTTGTAATAATGTATGTTACAAATGCTGTCTTTATGATCATGTGGGACACAGGTACTTCTTACATTAATCAGTGACACAATTGTTAAATTATGATGTATGACACAGGTGCTATCATTATAATGATATCTGCATGTGGCACAGGTGTTAACTTTTAATAATGTGCTGCATGCTTGTTGGCTTAGTAATAGTGTACAACACAGATAATTTCTTTTTAATAATTGGCAGCACAGGTGTGTGGCTCAAGTGTTTCTCTTATCATAATGTGAATCTGTGATAGCAAGATCAGAATTGAAAAGACAAGTCAAATTAATTGTGCTAAATAAAAAACTGAAGTGAACCATCAGTTTTGTTCTTGTAGAATGCAGCCAACACAGTGCCTTACCTGCTTTGTCCAATAACATGGTATGCCATTTAGCAGCTAATTGCTCTGGTGTGGATTGCTGTATTACTGTAGACAGAATTTCCTCTAACATTAGGACATTTCTTAATATTGATTCTTGCTCTTATCAAATCTCCATTGGCATCGAAAACTACCAGTTCCAGGATACTTTGCTACATTATGAATGGGGTATGTTATTCTTATTATCATGTAAGCTGGATACTGATTGGCCATACATTTATTACTAGTAGTAGTGTATAAATGGTAAATAGTACTTTATGTAAACTGGATACTAATTGGCCATACGTAATAAATTGTATTAGTAGTGTGGAAATTTATGTAAGCTGGATACTGATTGGCCATACATTTATTAGTAGTGTATAAATGGTAAATGGAACTTTAAATAATTATAGGTTTTATCTTTACTAAGATAATCAGACACTAAGCATTGTGTATTTTCAGGCACCACAAAGTCTATTTGGCTTCAGGGTGTGGTAAGAGTAGAGTGAGTACTATATAGTTTTTATTGCTCAGTACACCTTTTATCAAGAATTAATTCCAAGGAAAAATATAAGTGTCCTAAGGATGAAATGAAAATAGTTTATCTTCAGTTCTCTATATCAGGCTATTGATTGATGCCATTATCCATGATGAACCTTTAAATTAAGCCTAGATGACTTCTACCTTACTTTTTGTATCCTCTGCTACCATAAAGACTATCACTACAGTATAGAATATGTAGATATACCTAGTGTATTGGGCTTTTTCAGCTTCTCGATTGAGGATTTATGGACAAAACACATGTATTTGATGAACATGAACTTGAGTGTTTGCTTTGAGTCGTCTGGTGCTTGTGATTTGGCCAGTGTCACCATAATGGAGAATGTTCTCATACAGAAGCAGGACTGTGATTGGTCACAATCCTTCCCTATACCAAGTAGGTGTTGTTACTGTTCTTTTACAAAAAAAATATGTGTTGAAAGGAAATTTTGACATAAAGATATTTGATCCAATGACATGATCAGAAAAGTTAACCTATCTTTTTTACAAATAAAATGTTTACCCAAATGGCAGGGAACATGTACCAAAGCAGTCACTCTGAAATACAGTCATTATAGATATTTCTGAAAGATCAGATACAAATATAAAGATATATGCACTGTAAAAAATAAATTGAATATTCAGATTTTGATTTTATAAAATATTTCAAGGTAGGAGACATTGAGATTTTATATTTCCCGATTTACCCTTTAGTAATGATTTACATCTTTTCAGGCTTTTCATTGTCACTGTGGAAGGTCAATCAAGGGTATAACCCAAGTGCTGTGTTGCCGAAGGAGGGACTGGCCCAAGTCCATGAAATGTTGGGCATGTCGCGCTACCTTGATGAGAATGCTTGCAACCCCTCTGTCAGTCCTTATGGTCCCACATTTGATGGATGGAGTAGAGGTAATTTGGACTAGTCTATGTCAGTAATCAGTATTGAGTGGTCATGTACGACCATACCGTAAGTAGAATCTTAATTATCTTAATCTATTCACTGAATAAGATAATTAAAAATCATATTCTAAATGCCATCGTAACACAGGTTCAGAAAGAAAGATGCATAATATGCATATTCTGTACAAGTAAATTCATGTGCATAGCAAAACAAGTCAAATCAGTATGTGTTCATGACTTCATCACAACTTTGGATTTTTACATTTGGTCTTGGTCTTATTGGAGATACTGTAATGACACCTCTGAAGGTGATTTTTCTCATTATTTACTGTTTCCATTCCATAGAGTGTTCCACATCTGTATCACTACCATACAACAAGCTTCTGAGATCTACCTGCATTTTGACCTCGAGTTGTAGTGGAATCTCGTGCTGTACACAGCTGCTGGATCCAGACACATCATTTAGAACATTCCTACTGATTGACACCTGTAATAAACGACTGACAGTCGGCATCGAAAACCTCTCTGTCAACATCTCCCTAATTGGCTTCCCCTATAGTCAGTATTGATGATAATTTAATGATCAATCAGTGAAAATCTTAATAGGCCTTTTTCCAGTTTCATGCATAAAGAGATTTGATAAAGTGTAAATAATCTGTTGTATTGCTTCATCAATGTATTTAATAATAAAGAATAAATTGAGTATATTTTGTTTATTTCCATGTGATTCCAGATGATGTTCAACATTTTTGGCTGCAAGGAGCATATAGAGTTGAGTAAGTAGAATGGAATTATAGTGGATTTTACATGATTGTACAATGATTATAGATTCCTTTGTTATATTAAAAGTGAAATGTTATTTTTGTGTTCGCTACGAAGTCCTACATTTCAAATTTTAGTATCGTAGTATATAACATTTATATAAATGTGGATAATGGGATTATAATTCAAACTAAAAGTATTAAATTTTTGACAAAGTGATGAAGTAATGAAAAACGCCTTACCTCTTATTACCAGTAATGAACAACACCTTACCTCTTATTGCCAGTAATGAATAACACCATACCTCTTACTGCCAGTAATGAATAACACCTTACCTCTTACTGCCAGTAATGAATAACACCTTACCACTTATTGCCAGTAATGAATAACACCTTACCTCTTATTGCCAGTAATGAATAACACTTTACCTCTTGTTGCCAGTTATGCTATTGATGATTTACCTGGTGGCATGGAATACCTGGTCAGTATGAATATCAGTGCTTGCTTCGAGGCTGCTGGAGTGTGTACTGTACAGGAAACCATTGTCTCTGATGCTAGGCTTCCCAAGACTGTCTGTGATTACAAGACAACAGATTACAAGCTACCAGGCAAGACCATAAATAAACAGATAAATAAACCATTGTAGTAATTACTATCATAATATCATATATATGAAGATAATAGTACTGCTGGTGTAGCATCTGTCATGGCATGGGCATGACATCTGTGTGTGAGGATGATAGTACTGCTGGTGTAGCACCTGTCATGTCATGGACATGACATCTGTGTGAAGATAATAGTACTGCTGGTGTAGCACCTGTCATGTCATGGACATGACATCTGTGTGTGAGGATGATAGTACTGCTGGTGTAGCACCTGTTATGTCATGGAAATGACATCTGTATGTGAGGATGATAGTACTGCTGGTATAGCACCTATCATGTCATGGACATGACATTTGTGTGTGAGGATGATAGTACTGCTGGTGTAGCACCTGTTATGTCATGGACATGACACCTGTGTGTGAGGATGATAGTACTGCTGGTATAGCACCTGTCATGTCATGATCATGACGTATGTGAGGATGATAGTAATGCTGGTGTAGCACCTGTCATGTCATGATCATGACGTGTGTGAGGATGATAGTACTGCTGGTGTATCACCTGTCATGTCATGGACATGACATGACATCTGTGCGTGAAGATAATAGTACTGCTGGTGTAGCACCTGTCAAGTCATGGACATGACATCTGTGTGTGAATAAGTACATGTATTGTGCAATGTGGATTTATTAAAGTATTAATGCATACCATGAAAATTATAGAAAGATATGTTTTGTTTGTGGAATATTCATAATTTTATTGGTACAGATCTCTTTGTCTACAGTATAAATAAAATAGAAGATATATTAAATAAGATATTTTGAACCCTAAAGCAATATTTCTGCTAAACAACATAAATATTTGACATCATTTGATTTCCAGGCTTCTCTCTAAGTGATTACATCGCCTCTCATGGATTGTCACCTGACTTGCCTCTCCAAGGTTACGGCTTGGCTCAGCTAATGAAGGACCTGGGGCTTGCACCTTTCATTAGTAAAACCAAGTGTGACAGAGAATTGGGAATCTTTGCCAACAGCACCAATGGATGGACTGATGGTCAGTTCTCTTGATTTTACAGAGGATATTTTTCTATTTCTTTCATATATCTATCATCATAGTAGGAAAAGTTAAACAAACTTAACACTTGATTGTACTGGTCTGATTATAATGTTGAAAAGTTTAAACAAAATTATTCCATAATATACATGAAACTCTAAGGATATTTTCTTTTTAAATTCTTAATTTAATAATATTTTGAACTTTTTAGTTTTTAGTCATTTGTAAATACTGTATTTATTTTATGTGTCATACTTTGATTGTTTTAGCTTGTCCCTTGACTATTTCCAAGGAGGAATTGCCAGCTAACATGACCTGCCACCTACATTCTAGTTGTACTGCAGTCGACTGCTGTATCAATGAAGGTGTAACTGGCAGTACATTCACAACATACCTCAATATTGATGCATGTGATCGTAAACTTTCCATTGGCATCGAAGAGCTGAAATCCAATATCACACTTTATAACTTTGGTTTTGGTAGGGTAACAATTATTACATGTATTAAATATACCAAAAATGTGTCTAACTTTATCCATTCAAGATTCATGTCTGTGTAATTGATATTAGAATGTGAATGTTTTATTTTCATTAATAGTAAAGACAAATTCTAAATCAAAGCAGTAGTATTGAACAGTTGCCATTTGTATCAATATTTCTTTAAATACACCTGTATCTGTGCAGAAGAGACATTTGACATGGGCCACATAATCCCAGAGAGTCAAATTGAAGTTTTCCGTTGTGTTGTTTGCAGGTACTTTGCATCAGTTTTATCTGGAGAATGTCATTAGAATGGAGTAAGTACAGTCTATAGTCTAATTTCTTTTGCTCAGTAAAACAAGTTGATGCATGTTTGGAAGATACTGTTTCCTAAAAGATTGTCATGTCTTGATACATTAAAGTATACATTAGATTCTGCTAGCCCTAAAACATTCCTGTGAGTAATCTGATTATGTATTTCATTAAAGAAAAATACAGTGGTAGAAGTGAATGTTTATTGTTATAGTTATGTAGTGAAGGAGTGTCACATAACACTGGTATATGTGAATGTTTATTGTTATAGTTATGTAGTGAACGGGCTGGTACATATCACTGGTAGAAGTGAATGTTTATTGTTATAGTTATGTAGTAAAGGAGCTGTCAAATAACACTGGTAGAAGTGAATGTTTATTGTTATAGTTATGTAGTGAACAGCCTGGTACATATCACTGGTAGAAGTGAATGTTTATTGTTATAGTTATGTAGTAAAGGAGCTGTCATATAACACTTGTATATGTGAATATTGTTATAGTTATGTAGTGAACGGGCTGGTACATATCACTGGTAGAAGAGAATGTTTATTGTTATAGATATGTAGTGAAGGAGCTGTCACATAACACTGGTATATGTGAATGTTTATTGTTATAGTTATGTAGTGAAGGAGCTATCACATAACACTGGTATATGTGTTTATTGTTATAGTTATGTAGTGAACAGACTGATACATAACACTGGTATATGTGAATGTTTATTGTTATAGTTATGTAGTGAACGGGCTGATACATAACACTGGTATATGTGTTTATTGTTATAGTTATGTAGTGAAGGAGCTATCACATAACACTGGTATATGTGAATATTGTTATAGTTATGTAGTGAACAGGCTGATACATATCACTGGTATATGTGAATGTTGATCGTTATAGTTATGTAGTGAACAAACTGATACCTAACACTGGTATATGTGAATGTTTATTGTTATAGTTATGTAGTGAACGGGCTGATACATAACACTGGTAGATGTGATTGTTTATTGTTATAGTTATGTAGTGAACAGACTGATACATAACACTGGTATATGTGAATGTTTATTGTTATAGTTATGTAGTGAACGGACTGATACATATCACTGGTATATGTGAATGTTTATTGTTATAGTTATGTAGTGAACGGGCTGATACATAACACTGGTATATGTGAATGTTTATTGTTATAGTTATGTAGTGAACGGGCTGATACATATCACTGGTATATGTGAATATTGTTATAGTTATGTAGTGAACGGGCTGATACATATCACTGGTATATGTGAATGTTTATTGTTATAGTTATGTAGTGAACGGGCTGATACATAACACTGGTAGAAGTGAATGTTTATTGTTATAGTTATGTAGTGAACGGGCTGATACATATCACTGGTATATGTCAATGTTTATTGTTATAGTTATGTAGTGAACGGGCTGATACATAACACTGGTATATGTGAATGTTTATTGTTATAGTTATGTAGTGAACGGGCTGATACATATCACTGGTATATGTGAATATTGTTATAGTTATGTAGTGAATGGGCTGATACATATCACTGGTATATGTGAATGTTGATCGTTATAGTTATGTAGTGAACGGACTGATACATAACACTGGTATATGTGAATGTTTATTGTTATAGTTATGTAGTGAACAGGCTGATACATATCACTGGTATATGTGAATGTTTATTGTTATAGTTATGTAGTGAACAGGCTGATACATAACACTGGTATATGTGAATGTTTATTGTTATAGTTATGTAGTGAATGAGCTGAAGGATGAGATGAAATATATTCTGGACCTCAACATCAGTGTTTGCTGGGAGTCATTACAGGGATGTGATCTGATCGGGGTCGTGTTCCAAAGTACAATCCTTCCCATCATACCTTGTCAGTGGGAGACTGGTTTTATCAAAACAAGTAGGAGGACATTTCCTTGATAATACATTATTTTGACAATAATATTTTCTTTCAATGTCTTGAGTAGAAAAGATTATGTAAATGTAATTTCCTCATGAATTATATGTCTCTCTCTTTGAAAACATTGCTTATAATTATATTTCAACATAATATACTTAAATGCATGATGAAGTACACATTCTAATTACTTGTTGTAGACTTTTCCCTATCCCAGTGGTATATTGACAACGGCATAGCTTCAAACTCTCAGCTGCAAACTCAAGATATTTTGCGACTCCAAGAGGACCTTGGGATAGCTGAGTATCTGACAGAATGCTCCAGATATAGTACACCATATACATCAGCAAATGATGGATGGTCAACTGGTATGTAAATTCTGATGTATATACTAATTATGTTGGGTGGTAAACTGGCAAGTATAACCTGATATATATATATATATATCATGTGATAGATGGTCAAATGGTATAAAGATCCTGATATATATACCAAACAATAGATGGTCAGCTGGCATGTAGATCTTGATGTATATACCAAACGATAAATGGTCAACTGGTATGTCAATTCATATTTATGCAATGTATACATGGTATTGAATGTTCTACTGGTATGCAGATTCTGATGTATATACCAAATGATGGTCAATCTGTTGTGAGGTTTATTTTAATATACACCATTTTATAGTTGTTTCTCTTGGTAGGTTGATAACTGTTCATATACTGTTGGGTACAGTACGTATATTGAAATGAGTACTGTACTAGCCTGAAGTTAGCTATTTTTAGTGAAATAAGCTATGAGAGTGTCACCTTTTTTATGCCCCTGCCATGAAATGGCCGGGGACATATAGTGTTGCTCTGTTCCATCATTCCCGCTCATTTTCTCTTTAAGAGTTTGATGGATTAAATTGATATTGGGTATATAGATGTATCAAGGGAAAATGCAGGTCAAGTTCGAAATGGGTGTAATCCGGTAATTCTTGACAGAGTTATTGCCCTAGAACATTAAAAATTTATTTGAAAATATTTGTTCTCTGGCAATTATATTTCTCTACCTTAGCTGCCAGCGGGCGCATTTGTGTCGCACTGACACTTAAGATCTAGTTGTAGTGTAAAATTTATAACATTGCCTTCCTATATGTGTTGATTCTGCATTGCATTATTCTATATGTGATTTATTACAGATTGTACAAGTAATGTGTTTGGAAGACCAAAATTTGGCTCTTTGGATGGTATCAACTGTTACTGGGACACCTCTTGTACTAAAACACAGTGCTGTATGACTGTAGACCCACTTCAGAGGAATGTTGAATTCAGCTTGAAGCTTGACCCCTGTACATTTAAGATGTCTGTTTCCATAGATAAGCTATCATTTGAAGCCAACTTGTATGACTTTGAATATGGTCAGTTCATTCAGTTTTCTAAATGAAAATAGTACTATAAAAGTATTATCTAATATAGGTTTTCTTCATTGAAGTGACTTTTGTTTACCTGTGTAAATGTATTTTACATCATGATAGACGCCTATGTTTTCTTCATTCTTTGGTATGACAACTTTGTGTAGTGGTATTTATCAGTATTACTTCTTTGATTTGATTGTAATTGCCTCTTTTAATTTGACATTCCATTAATTCTTTGATTTGATTGTTTTCCATTCTATATCCTTATTTTGAATGTATTCCATTTTTTATTTTGATTGTTTTCCATTTATTGATTTGCATGTATTTCATCATTTGTTTTATCTTTTATCGTTGATTACGTTTTATTTTGTGAAGCTTATTCTGTGAAATTTCCTGATTATTGTAGGAAAACTGAAGACCATGGATTTCTTTGGAGTGATTGTCATGCGGTAAGATTGAAGTAATCTCACTTAATGCTGCCACAAAGTAACTTTCCTGTGAAAACTTCATTCCTCATAATCTACTGTACATTGTGAGATGTAGGATTATTATTATTATAATGTTAAGATAGCTGCATACAGTGAATAACAGCAATAATAGTAGTAATCACAGGCTGCCAATATAAATATATATATATATGTATGTATTACATTAGTTTTGTACATGTTCTTGGCATAGTAATAATACAAAGTTTGCATATTATAGTTAGCTATGATGAGAATATGTACTACATCTATAAATACAAGGTATCATGGCTGTGTAAGCAAGATATAAGTTAAAAATCCCAGCCTGATATACAGTTTAACCTGATCCTGACAGAGTTATCCATCTTTGTTGTAGGTTTGTTGTTGACAATCTGTACAGTGATGGTCGCTATATTATCAGTTTGAACGTCTCCTCCTGCTTTGAAACCAATGCTCCGTGTGACAAAGAGTATGTGATTTATCAGAACACAATTCTGGATAAGCCAGCATGTAACTGGACCACAGGATATCTTATTCCAAGTAAGACCCTCTTCAGTCCTATTTTCATTTTCTATATATGTATGCAGTTCTTTTATTGAGAAGGAAGGTTACAGTTGCCATTCCTATTTTCCACTTTTTCTTGCAGAATGTGTATGTCACCAATAAAAAGGTAGCAAAAAATCTTATTTTGGTGGAATAATTTTGAAATCTAAGTTGTCAAGTATGAGATTGAAAGCTTATGTATCTCTATATATTTGGATTTTTGTTTTATATAAACTGCATTACTGAAACTTGCATTCTGTAATGTATGAAAATTCAAGCTGTAGTATTGCCATATACCTAAGTATATAATGGGCCAGGATCACTAAGCTCTGAACCACATTATTAGCCTAGGGAATTCTGTAAAAGAATTGATTTTGCTACTATATTAATTTATTGGTATGTTTATCTCTATGAATATCACCAAATGACACCTGGAAAATAGTTATCATATTTTTCAGGACTGAATTGAATTGGTGGCCAATATGTTACTATGTATAGTTAGCCACAAAAGATTATTATATTATGTAGCTGCTTTTGACTATCCACAGATTTCTCCTTACAACAATACGTTCTGGACCGCGGAGCAGCTTACAATAACCTACCATATCGTAATGATGTCTTACTACAGCTCATGGAGGACACTGGACTGGCCCGGTACAAACAGGAGCCGCAGTGTAACAGGACGGAAGGCATCTACCAGAACGCAACTCAGGGATTCACACAAAGTAAGCTTTGTACTGAGAATAAGCTGAGGAGTAGAACTTAACTGATTCTTAAGAAAAAATTCTATTTTGTAAAGTATCAAGCACATATTGCCCACAGAATTTCATAATCTTTGATGTTACAAGAATTGAATTGTTGAATTGATTTGCCTGCATAATGTAGGCATTGTTAATGTTGTAATTTCCTGAATAATGGTTACTTATAAAAAGTCACCATAGAGAATTCCTCTTCCAGTCTTCTCTTTGAAGCTGTGATTCTTATAGTTAATCTTCATTATATTACATATTAAAGGAAATGTCATGTGGTGAAGAGTAACAGAAAAAGTTACGTCAGCCTTGAATAATTTCAATTTACTTATGACCCTTTTGGTCCTCTTTTAATGAAAAGAGGTAATTAGTCTTAATATTTTAGGTTGTGCTGCCAATCTCACCTTACCAATTTTGTCCTCTGACTTGACCTGTCATGTTCTGGACTTCTGTACTGGAGTAGAGTGTTGTATCTATTTGCCGCCTCTAAGTCGTTCTGTGCATGTCCGGCTGCAAATTGACCACTGCAGTAAGATGTTAATGATATCGGTGGAAAACTCATTCTACAACAGGACACTGATGGACTTTGAGTGGGGAATTTCACACTCCTATAATCTTTTGGGAATAATCCGAATGGAGTAAGTGTTGATTCAGTCACAGATTTCATAGTAGTTTGTAATGGATTAAGTGTGGGTCAAGTAACAGATTTCATGTCATATTTGTTTATAAGTTGTAAATTCAAAAATAGAAAATTGATGAAAATTTTGCAAAATGTGGTTGTCATAGATATGTCACTATATGTTTTATACTAAGCTATTACTGTCTAGCAGTAAAGCATATATATATATAAAATGTATTTATAGATATAGCCTACAGGATATACAACCAGAGAGGTTATACTTAGCTGACCTAAAGATTTCCACATGTTACGAGACAGGGGCTCCACAATGCAGTGATACCTACACAGTATTGGAAAACACATTGTTACCATACCAACAGTGTGACTGGAGCAATGACTATGTTGTCACGAGTATGTACTGAATAATAATACTCTGTTGTTATGACAACCTTGTCTGTGGCTTTGCCATGAGTATGTTAAATGAAGATAACAATCAAACATCTTGGTGCAAAATTCATGTATTATCAATTATGATATATCAGAAAGTAGATTAAAATCCTCCGACACGGAAGTCTGTGACATAAATAACAACAAGCAGGCTTTTTATAAAACTTGTGATTTTGTACCATTTTTTCCTGACATTTTATGAAATATTTGAATTCAATGTACCATTTTTTGGATATTTTCAGACTTTTCTCTGATGGCTTGGAAGGCAGAAGTTGGAGCATCAGGGAACCTTCAGGATCATGAGATTTCTTTCCTGTTAGATCATCTTGGTGTATCGGCATATCTTGAGACGGAACAGTGTATGCGTTCATCCATTGTCTATACCCCTAGTACAGATGGGTGGTATAAAGGTAAGCAATTAGTATGTGCAGGTAGAGAAGACAGAATTCTGGGTAATATCAAGACTGAATTTATCATCATTTTGTCATATGACTGAGCTGTTGCTAAAGGTGTCATATTCTCTACTGAAAAAAACTTATATTGGCTATGGAGACTAGCAGCTTCAGTCTTTCACATAGTATGTAATTTCTGATGTAACATTGAAGTATCACGTCATGTTGTAAATAAATATACAAGTGTTTTCTTTGTTAATAGACATATCAGCTAACCATTCCTTTAATCGTGTAACTTTCAGCATGTGCCAAATCTGTGTCTGTACCAGTAGTATCAGGTTCCACTTCTTGTCATTTGACTGGGGACTGTACTGGAATGGAATGTTGCACAGATGTTTCCGAGATTCAGCGATCTATTAGAACTTTCCTAAGGATAGATTCGTGCTCAAAGCATCTACATCTTGGAATCGAAAAATTCCACAGAAATATGTCTTTAATAAACTACAAATGGGGTAGGTTTAATTCTTTTGTTTTAAATGAAATGTTTCAGAGTGAAGATATATTGGAATGAAAAGAAAAAAATAATATAATTTGGAAAATGACACATTTATGTTGCAGAATGAAGATATATTGGAAAGACAAAAGATTTTAATACATTTTTTGACAGTGGTTATTTTCTTTGCATAAATTTCATCATTTAGCAGGTCAAGATAAGCATTTAAAAAAGTAAATGAGCATAAAGTAGACAAAGGTATGAAACCTTAAATGTATGCATTTTATACATTTATATGAAGTTCAATATTTGATCCTTAGGAACAGATGAACAATTCTGGCTAGGTGGCGTTTTCAAGATGAAGTAAGTACTTTTTATATCTTCTGGAGCTGTATATTGATATATCAGTATGTATTTATAGTAGTTGTCAATACAAGTTTCTATATATTTGCTCCAATACAATTATTTGAAGGAAAAACATTACGAAAATAATGAGATGAAGAATCAAGGCGCCTGCTCTCACTTCAGACTGGGGATTCTTTGATGCTCCTTAGTACATGTTTCTTGATTTCTTGTTTATTTGATTTACCATTTTTGCTGAATTTGTATGCCTTTCAGATTCATGATTTTTGGACTGCAGATTTGGTTTTATCCATCATTTTTATTACATACAAATCTTGTTTCTTTTACAAGACTTCTCAAAAGATTTTTGAGTATCTTTGTCTTATTTTAATAGTTGCAAAAGTTAAAAATTTAATCTTTGTAAAGACTAATAATGATATTGTATTAATTGTTACAAATATGTAATTTGTATTGATTTGTCATGATTTATACAGCTTCAACATAAAGGACATGTATGGTGAGCAGTATTACATCGTGGACCTCACATGGAGTGTATGTTTTGAAGCTCATGGTGCCTGTAGTACTGAAGTCACAGTATTTAACCAAACTCTCCTTCCCAAACCACTCTGCGTCTGGGACACTGATTTCTATATACCAAGTGAGTCCATTCTAGCTTTAAATAATTTTGATATGTTACTATACCTAGCATGGATGAAACTTAAAGTACAAGAAGTCATTTTTCTAAGTCATAATATATAATATATATATATATATATATATATATATATATATATTTAATGTCAGTTTTAAAATTTGAGAATGACTTTTTGTTCTATGTTTGTATAGACTTCTCGCTGGACGGATGGATGCTTGACAATGGATTGGCCCTTGGCAACCCGATTCCCATGTATGCTCATAAACTGCTCATGTCTCAGCTGGGTGTGACAACCTACCTACCGGAGAACCAGTGCAGCTTTACCTCCACTGACTACAACAATGCAGTGTCTGGTTGGACTAATGGTATGTGTCTATAGAACAATGCAGTGTCTGGTTGGACTAATGGTATGTGTCTATAGAACAATAACACCAGGTATACAAGTAGCATGATACTCTATGCTACCTTAAAGGACAAGTAGTATGTAATAATGTTGCCATAACTACAAACACTACGGTAACAAGAAAAATGTATAGGAACTAGGATTTTTTATGATTACAATTACATGTATAAAGAGTGATTTAGATTTACAGTTACATGCATTAAGAGTATTTCAGAATCAAAGCATCAATAAAAATTTATGGTTATATTTTTCAAGACATATTCAGTGAATACTTTCAGTAATTAAATCTCAATCACATAGTAAGTACTGCATCATTGATTTTCAGCACTCCTCTGATATTTCGCTCTGATTTTCAGTGCTCCTCTGATATTTCGCTCTAATTTTCAGCGTGCCTCTGATATTTCGTTCTGATTTTCAGCGCGCCTCTGATATTTCGTCTTAAGTGATGTAACCTTGTCATTTACACTTTAACTGTAATGCTTTGAATAGTTATTGCTTAGTATCATACATTTTATTTCAGCATGCTCGTTGTCTGTGACCTTGGGAACTGTATCAGATCCACTTAAGATCCGCTGTGCCCTCTCATCCACCTGTACGGCTGTGAAATGTTGTGTTGATGGTGAGGGGTATCAGCGTAACTTCCAAGTTTATGTGAACATCGATCCCTGCGCATATATGATGAGGATTGGGATAGAGAAGTTCTCATTCAATAGGACTCTGGAGGGATACTCCTGGGGTAGGTACTAAATAGAACACAGACTTAATTTCAAATTTTTGAAGGATTCCATATTTTGTTTTTCATCCTCAATGAATTCTTCACATAATTAAATCAGAACTATAAGCAGTTGATTTTTTGACATAGAATTGTTCACAGATACATCACACCTTCTTCTCTTATGACAGGTACAAATGAACACCTCTATCTTGGAGGCATTGCCAGATTGAAGTAAGTATGGTTAGAAGATAGGAGTCACATTCTCATAGTTATTGTAAAATAATATAATACAAGTGTAATCTCTTTTTGACCATTTGACCAGTATGAAGCTGATGCTTTCACTATGCAGTAAAGCAACAAACTAGCATTACCTTTCATCATCCTTTGTAGCTATACTCTCTTTGAGTTTACCAAGGAGAATGTGTACCTGGTGTCGATGAGTATTGCCATATGTGAAGATTCCTCCTGTAGCTCCACCTACGATATTCTCAGTGATGTTCACCTTCCCAAGTTGCCATGCTCGTATGACAGAGACTACATCCTTTCTAGTAAGATGACTTAATGGTGTTCCTAATAAGAGCCAATCAAAATACATAGATGAGCCATTTTGTGAAATCAATCGTTCAGTTTTCATCTATACTTGTATAGATTTAATGTTTTAACAAATGATAGTTTCCTTTTATGACAAAACATTGTCTTAGAATCAGGTTTTATGAGTATTTAACATTCCAGATTTCTCTCTTACTGAATGGACACAGGACATGGGGTACTCCATGCCATTAAGTGATGCGAATGCTGTTGTACTTCTCAATGAATTGAAAATTGGTCGCTACATGAAATCACAGCCCTGTACTTTCACTGGATCAACAAGCGTTTACACTGGGGCCGTCAATGGCTGGACTTCTTGTAAGTTCTTATTGTATAAATCCTCAGTTTATACGGTAAGATATATTAGAGATGTATAATCTTGGTCTGTCTGTCCAGCTTTAGTTTCCATTCCATATCTTGAAATTAATTTATCTAGTGGAATGAAATCACATGTTACCATATGGGGAAAAGCTCAGCGCTGAGTAGCATTTGGTTATAGGTTGCTAAAAAGCAGTCAAGTCAGTATTTTAGTCGCCTTTTCAGAAAATGTAGTTGCCATATAGAGAAAATTTGTCACAATAAAGATGCACATCATTTTTTTATTTTTGTAAAATATGATTGTAACAAGTGACAGTCATTGTTATCTTTATTCAATTCAAATTTATGATTTTAATCAAATGTCTAGACTTTTCCATTTCATGCAGTCCAAATCATATGGCCACCCACTATACTTTTAATTGGACCGTAGAATATATAATAATGATATATAATGCATGGATTTGGTCTAAAGTCTGTCACATCAGAAGCTGCTTGGGATTTTCTCAGAAAATTCTAATCAAGATCAGATCAGTTACTGAAATCAGAAAACAGTCTGAGCCACACTAATTTTCTTTCATGTGTCCTGATTTTAACAATTGTTGCTATATTTAATCCAAGTTGTAAAAGTAATGTTTTGAAATATTAAAATCCTATTTATAAATAATTCTTTTATTTACATAGAATACTAAGTACCAAGTTTTGTGAGGGGAAAAGCAGCATTTTGATTCTTTTAGACTTGAAAGCATGGAGCTGTAATATTTAGTAATCTATAAGCGGAGTATGTATCGTTGCTAAGATACATTTTTATTTGTAGCATGTACAAGTCTCACTACAGCAAACCTGCCAGCTATATCTAGCGCTGACATTGTCTGTAATCTACAAAGCACATGTACAGGATTCTCCTGTTGTACCAGGGGCACTAGAATCAGTAGGACCTTTGAGACTGATGTTAAAATCGACAACTGCCTGAAGGTGATGACCGTAACAGTGGAAAGGCTAGAGGCGACGATAGATCTAAGGAATTACCAGTGGGGTGAGCAGAACTCAGTAGACTTAATGAACTCTGTACTCAATACATGCTCTTTGTAATCAGTTCTGAAGAGTTACCAGTGGGGTGAGCAGAACTCAGTAGACTTAATGAACTCTGTACTCAGTACATGCTCTCTGTAATCAGTTCTGAGGAGTTACCAGGGGGGTGAGCAGAACTCAGTAGACTTAATGAACTCTGTACTCAATACATGCTCTCTGTAATCAGTTCTGAGGAGTTACCAGGGGGGTGAGCAGAACTCAGTAGACTTAATGAACTCTGTACTCAATACATGCTCTTTGTAATCAGTTCTGAGGAGTTACCAGTGGGGTGAGCAGAACTCAGTAGACTTAATGAACTCTGTACTCAGTACATGCTCTCTGTAATCAGTTCTGAGGAGTTACCAGTGGGGTGAGCAGAACTCAGTAGACTTAATGAACTCTGTACTCAGTACATGCTCTCTGTAACCAGTTCTGAGGACTTAACAGTGGGGTGAGCAGAACTCAGTAGACTTAATGAACTCTGTACTCAGTACATATTCTCTGTGAATAGTTTAAGATAAAATATTAGGTTAGTATGATTATGATTACATTGTGCATAATCTCAGTGGTTAACTTTAGAATGGTGAATTTTGCACTTTGGATTCATCACCTAATCTAGTTTAATGTTTATGTTAACAAACTTAACACCCCCCCCCCCCCCTCCCCTGCCTCTTTTATAAAATGAAGTTAATCATTTCACATTACTAGAGTTGATATGACATAAGGACATATAAATATGTTTTCCACCTCATCAAAATTTTTCTTCGATTTCAGGTACTGCTGAACAGTATTATCTGAATGGTGTATTTAAACTAGAGTAAGTGTAGACGTATAATGTAACAGACATTTCAGGTCTATTCATAGGTAGGATCAGGTATTATTAACTTCATATCTACATTATGAACATTCATAGGTAGGATCAGGTATTATTAACTTCATATCTACATTATAGACATTCTGATTCCAAATTGTGGTTTTATGAAAGTCCATATAAATGAAATAGAACTTATGATTGGGGAAAATCTCAATGATTTGAGAGTGTGTGTGTAGGTGTAGATGTGTGTGTGGGTGGATGTAGGTGTGTGTATATGTGTGTGGCCTGAAGGAGACTGAGGTCATTTTAATCATAATTACATTACGGTAAAGCAGTACAGCAGAATGAGAAGTAACAATGTTGTATTTTTATTTTAGTTTCACTGTCCATGACCTAGTGATAGACAGTTATTACATTGTTAACCTTGACATCAGCCTGTGCTTGGAGAGTAATGCTAGCTGTGAGGTTGCCGTAAATGTGCTTCAAGACATGAAACTTCCCAAGAAAGCATGTGATTGGACTGTGGGATACCCTGCAGTTAGTGCAAGTAAGCTTTACTGTTGTTAAAATACTGATATTCAGAGCAAATAGCATTCTATATTTTGTTCACTAGACAATCGTTGTTATAATCAAATGCATTATGATGTTTTAATCCAGTATTTACCATATCACGGAATATACTACAATAAGGTCACCACCACTTTCCTCCACCACTAAATACAAGTCGCCACAATGTCATCAAATAACTAAAGTGTAACATTAAAATACAAAGTTAGCGTACACATTCAATCCTCTGATGTGACATTTTTTAAAATAGTTAAATTCTGTCATTCAAACTAAGGGGCAAACTTGGTGTAGTGGCTAAACACTTGGCTTGTGGCGCCGATGACCTGGGTTTGATTCCTGGATTGTGCCATCATGTTTAAGAGCATGGTTACCTCCTGCTTCCATGTCATTTGATGAATGTAACTTTATCTTTGAGTTCCAAAAAGTAAAATTTAAGTAGCACCTTGCAAGTGTATGTACTGGTTTTATATTACTTATATTGAGTCGTTGTTGATTAGCTTTCAGTTTAAGTAACTGGCTGACACAAAGAGGGGAGGATCCCACTATGGTGCTGTCCACCAACACGCAGTCAGAATTGCTGCAGTACTTACAGATTGCACAGTTCCTGACTTTCTCTTGTGACCCCTCGACAGATGCTATATATCAGGGAGCACAAACAAATGGATTCTATAAAGGTAACAGCATTAAGCTAATTAAATCATATTTCACAGTGTGTAACCTATTTCTCTCCTATTTGTATTTTATTATTTATTCATGTTTGATAATAAATGATCTTTTTTACATTAGTGCAAAGAATTTATGTAGATAAGATCTACACATTTTGATTTTAGTGTGTGCGGATCCTCTAGGGAACCAGACTCTACCTACCGGCACTGTGTGTCACATCCCTGCGGACTGTAATAGTGTTAAATGTTGCTCCAGTATCCCCAGCTTTAACAAGTATCTGGAGACCTCTCTGTCTCTGGACGTGTGTGAACAGGTTCTGACCATCACTATAGATGACCTTGTAGTTGAACACAGCATCAGGGATTTCGTCTTTGGTATGTAATTTTGTCTGTGCAGTGGTGAGGGAACAGACAGAGTAAAGTATGATTTGGGAAGAGGGGGCATCAATGCTGTATTCATTTCATCCAATCCTTTTTCAGATATTTTTAAACTAATTAGAATACAACATAGAGTATTAAATTGTTATAACTTTGATTTTCATTGTTGTTTTAGACATTTCATGAATAATAACAACCATTTTAATGTCAGCATCTTTTTGTTTTTTTCATTATAATGACTTTGTTTAAACATAAATTCATGGATAGTTATATCACACTGTCACCTTGGTGAATTTGGCTCTTAATTGCTGAAGTAAGATTTTCACAAAACTTATTTCTCTTTTCTTATTGATATCTGTTTTAACTAATGTTAAATTTAAACCTCAACAGCTCTTTGTATCACAGGTTATTATTTCGTATGATACTTTTCAGGTCTTCCCCAGACAGTGTCTATGAATGGTCTCTTTACTGTTACGTAAGTTTATACTGTATATTCTAATATGACCTAGTTGCTGTTTCCCAGTTGGTCAGTAGACATTCAGTACACCAGATTATTATTTTTATTATAATATGTCACTGATAGTTTGATAATACTCAGGATTTTCTACATTGTTAATTATGAGAATAACTTTCAATTCTCAAGACGTGATTTTATTTTTCTTGTTCTATTCATCTGCCAATGGAATGTGAAGTTTCTGACAAAACGACTCATATTTAAGAAATTCAGATATTTTATAATGACAATTATAACCTGCTATTGATAAGGTACAGGTACTATAATGATAATTATAACCTGCTATTAATAAGGTACAGGTACTATAATGATAATTATAACCTGCTATTGATAAGGTACAGGTACTATAATGATAATTATAACCTGCTATTCATAAGGTGCAGGTACTATAATGATAATTATAACCTGCTATTCATAAGGTACAGGTACTGTAATGATAATTATAACCTGCTATTCATAAGGTACAGGTACTATAATGATAATTATAACCTGCTATTCATAAGGTACAGGTACTATAATGATAACCTGCTATTGATAAGGTACAGGTACTATAATGATAATGATAACCTGCTATTGATAAGGTACAGGTACTATAATAATGATAACCTGCTATTGATAAGGTACAGGTACTATAATGATAATCATTACCTGCTATTGATAAGGTACAGGTACTATAATGATAATGATAACCTGCTATTGATAAGGTACAGGTACTATAATGATAATTATTACCTGCTATTGATAAGGTACAGGTACTATAATGATAATTATAACCTGCTATTTATAAGGTACAGGTACTATAATGATAACTATAACCTACTATTTATAAGGTACAGGTACTTCTATATCATATGTACTTGAAGTAATTGTTATATCCTATTAGATATAAGATAACAAAGGACCAGCTCAATGACAAGTATGTGGTGGACATGAAACTGAAAGTATGTAATGACACATCCACAAGTCCATGTCAGCAGGAAATCGACATCTATGTCGGCAAAGAGCTTTCTAAGCCCTCCTGTAACCATGCTGCTGGATTCATAAACCCAAGTACGTATGCTAACGTTAATATTATCATTGAATCAAATACCCTGGCAAATGAATTTGTAAGATGTTTAAGGTAGAATTAACTGACATTATTGAATCTATCAGTCATGAACCTTTTATAAATTTTCTGTCTTGTAAATATTTTATATAGTATCTCCTAGGTATATTATTACACATTCCTTGCTTGGCTTTTCTTTTTGTCTGACAAGTATTGTACTTAGTACCTATTGTTTATGTAACATGTTTCTTACTTGGCCTCTCTTTCAGTTTAATCAGTGTTTTGATAGTACTTAAATTCAAGTAAAGCATTCTTCGCTAGGCTTCTCTTCTGTCTGATAGCTATTTTGTATATTACCCATAAGTAACACATTACTTGATAGGGTAAGTATTTTATATCTATAGCTATCACATTCTGTGTTAAGCTTCTCCTCTATCTGAGGGAGGATAGGCTGCTCTTTCTGTCGGGTTAGTATTTATTACCTATATATAATACATTCCTTGCTTGACTTCTCTGTTTGTAAAGTATTTTGACCATATTCTTTGCTAGGTTTCTCTTTGGCTTCATGGGAGACTACCAATAGTATTACTGTTGATGAGAACATCACAGATGCACAAGCTGACAAGCTCATGATAGATTTGGGTCTACGCCATTACCTTGCAAGTCCGGAGTTATGTTCCCTGAATGACGCCATCTATGGTCAAGCTGATAACAATGGATGGATCAATGGTCAGTACTTTAGTAAATTAATTTCAGCATTAAGAATTGATCACCTTATAGCAGAGGAGAGTGGTATTAGTAGGCTTGTGATGTGTTGGTTTTAGTTACATGTATATCCCATTTCTTACAATGTTTTAAGTTAGCACTGTGCTATTGCCCAATATATTGGGTCACAAATAAGCACCTGTGGACTTGGACCCAATATATATTTAAATATATAATTTAAATGTATGCCATACGCTGTATATTGACTATATATTTCAAATATGGACATGGATGGAGGTTCTACAGGTCTAGAGGATGTGATATTCCCAGCTCGGAAGCAAGCCATGTGCCGCACGCTTCATGTACATGCAATTAAAATGTTCTGGTTACTCAGGAGTTGGAAAGAAGTGTTAATCAGAAATTTAACCAACTTAACCAGTTTGAACCACTTCAGAATATATTTTGAATGAAATCTGTTTGTTAAATTACAGTGCAAAATCTTTGTGCCTTGTAGATTGTGCCAGCATTGACAATAGTACACTGGGGACCTTACCCAATTCCAGTATTGCCTGCTACATTTCCTCGTCCTGTTACATTATGTCGTGCTGTGTCTATGTACCAGAGATAAAGCGCCATCTGCAGGCCTCTCTCACCATGGAGACATGCAGGATAACCATGCATGCTAAACTGGAACACCTCAATGAAGAAAAAGGCATCTTCATTTATAACTGGGGTGAGTAAGGAAACTTAAGTAGGCAAAGACATTTTATGTTGCCTGCAAAGCATCGAGACATGTCTGTAGCAATCCTACAGCAAATTTCTGATACATAAAACAAGACGTTTAGTTAGAGTTAATTTACATATTTCTAATTTAATAATTGTCTTTTTATTCGTATATTCAATGAATCTTAAATTAAGTGCACATTTTATATTATAGGTACACAAGAAGAAATTCAACTCCATGGTGTGTTCAGAATGAAGTATGTACAATATTTTGTTATACATAAAATTTAATACATTTAATTAGTTCAAATTCTGTGAAATATGCCTTTCCCAGTGCTGTTTAAAATCCTTGATATGTTAACACCAGTATCTTCTTCCTTGATATGTTAACACCAGTATCCTCTTCTTTGATGTGTTAACACCAGTATCCTCTTCCTTGATGTGTTAACACCAGTATCCTCTTCTTTGATGTGTTAATACCAGTATCCTCTTCCTTGATATGTTAACACCAGTATCCTCTTCCTTGATGTGTTCATATATTTTGCTCTGTGTTTAGATACCTTGTGCATCATGTGGCATCTACAGCACACTTTACCACTGACATAGTGCTGAGTACATGCTTTGAAGCTCCCAACACATGCTCCAATACCATCACCTTTAGCTCTGTCCTCAAATACCAGACATGTGACCCAACATGGTTTATACCATTCAAAGGTAAGATGTCAAATAATCAGACAATTTAAAAGTACCATTTCATGATAGGTCCCTCTCAATAAGTTGTTGACTGATTAGAAGTTAAACTAAAACTTTTGTAGAGACACATTCCCTTGGTGGCTTTGAATGCAATGTGTTGTAATTTTCTTGCATGGCCAAAGTGAAGGCCATTCTGGTTACATGAAAAATTAAAATGTAAGACACACCAAAGATCTAAAATAATTAATCAAATTAAGTGAAAGCAAATATTCAGCTCTCAAAATATGTCAAACTCTATGCAGAACTGTCAGGAGAATGTTTATTCTAAGTTAGTGTCTTATACCTGTACACGTAACCAATGTAAGGACCTGTATATCTGTACAGTTAACCAATGTAAGGACCTATATACCTGTACAGTTAACCAATGTAAGGACCTGTATACCTGTACAGGTAACCAGTATAAGGACTTATATACATGTACAGATAACAATAAGGACATGCATGTATATATGTTTACAGTTAACAGATATCAAACTGGGGGATAATGCAGAGGCAATTTGTCTCTTTAATCAAACTTCCACCTCAATTGGATTTTCAAAAAAGTAGGTCAATTTAACCGTAAGTTTGAGTAAAATCATGTTTAAGAAATAAGTAAATGGTACAGTATAGATGGCATCTTAATTACCATATTTGTATACATTATTATTTTGGGTGTGAGTATACCGATAATAGCAAATGTAATGACAGTATATTTACAAAAGTATTTATGTTTATTTCTTTTTGTTTAAAAACGTTATTCACTTATGTGTTTATATTGTTCTTATTGCAGGAATAAGTTTTGATTTCTGGAAACCAACACCATGTGTGAAACAAGCTTTTGCAGGTATACTATTGATTTTGATTCATTTACTGTAACATTATTAGAACAAGTTTAAATATTTTTGCAGATGATGAATGAAATGTGATGAATGAGTTAGCAGAAGTGTATGATCAGAAAGCTGATGAAATGGAAAGAACAGAATTGCAAAATATATGCTCAATATCTATCTATACTTTGTCAGTATCACTAATGAATAATATACAACTGATTATATCTTTTCTTTAGCTACTTGTGCTGGCATGACCTTGACCACTATTGGCCAGCAGAACTGTTGGTATACTAGTAACTGCAAGGGGGTCGAGTGTTGTTTCAGCTTGGACTTCACTCCTGGTACGAGGCTGACCTATTTTACCTTCGAGGCTGAAAACTGTGGCGGAAATTTGAATTATGGTATTGAGAGGAAAACTTGGACCAAATCCCTGGCTGGTATTCCCAGAGGTATGTACCAGTATGCCTGTACATAAGGCTCAGAAACTATTTATATCAGTATATTTATTTAGACAAAGTGCAGTCTGGTACCGGTATAATATACAATTGATTACTACAGGTATAATGTAATATGATTCATCATCATGTTAGACTGCCACATTAATGCAGATGTACGATGATTTGATTCATCATGTTAGGCTGCCACATTAATCCAGGTGTACGATGATTTGATTCATCATGTTAGACTGCCACATTAATCCAGGTGTATGATGATTTGATTCATCGTGTAAGACTGCCACAGTAATCCAGGTGTACGATGATTTCATTCATCATGTTAGGCTGCCACATTAATTTAGCTGTTCAGTGATTTGAGTCATCATGTTAGGCTGCCACATTAATCCAGGTGTACGATGATTTGATTCATCATGTTAGGCTGCCACATTAATCCAGATGTACGATGATTTGATTCATCATGTTAGGCTGCCACATTAATCCATGTGTAAGATGATTTGAGTCATCATGTTAGGCTGCCACATAAATCCAGATGTACGATGATTTGATTCATCATGTTTGGCTGCCACATTAATCCAGGTGTACGATGATTTGATTCATCATGTTAGACTGCCACATTAATCCAGGTGTACGATGATTTGATTCATCGTGTAAGACTGCCACAGTAATCCAGGTGTACGATGATTTGATTCATCATGTTAGGCTGCCACATTAATTTAGCTGTACAGTGATTTGAGTCATCATGTTAGGCTGCCACATTAATCCAGGTGTACGATGATTTGATTCATCATGTTAGGCTGCCACATTAATCCAGATGTACGATGATTTGATTCATCATGTTAGGCTGCCACATTAATCCATGTGTAAGATGATTTGAGTCATCATGTTAGGCTGCCACATTAATCCAGATGTACGATGATTTGATTCATCATGTTTGGCTGCCACATTAATCCAGGTGTACGATGATTTGATTCATCATGTTAGGCTGCCACATTAATTTAGCTGTACAGTGATTTGAGTCATCATGTTAGGCTGCCACATTAATCCAGGTGTACGATGATTTGATTCATCATGTTAGTCTGCCACATTAATCCAGGTGTACGATGATTTGATTCATCATGTTAGTCTGCCACAGTAATCTAGCTGTACAATGATTTGATTCACCATGTTAGTCTGCCACATTAATCCAGGTGTACAATGATTTGATTCATCATGTTAGGCTGCCACATTAATCCAGGTGTACGATGATTTGATTCATCATGTTAGGCTGCCACATTAATCCAGGTGTACGATGATTTGATTCATCATGTTAGGCTGCCACATTAATCCAGGTGTACGATGATTTGATTCATCATGTTAGGCTGCCACATTAATCCAGGTGTACGATGATTTAATTCATCGTGTTAGACTGCCACATTAATCCAGGTGTACGATGATTTGATTCATCATGTTAGACTGCCACTTTAATCCAGGTGTACGATGATTTGATTCACCATGTTAGGCTGCCACATTAATCCAGGTGTATGATGATTTGATTCATCATGTTAGACTGCCACATTAATCCAGGTGTATGATGATTTGATTCATCATGTTAGACTGCCACATTAATCCAGGTGTACGATGATTTGATTCATCATGTTAGGCTGCCACATTAATCCAGGTGTATGATGATTTGATTCATCATCATGTTAGACTGCCACATTAATCCAGGTGTACGATGATTTGATTCATCATGTTTGGCTGCCACATTAATCCAGGTGTACGATGATTTGATTCATCGTGTTAGGCTGCCACATTAATCCAGGTGTATGATGATTTGATTCATCATCATGTTAGACTGCCACATTAATCCAGGTGTACGATGATTTGATTCATCATGTTTGGCTGCCACATTAATCCAGGTGTACGATGATTTGATTCATCATGTTATGCTGCCACATTATCACAGTATAGATGTTTGTAATTTGATGTATTTGTAAGTTTTGTACATTGATCTCTTCAAAAGAGGAAATAAAGATTGAATTGAATTTAAATATTGAACTACTGGTATATATTTAAAAATAAATTGACTCCAAATGTTCAAGTATATAAGCAAAAGGAAAGATATAATGTTCAATATTTAATTAAAGAAAACAAGTATTGCATTTTATTGCTGTATATAATATATATTTACAACATGTTTATCATACAGATGTTCTACAGCAAGAGGTAGTAGGTACGGATGGTGCTTTTACTCTGAACTACACTATGACCGAGATGGCTGCTGGTCAGAGTGTGACTATGGCCTTGGAAGTATGTGGACTGGCTACAGGAGGCTGTGAGGCCTATTCCATCATGGAAACCACTCCTATCTCCTCTGCTTCCTGTAGTGGGAGGAGGCGCAGAAGAAGGAGTACACCACCCACACAGTGAGCTAATTTTATTGTTATTCCTCTGTATGTAATGTCACAAGATGAAACATGTGAATAAAAAGATAAATCTTTAATGAAAATAAAAAAAACAAACATTTTTCCTCATTTATAAAATGGTTTAGTATGGGCTTTTATTGCCTACATTCCTATATAATTTTTAAATCTGTTATAACAGCATGCAAGTTGATACTTGAACTGTTTCTTTTTTAGGAAAATTAAAACATCACTACAAGTACTGTATTGTATAGTAGAAATTTATATGTCATCAAACTTTAATTGTGCAAGACGAATGACTTCTATGAAGTTTTGGTAAATTGTGGACACTAAAAGTTTATGACAGAGTATTTGGAATTCAGAAAAATAATAATACATAATTTTATACACCTTTTAATATTTTCATTTTTTCAGACCAAGTGTGACCAACTACCGTCAAGGTTTAAGAATCTTAATGGATCGTAATGCAACAGAACAGGAGATTCAGATTTACACAGCTCTTGTTCAGGACCATGAGGTACAGTAAAACATTCAAGGCTGCTTCTAAAGGTGAAGTTACAAATCTTATGAGACATGTAAGGTTTGCTCTGTTGAACTTAGATCTCACTGGGTACATGTGTACCAATAAATTTAAGTCCCTTGAAGTAGGTAAAATATAACTCATAATACTAAGTGCAGACTGATCAGATCCTATAGACATGTGAAAGAGGTATATAGAGCTCATGATACTCAGTGCTAGTAGAACAAGGTCCTATAGGACACATGAAGGAGGTAAATAGAGCTTATGATACTCTGTGCTAGTAGAACAAGGTCCTATAGGACACATGAAGGAGGTAAATAGAGCTCATGATACTCTGTGCTAGTAGAACAAGGTCTTATAGGACACATGAAGGAGGTAAATAGAGCTTATGATACTCTGTGCTAGTAGAACAAGGTCCTATAGGACATGAAGGAGGTAAATATAGCTTATGATACCCAGTGCTAGTTGAACAAGGTCCTATAGGACACATGAAGGAGGTAAATATAGCTTATGATACTCTGTGCTAGTAGAACAAGGTCCTATAGGACACATGAAGGAGGTAAATAGAGCTTATGATACTCAGTGCTAGTAGAACAAGGTCCTATAGGACACATGAAGGAGGTAAATATAGCTTATGATACTCTGTGCTAGTAGAACAAGGTCCTATAGGACATGAAGGAGGTAAATAGAGCTTATGATACTCTGTGCCAGTAGAACAAGGTCCTATAGGACACATGAAGGAGGTAAATATAGCTTATGATACTCTGTGCTAGTAGAACAAGGTCCTATAGGACATGAAGGAGGTAAATAGAGCTTATGATACTCTGTGCTAGTAGAACAAGGTCCTATAGGATACATGAAGGAGGTAAATATAGCTTATAATAATCTGTGCTAGTAGAACAAGGTCCTATAGGACATGAAGGAGGTAAATAGAGCTTATGATACTCAGTGCTAGTAGAACAAGGTCTTATAGGACACATGAAGGAGGTAAATAGAGCTTATGATACTCTGTGCTAGTAGAACAAGGTCCTATAGGACACACGAAGGAGGTAAATAGAGCTTATGATACTCAGTGCTAGTAGAACAAGGTCTTATAGGACACATGAAGGAGGTAAATAGAGCTTATGATACTCGGTGCTAGTAGAACAAGGTCCTATAGGACACATGAAGGAGGTAAATATAGCTTATGATACTCAGTGCTAGTAGAACAAGGTCTTATAGGACACACGAAGGAGGTAAATATAGCTTATGATACTCTGTGCTAGTAGAACAAGGCCCTATAGGACACATGAAGGAGGTAAATAGAGCTTATGATACCCAGTGCTAGTTGTACAAGGTCCTATAGGACACATGAAGGAGGTAAATAGAGCTCATGATACTCTGTGCTAGTAGAACAAGGTCCTATAGGACACATGAAGGAGGTAAATAGAGCTTATGATACTCAGTGCTAGTAGAACAAGGTCTATAGGACACATGAAGGAGGTAAATATAGCTTATGATACTCAGTGCTAGTAGAACAAGGTCCTATAGGACACGTGAAGGAAGTAAATAGAGCTTATGATACTCAGTGCTAGTTGTACAAGGTCCTATAGGACACATGAAGGAGGTAAATAGAGCTCATGATACTCTGTGCTAGTAGAACAAGGTCCTATAGGACATGAAGGAGGTAAATAGAGCTCATGATACTCAGTGCTAGTTGAACAAAGTCCTATAGGACACATGAAGGAGGTAAATATAGCTTATGATACTCTGTGCTAGTAGAACAAGGTCCTATAGGACACACGAAGGAGGTAAATAGAGCTTATGATACTCAGTGCTAGTAGAACAAGGTCTTATAGGACACATGAAGGAGGTAAATATAGCTTATGATACTCTGTGATAGTAGAACAAGGTCCTATAGCACATGAAGGAAGTAAATAGAGCTTATAATACTCTGTGCTAGTAGAACAAGGTCCTATAGGACACATGAAGGAGGTAAATAGAGCTTATGATACCCAGTGCTAGTTGAACAAAGTCCTATAGGACACATGAAGGAGGTAAATAGAGCTTATGAGACCCAGTGCTAGTAGAACAAGGTCCTATAGGACACACGTAGGAGGTAAATAGAGCTCATGATACTCTGTGCTAGTTGAACAAGGTCCTATAGGACACATGAAGGAGGTAAATATAGCTTATGATACTCTGTGCTAGTAGAACAAGGTCCTATAGGACACATGAAGGAGGTAAATAGAGCTTATGATACTCAGTGCTAGTAGAACAAGGTCCTATAGGACACATGAAGGAGGTAAATAGAGCTTATGATACTCAGTGCTAGTTGAACAAGGTCCTATAGGACACATGAAGGAGGTAAATAGAGCTCATGATACTCTGTGCTAGTAGAACAAGGTCCTATAGGACACATGAAGGAGGTAAATAGAGCTCATGATACTCTGTGCTAGTAGAACACGGTCCTATAGGACACATGAAGGAGGTAAATAGAGCTCATGATACTCTGTGCTAGTAGAACAAGGTCCTATAGGACACATGAAGGAGGTAAATAGAGCTTATGATACCCAGTGCTAGTTGAACAAAGTCCTATAGGACACATGAAGGAGGTAAATAGAGCTTATGAGACCCAGTGCTAGTAGAACAAGGTCCTATAGGACACATGAAGGAGGTAAATAGAGCTCATGATACTCTGTACTAGTATAACAAGGTCCTGTAGGACACATGAAGGAGGTAAATATAGCTTATGATACTCGGTGCTAGTAGAACAAGGTCCTATAGGACACATGAAGGAGGTAAATATAGCTTATGATACTCTGTGCTAGTAACAGTCTTTTAGTGCACACATAGCTCAATCTTGGTTGACAAAGATTTATAAAGATTATATTAAAAAATGATTGGTTTTCGTTCTAAAGAACTTATTTTGCTTATTCGTAATAGTGGAATTCTATGCATAATGATTCTTGTCACTTAGTCACTTCATCTTATATTGAAAAATTGTAGGAGGAAGAGAGAGCCAAGAATTTGAAGGGAGCTGAAGTTGGTGAAGGTGATAATAAGATAGGAATAAGGTCAGCCATTCAGTCCCTTGGGGCTGGCAATCCAGCAACTATCCCTGTCCAAAGTGGTAAAGTCAAAGGCAGCATTACTGTTCAAGGAGGTAAAATTGTATGAATTGTATAGTGAAGAAAAATCCAAGAAAATCTCAGACTTATGAAACTTATCTAACCTATGAAATAATATGTGTTTTTGTCAAGTATATTCAAGAAAAGATAATGAAACTAAAAGGCTGTTAGAGACAAATACTGGATGTGGTATATTTACAGGAGAGGAGATCTTCAAGATGATGGATGCCGCGGCACCAGCTGTGGGGAGACTGAAGTCCTTGTTCGTTGTGGGACAAGGTCTCTCTGAAGAAGGGGCTAGGTTGCTAGGCAACCAACTTGCTAACATGACAGTGGGTGACATAGAAAGTATGCTGGATGGAAAAAATATTGATCCATTTCAAGTAGCCCAATTAATAAAAGACCTGAAGGATTTGGCAAAAGCTTTGGTACGACAAGGATTTGTAACATTTTTGTAATGGAGATAAAGACTTTAAAATATGTGGTATATAAAGTCATGCATCTCTTACTAAGAATTGTAATAACTGAGAGAGCTGTTGAAGATAAGTAAATGATATGGTGGACCTTTTACAGAGAGGTTCTTTTTTCAACACACACGGTGAGCACACCAGTGTACTGTCTTACTGATGAGACAGTAAAAACTGAATTCCCGTTTTCTGGTAGATGTGGCACATAAAAAATCTCACTGCTTTGAGTGAATCTGTTGCAAAGGTATACACTTCTGTGATGTAAAACAATAATCAACCAAATAATCAGAAAATATTTGTGATAACAAACTTGTCATAGATACTTTATATGCCATAATCAAATTCATCAAAGGTACGTTTATATTAATAATATTTTAATGAAAATAGAGAATTTTTACAACCAAAGTTGTACCCAATTAAGAATAGTAAAAGTTGATGAAGAGTGTAATATTAAGAGAGAAACATTTAGCTTAGTTTACATAGAATTCATTCATATACATACATGTATACCAGTATGACTTGTTCAAATTTTGAATGACTGGTACAATTTGTTCAGATTTTGAATGATTAGTACAATTTGTTCAGATTTTGAATGGCTGATACAATTTGTTCAGATTTTGAATGACCAGTACAGTTTGTCCAGTGTTTGAACGAATGATAAATTTCTTTGTAATTTATTCAGTATTCAGAGTTCATGGAAAAGATACTTGACAGTCCAGAAGATCTATTTAAAGCCTTTGATGTCACATTAAATGGCGATTTCAGTTTCCCTCGTACCAACATTGAACTTTTTAAGTACAAGCAGTTCTTCATGGTTGGTGGTTTGATACCCATGACATTTGGTGAGCAATCATTATAATTATTAGTGACTTTAAACACAATTTATATTTCTCAGCAATAGACATATCAAAGTTTTCTAAAACGAAATATAATACATAAAAAGCAGATTTAAAATAAAATTTAACAAGTGTCTGTTTTCTTTCTTATGGGCACTCTGTTTAAGTGGGAAACATGGAGAATGTTACACTGATCCATACTTCAATAAAGAAAGTGATATATAGCAGACTTTTGATTATTATGCTTGTGACATCATAATTGTCTGACTTGTTAGACCTCAAACGACGTCAGTACCATAAAACTTTTTCGCCAAATAGTTTGATATTCTAAGAAAATGAATTGGTGTATTTAGGGATTGCTTTGTGTGTGTTTTAAAGAAGCTTACAAGGTACCAGCAGTTCATCCATCAGAAATTTGTCAGAGTCTGAATTGAGTTGAAATGGAAATTTCTGACCTGGAATTGCTGATTATCTGTCAAATTGAATGTTTTTTTAAAACACATTGCATGGTCAGCCTATTCTAATGCATTTCACCTATGATGGGTAGAACTTTGTAGATATTCAAGCTTGTCGTGATGTCACAAACAAATATGCAGTGAAATGTGACATTGTGTTAAAAGCTGCAATGGAACATGAATCCCCATGCAGTTTTTAAATCAGGTCACATGTTACAAACAGAATGATTTAGAATGTTGTTTTCATCTTGTACTTATATATAGAATTACTGCAGGATTAAAGTATAAGAGTGTGGTCTATTATTTGTTTGTCATTGATGTTGTTTGTCAATTTGTACGAAGGTTTTGGTGCTGGTGGTTACTATGGAATGAAGTTCATTGTTGGGGCCAAGATCATGGACATGAAGGTAGATGTAGGTTGTACCCCATATGCTGGCCTTACAGTATGGGGAGAGTTGGGTATTGGAGCACTGTTGTATGGTAAACTACGACTGGAAGGACAAATTATGGATCTCAGATTCCCTACCACTGCCGAGATTTTCTTTAATAAGTTCCCTCTTGATGTACGGTGAGTCTCATCAATATACATAGATAATAATAGAAACCATTTACAGCTTGCCAGGACAAATATCTGAAGAGCTATTGTCATACTTATGTTGTTTGGCATTTTGACGTTGACCTTTCAGGTTGACCTATTTACAAAAAAAACATTTCACTTGGATCATAATTTTAGAACTATAAAAGTCAGGGCTTTAATATCTAACATGTATATTCCTTATGCTAAGACCTTTCATTGGGTACCAACATTTTTGACATTGTGATATTGACTTTGAAATTTGACCTACTTTTAAAAAAACTTTAACCTTGGTCATCCCTAATGAACAGTAAGAGATTGGGATTAAATATTTTGTTTGTATTCCTTGTGACAAGACCTTTATTACATATCAGAGTATTTTAGGTTTTGACCTTGACCTTGAAGATTGACCTGCCTACGAAAAAACTTTTTCTGTTTAAATTTGGTTGCCTACCGCGAGCTCTGTTGTCTTCTGACAGCTTTTGTTGTGTTTACAATAACATTATTCTTTCTGTTTGTGTCTCATACTGAATGTTATAATAGGCTATTTTCAAGTAACCAGAAAGGCCCATTAAAAACCTAGATTTAACATGCCAGACTGCGGACAATTGATTGTGACATCATACTTGGTAGAAGCATTGACGTTATGTATCCAAAGATAAGATTATTACATCATAAATAAAATATTGCCAAAGTATGTAATGTCCTTAGTTTGGATATAACTGGGAAATAGTCTGTTGATATTCATGTCTCATATGCATACATATGGTAGCTTTGTACATTTGGCTCACTGATCTTTTCATAGCCTGGTAATGTACCTGGAATTAACACCCATTAAGTTGAACCTTTATGCCTTGGTAACGCTAGAAGTAGAACTGGGATTCACAACCATCAAGAAGACTTTGTTTAAGACGTCATTATGGAAATTTAAAGCACCAACTATCAGGAAAAAGTTGATTGATAATCGTAAGGCGGAAAAAGATGATTCTCCACCTGCCATTGCTCCGTTTGAAGACACACCTGAAGAGGTGAGATAACAAGGTTTATCTTCTGGGTAGACAAGTTTCCTAGGCAATATTTTGATGTTTGCTAAACTATTCTTGTCTCTGTATTATGATATTTGTAATGGATATTTCATACTGTCCCTGTAGTAACTGTCTATCTAATGGAGCAGATGTGGTTTTCAACGCAAAATGGAAAATTGTCACATATTGTACACTCAGCGCAGTTAATGACTCATTTTATAGGGTCGAAAGCGATGCGATAACAGAATGGGAGGAGCATTGATTATCGCATATGTTATAATAAACTTCTGTAAGAAATAGCTGATTATTGTATAGAGAGAATAAAGGAAAGCATCATGAATACATGACAAATATAGTGATGTCATGTTCATATAGACATAATATTGCAGTTATTCTATATCTTTGTACACTATCTACTCTGTTATGTTCATATGTTTATCCATGTTTTATGTTAAGTATGGCGTTATCAGTAAAGAACTGCATTGAATAGTAATGTGTGTAACAATGAGTGTAATTATGATGTTATACCTGCACAGCAAGGAGCTGAGGCGAAGTGTGAGTGTGAGCAGCTGAAGTTCAAGGATTACACTGAGCCTGAATACTCTGTGTCCATTCGGTCTGAAGATGACCGCAGTGAAGTCACATTGACCATGGACATAGGAACAGTTCCAGGTGGAAATGATGTATTATCCGGTCAAGAACTTGGAGGACCCTCTACCATTCTGAAAGAGGTAATGTATTATATCAAATGACATGATCAGACTGCAGAAAATAACCCCCATCCAACTGCAGTATAGATCCACGGGAAAAAATATTCTATTTTCATTATATGAAATGAAGGTCTTCCCACAGTAGACTTATATTAGATTCTACATTTCTTTAGTAGATGATATAGTAATGTATATATATATTTCATTTCTACATGTTACTATTCGTAAAATATTTTCAGAGATTAAATGTTCATGGAATTCCAATCTATATAACTGTATTTGCTGAGAATGATGCTGGCGGAAGGTCACGTGCTACATGTAGTATGTCAACTTATGACATCACACCTCCAGGGGGTCGTATGACGGCTGAATTTCATTCTACTAGTAACACCAAAGTGTTGAAAGCTAATGTGGTAGTTTATGAGGACTCCGAACTAGCAAGGACCCTTGTAGGTGTAGGGTATGGCATGGGTATATATGGAGAACAACTGGTACGATGGAGCAAGATTGATTTATCACAGAATACTGTTGATACAAATATTGGTAAGAAATAAACTTTAAAGAAGAAAAATTGCATATGCAATGTCTCCATTGTCTTATGTATTGTAATTTTTGTGCCAATTCTAAAATTTCTATTTTTTGACAAGCAGTTATATATTAATATGTTTTTGAGCCAGTTATGAATAAATAGATACATATATAATGTAGATGAAAATTCAAATCATTTCTTTTCTTTCATTTATTTCAAATGATAATGAAAAATTTTCAGAATTTATTTAAAGCCTTTTAATTTCATACCATATCATTCCAGACATTCTGAACTTCATTGATATCAGGTTTCAACAACTTATACATGTTCAATGTTTTGGCATTGTATAATAATGTATTTTTCAGGTCCTGACCCCTTGAACTTGAAAGTTTTAACCTTGTTTACTGGCATGAAGAAAGGAAGGCTGACTGGCAGGAAACTTGTATATGCCTCCGAGGATAATGTGCTGACTGCAGGAGATTGTGCCAGAAAGTGCTTCAATCTACCTGTCTCAAAATGTATGAGCTTTAATTATGACATGGGTGAAACATCAACCTGTGAGTTACTGGAAGGAATTGAGGGCCAACATTACAAATTGCATACGGTAGGCCTACACAGTTACTGCAGAATTATAATAACTACTTATCAAGACTAAATACCTTTTCCAACTTTTTGGGAAGAACTTCCGAATCTAATCATTGTTATTTCAAGCATTTTTTCTTTTCAGGTATAACTTATCACATGTTGAAAATAGATAAGAGACTAACAGTGATTTTATGGTGAAAATTGTCTACCACTTGGGAATTTTTCTTAAGGTCATTTCTCTTAGGGTTGTTTCTCACTCATGACATTTTCTTGTAGGATGGTTTGTTTGAACACTTTGAACGTCTTGGCATTGGAAAGTCCTACGAGTTTGATTATCAGGACATGGTCCTACTTCATAATCAGACACATTACTTCAATTTCCTTGTTGATAATGTCCTTGGCTATCAAAGTCTTATTCACAGTACAGCTGTCATGGCCGACTTTACTCCCCCAGAACCAGGTCAGTACACTTCATACTCTTCCAAATTTAGTATGCCATCTGTCAGAATTAATTCATACTGCATTCAAGAAAAGAACATGTAGTGGAACTTAACATGAGATAAAAACTCATTTGTATGATTGGATCATGCTAGCTTAAGTAGTATTGCAACTCAGGTATGTTTTGTACTTTTTTGTGTGTGTATTTGTTATTTAAAACAATAGCTAAATTTAACTTTTTAATGATTACATTGTAGGTCCCATCTCTAATAAAACTGCTGAGCTTTACGATACTGTGAATTGCCTTAATAATTTACCTGATGATCGTTTTGACTGGGAGTATACCTGTAGAGGAGTTGATCCTGCCACCAAAAATCACAGGTATGTCATATAAAGTACCTTATGGTGTATGTCAAAAATCACAGGTACGTCATATGAAATACCTTATGGTATATGTCAAGAATCACAGGTATGTCATATGAAGTACCTTATGGTGTATGTCAAAAATCACAGGTATGTCATATGAAGTACCTTATGGTGTTTATCAAAAATCACGGGTATGTCATATGAAGTACCTTATGGTGTATGTCAAAAATCACAGGTATGTCTTATGAAGTAGTTTATGGTGTTTATCAAAAATCACAGGTATGTCATATGGAGTAACTTATGGTGTATGTCAAAAATCACAGGTATGTCATATGAAGTACCTTATGGTGTATGTCAAAAATCACAGGTATGTCATATGAAGTACCTTATGGTGTTTATCAAAAATCTCAGGTATGTCATATGAAGTACCTTATGGTGTATGTCAAAAATCACAGGTATGTCATATGAAGTACCTTATGGTGTATATAAAAAATCACAGGAATGTCATAGGAAGGACCAAATGGTGTATATCAAAAGTCACAGGTATGTACACAAAATACCTTATGGTGTATGTAAGAAATCACAGATATGTTATACATGTATGAAACAGGTATGTCATATGATTTACCTTATGGTGTATATCAAATTTATATCATACAGTATTGCATTGCTCATCTTCCACCGGAATACTGCACTTATACAGGAAGAGGAGAATGTTTTGGAATAGTAATCAGATTTTCCTTAGTTGTTAGATTTTTGTATTACATTATTAGTTAAAGCACCCTTTGTATTGTCTTAGTCTATAGTCATGAGCATAAAGTTAAGTATCAGCTTCAGGTCGGCAATTCTCCATTCTGTAATGGTCAGATGTCCGTAGGTTTCAACTGTCTAGTAACATAAAAACTCTTCAGAGGCCCTTAAATTAAACTTTGACCTGGAAAAAAATAATTTTCTTCACACTGTACAGTTTATGATACTGAGCCATATATTGTATTCATTCATTGTATGTTAAAGATAGATACTGAAAGGCCGGTAAAATTGAACTGTATAATCTAAGAGTACAGTACAAGTCTCCAGTTCATAGTAATATAGTATTGTATATTTCTATATAAAATTCTGTAAAAGGGATGCCAAAATGTGTAGACAATAATGAAGAAGGATAGATAGCCTAAAGTCATAATGTTGTTACTTTCCTGTGCTTTCATATTTTCACTTTATAAGTGACTTGCAATGACCTTTGTCAATCTGACATATATATATATTTTTTATTTATTTTTCCCATTGTCCTTTTACATAGTATACATATGTTATGAAATGAAATGAAATTGCAGGGAAATTCAAGATGGACCAGGTTCTTTGACGGTCTTCAATGGCCATGATCCATTAAATGAACTTCTGTACACTAAAGCTAATCGTTACATCTCTGCAAACTGGGACGGCTTTCATGACCATGAAAGTGGTATTCTGGGATACTCGCTGACTGCAGGGACAGAGCCATGTCTGGATAATGTACACCAACATCATGACCCCCATAGCCATTTCTTTGATGTGTCTCAGTGGACCCATAGTTCTATGATATCCCCTATTGATGCACCATATACAGTGTTACCAGGTAATTAGGGGTTACCAAGGTAGAAGCTAGCATTTCCCCCTTGTATGGTAACCACATTCTAATGCCATGACTTATCTTTTATTGTAATCTGACATTAATATCAAAATAACATTAATCAGAATGAGTCAATTATGGAAAATGCATAATATCACATGTAAAACTGTAAGTATTTGATAAACCTGTAGAGTGTTGGTAAATAGGATAACAAAAACACTCATTTTCCACTAATATGCTTATAACAGCAGACATGGATCATACATAAATTATTGGAATTTTCTGTCAACTACTAGATATAGGCCAGATAGCCGAAAAAATTGTGGAAAAAATGTGCTTTTGTTATAATACGCTGTCGACTTCCCTTATGAAGGATTTTAAATAATATTAGTAAGTAGACTGATAATTTTTCGAGATATTAACAAATCAGTGAAATAAATATATGAAACAGACTGCATCCACATAATGTAAGCAGTTATAATTCCTTGTAAATACTTGGGGAAGAGGAAACAAACTTATTATTGATAAGAAGGTAATGACATTGAACTTATACTGATGTTTTGTTTTTTCAGATGGCAAGTACTTTGTGACTGTACGTGCCATAAACAAAGTAGATTATGGTGGACCATTGGCAACATCTGTGTGTCACACCACAAAGTACATTGTTGATATCTCACCGCCCATTGTACATGATGTATACGATGTCAAGTATGATGAAGAAGACTTCAATTTAACAGCTCGACACAATTCATCGTATGTGGTCAATTACAATCTCTATAAAGAAGGCAATAAGCAATGCTGCTAACAACCCAGTGTCTTTTCTATGCTAGACCGTTGCTTACTACCATACTGTATAGTACTCATGCTGATTATCGCTATGTGTATTTATCTCACTATATGTTGCTCATAAACCTTCCTTGATCACAAATATTTTCTATTGGATTTTACACTGGAAATAGGAGATTTCTTCAAAAGATAAGTGAAAGCCTCATGTAAAGTGCTTCACTAACAAAATTCTTGTCTAAGTCTGAAGGTTCAGATTCAGAATAGATTTTATATTGGGAGTAAAGATAAAAAGGCTCAAAGTATCATAGCATATGTAGACATAGCATATAAAAGATCCCTCACTGCTTTCTACCATGCAGAGATTTTTAAAAATGTTTGTAATCAATACCTTACCAAGTAGAAAGCATAAGGCGGAATAAAAGTACTGTTTAGTTTCTCAAGCACTTTCTAGCAAATATTGATGAAGCAGGGAGGTTGTTTTTTAGTTTGTTATATTATCATCAAGTTTATAACATATATTGGGGAAAAAATGAATTATAGACCCTTTCACTGTTACTGCGGGACTAACATTTTGGTTGGCAAATGATAACATTTCCCGTAAATTTTTTGACATCATAAAAATATGATTGTCTCTGATGTCATTTAACTAGAACAGTTTTGATGAGAGTCAGTTTTGTTCCAAAGAGAAGTCGGTCATCAGCTTATGTCAACAATTTTTGTGATCTGCTTTTAGTGATCCTCATTCTGGTCTTGCAAGTGCTGACTGTTGCCTTGGAGAAACATCACGTGATTGTTATGCCATGAACTGGAGAAGTTTATCAAGCGATCCATTCATTCAGCTGATATTCCCCATCCCGGATGGTGTACCAGTGTGGTTCAAGATCAAAGCTATCAATAATGGTAGAGTCACCTGGTTCACATTGAATGATGAATATATTTGTATGATGTAAATGCTTACTAGAGAGATGTCACTTTACAGACACAAACTTCTATGACAAAACATTGTGTGCTAGGCATGTAAAGAGAGAAAACATAAAACTGAAAAATATCTATGGAACGAATGTGGGACATAACTGTAGTCAATTCGCTGACTTAGTCATTTCCCAGTGATTTAAAGATATGTAGGTAGTTGTTAAAAGGTTAACCTGTTCAAATAATTGTCAGAAATACGAGCATAATATTTTCAGTGATTTGAGAGAGGAAGTTGCTTTTAACAAAGTATGATAGAAATAAATACCTGATTTAAGTACAAGTGGTTGAGATATGTTATGCATGTTGGTCAATAATTTTCCAGTGGATTTGAGGACAATCAAGGTGGCCAATCCTCCCATTATTGTGGATAAGACTCCACCAGTGGCTGGTCAGGTGTATGATGGTGATTCCACTCTCTATGACGATGACTATACCAAAGAAAATGATAAGGTAAACCATGTACAAACAACATAATGTATAACATTCAAATAAATGATAAGGTATATCTTATTTTAAAATACATAATATATAACAAATAGATAAATGATAAGGTAAGTATTGATATACAGGTACATCATATATTACGGGTAAAAACTGGATACTATACATCCACAGAAGTAGGATGAATAATTTGTAAACTACATCCAGATAGATCCCTATCATTAATCTGCTTGACATACTCTGCCATGTTGTCAAAAGACGATTGAAATTTGGGATTTAAAATGCATGTATTGTGAATGGTAAATATGTGGAATGGTACTTTACAGATATGTGCAAACTGGCATGGTTTCTACGATCCTGAGTCTGGTATCTCATTATACATGGTCAGCATGGGAACTGAACCCTCGTCTAACGTAACGGATGTAGTAGAGCTAGCACAATATCCCAGCTATACTCACACTCTTTGTGTGAAACTTAACAGCTCTCAATTGCTAGTGCACAACCAACGATATTACACCACAGTGTGGGCCTTCAACCAGGCTATCCGACAGAGGAATATCTCAATGATATCTAATGGCAGTAAGTAATATCTCAATAATATCTAATGGTAGTAAGTAATATCTCAATGAAATCTAATGGCAGTATATATCAATATATTGATAGTAAATGATTAATCTTTCATACTACATGCCTGTAAATTACATCACTTCTATCTTATCTTGCTTTTGACTTTAGTTATCTTAGAAAAATCTTCCAAGTAAACAGTCATTTTTGTAGCATTCACAATTTTGTTTGAAAATTTACAATTAAGTATAAAATACTAAATTGTGAAATGCTGTTAATTTATTTCTTGGTTTGTTTAAAAAAATCAGGAAGTTATTGGCATGGCTTCATCCCCATCGATGTTGTCTGTTTTCAGCTTTGGTAGATCTGACTGTGCCGGTCGAGGGTACATTAGTAGACGGTATTGATCCTACCTTTACTGATCTGGAGTTTACCTCCAACAGAGTCACCGTGTCTTTAGAATGGAAGGATTTCCATGATCCAGAGTCCCATATACGAGACTTCCAAGTCCGGGTCTACAAAGCCCAGTAAGATTCTGTCATAGATATTTAATAAATATGTCGTTTAAAGTTCTACATTTACAGATGAGTATGGGCCAGGATTTTAAATGCTAGTAAGATTTATGTGAAATGCAAGTATAACAAAACTTGTTTGTTCCTTACACAGCATTGTGGTCTTTCTCTGAAGAGATGGAAAGGAAGCACCAAAGAACATTTTCAGATAAAGCAAGTAATAGAAGACAAAGCATGAAATCTTTCATTTTTCACTTAAGAGTACTGCCAAACCTTATAGTTCTTCAAAAAATTATTGTTATGTCAGCCTTCAAGAAAGTGAAGTTTAAAAATTATGTTTTAGAAACTTTAAACTTGTGTAGTTTCAAAATGGTAAAAATTACGGAATTTTCACATTTATGTTTGATGAATAAATGAGCACTGCCATCAGACCCTGTGATGATGCCAGGGAAAAAAACCAATCTCGTGTGAAAAAGGACTGACTAGTCAGACTAAATTGCAGTTAAATGTGTGCTAATAATACTATGTAACAATAATAATTATAACAATTCAGTGAAAACAGTAGGGTCTTCCAATATGGACCTAAACAAAAAAAAAACTTTATATATAAAATGTTGCAAAGTGTATTAATTTACAAAGATTGATGCTATATGAATTTGAATCTGCTTTTGCTCACCAGAGATTTGTCAGGAAATTACTCGCTGATCAGAGAGTGGGTGAAATTCAACAGCCAAACTGGTTTGGTCAGATGGCTTAATTTCCATCTTAATCATCGAGATCAGGTTAAATCTGAACTGCTTACCACCAATAAGGCTACTAATGCCATCAGTACAATAACCAGTGGCTTTATGGTGGATCTGACCCCACCAGTACTGATGTACCTGAGGGATGGATTACTGGCCAAGGACCTGGACTTCCAGGTAAGACTGCTGAACAGCATATTAGCCAGAGAAATGTCCTTAGGAAATGTAGAGAGCTTTGAGACTTCAGGCATGTTTCAATCTATTCTAAACAATTAAATGTATGTTTTTATAATTTTATTTCAGTCATTATTTTTAAATTAGATATTAGACAAACAATACTTTAGTATAAGAAATAGGCAATCACTCAAGGCAATTTCATCCAATAGGTAAATTGTATTTACACATACATGTTGCACAATATTGTTTGAATTATTTCAGTCTGATACAACCAGTCTGTCTGTGAGTTTCCATTATTTTGATGAAGAGTCAGATATCGACCATTATAAGGTCCAGATTTACCGTACCTTCCAAGGCACCAGACAACAGATCCTCCCAGGTATCATTTCATTTACGAGTAGGCAGCTGTCTTGTTGTTTTAATGTCTATTTCAGTTACGAGTTTAGCTATTTGAATAATGTATTTCTTTCTTTTGAAATTTAAAGGGAGGTGATGATTTACGAACCCCAATGATATTTGAATTCCAAGTTGACGATTATTACTACCAATATACAATACATGTATACACAATCATATTATACCAGAATGTTTTCATGGATTCACTATTAACATTTGTAATTTATTTATTTATTTGTTGAATATTCACTTCTACTAACATTTGTGATTGCAGTGGTGAGAAACGAATGGCTTACTCTCTCGGGACCACCAACAATGAAATCCTACACCCACACCGGCTTGACCTTGTCACCTGGAATCATGTATCACATGAGAGTGGGAGCTCTGAACAGAGCTGGTCATCTGGCCGCATTCACCACCAACGGTGTCTTACTGGACATTTCACCGCCCATTGTAAGTTATTTATGGTATTATACAGAGTAGTTAACTGTAATAAATCAAAGTTTTTAATGGAACTAGATATCACATTTTATGTTGATGCCTTTAAATGTAGGGATCACTTTATCTCTTGTCTGTCACTTCTCTGTTTTGGTCTATCTTCTCACTTGGCGAATGTGTCTTGGATTACTACACGTTAATCATTGTTTGAATATTTCTTCAGAGTTTGGTTGATAGCCTTTTATACTGACACTGGATATCTATACTTTGCTTCAGTCTGTAATCATTTCTGGAGAACTAGTCTTCTTGCTTTTTTATGTCCTGCATGTATTTGCTACAATATATATTGCTTGTTGTTACAGGTACAATGGGTACGAGTTGGTACTCTGTCGGGTGATGTAGAGGAGAAGGTCAATGGCTATGTATGGCAGGCGGATAAGAGAGCTATTAAAGCTTCCTGGCTTGCTATGGATCCTCAGTCCGGAGTTGTGAACTACAAAGTCGCCGTGGGTACAACACCAGGTAAGTTACTCGCTTTCTGTTCAGAGCCTGATAAAAGCTGATTATATGTATAGATCCTAATTAGTTAATTACTGTTTGCTGCCACCTGCAACATTATAAGTTATGGATATAGGGCCTGGTTAGTCATGGAACATAATTTTTTTCAATCTTAATATCAATGGACATAAAAATTAATACATTTATTCCTTAAATATATTATATGTTAATGGTAATACCTAAGTAATAATTTGTTTTGAGTTAAGTAATGTTTTGCTACCATTTGACACTAGATCTGCTATCCCTACCTAGTAAAATGTTTTCTGTGGTACATTATGTATTCAGAACCTCTGTTAGTACCTGATAATGCTTTGCTATCAGTTGACACAAGATTTGCTACCACTACCTAGTGAAATGTTCTCTGTGGTACATTATGTATTCAGAACCTCTATGTTTGCATTGGTGTATAAGGAGAAAGGTTACTAGGACATGTATAAGGATTAAGGTTATTAGGACATGTATAAGGATTAAGGTTATTAGGACATGTATAAGGATTAGCTAAGTAACATGTGTTTATTTCATTACAATAATTTCTTTGAAATTATAAAATGTGATGTTCCTGTGGTGTATTGTAGGTGGTACAGACAAGCTGGACTGGACATCTGTAGGACCAGACCCTTCTTATTATGTCTCTGGCCTATCATTAGATATCACCAATCTGACCACTATGTCTCCTTTATACTACCTCTCAATGAAGGCAGAAAACGGAGCCAGTCTCTTTAGTAACATGGTGACTTCTACACCAATAGTGGTCGTAGAAGAGGACAAACCAGGTCAGTTTCTACTCTTAACACCACTTAACAATAATCACTATCAAAAGGGTGAAATAATCCTGGTGTGGTGTTATCCTCAACCATTAAATACTAGCCACCACCCAATAGGTGAGAAATCCTGATGTGGTGTTACCCTCCACCATTAAATACTAGCCACCACCAGATAGGTGAAATAATCCTGGTGTGGTGTAATTTTTCACCTTTAAATACTAGGCATCATCAGATAGGTGAGAAATCCTGATGTGTTGTTATCCTCCACCATTAGATACTAGGCACCATCAGATAGGTGAGAAATCCTAATGTGGTGTTATCCTCCACCATTAGATACTAGGCACCATCAGATAGGTGAGAAATATAAAGTTCTATTGAAGATGTTGTAATGATTTGAATTTTTCATTAAATCTGAGTTTCCTTATGGCATTTTATTTTTACCTGTGTTGATTTATTTCATCTTTGCTACCAATGGTTAAGGTCATTATCTGTACTAATTATACCCTGCCTGTAACAGGTATAGTGCACGATGGTGCTGACAAGACAGAGCATAGTTTACTGAGTGGACTTGGTATAGATGTAGACTATCAGCCCGATCTCTCCACTGTCACTGTCCAGTTTGCTGCCTTCGAGTCCGCCTTGCATGGTGTGATGAGTTTTGAGATGGCTGTTGGTACAACCCAAGGTGGTGAGGAAGTGATGCCCTACACTAGTCAAGGAATCATACACTACGAGGAACCAGCAGTCGTTGGTGAAGGTAAAAACGTTTACAAGTCATACAATAATGGATTTACATTACATGCTTTATTTTAAGCTAGAAGTACATGTACAAAGTCCTTTGTCAATAATTTACTTGTATATACCTGTGTTATTTAACTGCAAAATGTGACTTATACTTAACAGGTTTGGCGAGCACAGGGTTTGCTCAAGTGAACTTGCCCTTAAAGTCTGGTATTTTGTACTATACTACAGTAAGAGGTATAACGAATAACGGCAATGTTCTGCAGTCTGTTTCTGATGGCTTTACTGTGGACATAACACCACCTTCCCTCACCATTAATTCGTAAGTATTTCTTCATACTTTGGTACTATATATAATCTTATTTCTGTACAGGACCAATTCGCATGGCTTGCAAAAAGTTTTTAATTTCATGGTGACATTTCCAGATAACTAGTTATATAGTAAAGAGATATATAGATGTATATTACAACTAAACACCAATAGTAACCATTGTGATTATTGGGTTTGTAACCTAAAATATATAGTTTTACTGAAGTATTCTTTTTGCTATGTTCGCTGTCATTGCATTGCTGTATTTTCACTAACCTTAGTACATACCTATCTAATCAGATATGTAACAGTACTTAATTTCAACAGATTAGACCTATAAGTTTGATATTTTCACAGATATAATTATAAATATAGTGTAATATGTAACAATACATGGTTTCTGTATTACAGTTTTAGTGATTATATGAATAGTTAAATGTTTACAATGGACTTTCCTGTTTACTGTAGACTGAGTGACTTTACACCTGATGACACTGATATTCAGGCTGGCGGTGTCATCTACCAGCTGACTGCCGACTCCATAGCAGCCACATGGACATACAACGACACAGAGAGCAGAGTGACCAATGCCTGGTACTCAGTAGGCACTTATCCTTTTGCCTCCGACATCAAAAATCTAACGGAGACAGAAATCACCAACTCCATGAGCAATATACCAGTAGCCTCCATCACACCTGACACATCAGGTAAATAGCCTCAATCATACCTGACACATCAGGTAAATAGCTTCAATCAAACCTGACACCTGAGGTAAATAACCTCAGTCATACCTGACACATCAGGTAAATAGCCTTAATCATACCTGACACATCAGGTAAATAGCCTTAATCATACCTGACACATCAGGTAAATAGCCTCCATCATACCTGACACATTGGATAAATAGCCTTAATCATTCCTGACACATCAGGCAAAATACCTTAATCATACCTGACACATCAGATAAATAGCTTCAATCAAATCTGACACATCAGGTAAATAACCTCAATCATACCTGACACATCAGGTAAATAGCCTTAACCATTCCTGACACATCAGGCAAAATACCTTAATCATACCTGACACATCAGGTAAATAGCATTAACCATACCTTACACATCAGGCAAAGTACCTTAATCATACCTGACACATCAGGTAAAAATACCTTAATCATACCTGACATATCAGGTAAAAAACCTTAATCAAACCTGACACATCAGGTAAATAGCCTCCATCATACCTGACACATCAGGTACATAGCCTCAATCAAATCTGACACATCAAGTAAATAGCTTCAATCAAACCTGATACATCAAGTAAATAGCTTCAATCAAACCTGATACATCAAGTAAATAGCTTCATTCAAACCTGACACATCAGGTAAATAGCCTTCATCAAACATGACACATCAGGTAAATCACCTTCATCACACCTGACATGTGAGGTAAATAGTCTTGGTCACATCTGACATATCAGATAAATAAACTTCATCACAGCTGATGCAGGAGACCTAAAGCAAGCTGATACTTTAGGTTACAATGTAGGTTTCTGCTTTAATCATAACTAGCACATTTATGTTTATTAGGATGAAAAGAGCTGGTTTTAAGGTGATGATATTAATATATATATTACAGGTGCAAATACCAGGTGCAATGTGTGTTGAAATTTGGTGTTATGCAGAGTTAAGGATTTCTAATTGGCAAGTTACAGCTACTTTGAGGAAATGTAAGCCAGGCTTTTAAAAACTTTTGATTTGAATTTTGTAGGTAAATCAAACATCATCAACATCTGGAGTTTGAATAGTGCTGGACTGACGTCTCAGATGACAGCAGCTGCCGTGGTTATCGACTCCACCTCACCTACAGGGGGTAAAGTCAGTTGCCCTGCTTACATACAGGTAATATACATAAAGACCTAGAAACATAGTCTGGTGTAGTGACAGTTAAGCAAACAGGATTATTATCTTAGGCTTCAAAATTCATTAAACTCTGGCTCATGGGTTGTATAAGTCTCAAGTGTAAGCTTTCTGGACAGTCTGTATGCCATGCCTACCAGATCCTGTATCTGATGGCTTTCCAGTCAGACCCCCATGTATTACCTCACCAACCAAGAGTCTGATGGCTTTCTGGTCAGACCCCATGTATTACCTCACCAACCAAGTCTGATGGCTTTCTGGTTAGACCTATATGTTGCCACACCAAATCCAGAGTTTGATGGGTTTCTCGTCAGACACCATGTCATGCCTCACCAAACCCTGTTCTGGTAATATTATATGTCTTGACTTTGAATCAGGTATATTCCAGGCATTTGTATGTATCTTTGGTAACCATGACAATAGAATTTTTGGTAACCATAGCAGAATCCTTGGTGACTTTGGTAACCTTAATAGAGTACCAAGAAATTCACCCATCCACAAAATGCAGTTTTTCACTATGATTATATCATTTGAGGTCCTATAAATCTCCGACAAATAACACATTTGTTCATGACGTCATAAATGGAACAATTGAAAATCGTCTAAATATCACATTCATTAACAAAACATGGAAGGGTGATTAGATTACAATATGAACTGTGGATCATGCTACTCTTTACATAAATGATAGTCAAACAAAGCTGGGAAGAAATAAAAACAAAAATAATTGGTACTCTTTTTACTGGGATAGTTTGTGAACTACATTTACTGCCTTGTTGACCAAAAGCCTTTACACTGATATGGTCATTGTAATATCAGAGTTATTATAGGTCTACTTGATATATTTCAGCCATCTACTCCTGTCCTATGTACCTGGTCATCTTTCCTGGACACAGAGTCACCGATTGTAGAGTATGAAATATTTATGGGGTCTCAGCAAGGAGGAGATGATGTGTTTGCAAATGGAACAACACCAGGAAACATCTTCACTTACTCCATTAGTGGTCAGTTATATATTTATTACTCCTTAATGGTCAGTTTACATTCAGCCACTTGACCTTTATCAATTGAAATAAATGATGTTAATACTAAACAATGTGAAAATCCAAGCTAACGTTACATATCATTATCAGTCTTTTTCTTTGTAGGCTAGTGTACTCTATCAAGTTTTATTAAAAGTCTAAAAACTTGCACTTAAACATAGAATTAGTAATTGAATCTACATCTTGACCATTATTTGTAGGTATTGGAGATTTGCTGGTGAACGGACGGGTATACTATGTAACTGTTACTGCAGTTAATGCTGTAGGACTCAAGGTCTATGCCTTCTCTGATCCAATCATTGTGGACATGACTCCACCCACATTCGGAAAAGTGATTGATCTGCATACTGTTTATAGAACCGACTTCAAAAATAACACCAATACGGTGTGGCTGAATAGCAAAATATGTAAAACTGATCAAGGTAACGTGCTATTAGCAACGGTCAAAGACTTCTTAATCCACCCCATCGTGTAATAAAAATTCTCAGTATATCTTCTTTTACCCTTTCAGTATATCTTCTTTTACCCTTTCAGTATATCTTCTTTTACCCTTTCAGTAATGTATGATTTGTAAAATTGACAATAGAATTATTTTTTTATTCAATGATTTCATTCTCTCTGTGATCATTTGATTATTTCTTTGTGTCTAAATGCCTATTTTCTTTATTTCAGAGTGTGATTTGATAGATGCTGTTTGCACGGAGTCCTTGACAACATTATTGGTTACCTGGCAACCATTTAGTGACCCTGAGTCAGGAATGGCAAGGTATGTCGACTAGTCTCCCTTATCATGAAAAGATTAATACTGATTAGAATCACCTTTTTCAAAAAGAGCATATATCACATATAGTATGAAATATTTATCCCTGTCAATGTATACAAGATAAAAAGTTGTATCTATCTATATATATATATCTACAAGCTTCAGTACATTGGATGTGAAGCCTGTGTCTCGTGTGATGATCAGAGAGAGACTGTTATAATGCCAACATTCACTGTAATTATTGGACTTGTATTTTGGGAGTAATTTTCTCGTATGAAGCAGTACCAGGAAGTATTGAGTAGGTATTATCTAATATGGAAGGGGAACATGGCCTGATTCAAAGAACTGTATATTTTAATCTTGGTAGCAATAAATATGTGTATGATCAGATGTTCAACTAACCGTATCATCATTGTACTACCTATTTACTTATATGATACTTATATAATAATATATTTCCAGCTACCAGGTTGCTGTTGGTACCAGCCCCGGTGGAGGACAAGTGAAGGCATTCTCAGAGATACCACATGGTGTCAAATTCTTTGCAGTAGAGGGTCTTAATCTCATGGGATATGAACAGGTCATATTTCAAGGATTCATTTCAAGTTTTGCTTATTTACTTTACCTTTATAAAGAAACACATTTTTTCCTCAGTATATCCTCTCTGAGGAATTTGATCGATTTACATAACCAGAAAACAAATTCCTTTTTCTCACATTTTAATCATGAGCTCTGAAAATCTGTGTCACAGGGAAGTATTTTCAAGTGAAGCACCTAGAATTATTCATCAGTTTTCCTTTATGCATATTTAGAAGATACTTTTGTTTGATAGAAGACTAAATATCTTTCTTGTTCACCACAGCTGTTTGTATCAGTAAAGGGTATCAATGGAGCTGGCATCACTAGTTTTGCTATATCTAACGGTGTATACATGTCCTACCTCAGTCAAGGATTATCTCCCATTTCTTACGTGGGCGTGGCTGACCTGGTTCCAGGGGCTATTGGTGATGTGTAAGTATGACATCATCAGAGAAAATTACTTCAGTTCTTGAGGGGGCATGGTGAAAGTGTTCTCCTTGTATTTTATATAAAGTGCTGACCCAGTCTAAGAAATGTATTGAAAGAGACAGATTGAAAGTAAAATGGTGCAAATGATTGATGCTGTAGAAAATGAAATTCATCAATATTGATGACATTCTTAATGTTGTGTTACAGAGACTTCCAAGTCAGTACAGACACAATCCAGGCATCATGGGATACGTTAGGTGACCCATGTCCTGCTGTGAAGTATGAATGGGCAATCACACGATTGGATGGACTGATAGTGCAGGACTATCTCAATATGAAGAGTAAGACTGAATATTGTCTGTAGAAAAAATTATCTCATTAGATTGTTGGAAAAAAAATAAAGCAAGATGATCGCTGGAAGGTATCTTTTTGTTGAAAGACTATGCATTTAGAAGCATTGTTGGTGAATGGCTCTGAAATGTTCATATATACTAAAGTGGACTCGTGTTTTGGCGGAAATGTCTTTTTCTTGTAAATTAAATATACCATTGAATAAAAGAATGGATTGAATATATCTTGAAAGTAGGACATATTGAATAAAAGTTTCTTGCAGTATGGTTTTGATTATAATTGTTATTACGAAGTATATGTGAATGTATACATTAAAACAAGGATAATGCGGAGCAAAGAAAAATCCCTAAAGCTAATGTAATACTGTGTACTTCATTTCATAGCAAGAACATTTGGAGAGAATGATGAATTGTCGATGAAGACAGGGGAGACATACTACTCTCTTGTGAGAGTAACAAACGCTCTTGGTTACCAGTACATCATACGATCAAACGGTGTTACCATTCAGGAGACACCACTGTTGCCTGGCAATGTGTATGATGGGGACATTGATGGATTTGACTTGAACTTCCTGTCCAGTAAGACATCAGCCACCGCTAACTGGAATGGATTTGGTCTACCCCAAGGAGCCATTGTACAGGTGGACGTGAATTCTGGCAATCCAGGCTTACAGGTAGGTTGGGCTACATGACGGAAGAGATTGATGTTATTAGAATCGTACTAGGTGGTTGAATATACGTAAGTCTTATTCACCTCTCTGTAGCACATATTTCGTCAAGACTTTCAGGTATCTACAAGATGTATTTATATACATTATCTTATTGTTTGAAATTTATTATTGTTCATACAAAATAGATATGGCTACTATTCATAACAAGTGATATGAATAGTTTTGGTTTTTTGTGCATGTCCTTGGTGATTTGTGTCATACAGCTTTGTCAGACGTCTTCTGTTTTCTCTTTCATTGAAGAAAATGCTCATCAGAAATATATTGAGCCAATCACTTATCAGTGATCATGAAGAAATACTGATTTCTATTCTATGTATTCAACAAATCCCATAAATTCTTATCCTCTATCTTTTAGATTAACCAGACAATTTTGGATCAGCAAAAGGGAAATCAGGAGATTGCTTTTTATGAGGTTGCCTTGGGAACGGATCGAAGATTCCCTGAGACACGTACCAATGTCATGCCGTTTATTAATGTTGGTCAGAACACATCTGTAACTTTCTATGACCTTGAACTGGAGCCTGGCAGTGGTCTGTACTATTTCACTGTCCGAGCAACGAGTAAATCTTACTCTGTCACCTCCGTATCATCTAATGGCTTCTCTGTGGGATATGACGGCAGTGTCACTGGTAAATTTGCTCATGAATATTAATTTAATGCTGTAATAAACAACTAAATTATTTGAAAGGGTTATTTTATTGTATGCCTCAAAAGATTGAGCTTAAAGTAAGATAATGTGTACGATATGCATATTAGTACTTTACCTTTTTGATTTGTGAATGAAATGCCCTATGTCACTTTTATGATTTATATTGGCAAGAGTTTCTTAAAATATTGTCATTACATTTGATATTATAGCAATAATATAATGTGTTTGATTATTAATGATCTTTACATACAGGAAGTATGGGATTGCTTTAATAAAAAGTGTCTTATGTATATACAAGAAGTTTATGTATATACAAGAAGTTTATGTATATACAAGAAGTTTATATACACAACGTCATGATACTAACTGTGATCACTCAGCTGGTCCAGTGATGGCAGGTCCTTGTATCGGCGGTAACACAACAGTTGATGTGTTGTTGTTGTTGGAGAAGTGGGGGGGTAACTCCAAAGTCAGCATGCTCATGTATTATGATCATTCCTTTCAGCTGGTCCAGTGGTAGCAGGTCCCTGTATCGGCAGTAATACCACAGTTGACGTGTCATGGGAGGGTTTTAACTCCAAAGTCAGCATGTTAATGTACTATATGGCTATATCCAACCACACCATGGCCAACAACACTGATTGTAAACGATATGTAAGTGTAAATCCTCTGAAAGAAGATAGAAATGACTACATGCATTTTTTTGTTATTTTAAGATACAGAATAAAATCAATGCTAGTGTCAATTTATTTATCACCAAATGTTCGATGTTTCACCTATCTATTAGTACATTTTCTTGTTGTTACAATAGATAAATGGCCTATCACTCATTAATCATATTGCGACTTCACAATTAATCTAATCAGCAGTTGTAGATAAAATAGATCTGGGGATTCAAAAGCTATCTCTATCATGTAATGCAGTGGTAATATAGTATGAGAAATCAGATAGATATTCAACAATAAGTTGTTAGAGAGCATCGGCTTGATCTTAAGGTGTCATTATTTGCATTTGTCACATTGCATCAATGAATGAATCATGTAAGTTCCTAAGTACTGTCTTACATAAGATGATTGGGTGATATGATAATCGCACATTTTATGCAATATTTTATGATTGGATTTTTTTCAGATTGATGGAGGTGATGCTACAAACGAGGAGAAACAAGCCATGTTCAATGTGATGGGTGTAACAAATAACGGACCTAATACCTTTAAGCAGATCACTGATTTAAGTCTAGAGCAGAACAGCATGTACTATATATTTGTTATCGGCACAGACAAGACTGGACAATGTGCTATGAACATGACGGAGTTCTTGGTGGATGTGACGGAACCCACCATGGGTAGGATGAAAGCTGGGCCATATTTTGATATGGTAAGTAATCATTTTTTGCCCTTAGCATGTCTTACTTGACTTAAGGTAGTGACAGAAGCCACTCCCAGGGATTACCTTGACTTTTCATTTAGTGCAATTTACCCTGTTCCTTGTGATGACATCTTTAAATCATCCAATTGACATACACATTTATGACATCATAAACAAAACATTTTGTAATAATTAGAATTCCCCATGATTTTATACATCCAGGAATAATTTTTTACATGCAGGGTTCATTTGATTCGTATGTATCATACTGGGGTTTCAGGGTTATTTCCCTTGGTTCAAAGATATGCCCATATTTATACTAGGTATAAAAAAAGATTTATAGAAGTATCTCCATACATTTGTATTCAGATCCTGACAAGAAATTATTTCAATAAATGTTCAGTACTTACGATATTAGTATACACTATTTTTATGGTAGCAAGAGAAAGCAGGGGATGGTGAGAAATAGGCAGTTATACCTTTTAATCTTTTTGATATATATTTAAAGCATAGTGATGCATTTTATATAATTACATGATATATGTAAAAAATGTCTACTTTCTATAAACATGCCTTAATTTGGTGAGATATGCTTTTTATGAAAACTGTTGAATTCCTTTACAAGCATATGGTGGCAACAACACAAAGCTTTAAATGGCTGACCTTCATAAGGTCCAGATTTAAGTCTGAGACAACTTACATTATATTTAATATAGTGTTCCAGCCAAGAATGCAATTATGGTTCTGCATCCACCATATATCAATAGGTATGACAGAAACAAATGAAATTATCTCAGCCTGTGTCCCACACATTTCATCAAATATGTAATGTATTTACATCTTGAGGTGCTCTCATTCACATTTGTTTATGTTGTTTCTTTCAGCCTGTGTCATACACATTTGCTTATGTTGTTTCTTTCAGCCTGTGTCATACACATTTGCTTATGTTGTTTCTTTCAGCCTGTGTCATTCACATTTGCTTATGTTGGTTCTTTCAGCCTGTGTCATACACATTTGCTTATGTTGGTTCTTTCAGCCTGTGTCATACACATTTGCTTATGTTGGTTCTTTCAGCCTGTGTCATACACATTTGCTTATGTTGTTTCTTTCAGCCTGTGTCATACACATTTGCTTATGTTGTTTCTTTCAGCCTGTGTCATACACATTTGCTTATGTTGGTTCTTTCAGCCTATGTCATTCACATTTGCTTATGTTATTTCTTTCAGCCTGTGTCATACACATTTGCTTATGTTGGTTCTTTCAGCCTGTGTCATACACATTTGCTTATGTTGTTTCTTTCAGCCTGTGTCATACACATTTGCTTATGTTGGTTCTTTCAGCCTGTGTCATACACATTTGCTTATGTTGGTTCTTTCAGCCTGTGTCATACACATTTGCTTATGTTGTTTCTTTCAGCCTGTGTCATACACATTTGCTGATGTTGGTTCTTTCAGCCTGTGTCATACACATTTGCTTATGTTGGTTCTTTCAGCCTGTGTCATACACATTTGCTTATGTTGTTTCTTTCAGCCTGTGTCATACACATTTGCTTATGTTGGTTCTTTCAGCCTGTGTCATACACATTTTCTTATGTTGTTTCTTTCAGCCTGTGTCATACACATTTGCTTATGTTGTTTCTTTCAGCCTGTGTCATACACATTTGCTTATGTTGGTTCTTTCAGCCTGTGTCATACACATTTGCTTATGTTGTTTCTTTCAGCCTGTGTCATACACATTTGCTTATGTTGGTTCTTTCAGCCTGTGTCATACTCATTTGCTTATGTTGGTTCTTTCAGCCTGTGTCATACACATTTGCTTATGTTGGTTCTTTCAGCCTGTGTCATACACATTTGCTTATGTTGTTTCTTTCAGCCTGTGTCATACACATTTGCTTATGTTGTTTCTTTCAGCCTGTGTCATACACATTTGCTTATGTTGGTTCTTTCAGCCTGTGTCATACACATTTGCTTATGTTGTTTCTTTCAGCCTGTGTCATACACATTTGCTTATGTTGTTTCTTTCAGCCTGTGTCATACACATTTGCTTATGTTGTTTCTTTCAGCCTGTGTCATACACATTTGATAAGACAAGTATCTTTGTGGAATGGGAAGGTTTTGAGGACCTGGAGTCTGGTATTGCTCAATATGAGCTCTCCCTGTGGAGGAATTCCTCGTGTGGTACAGGTGGTACAGAGATCCTGGAAGTGGACTGGCTACCTCTGAACGGAAACACAACACAGCACACATTTGTTGACCTTAATATGCCAGTAAGTGAGCTCAGATTATTGCTGTTAATTATTAAAAACAGAATTATTATCACTGAAAGATACTGTTTATTTTTTCATATTATTTATAGAAACATTTATACATTGAGAATAGTTTGCTCATAAACAATCTCTTTGACAGATGGAAATTCCGTTCACTGTAAAGCTTCGAGTCTCTAACTGTGCCGGCCATCAAGTTTCTCTACAGACTCCTCCCATACTCTATGATAGTTCACAGCCATCCGGTGGTCGTGTTGTAGATGGACTTGACTTCTCACAAGATGGACTTTGGTTTGGAGACCGTACTCAAATGTCAGGTCCGTTTTATTCCGTCAAATTCATGCATTGTAATTTTGTGATAGAACATTTAGTTCTTGTAGGACTGCAACAATCTTTGTTTACAATTAATTTTGTAAGTTTTAATCATGAATGAATGAATTTTAAATGATGCATGGGGACCTACATGATTAATTCTCTGCTAGATTGTGAGTCAGAATATTAGCTCTGATCGACATAGGGTATATAGTGAGGTGATAGGTATGCAATCACAATAGGACAGTTAAAGATTCAATACTTTTTGCAGATGGAGTATCTTTTTAATTTCTTACACTACAGGAGATTTTTCTTACCATCCTTAACTATGATTGTCTATCATTTTGATAAAATTGTATTTTAGGAACATTCATGAATTTGCCAAGTCCTACCAAAGTTGCCTGCCCATTGCGTCATATTTCAATGACAAATGATACAGGGTGGAAGAAACTGGAATCTTTTGGCTTTAGGGATCCAGATGGAACCTTCTGGGTCGTGGATAATACTCCAGACAATATCTGGATGGATATGTATGATGAGAATGTGGAGATTAAGATGTATAGATACACAATGGAGGATAAATTAATGTCTGGAGCATACTATAGAAAAGCTGACATGGAGAATGGTGGCACATACGAAGTTAGTTTAGTGAAAGACTTTAAAAGAATTTGAGCTGTAAAATGTTTTTTTGTTTATGTGGTATTCTAATGCAGTCTGACAAGCTTCACACCTGTTATTAAAGTTTTTCTATGATTTGCTACTTTTAATAAGACAAAACATTAAATAGGGGACTCATTTCTGTTAATGCTACAATAATTTAAGTATCAAGTTAGAGTCAAAGAAAGTGATGGTATCACAAAAAAAGTTACCATATCCCTAATTTCCATGTTGTTAGCTATGGCAGATTTTATAATTAGACTTTTCTTTAATGACATACAATGATAGTTGATCTGTATGGTCTAATGACATACAGTGATAGTTGATCTGTATGGTCTAATGACATACAATGATAGTTGATCTGTATGGCCTAATGACATACAATGATAGTTGATCTGTATTGTCTAATGACATACAATGATAGTTGATCTGTATGGCCTAATGACATACAATGATAGTTGATCTGTATAGTTGATCTGTATGGCCTAATGACATACAATGATAGTTGATCTGTATGGCCTAATGACATACAATGATAGTTGATCTGTATGGTCTAATGACATACAGTGATAGTTGATCTGTATTGACTAAGACTGTTTACTTTGTTTCTTAGGTCAGATTACAAGCTGCCAATGGTACTGGAAATGCTGTGACAGGTATTCTCTTCTGGGATGGGCCGGAGGAGGCCATTGCTACATTTGACTACTATCTGGACCCAGAGTTCACAAACTGTGAATGCTGCTATGTACCACCACCACCAGTGGTATGTTTCCATAGCAACATTTCTTGTTTGCAGAGTTCTTTTTGTGATATTGCATATATGCCTCAAAAAATAAGTTGAAGTAATAACCAAGGGAGATTTTAAGTCATCTGAGAGAGTACTGGATTGTAATGTTATAATTTATCCTGTAAGAATGTTTTGATTTTTTGTAGACATGTGAGGGATGTAACTGTGCAGAGTATCTACAAGCCAAGAACATCTCCGTTGCTGATCTGACCCCTGCTCCGGGAGCCCCTCCTACCACAACGACTCCTTTAAATCCAGTACCATGGGATGTGGTGAATAATAAAGGAGAAAGCTTGCTTAATAAAGGAAAGAAATATGTTGCACAAAGGTCATGTGGAATCCAGATCATTGCAGGCAAGCTAGCATAAAGCATTTACTGCATTTATAGTCCCTCTGTAATACATACGACAAGCTAGCATGAAGCATTTACTGATATAGTCCATCTGTAATACTGAAAACACGCTAGTATGGAGCATTTACTGATATAGTCCCTCTGTACTACAGAAAACAAGCTAACATGAGGCATTTACTGATATAGCCTCTCAGAAAGCTTGCTTGATAAAGGAATGAAATATGTTGCACAAAGGTCATGTGGAATCCAGATCATTGCAGGCAAGCTAGCAGGAAGCATTTAATTACTGCATTTATAGTCCCTCTGTAATACAGAAAACAAGCTAGCATGAAGCATTTACTGATATAGCCCCTCTGTAATACAAGCGACAAGCCAGCATGAAGCATTTACTGACAGATATAGTCCCTCTGTAATACAGAAAACGTGCTAGCATGAAGCATTTACTGATATAGCCCATCTATAATACAGAAGCCTTCTATAGGATGTACATCATACATCTCAAACTAAAAACAAACATTCTTTCTCAGATCTATGCTGTGTGTGTATTTCTACCTTTATATCATTTGTCAGTTTAAGATATAGTACAGTATGATTAAATATAGTCTAGACAATGTGTTTATGTCTTGGCAGGTTCATCTCCTAAGGTTGTAGCTTGGTGTCGTAGTTTCAACAACACCATGGAGCTAATGAAGACCGATACAGACTTGTTGTTTGATCCATCAGCTGCCTTCCATAACTACAAGATAGTGTTTGATGTAGTCTCAGAGGAACCTGTCACTGTAAGACTTTATAAATTTAGTTTATGCTATTTCCTGTATAATGAATAAGAATGCAAACCCCTTACCTTGGCTGAATATGATCATGCTATTAACACACATATATTAATGCAATACCCATATGTATTTACTGATGCTGTGTGCTGTGGCTGTGTACAACGATGGTCCCTATTTATCTTATACATGCTGTGCTGTGGCTCTGTACAATGTTGGTCTCTATTTATCTTATACATGCTGTGTTGTCAGTACTTACTGATGCTGTGTGCTGTGGCTGTGTACAATGTTGGTCCCTATTTGTCTTATACATGCTGTGTTGTCAGTATTTACTGATGCTGTGTGCTGTGGCTGTGTACAATGGTGGTCCCTATTTATCTTATACATGCTGTGTTGTCAGTACTTACTAATGCTGTGTGATGTGGCTGTGTACAATGTTTGTCCCTATTTATTTTATACATGTGCTGTGGCTGTGTACAATGTTGGTCCCTATTTATCTTATACATGATGTGCTGTGGCTGTGTACAATGTTGGTCCCTATTTATCTTATACATGCTGTGTTGTCAGTACTTACTAATGCTTTGTGATGTGGCTGTGTACAATGTTGGTCCCTATTTATCTTATACATGTACATGCTGTGTTGTCAGTATTTAAGATGCTGTGTGCCTTGACTCTATATTGTTCCCTCATTTTCGTATACATGCTATGTTGTCAGCATGTATTGTACATTTTTGGTGGATGTGGCTAGCCAAACAGGAGATGCTGAGGTTCAAGAATGTCATCTGAGATACATTATTGTCAATCTACTAATGAAATGATGCACCTTACAGCCTACAATCTATGAATGGAATAATGTACTTTATAATAATATTATAATAATAATAATTTACTAATGAAATGATGCACCTTGCAGTCTACAATTTACCGACAGTACATTTTATAGTCTATATAATGTATTATCTACAGCCTACCTAATGAGTTGAATGACATACCTTTAATTACAGCCAGTGTGGTGCCTATTGGGGTACTGTGATGGAAAATACCTCACTAAGCTCTGTGGTACCCCTCAACTTTCCTTTTTATGAGTAATATTTTATGCTTTGTGTTACAGCCAACGTGGTGTTTACTGGTATACTGTGATGGAGAATACCTCACTAAGCTGTGTGGTACCCCTCACCTTTCCTCAGACACATTCCTATTCATGCATGTATGGAATAAAAACAATTATATACCACCTGTGACTGATGCTTTCAATGTGTGGTCTGCTCGAGCCATATTCAGTAATCTGATTATGCCCCCAGCTCTAGGATCTCCATGCCGTTATGGTGACCCATTCCGTGGAGGTACCAACAGTATTATCAAGTATGACATTGGAATTGGTTCTACCCCATTGGCTACAGATATCATGCCCTTCAATACGGTAAGATTTCAGTACTAAGTCAAGTACAGCCAGCTCAAACTGATTTTGAAGGTCCCATTTCTTTTAGTCCTAGATTCTCTGTCCTCTCCCACTTTTGATATCAGCAGTTTGTGGGAGAAGGGCAGAAAATCTCGGACAACATTACTATTTGAATATAATTAATATGTATATTCATCACTTGACCTCCATTTAGCTCAAACTGTATAACACAGACCATTATACAGGTAGTCAACTGTACAGGTAATTAGACCTAACACATACCATTATACAGGTAGTCAACTGTACAGGTAATTAGACCTAACACATACCATTATACAGGTAGTCAACTGTACAGGTAATTAGACCTAACACATACCATTATACAGGTAGTCAACTGTACAGGTAATTAGACCTAACACAGACCATTATACAGGTAGTCAACTGTACAGGTAATTAGACTTGACACATACCATTATACAGGTAGTCAACTGTACAAGTAATTAGACCTAACACATACCATTATACAGGTAGTCAACTGTACAGGTAATTAGACTTAACACATACCATTATACAGGTAGTCAACTCAATCTTATTAAAACGCAACTTGTATTTCGCTCCTCTATGATACTCTCCATGTACAAGATCTTACAACTGCCGATTCGAGGTCATCTCAGGATGACCTTTCAGAACAGCCAATCAGAATTGGAGTTAGAGATCTTTCGGTGTTATATTACATACAAACAATACCGAAAGATCTCTAACTCCAATTCTGATTGGCTGTTCTGAAAGTTCATCCTGAGATGACCTCGAATCGGCAGTTGTAAGATCTTGTACATGGAGAGTAGCGTAGAGGAATGAAGTACAAGTCGCGTTTCAATAAGATTGGTAGTCAACTGTACAGGTAGTTAGACCTAACACATACCATTATACAGGTAGTCAACTGTACAGGTAATTAGACCTAACACATACCATTATACAGGTAGTCAACTGTACAGGTAATTAGACTTAACACATACCATTATACAGGTAGTCAACTGTACAGGTAATTAGACCTAACACATACCATTATACAGGTAGTCAACTGTACAGGTAATTAGACTTAACACAGACCATTAGAGGTATTCAGCTGTAAGGTGTCTTCTTTTTTATGCCCCCAGAATCAAAGATTCAGGGGCATCTACTTTTGACCTGTCTGTCTGTCTGTTTGTCCATTTGTCTGTGGCAAAAAGACTTTAACATTCCACATAACTCTTAGACATATTCCTTGTGACAAGACTTTTACGTTGGTACAGACATTTTTTACCTAATGACCTTGACCATGACCTTTGACCTACATTTCAGAAACTTTAGCATTAATTGTAACTTTTGAACCATAAAAGGTAATGCTTTCATATTTTACATGCTTATTCCTTGTGACAAGACAATTCCATTGGTACAATACCTCATGACCTTGAGCATGACCTTAACCTACATTTCAAAAACTTTAACATTGTTATAACTTTTGAATTGTAAGAGGTAGGGCTTTCATATTTCACATATTTATTCCTATGGGGTGGAGTGTTGCAATGTTTTGGACTTGGTTTCAGATGAGGGTATTTATGTTTCACAAACACATCTTGTTTCAATATGTTTTACATTCAAATAAAGCTTTTGATGAAACTTCAGTATTGTATGTAGGACATAATGGAGTTAATATGCGCTTATTTTTCAGACCATCGAGCCATGTATTCCATGTTATACACCATGCTCCTCCTATAACTGCCATGCAAATTGTGATGCCAATCTCAACGAGGTACTCAACTTCACACTTACTGGACTAGATCTACCTCCAAAGCAGCAAATCACCAACTCCACAGGCCACAGCTCCATGGAAATTGTTACATACTACCTGACAGGTGAGATCTATCTACATGCACTGGTGTAATGTTCCCAAACATAAGTAAATTTACCTTGACTTATATTCTTTAACATGCAGTGTACAAGGTTTGAATGTAAGGATATAAAAAGGAATAATTTGAGGTTTGGTACCACATACAAATTTCTCTTTTCCATTTGATTTTCAGTGAAAGCCATCATGGGATCAGGAGCATCAGTCACCATGTCTTCTGATGGTTTTTACGTTGACGATACACCACCAGTTTTCGACAACGATTTGATGTCATCAGACATATATGTAGATGTCAATCAAGGGGAGTTCACTCCTGTCAGTTTCCAGTCTTCAAACAGTACAATCAAAGCTTTCTGGGGATGTGCTGATGAAGAAAGTGACATTATTGTAAGCAACAATTATTGTTCTAGATTTCCATGGATAGAATTATTTATATTTCTGTGCCTTTATGTATTAAAAAGAAATATATTGTCCTTCTTAGTTCATGTAAAATAATATGTCACAATAGCTGAATACTTGTCCAAAATGCAAAATCAGTGTAGAAATGCTTGTGATTACCTTAAGGAAGATTTACTTTTATCCCATCATCTACTCTTTCCTTTTCCTTCTAAGAAGGTTTGCAAGCAAATGCTATGTACATAAGTTAGGGAGATTCTCAGGTTGCATGTCCAAAATTGTTATTAGAATATTATATGTGGGTTTTTAGCAAAAGAATTATTGTAATAGGACAATAATTACATGGCATATAATGTTTGCAGGAATATTTATGGTGTATTGGTACTACAGTTGGTGGAGAGGAACTACAGAATATGACATCTGTCGGCATTAATGTCACTGGTATTAACGACACATTTGAAGGGATTCTAGAACATAACACCACTTACTACATCTCTGTCATCTGTAGAAATGGTGCAGGAAAAGAAAGTAGATTTAATGAAACCAATGGTAAGATCAAAGGAAATACATTTTGTAATTAAGTGAAGAAAGCTTCATGCTCATGTTTAACTTAAAGTCAGCAGGACAGTCAAATGTAGAGTGGTCATAAAGATATTTAGATATGTATTGAACAACTTGAATTACTGCTGAGGGCAGATGAAAGTGCGAAGACAACACTTTTAGTACAAATGTATAATACTTCATTTCCTGTTGCTTTGATGAATATTTTGACACTAATGAATGTGAAGGAGTAGCAAGAAGCAGATAAGTTTAGAAAGTTCTTAAATACATCTCTGTCACCTAAAATTGGGCAGAACATTTGGATGTTGAACATTATAATTTGACCAAAGAAACTAACTGACTGAATTTGATTCGTGAAACAGGTGTTACTGTACTCCTGGAACCACCTCCACCAGAGTCTGTCCAGGCTGATGTGGAAAATGCTGTTGATTTCTCAGTGCCAGTTGTTCCTGCAGATGCTAAAGTGGGGACAGATCCTACATCCATAGGATTCTCCTTCCAAGTCAGTCCAGATCCTTCCATCAGGAGATATGGTAAGTGATTTGTGTTACTTTGGAATTATATCTCTTCATTTTGTGTTTACTCAAAAATTGAACGTGATATGTTTGGTTACTTTTCACTTCATCTATGTTTTCAGCAATCATGACTTTAAATGTTGATTGAATATGATATAAAACTATCCATATTTCTTACATCAGGCCTATTCCCTTTTTTTGTAATAGTAGGAAGCTATAGGCTATGCACTAATACATTGAATATGTAAATTATTTGTCTTGTAGACATGTGTCTAGGATCTGCGGAGTTTCTGGATGACATCTTCCCCTGTGTTTGGGTGGGTTATAACATATCTGGTAATGCACTGATCAAGGATGGTTGGCTTTACATTAACAACAAAGCAATATGGCGATTAACACAAGTACGACCTTTTGAGATAAATCAAACAGACGCTGATAGAAATAAGCCTGAAAACAATGTGTTCCGAATGGAACCAGGGCGAACGGTGTTCATCACCTGCAGACTTTGTAATGAAGCTGTCCTGTGTACTAATAAATCTTTAGGTACCGTGACCATGACAACAGGAAATAGTGTATTAAAGACTTCTAATAATGGATCAGCCATAGACATAACTGTGGCAGTAGGTGGGGTCACAGGAAGGAAGAAGAGAGCCACATCTGATATTGAGATTGTTACACCCTCAGGTAACCAGTATTCATATAATTTATCATGTCATATATACCATATAATAAATCATTATAGGTATCTCTGTTATTACAAAGTCAGGTATACCATATGATAAATCATAGTAAGTATCAATGTTATTAGAATGTCATATATACCATATAATAAATCATTATAAGTATCTCTGTTACTAGGAAGTCATATATAATATATCATAAGTATCTCTGTCACTAGAAGGTCAGATATACCATACATCATTATATGAATCTATGTTACTAGAAAATCGGATACATTCAATGCTATCTGACTGTGAGTTAACTGTGATACATCATTAAAAGATTTTGACATAAATATGATAATACATGATAGATATGGTTGTTTGTCGCAATTTAAACTTTGCACAAAAAGAAACAAACCATGATTCAACAGTTCTCTGATGAGACCAGGTACTAGGGAATGTTCTCTGATGAGACTAGGTACTAGGGAATGTTCTCTGATGAGACTAGGTACTAGGGAATGTTCTCTGATGAGACTAGGTACTAGGGAATGTTCTCTGATGAGACTAGGTACTTGGGAATGTTCTCTGATGAGACTAGGTACTTGGGAATGTTCTCTGATGAGACTAGGTACTAGGGAATGTTCTCTGATGAGACTAGGTACTAGGGAATGTTCTCTGATGAGACTAGGTACTAGAGAATGTTCTCTGATGAGACTAGGTACTTGGGAATGTTCTCTGATGAGACTAGGTACTAGGGAATGTTCTCTGATGAGACCAGGTACTAGGGAATGTTCTCTGATGAGACTAGGTACTAGGGAATGTTCTCTGATGAGACTAGGTACTTGGGAATGTTCTCTGATGAGACTAGGTACTAGGGAATGTTCTCTGATGAGACCAGGTACTAGGGAATGTTCTCTGATGAGACTAGGTACTAGGGAATGTTCTCTGATGAGACTAGGTACTTGGGAATGTTCTCTGATGAGACTAGGTACTAGGGAATGTTCTCTGATGAGACTAGGTACTTGGGAATGTTCTCTGATGAGACTAGGTGCTAGGGAATGTTCTCTGATGAGACTAGGTACTAGGGAATGTTCTCTGATGAGACCAGGTACTAGGGAATGTTCTCTGATGAGACCAGGTACTAGGGAATGTTCTCTGATGAGACTAGGTACTAGGGAATGTTCTCTGATGAGACCAGGTACTAGGGAATGTTCTCTGATGAGACCAGGTACTAGGGAATGTTCTCTGATGAGACTAGGTACTTGGGAATGTTCTCTGATGAGACTAGGTACTAGGGAATGTTCTCTGATGAGACTAGGTACTAGGGAATGTTCTCTGATGAGACCAGGTACTAGGGAATGTTCTCTGATGAGACCAGGTACTAGGGAATGTTCTCTGATGAGACTAGGTACTAGGGAATGTTCTCTGATGAGACCAGGTACTAGGGAATGTTCTCTGATGAGACCAGGTACTAGGGAATGTTCTCTGATGAGACTAGGTACTTGGGAATGTTCTCTGATGAGACTAGGTACTTGGGAATGTTCTCTGATGAGACTAGGTACTAGGGAATGTTCTCTGATGAGACTAGGTACTAGGGAATGTTCTCTGATGAGACTAGGTACTAGGGAATGTTCTCTGATGAGACCAGGTACTAGGGAATGTTCTCTGATGAGACTAGGTACTAGGGGATGTTCTCTGATGAGACTAGGTACTTGGGAATGTTCAGATTGGCTGATTATCTCGAGTATCAACATGAAATGTTCTTCAGTCTGTATTAAAAGATTCTGTGATTTCATCAAGTGGGTGACCTCATTTTAGGTCTAGCCGATGGTCAAGCTGTCCTTGTTCAGCCACTCGATGCTGCAGCCATGACACAGACATATGGTTCAGCAGCATCCACCTCCTTCCAGCCCTACATTGTAGATCCAGCAACCACCTCGGACATGACGGAGAGATTACTGTACAAGAGGTCAGATGATAGTCCTTATTGTTGTGACAATTTAAACAAATATGATTAAAGTTTTCAAGACACAAATAGTGTGAATATGTATCCTTCTGAAATAAAAGTTGGTATGTGGAAGATGGTACGTGGAAGAAGCTGTTTATCATGTAGAGAATTAAGATTTTGTCATAAATTTTTTCAGATATTTTTTTTCCATATAAAAATGAAACAGCTGTATGTGCATACCACCTCAGTATTACCTTGGTAAAAACTTTAACATTGGCCATATCTAATACTCTGTTACAGGTAGAGTTTTCATATTTGGCGCAAGCTTCTGCATCTTTGAAACATAAACATGGATTTTATCTAGCTTTGTATTTATCATCTAAAAATTGCTTGATAAAGGTCGTGAGGCAGAAAATTCGCAATACAGAGTGTTTGTGTTCCTTTGTTTTTTATGGTATTTTACTTGGCCTGTTATTCCTATTACAGCATTGATAATTGTTTATGGTATTTTACTTGGCTTATTATTCTTATTACAGCATAGACAAGTGTCTATGGTATTTTACTTGGCCTATTATTCCTATTACAGCATAGATAATTGTTTATGGTATTTTACTTTGCCTATTATTCCTATCAAAGCATTGTTTAGTGTTTATAGTATTTTATCTAGCCTATTATCATAATTACAGCATTGATAAGTATGTATAATATTTTACCTGGCAATATGTAATCCTGATCATGGACCCAGCAAAGCACATTGGACATCAATAATTTAATTTGATACTATTTAGTTAGAAATCACTGTGTATATTTTTTAACTCATTTTAATTGCAGAATGGGTAACTACAACTCTGCCTTTGCTATAGTCCCTGTTGGTCATCTGCCTATGCCCGGACCCTTGACCATAACATACGATGATTCCATAGGACCAGTTTCCACAGGCAACAGAAATATGCTTGTCCACTGGAATCCAAGTATGTTCATTATAAAATGTCATTATGTAGAAATATCAGAGATATTACCCCAATAGCAAGGAGCTAAATTTTCCTTGTCAAAAACATTTCAGAATATTACGATATTACCTGAATAGCAAGAAGCTAAATTTCCCTAGTCACAAAATTATTAGAGTATGATAGAAATGTAAGTTAAAGAGAAGTTGCCGAAGATCATGAAGCATTTATTTAACCTTGATGTAAGCCATGAATACAACATGTTTACAATATTTGAACAGAGAAACAGCAGTGGGAAATCAGCAGTCGTACCTGTACAGACCTTGACCCCTCTGATCAAGAAGTCTGGGACTCGGTGAACAACAAGATGACTGTCAAGGTGAGTTGTATTTCAATACAAATATTTAAAATTTCAAATGCTAGGTTATACGAAGTCAAACATGCCCTTAGTAAAATGTTATTTTAATTCATTAGCATAGATTGAAATAAATAAAAATTTCTCAGAATTCACATACTGACATACCATAACTCTAGTACTTTTCCTGGTATGTCCACTTCAGTCCCTGTGCTTAAGAAGCCTTTTGTGACTTCATTATGTGCTTCATGGCCATAAACTGAGAAAATACTTAAGTCAATTATTTTATTTTAATTTATTCCATTATCAAGCGTAAAAATAAATTGTCATGCAGAATGGTTTAATTATATTTATGGATAGAATAAAACTGAATAAAATCCAAATTCCAATTATTAATTCATTGTTCAACACAGGAATTTGAAATTATGACTTAAGTATTTTCTCAGTTTATGGTCACGGACCCTCAGAACATGCTTCCCATGCTTGGCATTAAGTAATATTAAACACCCAATGAATTGTATCTTTTCTCAACTGCAGGGGGTGACTTGTCATATTACACTACAGAGTGGGTTTTTTTTCATGACTTGTCATTGTACAGTGAGTCCATACTGTGACTTATCATATTACAGGGAGTCCACACTGTGACTTGTCCTATTACAGGGAGTCCTTACTGTGACTTGTTGTATTACAGTGAGTCCTTACTGTGACATATCATATTACAGGGAGTCCTTACTGTGACTTGTCATATTACAGTGAGTCCTTACTGTGACTTGTCCTATTACAGGGAGTCCTTACTGTGACTTGTCATATTACAGTGAGTCCTTACTGTGACTTGTCCTATTACAGGGAGTCCTTACTGTGACTTGTCGTATTACAGTGAGTCCTTACTGTGACATATCATATTACAGGGAGTCCTTACTGTGACTTGTCATATTACAGTGAGTCCTTACTGTGACTTGTCCTATTACAGGGAGTCCTTACTGTGACTTGTCATATTACAGTGAGTCCTTACTGTGACTTGTCCTATTACGGGGAGTCCTTACTGTGACTTGTCATATTACAGTGAGTCCTTACTGTGACTTGTCCTATTACAGGGAGTCCTTACTGTGACTTGTCATATTACAGTGAGTCCACACTGTGACATATCATATTACAGGGAGTCCTTACTGTGACTTGTCCTATTACAGGGAGTCCTTACTGTGACTTGTCATATTACAGGGAGTCCTTACTGTGACTTGTCATATTACAGTGAGTCCTTACTGTGACTTGTCATATTAAAGTGAGTCCACACTGTCACATATCATATTACAGTGAGTCCTTACTGTGACTTGTCATATTAAAAGAAGTCTTATTGTGACTGGTCATATTACAGGGAGTCCTTACTGTGACTTGTCATATTACAGGCAGTCCTTACTGTGACTTGTCATATTACAGGCAGTCCTTACTGTAACATGCCATATTACAGGGAGTCCCTACTATGACATATCATATAACAGGGAGTCCTTACCATTACTTGTCATGTTACAGGGAGTATTTACTGTGACATATATTACAGGGAGTCCATACTGTGACTAGCCATATTACAGAGAGTCCTTACTGTGACATATATTACAGTGAGTCATTACTATGACTTGTCATATTACAGGGAGTCCTTACTGTGACTTGTCATATTACAGGGAGTCCTTACTGTGACTTGTCATATTACAGGGAGTCCTTACTGTGACTTGTCATATTACAGAGAGTCATTACTGTGACTTGTTATAGTACAGGGAGTCCTTACTGTGACACATCATATTACAGAGAGTCCTTACTGTGACTTGTCATATTAAAGTGAGTCATTACTGTGACTTGTCATATTACAGGGAGTCCTTATTGTGACTTGTTATAGTACAGGGAGTCCTTACTGTGACACATCATATTACAGAGAGTCCTTACTGTGACTTGTCATATTACAGAGAGTCATTACTGTGACTTGTTATAGTACAGGGAGTCCTTACTGTGACACATCATATTACAGAGAGTCCTTACTGTGACTTGTCATATTACAGAGAGTCATTACTGTGACTTGTTATAGTACAGGGAGTCCTTACTGTAACTTGTCATTTTGCAGGATAAAGAAATTTTAGATTTTGTTCGTTTTTCAAATCTTAACACCTGGACTAAATGGTTTTGTTAATTGTTTTTATATCAGGTCAGTAACACTTGGACTGAGTGATTTTATTTATTGTTTCTTTGTCATGTCTGTAACACTTGGACTGAGTGATTTTATTTTTTGTTTCCTTGTCAGGTCGGCAACACTTGGACTGAGTGATTTTATTTATTTATTCTTTGTTAGGTCTGTAACACTTGGACTGAGGACACCAATGTGACAGTCACCAACACTCTGGATGTAAATGGTACTGTGGTCTCAGGTGACTCCTACACTGTCTCACAGTATTTCCACTCTGAGACTCAATTCCTGGTATCTTCGGTAGCAGCTACCATCTACAACTCACCACCAGAACTGAATGTCACAGCTGAAACATTCATGAAGGAAGATCAAGGTAAGAACCATCAACACAATAGATAATTGTACTTATTTCATTGTTTTCTGTCTTACTGTCAGCTGTATATCACCATACATTGTATACAATAAAGCTAACTTATATCATAGTGTATACTAAGGGGAAAGCATGATCCGCATATGATATTATCATTCTAGATATATTGTTATGCTGTCTGTCAGTACTGACATGGACTTTTTACATTGTTATGCTATCTGTCAGTACTGACATGGACTTTTTACATTCATCATACTATCTGTCAGTACTGACATGGACTTTTTACATTTATCATACTATCTGTCAGTACTGACATGGACTTTTTACGTTATGCTATCTGTCAGTACTGACACGGACTTTTTAAATTTATCATACTATCTGTCAGTACTGACATGGACTTTTTCACGTTATGTTATCTGTCAGTACTGACATGGACTTTTTACATTTATCATACTGTCAGTACTGACATGGACTTTTTACATTATTATGCCATCTGTCAGTACTGACTTGGACTTTTTACCTTGACCAGGTAAGATGATGTACCAGCTGGAGTCGGTAGATGAGGAGGGAGACCAGGCTTATTATGCCCTGGATGACAGTACTGACACCTCTCTGGGCACACCCACTATCACAGAAGCAGGACTGTGAGTTATCTTTAGCATCTTATATATCTTATGGGCAAAATGTACTAAGCAATCTAGCAGTATCATACTCATGGAAAGTCTAGCAGCATTGTCTAGTAGTAGATACTTGTAATCGGAAGTCATTTCTCTTAGGATATGAAAGCTTCATTATTTTTTTACTGTAATACAATGCGTACAATCTGACCTTTTTACAGCTTGACCTTTGTTCCATGTGCGGATTGCTTTGGTTTGGCTACTGTTACTATTCTGATCTATGAGAAGCAAACCGATCCAGAAATTCTACCAGCAAACACCACAACTTATATTTACATCAACATCACCGAGGTCAACGATCCTCCTGTTATATTTGTATCGAGGCAAGGACAATATCTGCTACACAACGATGCCACAGAACCTGTCATAGTATGTTACAAACTTATTTCTACTATTGTAGTCACCATTTTCATCTTGATCATCATCCCCATTTTGTATTATAATCATTCATGTAATGTATCAATGACCTCCTGCCATCACCATGTACATGGCAAGAAGCAAGCAGTGGTATCTCAGAGACGTTTACTTGGGGCCTATAATAACTATGTTCGGTTAGTTGAGATTATATGTAGCTTTCAATGATGTCTCAGACATATAGTGACATGAAATCTGAAGGTATTACTGTCTCTATTCCAAAGATTCTGAAAAATCATGTGTCAAGTTTGTTCAACTTGTATGCGCTGTAGATAAATGTAATATATATTTTAAAGTATTCACATCATTTACATGTATATGAACATATATTACTCCAAGTCTGTATGTAGCTTTCACATTAACCTCCCTGATGTTTAATGTTTATGTAATGTAATGTTTATTTTTGTTCTAGATTCTTTTAGAGCAGAAAAACAGTTTCAATACATTTTTGTGGAATGATTCCTTTACTGCGATGGTGGGAGCCTATGATGTAGAGAAAGATGACCTAGAAATCTTTATTCAAGAGCCAATATATGGTGATCTGACACTGACTGCTGTCACCAACAGCACACCAGACTTCAGTCACTGTGTTGGTGCTGCTGCAGCTGTGAGTAGTTAATACTTATGTACAATGAATATATCTAGATAAGCCCAAAATGTATATGTATACCTTCATCTACCTTTGTAGGTGATAATGTAGTCATCAGAACAGTAGTTTAGCTTAAAGGGGAAAATAGGGTACCTGTGATTCTCAAAATGTTCGATGGTGTTATACAACATAATTGTATTTAAACAATAACGTGGTTTTACTAAATATACATATTATTTTGTTCTTTCAGGATTCTTCTGTTCCTTGTGATGGCAATTTCACTTCGTTCCCAAAACCCAAAGAAGATATGTCTTGGATATACCTCAGTTTCACCTATATCCAGAATATGTCTTTCTTCGGGAACGATACCATGAAGGCTTTTGTCAATGACAGTAAGCGAGCAGTGTCCTTTACCATACAAATCCAGTTTGCGGTTATGGAGTCTCTATGTCAAAATAAAGGAACTTGTGAACGTAAGTTATAAATATAGTTACATATTAGTTAGATATAGCCCGACACCTGACCTCATCCCATTTGGGATTTAACAGTTGTTCTTGCTGAAACCATTACCACTGAATTTGTAGTGTTTTAACTGACTTTTGAATACCAGACATTAGACATTGAATGGTTCCCTGACATATCTAATTTATACAAAAAGAAAAACTTTTTTAGAAATTGACAGAGCTGAAAACATTGATTTTTACATAGTAAAAGGAAATGCATTCTTTTCAACCTAAAGATCTTTATAAATTGATTTAATTGTCCCCCACTTTTAGCAAAAGGGAGGGGACATTAAATCTCATTCATCTGTCTGTCGGTCCGTCTGTCTGTCACAAAAACAGTTAACCTTGGTCATAACTTTTTAATCGTAAGACGTAGGGCCTTCATATTTGGCTTGTGTGTCCCTAATGCAATACCTTTCCGTTAGTACCAAAATTTTTATCATGTGACCTTGACCATGACCTTTGACCTACTTCAATGTAACTTTTTAACGCCTTCATATTTGGCATGTTTGTCCCTCATGGCAATACCTTTCCGTTGGTACCAGAATTTTTTATCATGTGACCTTGACCGTGACCTTTGACCTACTTCAATGTAACTTTCTTATTGTAAGACGTAGGGCCTTCATATTTGGCATGTGTGTCTGTAGACATGCACAACCATGAAATATATCACAGATCACTGCACCCTTGCTGGTAGAACCCTGAGAGCGGGGTACCACAATTCTCTGAATTTGCTTGTTTAGTTTTTATGTTATACAAATATATTTCAATATGTGTTTTTACTAATCTGGAAAGGAAGGTGTTAAACAATATGTACTGATTTTTCAGCGAAGAACTCGACACAGTATCCTTGCTATGACACTCATCGTGCCCACAATTTTGACGATTACTACGAATGTCAATGCCCTGTTGGCTACACTGGCAAATATTGTGAGACGCAGTCTGGATATTGCCTGAGCGATCCTTGCCCTTCGCCCTTCGTCTGCTATGAGTATGATGGGTATTACGAGTGTGGATGTCCCTCCAGTAATGTCCACTGTGGTATCAAGCCGTGGATGGTAGCCCTCATTGTTCTGGCCATTATAGCCATTGTTGTGGTCGTTATTGTCATCATTTACAGACGCAAGTTTAGACCAGGGTGAGAATTACACAATTGTTAAAAATTTGGTTTTACTGATTTAAAGTGTTTGCCCTGGTGTTCAAAATATACAAGTAGAAGGCTTAGATATATTGAAATGTTTGGTATTTAACATTATGGAAAACCTACTTGGCATACAGGTTACAGATTTTGATTTTAATTTGATCTCCACTGTACTTGTAGATTATTGGGCTACAGCAAGCCTGAAAGCAAAAAGTAAGTATTACCTCTACTTAGTTCATTGGCTGTTTATCATTAACATTTATATTTCATTAGTCATTATCAAAATTGTCTACTACCAAGAACTAAGTCTGTTTAATGTTATCTTTATCAAGATTTATCATTCATGATTTTGAGCATGTCATGGCATATTGTCTAGGTCACAAATCTCTGAACGTTACTATTACTTCTATTCTTTCTGAACTCAGATATGTGTATAAAATAGAAGGAAATTCATTCCTTTGTCTAATTGGTAAAATAATTTGAGGATGAAATGGTATAGAAAACACATGACAAAATAAAGACCATAGAGATACCAAATGTAAATAAGCAAATATCAAGGTCAAAGTGCATTATCTTATAGGGACCAACTCGTAAAATAGATAATTATAAGAGAGCATTATCTTATAGGGACGGAGTCGTAAAATAGATATAAGATAGCATTTAAAGTGATAAATGTAAGAGGTTATATATGCAATCTGATACAGTTGCTTTAAATAGGCGACCAGCAATAGTGTGATATTATGATGACTTTGATTTTCAGGTCGAACTTTGGATGGAACGAAAAGAAACCGGATGTTCCAGAAGGTAAGGAAGGCAATTACCTTTTATTTGTGTCACAAACACCATTATTGTAAGTAATGGACAGTCTCAGTAATAAATATTACTTCTTCTGAGAAAACATTAATCTAAGAATTTTAGCAATACCATATAGATTAAATCCTTCAGTATATATACTGTTTAACATGGATTATAATTGATAGTAAATGTTTCTCTTTACTCCATTAAAATGAACAAGAAGTTTATGAAACTGTTACTTATAAATGCATATTATATAATTTTTTCAGATCAAGAAAGTCTGAATGAAAGTTCTGTAAGTATATTCAGTGTGGATATTTTTTTACATTTACTGAGACTATAATGACAGCAGCAACACTACTGAGATATATTTCATGCAGATGTCATCAGTAATTGATGCTATCTCTAGTTGGTCTAAGAGCAGTCCATCTTATTCAGTGATGCATGCTCTTCCGTCCATCTTATTCAGTGATGCATGCTTTCCTGTCCATCTTATTCAGTGATGCATGATCTCTTGTCCATCTTATTCAGTGATGAATGCTGTCCTGTCCATCTTATTCAATGATACATGCTCTTCTGTCCATCTTATTTAGTGATGCATGCTGTCCCTTCCATCTTATTCAATGATGCATGCTCTCCTGTCCATCTTATTCAGTGATGCATGATCTCCTGTCATCTTATTCAGTGATGAATGCTCTCCTGTCCATCTTATTCAATGATACATGCTCTTCTGTCCATCTTATTTAGTGATGCATGCTGTCCCTTCCATCTTATTCAGTGATGCATGCTATCCTGTCCATCTTATTCAGTGATGCATGCTCTCCTATCCATCTTATACAATGATGAATGCTCTCCAGTCCATCTTATTCAGTGATGCATGATCTCTTGTCCATCTCATTCAGTGATGCATGCTGTCCCTTCCATCTTATTCAGTGATGCATGCTCTCCTGTCCATCTTATTCAGTGATGCATGATCTTTTGTCCATCTCATTCAGTGATGCATGCTGTCCCTTCCATCTTATTCAATGATGCATGCTTTCCTGTCCATCTTATTCAGTGATGCATGCTTTCCTGTCCATCTTATTCAGTGATGCATGCTTTCCTGTCCATCTTATTCAGTGATGCATGCTCTCCTGTCCATCTTATTCAGTGATGAATGCTTTCCTGTCCATCTTATTCAATGATACATGCTCTCCTGTCCATCTTATTCAGTGATGCATGCTGTCCCTTCCATCTTAGTGATGCATGCTCTTCCGTCCATCTTATTCAGTGATGCATGCTATCCTGTCCATCTTATTCAGTGATGCATGCTCTCCTGTCATCCTATTCAGTGATGCATGCTCTCCTGTCCATCCTATTCAGTGATGCATGCTCTCCTGTCCATCTTATTCAGTGATGCATGATCTCCTGTCCATCTTACTCAGTGATACATGCTCTCCTGTCCATCTTATTCAGTAATGAATGCTCTTCCATCCATCTTATTTAGTGATACATGCTCTCCTTTCCCTCTTATTCAGTGATGCATGCTCTCCTGTCCCTCTTATTCAGTGATGAATGCTCTGCTGTCCGTCTTGTTCAGTGATGCATGCTCTCCTGTCCATTTTGTTCAGTGAAGCATGCCCTTCTGTCCATCTTATTCAGTAAAGCATGATCTCCTGTCCGTCTTACTCAGTGATGCATGATTTCCTGTCCACTTTGTTCAGTGATGCATGCTCTCCTGTCCTTGTATTGAGAAGTATAATCCATTAATGATTTTGCATTTTCACAAGAAATTGAAGATTTTGTTGTTTCTTGTCGTGATATTTGGTCCTTTGAGTTTTTTATATACAGATCTGAGAGGATAATAATGATTTGTCCTTTTTTTCCCCTTGTATTTTGGTCTTTGTTTCTTGCCTTTACTTATATTGAAATATCATGTTCCCAGGAGGAAGAAGATGATGACTTTGATTTTGAGAATGCAGACATGAAAGTTATTCCAAGCCTAAAGCCAACCACTAATGCCTTGGATCCAGATTTCAGCAGCAAGCTTATGTCAATCAATCATCCAAGACTGGGTGTGATCAAAATGGTAAGACTACACCTATCACAGCTTCTGTCGATCAATCACCCAAGACTGGGTGTCATTAAAATGGTAAGACCACACCTATCACAGTATATGTCAATCAATCATCCAACATTTGGTGTCATCAAATTGGTGAGACCACACCTTTTACAGCTTATGTCAATCAGTCATCCAAAATTGGGTGTCATCAAGATGGTAAGACCACACCAATTACGGTACATACATGTATCAAACAATCATCCAACATTGGGTGTCATCAAGATGGTAAGACCACACCAATTACGGTACATATCAAACAATCATCCAACATTGGGTGTCATTAAAATGGTAAGACCACAACCATTGGAGTATATCTGTACAGATGTTATCCTCTCACTCAGTGTGCTGCCAAGGAGACATAGATCTTATCATCAGACATCTGATAATACCCTCATGCGTTTATTCGTTCATTCATGCATCTATCCATCCAAGCTTTAGTTGACTCCCTCCTGATCACAGCATTTAGCGGAGGGTTATCAAGCTTTTTAAGGCGTCGAGCATTTGCTCGAAAGTCCTCTAGCAATCGTAAAAATTTTACCTCTTCCCCGCCAATCTCAAGTCACGTAACAAAGTAGTACTTTCTTTAAAGTACGTAAAGTAGTAAAAGTTCTTGCAAAACCGCCTTTGTTATCCTTGTTATTGAAATTTCATTGCACAGAAATAGGTTTAAGCATAGGTCTGCTTAACTTAAATTATTAATTAATTGCCCTAAAACACTTCTTATTATTCTGTCGCTTATTGTTTGTGTTAAAATATTCATTCGCCGTAATGACGCAAGCCGATTATGAATTACAATCGCCCTTTGTGGGAATTTTTCCAAATATAGGGAAGAGCACGTGACATACTGCCTTATTTGGAGAAATCGTAGTAGAACGCTTGTAACACACGCGATCAAGGCCTAATTTGACATATAAGGTAAATCGATCGCGCGATCTTCGAAATATATATAATAATATGTGACATATTGCCTTATTTGGAGAAATCGTAGTAGAACGCATGTAACACACGCGATCAAGGCCTAATTTGACATATATGGTAAACCGATTGCGCGATCTTCGAAATATATATAATATAATAATGATAATATATTTAGATATAAATTTCAGTTTGAAAAAGAACAAATAAAATATTTCATAGAATCCTAAATATAGACTGGCAATGAGTGTCACAAAGATCTTAAAATATCTAGACAGGTGACCACTAATTCATAAAGAGGCTGACCAAGGTTCAAGTGACGTGTTATCGGTTATTTTTATCTCACTGGATTTCGTTTTGTTTCATTCATTTAATCTAGAATCAACAATTATCGACAAAATTAATCACATCCTCGAGGCTAAACATCACGAGTCTCTCGTAAATTACATCAGGTACCGTATGCCTATGCTGTGTATGCTACTGGAGACGAATTTTAGAAATATCTACACACAGTGCCCTGTGCTATAAATAACGCTAGCTGGAAAGGGAATAGCCGCTACACGCAGTGCCCTGTGCTATAAATAACGCTAGCTGGAAAGGGAATAGCCTCTACAAAATGGCGGTGTTGGTGTTCACTAGTCTTGTCTCTTCACGCTGCGATAGCAAGCAAGAGTAGGTAACTCCAGTCTAATATGAAATAAAGATGATGTGTATATATCACATAGTCTTTCCCATATTTGGAAAAGTTCCCATGACGGTATTAGAAATGGCAGCCGAGAAAGTTTTCAAATCGCCTACAAAATTTAATGCGGATATAAAGGATGGTAGCATGAATTAAGACAGAATTTTAGATTGAATGCATTGAAAAATAAATTAAGTAGAACTCACATGTGAAGATTTTATTCCAAATCAACCGATAAAGTGCGATTGTGATTCACAATCGGCTAGCGTCATTACGGCGAACGGCATGGCGTTGTAGCCCTTACACATGTGCACATACAATAAACGACCGAATAATAACTAGTGTGTTAGGACGATATATAGAAGCTGGTAACCTAGTGTCAGTGTTAGTAGCGTAGGCAAATACTGTAACCTAGACCATGTCTTAAAACAAATTAAGCATAAGGCTTCCATATTTTACAGGCAATGGTAACAACTCGTCCATTTCTATCTTTGTAAAAAAATGAAGATGGTGTTCGATTGATTTCACATGTACATTCTTTATGATAAAACATTTGACATATTTCTGCAAGAATGACGTAAAGAACAACAAAATGTTATTATGTCATAATCATTACCACTTATAACCCTTGACTTCCTCATGACAACGGACCCCATTAAAAACTGTTTAACATACATCTTGCTTTATGACAAAGCCCCACCGGAGAGCTATGTTGCCCACTGACAACATTCATTCACATTTTGATATTATATGATATATGGCTGTTGGTACTTAAGCTTTATCTTTACTCTATTCCAAAAAGTTATCGGAATTCAACAAAACTGAAGAACGTGTCACAACTGGTCAATTTCTGCTACTTTTTACAGCTTTAAATCAAATTTAGCTCGACGCCGTTGTGGCTCTTCAAGCCTTTGATTTAACTTTTAGTTGATGTTCTGATAATGTAAGAACCCTATTAATTTTCAAGGTCAATAGTCAAGGTCATGCAAAGGAATGCTCAGCTTTCTGGTCTTATTCTAATTTTTATTACTCTGTAAATATGATGACAACATCAGGTGATGTAATGACTTCTAAGCCTGATTTGTAGGGATTTGCTTATAGCATTGGGAATCAGCATGTGACTTGATGGGATTCTTGTTTGTAGGACTGAATTCTGGCATATGACTTCTTAGGATTCTGTTTACTTTTATACTAATATAATCACTTAATGGGATTGTGCTTGTAGTTTTGAATACTGGCATATGGCTGAATGTGATTCTTGTTTGTAGCATTGACTATTGGCACATAACTTACTAGGAATGTAGCATTGAGTACTGACACATAACTTACTAGGAATGTAGCATTGAGTACTGGCACATGACTTAATAGGATGCTGCCTGTAGTATTGAGTATCAGCATGTGACTTGATTATTGTTTGTAATATTGAATAGTAATAACATATAATTCAATTTCACTTGATTTTTAGATCGCAATGTATTCAGATACCAAAATCTCTGACTTTCAACCTTTAGTTACGTATTCTGATTTATGTCTTGTGGTGTATAGAAGAATACCTGTACAGGTATCAGAATTAATTGACACACTAATATAGATGTAGATAATGTTACTGTGTAAGGAATCTCCTAAGCAGTAGTTTTTCTTTTCTTTTCTATACAGCTTTCAGGAGTTAAGGTAAAATATGAAATCCTTGATGTGTTCATTTCCACGTTATGTACGTTCTTAATGGTGATTTTATTTCATATGAAATATGTAAAGTAGTCAAAATCTGTTTCCTCCTGTTATTTTTGTTTTTATTGCAGTTTTTTATATTTATGACATGTTTTAGTGATTTGTTGTTATAGGGATGGGGTGCATGTCTAAGGGATTTGTTTGTAAGAGGGAGGGAGGTTGTATGTTTTACGTGATTTGTTACAAGGGGTCGCATGTTGCAAGGGGGTTGCATGTTTTACGTGATTTGTTGAAGGATGGTGGTTGCATGTTTTGTGATTTGTTATAGGGTGTTGCATATTACATGTTTTACTTGATTTGTTGTAAGGGGATTGCATGTTTTACATGGTTTTACGTGATTTGTTGTAGGGGTTTTTGCATGCTTTACGTGAATTGATGTAAGGGGGTTGCATGTTTTATGTGATTTGCTGTAGATAGTTTGCATGTTTTACGTGGTTTTACGTCATTTGTTATAGGGGGGTTTTGCATGTTTACGTGCTTTGTTGTAGGGGTTTTGCATGCTTTACGTGATTTGTTATAAGGGGGTTGCATGTTTCATGTGATTTGCTGTAGGGAGTTTGCATGTTTTACGTGGTTTTACGTCATTTGTTATAGGGGGGTTTTGCATGTTTACATGCTTTGTTGTAGGGGTTTTGCATGCTTTACGTGATTTGTTGTAGTTTTTTATATACCTACATGCACAAAGACAACAAAATGTTATGGATAGATAATTCTGTGTATGCTTTTTTCTATTTTCTAAACATTTTGTGCTGACCAACCAAAACAAAAATGCTAACATTTTGTGAATTGTCTATATTTTTTTAGGTTCGACCCACTGAATCTGCCATGGGCTTCCATCATCCAACGCCAGAACCCCCTTCCCATAGTTCCCTTGATTTCCGACACCCATCTCCAGCTCCAATGACACCAGTTCTGGGTAAGAAAAAAAAACAACGTTGATCTTTCTTTAATACTTTTTCACCGATCTTTAAATTGTAAAAACAATCACACTTACAAAAACGAGTATAACATGCCTCGAAATGTTTATTTGGATAATAAAAGATTTCTGAAGATGATGATTGATGTCACGTGAGAAAAAAATCTCGTGTGACTTGTGATGATATCATTGAAATTCTAATAAGTTATGGCAGATCAGATTTTGGAATTCGTCTCTGTTTTCCCTGGAGTCTTAGGATAAGTTCTTATTCGACAGACTATTTCTGACATTTTTCTTTTAATTTTTGATTAATTTGATTTGTAGGTAAAGCTAAGGTTCATCCCGAGAACGGCAACGCCAGGTCTTCCCCGGGTTCTCAGTCTAGGAACACAATCGGAACTCCTCTGAGCTCTTCTAAGGTACATCCTGAAGTGGATGGCAAGGAAAGTCCTACTTCTCGCTCGAGCACGCCAAACTTCAGAGCCAGCCGTAATAATGGTCAGGTGAACAAAGCGTTCGACGAATCTCCGGAACTGCAGTCAGACCGTCCATCATCTGCCACTCGACCTCAGTCTTCTGCTTTGTCTATCTCAGAACTGACGGAGCAGGGCAGTAATAGCTATGCATGAACCATGGAATACGAGCACTATATATAGTTTTCTCTTCATTATTTTAGTTATCGTTTCTTTCTTTAATATAGTCAACTGGTGAACAAATTTCGCTTGAATTTATTTTAGGGGTTTTTTTCCTATGAATTTGAGTTTCTTTTCCCTGCATTATTTCTACATATACCTTTTCTATATTTTTTTCTTGTAAATTGTTTTTCAAAATTTACCATTGTAGGGTAGACAACTTTTCTTTTCCATTTACAATAGACTGTGATAATTTATGCTACACTTTAAATTCCTGTGATACATTACATTTCTGTGAGTTCTTTTTCTTTTATAAAATATCAGAGTTTATACTATTGACCGTCCATATTTACTTCAATTCTAATATTCATCAGTATCCGTCCATTTATAAAAAGTCTTTTTTCATTTTAGTATTTATTTTCTGTTATTCTTACCTGTTACTTTAGCAATAAATTCTTAAAAAATAAGTCTTAGAGTTTTTATTTATGGTTTCCATAACACTCTTCCCACAATCAAGGTGAAATCACCGCAAAGGTCAAGCAGCAAAGCACAACTATTAAATTTAATTAAAGTAACCAAGCAGTAGCCTGATCAGATGGTCATCTACATGTCTTGATGGTCGCATGAAGTTTTACGCTTATATTATGGGTACACTTCGTACTTGAAAAACTGACATCACACAAGTATTATAGAGGAAAACAATCGTCAGAAACTAAAATTCAAGTGAAAGTTATCGCTAACAGTGACTTGGATGCAAAAATCTTTATAGTGTTTATACTATGATAGACCAAGTTAATTACCTGAATTGTCGCACTATGATAGACCGACTTAATTACCTGGATTGTTGTACTATAATAGACCAAATTTACACTTTGATAAACGTAATTTATTACCTGGATTCTGAAACATGTACATGTACATAAATTGGTACGTGCATTCTGGCTCTTTTGCATACCTCATTTGGTACCGGGAATCTGGCACTAAGGTAAACTTAATTAAGTACCTGGATTTTGGCACTATGGTAAACAGTCATTATGCATATTTAAATATCAGAATATTTCAAATATGTCATAGGACACTAATTTGGTACCTGTATTCTTAAACTGATAAACCTTATTTGGTACCTGGGTACTGATATTATGATATGCTTAAATTGGTACTTGGGTTCTGGCACTAAGGTAAACCTAATTTGGTACTTCTGATTCTGGCACTATGATAAACCTAATTTGGTACCTGGAGTCTGGCTCTAAGGTAAACCTAATATGGTACCTGAATTCTGGCACTATGATGAACGTAATTTGTTACCTGGATTCTGACACTGATATACCTAAATTTGTACCTGGATTCTGATACTAAGATAAACTTAATTTTGTACCTGGATTCTGCTACTATGGTAAACCTAATTTGGTACCTTGATACTGGCACTATGATAAACCTTATTTGGTACCTGGATTCTGGTTTTAAGGTAAACCTAATTTGGTATCTGGATTCTGGTTTTAAGGTGAACCTAATTTGGTACTTGGATTCTGGTACTAGTAGAAAGGCTTTTACTGTCGTGCTTCATCTCACGATATGGCTTGACCCTTGTAATGTAGATCTCAAGGTTGTCCATACCCCTGGAGCACCTGTGTTACGAGGCTATTGCATTCAACTGTCTGTGTTGTGTTTCCCAGTTGTATTAAGAAAACGATCAAGTGCTGTACAGACATACGCTAAGTTCGGAACAGTCTAGCATTGATATCATGTAGTAATATTTTCTGGCAACTACTAATCGAAAATGCCTCACCCCACCACTGAATCGGGACGGGCCTTGTACGAAAAGGCCAGCAAGAGTGAGAATATACAAATTTACTTGATATGACCTAAAATATCAAAATTCGACTTAATCAGTACTTTTGAAGATACTCCTTATCAAGAAGTATTTTACTGTTATCGTGTTCAAAGACAAAGTTCAAAGGTCAGATTTGCATCCACCCAATTACAACTTTCTATGAAATAGTACGATGTCTGTGTCAATGTTTGTCTATTTTAGCGACGACAAATGTGATGATTTAATCGATTCAGTGTAAGAGTCTTTCTCAAAGATAAGTTTTGACCACAATTGTGTGAATTCTTTTAGAAAACGTTCCCCGCCAAGGCGAAAGCGACGGTGTACGAATTTATATTCGTCAGTCTATTCGCACGATCAACATTCGTGGTGACCAACATTCGTACGTGTAATCTTCGATTTCGTCGTCTCTTATATAACGATATGTTTTATGAACTGATTTTTATTCGTACATTTTTGAGTCGGCTTCGGTGAAGCCGTAATCATTGCAATTACTTTCTTTTCAGGGGTTATAACTTTCACTACCGATATAGAGCTTACTACGCCGCTGAAAAATAAAGTGCCGAAAAATTACTGATGTTGTCTTAAAAATTCTTGATCAGCAAAATGTACCTTTAGCTCAGTTAATTTAAGCTAAACATAAACTAGTTTCAATAACCCGAAAAAGGAGTTGCAATAATGTTTTCAAATTTCGCGTAATAACATTTGTCTTGATCTTGTATTGCTTGTTTTTATCGAGATATTTCAATTAAAGTTTTCCCCAACATGTTCTGGAACTTAAGTTCTTTTTCACATATATGACAAATTTAAAGATCGATCTTCCCGCATTTCCTCTGATAATGAAAATGCAATATAAATATTTAGGTAAATGTTGTATGTTTCTAAATATAAATGATGTTAAAACATTATGAGAATCGTGAATAAGATGGTTATTTAATGTCCCACTTGAAGGAATGTCGTTCCTTGGCTCAACTTCGACTCGTGACAACAATGCAGTAAAACTTGTTGCCATGAAGTTGTCGATTGCACGTTCATTTCGGATACAAGCAATTGCAAACTCTTTGCCGTAAGATAGTATGAAGAGAGCAAATTTTATTAGCATTTTGTACATAGGTATAATGACGATGTAGTTGCAACAAAGACCTAATTTTTGCCCCCCCCCCTCCCCATTTTCCTGAAATCCTGAATCCGCCACTAAAATGGTAAAATGATTACATACTTAAAATCAGCAAAGCCGACTCTCAGGACTTTTGAGTCCTTTGATTTTATCCCAAGTAAGGTCAAATCGAGTTGTCCGGGGACTACTTTACAGTTTTCACTGTAGTCGAGATTCTCTGCCTTTCTCCCGCCTTTAATATCGGCGGTTTATGGGAGAGGGTCAGAGAGTCTTTTTTCATCAAAAGTTATAATTTCCACAAACCGCTGATATCAAAAGTGGGAGAAGGACAGAGAATCTCGGACTATTTACATTGAAATTCTCTGTCGTTACTGGGAATTAAAGGACGTATGTGAAAAGCATCATCCAGCATGTAGCCTTCACTAGAGGGATAATGTGTTGCATGGAACATTGTTGCTTTTAGTTCATCAATCTCATCGCATAATTTGAATAACCAATCTAGCCTTTAAATATACAAATCAGTATGAAAAAAAATTAAAAACCTAACTGGAAGAGATGGACACTCCATGCAGTGGTGGATCCAGGATTTCCGAAAAGGAGGCCCACATGTGTATCGACCAAACTACTCGGCGATTTTGGTGCCAAATCTGGATTTTTACTTGTAAATATATGGCGGAAGGGGGCGCCCCCACCCTCTGAACCCACCACTGCCATTGAACCACATGATGGGATAACCTTATGAGCAGGGTTCTCTGTGCACTACGGTACCTTTTTTTCATTCATTTGTAATAACAACCCATGTCAATGAACTTCGTACAAAATGAGGACGAGGTCTTCTTAGTGTGATACCTTTAGATTTCTACTCACAACAAGATAAGATGTGAGTAGGAGTATCTTTCAGGACCCCAGGTCCTTTGATTTTTATCAATAAGAACGTAACTCAATCCACAAGAGCCCTTGACCGGTACTCTCAGTGCCCACTCCTAGCTGTGAGAGAAGAGTGTCGTGTTATACTTTCTGTAAACTTCAGCGTAGATGGCATACGCTGCTAACGTCCATCAATACGGGTAAGCCATGGAGAATGTCATGGTATAAGCTGCTAACGTCCATAGTGACAGAGTCCATCAATACGGGTAAGCCATGGAGAATGTCATGGTATAAGCTACTAACGTCCACAGTGACAGAGTCCATCAATATGAGAATGTCATGGTATAAGCTACTAACGTCCATAGTGACAGAGTCCATCAATAGGGGTAAGCCATGAGGAATGTCGGGGTATAAGCTGCTAACTTCCATAGTGACGAAGTCCATCAATACGGGTAAGCCATGGAGAATGTCATGGTATAAGCTGCTAACGTCCACAGTGACAGAGTCCATCAATACGGGTAAGCCATGGAGAATGTCATGGTATAAGCTGCTAACGTCCATAGTGACAGAGTCCATCAATACAGGTAAGTCATGGAGAACGTCATGGTATAAGCTGCTAACGTCCATAGTGACGGAGTCCATCAATACAGGTAAGCCATGGAAAATGTCATGGTGTGAGGTTCCTGGAATCTTCCCACTAAGCAATAGAACACTGCAAGTAGCAAGTGCGTACATGCAAATGCATTTAATGTAACCAGATTAAAGTAAAAACTTCATACGGCAGTAGTGGATCCAGAGTGCATGGGGATTAGGGGATTTGAAAGAATCTGATTGTACGAATCTACCTCTCGACGAATAGCTCACTGTGGACCTACGGATCCAGTAACTGTCGATGTGGAGTCCACCATACGTTTTTATTTTCCCAGAGGAACTTTAACCTTATCGCACATTGTAAAAGTTCCCTATTTCACAAAAAATATCTGTGATGTTTAAATATTAGTAACAGCATGTTACATCTCGAGTTTATACAGAGGGACATTTATCGAACCAATAGATCAGGTATAAAATGTAAACCTAAGATTGCTTTTCTCTCTCGGAATAACATTCCACCCGCTATGCTGCGGATCCGGCAGTGTTATTTAATGCAATCCTCTTAGGAATTTACATAATCCCGAAATCTCCAGAAAACACGAACTATAGTTCTGTAATCAGCAATAATGTCTGATTTATTCGTCATGGAATTCTTAAACGTCTCATTCATAACGTCAGTTGGATGTAGCAAATATTAACAGAGTCAATGATTATGAATTAGCAATATTTATGTAATTTATTCAAAAAAAGTTAACAAAAACCCATAAACTAGGATTGGAATATGTCGGTAATGTCAAAAATAACAAAGGATGTCATAAAATGGGAAAATATCAATAAATAAAAACATTTTATATGACATGAAAATTAGCAACGAAACAAGTTATGAACAAAATAAAATCTTAAAAGAAATGCATTTTAAACGAGTATTTAAGATATATAAAACGCGTTTTAAATCGTTGTTTTACACTAAAGTCAATGAAGATGCAAATGAAATGCGAAAACAGCTATCTGAATGAGTAACTCCAAGAAATGCAATAAAAATTTCCATCTTGAATTAAGAGGGTTTCCATGTCAATACTGGTCACTAGCTAGTTACAAAGGTCTTAGATTACCACTTACATTATTACGTAACGTTCTGCTTTAAACACGTCTTTCATCTTGCACTTCTTTCAAGCTCTGTACTATTCACGCGTATGTTATTTACATTTATTTATAATGTGGTCGTTTCTGTGAGAATTGAAGCAGTTACACCTGTGTGTCAATTTGCTCGAAGTGATAATTCCTTCCCATATCATTCTTGTCCTGTCTCAGCTTGTAGATCTTCGAGTCCCCAAGCTGATGTATGCCCTCGTTATTGTTCACCGCCTTCTGTATCAACTGGCCTTTTTCAGTGGTGGAAATGACGTTATTTGTGCACGTAATTGACTTGGACCTTGGGATCCCTGGACCACTGTATCTGGAGGAGACCATGGGACGTGAGTTCTCAAAGAATAAATTATTAATTCTCTCCTTCTGGATGGCGACTCGCCGCTCTATCTGAACCACAATCAGTCTGTACAGAAGCAGTAAGATTACCAATGTATTTTTGGAAGTGAAGAACATGTTTGTATAACTAAGAACACGGAATTTAAATATCAACAGAAGCCTCAATACCAGGAAAGGTAAGTCCTGCAGGAGGATTGAGATGAGAATGCCATAGACGTCAGAGGCACAACAGCCATCTTTGTCGGTGGTGTAGTTATACTGCTTGGGGAGTAATCCCGACTGGTCACGTCTGGCTCGAGCCGCCGTCAACACCAACGTAAACTGAATGAGACTCAATGACCATAAACCTAATATGATCATACATAGCAGCTTATTGTAACGTACCTGAATAAGATACAATAGAGTCAAAACAACTTATTGTAACGTACCTGAATAAAATACAATAGAATCATAACAACTTATTGTAACGTACCTGAATAAAATACAATAGAGTCATAACAACTTATTGTAACGTACCTGAATAAAATACAATAGAATCATAACAACCTATTGTGACGTACCTGAATAAAAATACAATAGAATCATAACAACTTATTGTGACGTACCTGAATAAAATACAATAGAATCATAACAACTTATTGTGACGTACCTGAATAAAATACAATAGAATCATAACAACTTATTCTAACGTATCTGGATAAAATACAATAGAATCAAAACAGCTTATTGTAACATTCCTGGATAAATATAATAGAATCATAACTTATTGTAATTTACTTGCATAATATACAATAAAATCATAACAGTCTATTGTGACGTGTCTGTATATAATACAATACAATTATAATGTCTTTTGCAATGATAATGATATTAGAATAAATTATCATTTTCATAAGAATGTATCATAAAGCCATATGTTGAAGGATTTTTTTAGTATTACTATAAGGCATTTCTAATATTTATTTTTGGCTCCCTTCGCTTACCAATATGTTTATATTCATAACGTGCAATGTCGGTTAAGATAATGCGGAAATGCTACCAATACAGTCACTACTTTCAACAAGGCATTCAACCGATAATGTTTGTTCTTTCGAGTCTTGTTTTAATAAGCCCGTCGTTAGACGGGACGTATTATTTTATGGCGTTGTCCGTCCGTCCGAGGTCATGTTTTCCGGACTTTTTTCTTCAGTCTTTCAAGGTAATGGATGGAACTTGACATATAAACTTATATCAACGAGGGTCAGTACCAGTACGCATTTGGGTATGATTGCTTTGGTTTTGCCACAGTTACGGCCCTTGAACTTAGAAATTTTCAAGGATTTTAGTTTTCCGGACTTTTTTCTGCAGTCTTTAAAGGTATTGGATTAAAACGTGGTATATAACTTTATATATATCAATGAGGGTCAATGCCAGTTCGCATTTGGGCATGGTAGCTTTGGTTTTGCCAGAGTTACGGCTCTTGAACTTAAAAATTTTCAAGGATTTTACAGTTTTCCGGACTTTTTTTCTGTAGTCTTTAAAGGCGTTGGATTAAAACTTGTTTTACTACTTTATATCAATGAGGGTCATTATCAATTCGCATTTGGGTATGCTGGTCGCACGGACCCTTTTCCATTTATTCTCAACCCGTGCTTTATAGATGATATGTATGCATATAACAGAGTAACAGTATTTGTTATTTGTAAAGAATCCAAGCACTTGAATGCGCACATGCTTTGACGAGCAAAAGCACGTGCCTGTATTACATAATTCACATTCTGATTAAAGAGTGCATTATGTATGATAAAAATATCATTAGCGTAAATTTATAATTAAATCGTTGTGTATTCCAGCAATTACGAACCTTCTCTTCCTTGAAAGCCTCGAAGAATTCCACAATATCTGCCGCTGTACCTATATACACGAGCAGGAGCTGAGAGAGCTGGTCATGAGTTAACTTTCCCTTGGGGAGGATCCAGCGTCCTAGAATCAGTAATAACAATAGAAGTTGTTCTAGAGTACGTATCCACTGATCAGGTGACAACCGGATCGGGAGTCGGATCTCAAACTGCACCTAGAAATGCAGAGCAGAATGTGATATATCTAAGTCAATTAAAAGGCCGCGATCATTCAGAAAAAAACTACATACATGTAGCTGTTAGACTCAAATGAACTCTTATACCCACTCAGAAATGACCACATACATGTAGCTGTTAGACTCAAATGAACTCTTATACCCACTCAGAAATGACCACATACATGTAGCTGTTAGACTGAGATAAACTCTTATACCCCCTCAGAAATGATCACATACATGTAGCTGTTAGACTCATGTGAACTCTTATACCCACTCAGGCCATTCAGAAATGACCACAATCATGTAACTGTGAGACTGAGGTGAAATCTTGTACCCACTCCAATGCATGGTTTTGATCAAATCCTACCTATGACACTAACTTGTTAGAAAGTCCAACTATGACGCTAACCTCTTAGTATGTCTCACTTTGACGCTAACCTCTTAGTAAGTCCAACTATGACACTAACCTCTTAGTATGTCCCACTATGACACTAACCTCTTAGTAAGTCCAACTATGACACTAACCTCTTAGTAAGTCCCACTATGACACTAACCTTTTAGTAATTCCCACTCTGACACTAACATCTTAGTATGTCCCACTACAACACTAACCTCATAGTATGTCCCACTATGACACTAACCTCCTAGTAAGTCCCACTATGACACTTACCTCTTAGTAAGTCCCACTATGACACTTACCTCTTAGTATGTCCCACTATGACACTAACTACTTAGTATGTCCCACTATGACACTAACATCTTAGTATGTCCCACTATGACATCAACCTCTTAGTAAGTCCAACTATGACACTTACCTCTTAGTATGTCCCACTATGACACTAACATCTTAGTATGTACCACTATGACACTAACTACTTAGTATGTCCCACTATGACACTAACCTTTTAGTATGTCCCACTATGACATCAACCTCTTTATGACACTAACCTCTTAATACGTCCAACTATGACACTAACCTCTTTGTAAGTCCAACTATGACACTAACCATTTAGTAATTCCCACTCTGACACTAACATCTTAGTATGTCCCACTATGACATAAACCTCTTAGTAAGTCCCACTATGACACTAACTACTTAGTATGTCCCACTATGACACTAACATCTTAGTATGTCCCACTATGACACTAACTACTTAGTATGTACCACTATGACACTAACCTCTTAGTAAGTCCAACTATGACACTAACCTCTTAGTATGTCCCACTATGACACAAACCTCTTAGTAAGTCCTACTATGACACTAACATCTTAGTATGTCCCACTTTGACACAAACCTCTTAGTATGTCCCACTATGACGCTAACATCTTAGTAAGTCCCACTATGACACTAACTACTTAGTATGTCCCACTATAACACTAACATCTTAGTAAGTCCTACTATGACACTAACCTCTTAGTATGTCCCACTATGACACTAACCTTTTAGTATGTCCCATTATGACACTAACCTCTTAATACGTCCAACTATGACACTCACCTCTTATTAAAATCTACTATGACATCAATGTCTTAATAAGTCCCACTACGACACTAACCTTTTAGTAATTCCCACTCTGACACTAACTTCTTAACTTCTGTCCCACTACGACACTGACCATTTAGTAAGTACCACTATGAAACTAACTTCTTAGTAAGTCCCACTTTGACACTTACCTCTTAGTTAGTACCACTATGACAGTAACCTCTTAGTACAGTCCACTTTGACACTAACCTCTAAGTAAGTCCCACTATGACACTAACCTATTAATAAGTCTTTCTATGCGTCAGAAATCAAAATCAGTCATAATCAATGTCAGTGCACATTGTGTATTACTAGCGTAAAAGCGTCAAAGGGCAGTCATCATGTTTCGTGCGGATTCCTGCTTTGTATTATGTGTAATTTACATCACCATTTTAATAAGATATACATATATTTACCCCTAACACTTTGCCGAGATCTGCGCGTAAGTCGTCCAATGATTCATTGTACCAGTGTAAAGTCGTTTTATTCTGGGGACTGAGTAACGCAATCCTCTTCTCCATCTCATGTAGTTCCAGGAACCAGATAGCAGGAACTGTGCTGGCTAGGTAGATACACACACTAGGACAAAACCTGAAACATAAGTCAATATACACACAACCAGATAACAGGGACTGTACTGGTCATGTAGATACACACACTCGGACACAACCTGAAACATAAGTCATTATACCCACAACTAGATAGCAGGGACTGTGCTGGTCAGGTAGATACACACACTCGGACACAACCTGAAACATAAGTCAATATACACACAACTAGATAGCAGGGGCTGTGCTGGTCAGGTAGATACACACACTCGGACACAACCTGAAACATAATTCAATATACACACAACTAGATAGCAGGGACTGTGCTGGTCAGGTAGATACACACACTCGGACACAACCTGAAACATAAGTCAATATACACACAACCAGATAGCAGGGACTGTGCTGGTCAGGTAGATACACACACTCGGACACAACCTGAAACATAAGTCAATATATACACACAACCAGATAGCAGGGACTGTGCTGGTCAGGTAGATACACACACTCGGACACAACCTGAAACATAAGTCATTATACACAGAACCAGATGGTAGGGACCCTGCTTGCCAGATAGATACACACACTCGAAAAAAAAAGAGAAGAAAACCCTGAAACGTAAGTCCATATACACAGATTCAGAGAGCAGGGACTGTTCTGGCTAAATAGATACACACACTCTGACAAAACCTAAAAGATAAGGCAATATACACTGAATCAGATAGAAGAAACTGCTAGCCAGAGAGATTTAAGACACTTTGTAACTCTTGTTATATATCCCTTATCGTGGGCTAGGGTTGCTTTATATCCATCATCATGGGCTAGTGTTGTTTTTGTCCACCATTATGGGCTAGTGTTGTTATATATTCCTCATCATGGGCTAGTGTTGTTATATATCCCTCATCATAGGCAAGTGTTGTTATATATCCCTCATCATGGGCAAGTGTTGTTATATATCCCTCATCATGGGCATGTGTTGTTATATATCCCTCATCATGGGCAAGTGTTGTTATACCGGTATATCCCTCATCATGGGCTAGTGTTGTTATATATCAGTCATCATGCGCTAGTGTTGTTATATATCCCTCATTATGGGCAAGTGTTGTTATATATCCCTCATCATGGGCTAGTGTTGTTATATATCCCTCATCATGGGCTAGTGTTGTTATCTATCCCTCATCATGGGCTAGTGTTGTTATATATCAGTCATCATGGGCTAGTGTTGTTATATATCCCTCATCATGGGCTAGAGTTGTTATATATCCCTCATCATGGGCTAGTGTTGTTATATATCCCTCATCATGGGCTAGTGTTGTTATATATCCCTCATCATGGGCTATTGTTGTTATATATCCCTCATCATGGGCAAGTGTTGTTATATATCCATCATTATGGGCTACTGTTGTTATATACCACTCGTCATGGGCCAGTGTTGTTATATATCCATCATCATGGACTAGTATTGTTATATATTCCTCATCATGGGCAAGTGTTGTTATATATCCCTCATCATCGGCTAGTGTTGCATAGTTGAGGAGGTGTTCGGCTCGTGACCGAGTGGTCCCGGATTTGACTACCGCCTCGGGCACATCACTGTTCAATCTTTCGGATGAGACGATGAAAACCATGGTCATGATAGGCGTAGCACGAAAAATCCCTCACTGCTTCGGAAGGGTCCGTTGAAATGCATAGATTCCATGCATAAGGTAGATGCCGACACCATAAATGTGAAACAGTCGAGGAATGACGTTCTAACAATAATCCACCACTCCCTCATAATAAATAAATTCCGCGGGGAAGGTCACGTGATGCACGACACCATATATATGTTTAGATAGTGTTAATGGGTGGTGTTTTATTTTTGTGGGGTTTTTTATTTTTTTGTTTTTTTTTATGTTTATTTGGGGGGGGGGGGTGTCTGTTTTGATATCAAATCACAAATTAACTGACCAGATTTAAATTTACCTTAATGTGTCGCGCACAATTATTTTACAGTTTATACGGTAATGCAAGAATCAGAGATCAAACAGGCACATAATTAAACGTCAATGTGGTGAGGTCAACAACGTACCGGTATAGGATATCACTCTGCTCAGAAAATAATAGAGAAAACAGTTCACGACCTTACCGAGCACTTTATTCTGATGTATAAGGGGTAATTCTGTTCGCTTCCACCGTTTCTTTATTGTTGATTTATTATAGTACTGAAGGTCGTTAACTATACAAGACGTGCCTGTAAAACCTCGACCTTTATTGCTAATAAAGGCTAACTTATTGGAAAATTGTAATTTCATTACCATATAATCTGAATGCTACAGATATCACAACCTGGACACAACCTGAAACATAAGTCAATATACACACAACCAGATAGCAGGGACTGTGCTGGTCAGGTAGATACACACACTCGGACACAACCTGAAACATAAGTCAATATATACACACAACCAGATAGCAGGGACTGTGCTGGTCAGGTAGATACACACACTCGGACACAACCTGAAACATAAGTCATTATACACAGAACCAGATGGTAGGGACCCTGCTTGCCAGATAGATACACACACTCGAAAAAAAAAAAAGAAGAAAACCCTGAAACGTAAGTCCATATACACAGATTCAGAGAGCAGGGACTGTTCTGGCTAAATAGATACACACACTCTGAAAAAACCTAAAAGATAAGGCAATATACACAGAATCAGATAGAAGAAACTGCTAGCCAGAGAGATTTAAGACACTTTGTAACTCTTGTTATATATCCCTTATCGTGGGATAAGGTTGCTTTATATCCATCATCATGGGCTAGTGTTGTTTTTGTCCACCATTATGGGCTAGTGTTGTTATATATTCCTCATCATGGGCTAGTGTTGTTATATATCCCTCATCATAGGCAAGTGTTGTTATATATCCCTCATCATGGGCAAGTGTTGTTATATATCCCTCATCATGGGCATGTGTTGTTATATATCCCTCATCATGGGCAAGTGTTGTTATATATCCCTCATCATGGGCTAGTGTTGTTATATATCAGTCATCATGCGCTAGTGTTGTTATATATCCCTCATTATGGGCAAGTGTTGTTATATATTCCTCATCATGGGCTAGTGTTGTTATATATCCCTCATCATGGGCTAGTGTTGTTATCTATCCCTCATCATGGGCTAGTGTTGTTATATATCAGTCATCATGGGCTAGTGTTGTTATATATCCCTCATCATGGGCTATAGTTGTTATATATCCCTCATCATGGGCTAGTGTTGTTATATATCCCTCATCATTGGCTAGTGTTGTTATATATCCCTCATCATGGGCAAGTGTTGTTATATATCCCTCATCATGGACTAGTGTTGTTATCTATCCATCATCATGGGCTAGTGTTGTTATATACCACTCGTCATGGGCCAGTGTTGTTATATATCCATCATCATGGACTAGTGTTGTTATATATCCCTCATCATTGGCTAGTGTTGTTATATATCCCTCATCATCGGCTAGTGTTGCATAGTTGAGGAGGTGTTCGGCTCGTGACCGAGTGGTCCCAGATTTGACTACCGCCTTGGGCACATTACTGTTCAATCTTTCGGATGAGACGATGAAAACCATGGTCATGATAGGCGTAGCACGAAAAATCCCTCACTGCTTCGGAAGGGTCCGTTGAAATGCATAGATTCCATGCATAAGGTAGATGCCGACACCATAAATGTGAAACAGTCGAGGAATGACGTTTTAGCTATAATACACCACTCCATTGTAATAAATAAATTCCGCGGGGAAGGTCACGTGATACACGACACCATATATATGTTTAGATAGTGTTAATGGGTGGTGTTTTATTTTTGTGGGGTTTTTTGGGGTTTTTTTATGTTTATTTTTTTGGGGGGGTGTCTGTTTTGATATCAAATCACAAATTAACTGACCAGATTTAAATTTACCTTAATGTGTCGCCCACAATTATTTTACAGTTTATACGGTAATGCGAGAATCAGAGATCAAACAGGCACATAATTAAACGTCAATGTGGTGAGGTCAACAACGTATAGGATATCACTCTGCTCAGAAAATGATAGAGAAATCAGTTCACGACCTTACCGAGCACTTTATTCTGATGTATAAGGGGTAATTCTGTTCGCTTCCACCGTTTCTTTATTGTTGATTTAATATAGTACTGAAGGTCGTTAACTATACAAGACGTGCCTGTAAAACCTCGACCTTTATTGCTAATAAAGGCTAACTTATTGGAAAATTGTAATTTCATTACCATATAATCTGAATGCTACAGATATCACAGTCAATGATATACTAATAAAATATCATATCGTGCTGGACAAAAATTTGCATGTTTCTTTCATAGAAAATTATAATTAACTTAAAAGTGCTTGCGCAGGTAGGTAGTCAAAGGCGTGGAACAATACAGGGGGAAAATCAATTGATGGAACTGCCATAGTTCATGAGTTCACACAAACTACTTACCACTTCCACTCCTTGCCTTGTCTTTTAACAAGTGTGACCGTGGTCTCCATTAAGAGTATAGCCAGGCCGGTAGACAGGTACCACACCCGGGAATCTTTACTGACGTAATACAGCCGCCATATTGAGAACAATCCATGGATGGCAAACAACAGACGGACGGATATAGCACGCACTACAGTCAGACTTCCCATCCTCTAAACTGTCCGGATTCTGGAAATATAACCAAGTATTAACTTACATTCCATATACTGTTTATTCTCATACTGTTCATTCTCATAACGTTTATACTCATACCGTGTATACTCATACTGTTTATACTCATATGTTTATACTCATCATGTTTATACTCCTACCATTTATACTCATACTGTTTATATTCATAACGTTTATACTCATACTGCTTATATTCATACCGTTTATACTCATAACGTTTATACTCATACTGTTGATACTGATACTGTTTATACTCATGTTGTTTATACTCATAATGTTTATACTCATAACGTTTATGTTCATACTGTTGATACTCATAATGTTTATACTCATACTATTTATACTGATACTGTATATATTCATATTGTTTATACTGATACTGTTGATACTCATAATGTTTATACTCATAACGTTTATAGTCACACCGCTCTACTCACACCGTTTATACTGATACTGTCATGCCGTTCATACTCATACTCTTTATACTTATACCGTTTATACTCACACCTTTTATACTCATATTGTTTATACTTATATTGTTAATACTCATAATGTATATACTCATACTATTTTAGCTCATGCTGTTTATACTCATAGTATTTATACTCATACTGTCAATACTCGTACTGTTTATACTCATACCGTTTATACTCACACCGTTTATACTCATACTGTTTATATTCATACTGTTTATACTCATATCATCTATACTCACACCGTTTATATTCATACCGTTTATACTCATACTGCTTATATTCATACCGTTTATACTCATAACGTTTATACTCATACTGTTGATACTGATACTGTTTATACTCATATTGTTTATACTCACACTGTTTATACTCATAACGTTTATGTTCACACTGTTGATACTCATACTGTTTATACTCATAACGTTTATACTCATACGTTTATAGTCATACCATGTATACTGATACTGTTGATACTCATAATGCTTATACTCATACCGTTTATACCCATACCGTTTATACTGATACTGTCATACCGTTCATACTCATACTGTTTATACTCATACTCTTTATACTTATACCGTTTATACTCACACCTTTTACACTCATATTGTTTATACTTATATTGTTAATACTCATACTGTATATACTCATACTATTTTAGCTCATGCTGTTTATACTCATAGTATTTATACACATACTGTTCATACTCGTACTGTTTATAATCATACCGTTTATACTCATACCATCTTTACTCATACTGTTTATACTCATATCATCTATACTCACACCGTTTATATTCATACCGTTTATACTCATACTGTTTATATTCATACCGTTTATACTCATACCATCTTTACTCATACTGTTTATACTCATATCATCTATACTCACACCGTTTATACTCATACCGTTTATACTCATACTGCTTATATTCATACCGTTTATACTCATACCATCTTTACTCATACTGTTTATACTCATATCATCTATACTCACACCGTTTATACTCATACCGTTTATACTCATACTGCTTATATTCATACCGTTTATACTCATACCATCTATATTCATACTGTTTATGCTCATACCGCTTATCGCTTGGCTTGCGGCGCCGACGATCCGGGTTCGATTCCCGGGTTGCGCCACTATGTTTAAGAGGTTGGTAACCTCCTGCTTCCATGTCGCGATATAACTGAAATATTGTTGAAAGCGACGTAAAACACCAATCAACCAACCAACCAACATACCGCTTATACTTATACTATTTGTAATATCTGTCACTCGTGGACTTTCTGTGTATTCTTAATGTTCACAGTATTCATTCTCCTCCTCTTTCTGAATATATGTGAAAAACGAAAAATAAAGATGCAACAGCCCAGCAAAACGACTGAACGCCGTTCTCAACTGTTTGTTATTAAACTTACTCAACTGACTTGTGAATTGTAAGTATAAAATATAACCATACAAAACAACGAAAGATTAATATGCGAAATCACTCTTTTTAATGCGGGGAAAATAAGAGAAATGCCAACTTACACTGACCACAATGATGGACTATACTTTACACTGACCTCTAGGATTGGCTTTACATTACACTGACCTCTAGGATTAGTTATTCCTTACATTAACACATTAACCTGGATTGCCTGTACATTACACTGACCTCTATGATTGGCTATTTCTTATACTGGCCTCTAGGATTGGCTTTACCTTACACTGACCTCTAGTATGGACTATAATTTACACTGACCTCTTGAATTGGCTTTACATTACCCTGACCTCTAGGATTGGCTATACCTTACACTGACCTCTAGGATTGGCTTCACATTATACTGACCTCTAGAATTGGCTATACCTTACACTGACCTCTAAGATTGCCTATACCTTACATTCACCTCTAAGATTGGCTATCCCTAACATTGACCTCTAGGAATGGCTATATTTTACACTGACCTCTAAGATTGGCTATACCATACACTGACCTCTCTAGAATTGACTATACTTTACACTGACCTCTAGGATTGGCTATACCTTACACTGACCTTAAGGATTGAATATACCTTACATTGACCTCTAGAGAAATGGCTATATTTACACTGACCTCTAGGATTGGCTATACCTTACACTGACCTATAGGATTGGCTATACCTTACACTGACCTCTAGGATTGGCTATACCTTACACTGATCTCTAGGATTGGCTCCACAATACACTGACCTCTAGTAATGTCTATACCTTACATTGACCTTTAGAATTGACTATACCTTACACTGACCTTAAGGATTGACTTTACATTATACTGACCTCTAGGATTGGTTATACCTTACATTGACCTCCTGGATTGGCTTTACCTTACACTGACCTCTAGGATGGACAATACTTTACACTGACCTCTAAGATTGGCTTTACATTACACTGACCTCTAGGATTAGTTATTCCTTACATTAACACATTAACTTGGATTGGCTGTACATTACACTGACCTCTATGATTGGCTATTTCTTATACTGGCCTCTAGGATTGGCTTTACCTTACACTGACCTCTGGTATGGACTATAATTTACACTGTCCTCTAGAATTGGCTTTACATTACCCTGACTTCTAGGATTGGCTATCCCTTACACTGACCTCTAGGATTGGCTTCACATTACACTGACCTCCAGAATTGGCTATACCTTACACTGACCTCTAAGATTGCCTATACCTTACATTGACCTCTAGGATTGGCTATCCCTTACACTGACCTCTAGGATTGGCTATACTTTACACTGACCTCTAGGTTTGGTTATACCTTACATTGACCTCTAGAACTGGCTTTACGTTACACTGACCTCTAGGACTGGCTATACCTTACACTGACTTCACATTACATTGACCTCAAGAACTGGCTATACCTTACACTGACCTCTAGGATTCGATATACCTAAAACTGACCTCTTAGATTGGCCACACCTCTAGGATTGGCTTTATCTTACATTGAGCTCTAAAAATGTTTATACCTTACCATGACCTCTAGTACCGGCTATACTTTACAATGACCTAGTGAATTGGCTATACCTTACACTGACATCTAGAATGGGCTATACCTTACAATGACCCCTAGCACTGGCTATACCTTACACTGACCTCTCGGATTCGATATACCTAAAACTGACCTCTTAGATGGGCCACACCTTACACTGACCTCTAGGATTGGCTATACCTTACATTGACCTCTAAAAATGTTTATACCTTACCATGACCTCTAGTACCGGCTATACTTTACAATGACCTCTATGATTGGCTTTACCTTACACTGACCTCTAGGATTCACCATACATTACACTGACCTCTAGGATGCGCTTTACATTACACTGACCTCTAAGATTGGCTATAGCTTACACTGACCTCTAGGATTGGCTATAATTTACCATGACCTCTAGGATTGGCTTTACATTACACTGACCTCTAGGATTGGTTATACCTTACAATGACCTCTAGGATTGACTATACCTTACAATGACCTCTAGGATTGGCTTTACATTACACTGACCTCTAGGATTGGCTTCACATTACACTGACGTCTATGATTGGTTATACCCTACAATGACCCATAGGATGCGCTTTACATTACACTGAACTCTAGGATTGGCTATACCTTTCATAGACATCTAGGATTGGCTTTACATTACACTGACCTCTATGATTCGTTATACCGTACAATAACCTCTAGGATTGGCCTTATATTACACTGACCTCTATAATTGGTTATACCTTACACTGACTTCTATGATTGTTTATATATTACAAGATTTGGTTATACCTTACACTGACCTCTAGGATTGGCTTTACCTTACACTGACCTCTAGGATGGGCTATCCCTTACACTGACCTCTAGGATGGACTATACCTTACACTGACCTCTAGGATTGGTTATACATTACACTGACCTCTAGGATTGGTTATACATTACAGTGACCTCTAGGATTGGCTTTACCTTACACAGACCTCTAGGATGGGCTATCCCTTACACTGACCTCTAGGATGGACCATACCTTACACTGACCTCTAGGATTGCCTTTATATTACACTGACCTCTAGGATTGGTTATACCTTACATTGACCTCTAGGAATGGCTATACTTTACACTGACCTCTAGGATGGGGCTTTACATTACAATGACCTCTAAGATTGGCTATACATTACACTGTCCTCTAGGACTGGCTTTACATTACACTGACCTCTAGGATTGGCCATACCTTACACTGACCTCTACTGTCCGCGCCACTCACGTTGTAAACCGAAAAATCTGGATTTTCACTTATTTATCTTTAAAATAGTTTTACAAAGTTAATATCAATCGACAGATCTTGTTTAGTCGTAACTTTTGGTGTATGTTATATGTTTCTAAGAAGAAACATTCGTGTTTTATAGGGAAAATCATTTTAGATAGGGCGTTTTCTGTGTTAATTTTGACGTGACGTCGCCGATTTTTAACATTGAGTCAATGGGAAACTTGGTGACGTCACGTCAAAATTTAGCATGGAAATCGCCCTATCTAAAACTGATTTTTTTCTATAAAATATGAACGTTTCTTCATACAAACATATAGCATACACCAAAAGTTACGACTGAATAAGATATATCGAATGGTTTTGCCTTTTTGAAATTATTCTGAAGATGAATAAATGAAAATCCAGATTTTCCAGTTTCCAGAATGAGTGGTGCGAACAGTAGGATGGATTATACCTTACACTGACTTCTATGATTGACTTATGTTAATGGCTGTAATTTGATTTCTGCACTAGGGACTTCGTAACATTAATACACCTTTTCTTCTGGCCATATTAAAGAACGCAGAAAGATATAGATATTTTGACATCAGTTTCTCTCAATGGATTTTTCTTTCAAAACCAGATCTATTAATGTTATGTTTTACAACATGCCGAAACAAAATGGAGAAAAGTTCTATTCTGTATTTAGAAAACAAACAACGTGCACTTATTTCAACTGATTTCTATCTACTCACGATAAATGTTTTCTATTTGTGAGGCCTTTATAATGCATATAAAACAGATTATGTAATGTTATAATCACCTTTACAATGTGTTTAATAAACGTTTTCCTAGATGAGACGATAACATCATTTCATCATATTTATGTAATCTGTCCTACTATAAAATGCCTTTTGAATACATATTATATTGATCTCCTTTCATTTCCGTCATCAAAGTATTCTGTATAAAAGTCAGTGAGTAAAATTCATTCAATTTCTCATATCCTAGTTTGTCACGTGATTTAATCTATGATCCTAGAGCATGGCGCTGATGTGTCTATGCTGTTATTAACTACTGCAGGTTTCATTTTGTGATGGCATATATACTTGTTAATATTACCACTGACTCGTCGATTTCATGTCTCATGCTTCAATTTCTATTACATACCTCACTAAAGTACCCTCAAAACTCCAAAATTAGAAATGATACAGTCCAGCCCGTGGTCCCGTGTCACGGTAAACATTACAAATGATACAGTGAAGCCCGTGGTCACGTGTCTCCGTAGACATTACAAATGACACAGTGAATCCCGAGGACCCGTGTGTAGGTAAATATAACAAATGATACAGTCAAGCCCGTGGGTCCGTGTCTCCGTAAATATAACAAATGATAGTCAAGTCCGAGGACTCGTGTCACGGTAAACATTACAAATGATACAGTGAAGCCCGTGGTCCGTGTCACAGTAAACATAACAAATGTTACAGTGAAGCCCGTGGCCCATGCGTCCGCTAACATAACAAATGACACAGTGAAGCCCGAGGACCCGTGTGTAGGTAAATATAACAAATGATACAGTCAAGCCCGTGGGTCCGTGTCTCCGTAAATATAACAAATGATAGTCAAGTCCGAGGACTCGTGTCACGGTAAACATTACAAATGATACAGTGAAGCCCGTGGTCCGTGTCACAGTAAACATAACAAAGGTTACAGTCAAGCCCGTGGCCCATGCGTCCGTTAACATAACAAATGACACAGTGAAGCCCGAGGACCCGTGTCTAGGTAAATATAACAAATGATACAGTCAAGCCCGTGGGTCCGTGTCTCCGTAAATATAACAAATGATAGTCAAGTCCGAGGTCCTGTGTCATGGTAAACATTACAAATAATACAGTCAAGCCCGTGGTCTGTGTCTCTGTAAACAAAACAAATGATACAGTCAAGCCCGTAGTCACGTGTCTCCGTAAGCATTACAAATGATACAGTGAAGCCCGTGGTGCCGTGTCTCCGTAAACATTAAAGGTGATACAGTCAAGCCCGTGGTCCCGTGTGTCCGTAGACATTAAAGATGATACAGTCAAGCCCGTAGTCACGTGTCTCCGTAAGTATTACAAATGATACTGTGAAGCCCGTGGTGCCGTGTCTCCGTAAACATAAAAGGTGATACAGTCAAGCCCGTGTTCCCGTGTCTCGGAAAATGGTATCAGAAAAAAGATTCCTTGATACTTCGGGCATGTTGTGTGTCTGGTCATACCAGTGTCATGTCTTTCGGCTGAGACAGAGAAAACCGAGGCCCCGTGTCCTGGTATGCATGGCATGTTAAAGATTCCTTACTGTCTTGGATGGGTACGTTGCAAAGGTCAAAATTTGTATGCCCTGCATCAGGCAGATGCCGTCATCATATACGTGAAATATTCGTGGTGTGACGTTAAACAAAATTCAATCAATCAATCAGGTGGTTACCGTTAGTATATCAACGAATTGATATTAAATGACATGAATCAATATAAAAAGGCCAGACCCCCAAACCATCCCCCGCAAATCCAATCAAACAAACAAACATACAAAAATATTTAGATAAATAAATATATAAATAAATAAATACAAAACACACACAAACACATACACATACACACACACACACACCTACAAACATACGCACACTCACACCCACACAAACGAGGACAAATACCAAAGGAACAAAAAGATAACAAGAATAAAAAATCAAATAAAAAAAAAAAAAAAAAAAAAAAAAAAACCAACCAAACACCCAAAGAGATAGACAGGAGCTACAGTTGGTCCATCCACTGAAGCAATAAGGACATGTAATTTTCCTACAGACAAGGGCTTCAAATAAATGATACTGGATATTCTTAGATTCTGTTTGTTTATTTTCCGAAGCTAAGACATTTAGTTAATTTTCTTTTGTCTAAAGCAAATATCACAAATATTTACTCTAAAACGGTTTCCATTAGCGTGTGTCCGAAATGTCGGAATGCATCTTCGGAGAGAGATTGAAAAAACAAGATTATTATTACAAAAATAAATGTATCGACAAACATAGGAGTGATTCCGCTTCATTAACACAGTAAGTTAAGTAAATAATAAATAAAACAACCTTTTATTTCAAAATTTTCATCTTAAATTTTGCGCATTTTAAAGTGAACGAGTACGCAATTCTTTAATTTATATGTGAAAATAAGATTAACCTTATATAATTTGAATGAAGGTTTTAAAACAGAGGGCGACACCGACACGGATTACGTCATATTTGACGTGGACTAGGTCGTGCATGATGACAATGCTTACATCAGTCATCTACAAAGAGCCAATCTGATTTCCTATCAGCTTCCTCGCATAGGAATCAATTTCCAGTTTGCCTGTGTATTTCGCATGATTGATGTTAATATTAGTTTTGTATAATCAATTCATGATAACTCGTTTGAAGTTTTAGATTTAGTTGACGGTGGAAAATATCAGTTTAACAAGACCTGCGTCTGAACCCGCTATACAATCTTATATTTTACCAGACCTGCGTCTGAACCCGCTATACAACCTGCCAACACTATTCTTTGTCTTATATTTTACCAGACCTGCGTCTGAACCCGCTATACAACCTGCCAACACTACATGTATTTTCTGTTATATTTTACCAGACCTGCGTCTGAACCCGCTATACAACCTGCCAACACTATTTTCTGTTATATTTTACCAGACCTGTGTCTGAACCCGCTATACAACCTGCCAACACTATTTTCTGTTATATAATACCAGACCTGTGTCTGAACCCGCTATACAACCTGCCAACAATATTGTTTGTCTTATATTTTACTAGACCTGTTTCTGAACCCGCTATACAACCAGCCAGCTCTATTCTGTTTTGTATTGTCTTAGCCCCTGCTCTATCAGACCGGATTATTCCTGATACCTTTCCGGTCCCGGAAACAATGTGATCTTCCTTTTACGGGCCCGGAAACAATGATATCGTTCCTTAAGCCTTAAGTCTCAAAACAATCCTTTACTCCCTCGGTCAGGATATTCAAATGGTTTGGAAGTTGCTTGCGGAAAGTTTGGCAACTGTCACAGTTAAAAAAGAATTGTTGTTTGTTGTTGCAGCGATGTTTATCTTTAAACCGATCGCGAGTGTGTATGAAAACAACCTTTTCTGTCTACATCTTAGATGCTGTGTTTAATCTGGTTATTATTCAACAATGTGCATTTAAAATTTATACAATGTTTAAGTGAGTAAATAGTTTGAAAAGACAAATTTCAGACTGTATAGTAATATTGCATGAATCATGCGATGAATTAGAATCATAAGAGAAAAGTTTTGCGTTAACGTTAACAAATATCCGCACAGAGAAGAGTGAACGGCCTTATACAGCAGCATGCGCGGATCTAGCAGAAGGGGAAGAGAGTGTCAGGGGGATCTGGACGCCCTAGAATTCGTCAAAACATGCGTTTCCCCATATAATTTACCAAAAATCATTGGCTTGAAACTCTCCCTGGCTGGACTGGAAGCTCCTCCCCTTTTGAAAAAAGTTTCTGGATCTGTCCGTGAGCAGGATACATGAAATACTGGTTTCTGTTTTCGGAGTACCGCACACAATTCCTGACGATTTTTTTTATAACGCGTGATAATCAGGGTTAATATAATAATTCTGCTCGTCGTAACCTTTCATTCTTCATAAGATTACATCATTTTCAGAATTTCATTATGTATTAAGTTTATAAATGATTCGGGTTTCAGTTTGATTTTATATCGCAAATGACAAACATGAGAACATACACTAATTGTCGATAAAATCATTTGGAACCTATTGTTTATTGGTACAATAAGGTTATGAAGTTCCATGGTGAGATATATTTGCTCATTTCTCACTTTTCTCCGATAAAGCATTGCAATATATGTGAAATACATATGTAAGAACCATCTAATGTTATATTTTTGATGGAGCTATTTTGTATATTTGTTCTAAGAAAGAGTTTAAGAAGATACATCCTATATATATATTACGACAGAAGACAGGAAGTGCGCTGTTTTAAAATCAAATTATATAGCATTGTGCTACTGTGAATAGGATATTGAACTTCGTGGAGTGGAATTCCCGAGTGTAATGGTTTTAACACATGCGCAACACCTCCGTCCCCACCGTATGACGTAATCTCTACGGCGCGCCATATGGCGCTGAATGAGCGACAAAGTCGCCACACTCTTTCACTGGTAGATCCGACGGGGTGCCTAGTCTCGTTTTACTGTTCAGGCGAGAAGTAGTGTTTAGCTCATTAGATGGGGTGGCACGCTCATTTATAAAGAATCCAATGCGTGAAATGGAGAATTTGACGAGTTTGCCTTCATTATTGAGTTTCAGGAATGTACTTTATTCGCACCTGCCTCTGTAATAATGTATATACGAAAACACTTCTTATGCATATCAAAGGAAATTGTCTGGAACGAAATGAAGCACGTCACATGTCTATTTCAGAAAAGTAAATAGAAGCAAATATCATAGATTTATATTTACTTCTCTACTTTTCATATCATTGATGTAAATATGTCGGGAATTTTCAGTCATTTAATTTTTAGGACACATGTAATTTCTCTTAGTCACTCGCTAGTGCCGATATCATTCAAATGAAACAATGATTTGTGGAGATACCGTGTGTGCACTTAAGAGCACAGAGTGCACTAAACTCCCGTAGGAACTCAACGGGGCTGTTATGTCATAATTAGAATATGCCATCACTACATTGCTACCTTATATTATGTCACCACTTTGTAGTTAACATCATTTTATAGTTAACGTTATGTTCCTTCTTTATTGGTGACATCTGTAATATCATCACTCTGTAGTTAACATGCTATGTCTCCTATATATGGTTAGCATCTGTTATGTCATCACTTTACAGTTAACATGTTATGTCTCCTATATATGGCTGGCATCTGTTATGTGATCACTTTATAGTTAACATGTTATGTCTCCTATATATGGTTGGCATCTGTTATGTCATCACTTTGTAGTTAACATGTTATGTCTCCTATATATTGTTGGCATCTGTTATGTCATCACTTTATAGTTAACATGTTAAGTCTCCTATACATGGTTGGCATCTGTTATGTCATCACTTTATAGTTAACATGTTATGTCTCCTATATATGGTTTTCATCTGTTATGTCATCACTTTATAGTTAACATGTTATGTCTCCTATATATGGTTGGCATCTGTTATGTTATCACTTTATAGTTAACATGTTATGTCTCCTATATATGGTTGACATATTTACCACTATATAGATGACACATTTACCACTATATAGATGACATATTTACCACTATATAGATGACATATTCACCACTATATAGATGACATATTTACCACTATATAGATGACATATTTACCACTATATAGATGACATATTCACCACTATATAGATGACATATTCACCACTATATAGATGACATATTTACCACTATATAGATGACATATTTACCACTATATAGATGACATATTCACCACTATATAGATGATATATCTTAATATAACCACTATGCAGCTAATATGTTATGACTTCACTATATTATTACCCTATGTGATATTACCACTATATAGTTGACATATGTATTCACTATGTAATTGACATGTATGTATGTAATGTCACCACCAAATAGTTGGCATATGTCATGTCACTACTACAGTATACTGATCACGTAATTTGGCTTTACTATACTATTGCCCTATGTGATATCACCACTTATAGTTAACGTATGTCACCCCTATTATGTTGACATATGACATGTCACCACTTAATACCTAACATATCATGCGATAACTACACAGCAACCCTATGTGATGTCTCCACTATGTAGTTGACATATGTCACCGCTATATTATTGATATAGGTTATATCACCATTATACATTTATAATATGTCATCAATTTATAACTGACATATGTTATGCAGAGTTTACTCTTCATTGGTTTTTAAAGCTGAATGTGTTAAAAGTTTACGTCGAACGGACGGATAGACGGACATCAGACAAGAAACGATCACAAAAGCAAATTTAAGATATTTTGACCCATCCTGCTCACAAACAAAATGTGACAATAACTAACTCCAAAACCATATGGCTAAAATACCGAATTCTTATGGCACTTAATATTAAGCGAAAAAAAATCCATACATTTTATTGTCAATTATCTACGCTGTTTAAACCTTTAAACAATAGCACAAATTGATTACCTGAGAAATTCTATGATAATTGTTATTTTGGAAAACATTGAGTCAAATTGAAGATGTAATTTATAATAAAATACGTCATAATTATATTAGAATACAAATGAAAATTTACAAAAAAGTGCACATTCTTTGGTCAGTCAGTACTAGTTATAAGAGCTTGTACTTACATCAGGGAGTAATGAATCCTTGCATCCTTGTAGCTTCCGATCACTTCATTACATTGGAAATACGAGCTTCAGAGAAATGATGAATTATTATAGCCAGTCCCCTCTATTATCGCCATCACAAACGGCCGCTGTGAGATGTGTTCACCGATACCCGATATATAGCCAATAGACAAACAGTGCTGAGGCAATGTCGTCGACTCTCTAAACACCAAAACTTCATAAAAACAAAACGATACATATACAAAATGTACATGCAGAGTATTTGCATTTATGTAGAAAATGTACATGACAGCTAATTATATTGATGAATTACCAGTGTAAAGAACGTAATTGAAATTAACTTCAGTAGATCTAATAATATTATATAAATGAAGAAAGAAGGTTTGTTCATGACTATTCTTCTATAGCAATCAAAGATACAATAGTCTGTTTATTTCCTTGTTTCTTGTTTCACGCCATGTCATGATTATTTGCATGTATATGGAGACGGGGTCTGTCTAATGCAATGCACAGAAATTGAGACCTGTGCGATGGACCCACCCGAAGCACTGAAGGGATCTTATATAAGCCATGTCTACTGTGACACGGCACATTTATTTTTACTCTCTCTTCTGAAATACAGGACTCGAAAATGGGACTTTGTAGTCATGAGCCAAGTACTTTACAGGTTGAACAACGTCTGTTCTAAGTTACCATGGTAACTTGGGATAAAACAGAGTACTAACAACAACATACCACGGTGATAACACGATGGACATGCAGGGATCACAGTGAAGTAAGAGGGGATACCACGAGTCACATCACTGCTGTACAGACAAAAACATACCACGGTCATAACACGGTGGACATGCATGGATCATGGTGAAGTAAGAGGGGATACCAGGGGCTACATCACTACTGTACTAACAACAACATACCACGGTGGTAACACGGTGGACACGCAGGGACCACGGTGGAGTAAGAGGGGATACCAGGGCCCATATCACTGCTGTACAGACAAACACATACCACGGTGGTAACACGGTGTACACGCATGGATCACGTGAAGTAAGAGTGGATACCAGGGGCCACATCGCTGCAGTATTGACAACAGAATAGCACGGTGGCAAAAAGGTGGACATGCATGGATCACGTGAAGTAAGAGGGGATACCAGGGGCCACATCACTGCTGTACTGATAACAACTTACCACGGTGATAACGCGGTGGACATGCATGTATCACAAGCGGTAAAAGGGAATACCAGAGGCCATTTCACTGCTGTACAGACAAAAACATACCACGGTGATAACACGGTGGACATGCATGGATCACGTGAAGTAAGAGGGGATACCAGGGGCCACATCACTGCTGTACTGATAACAACTTACCATGGTGATAACGCGGTGGACATGCATGTATCACAAGCGGTAAAAGGGGATACCAGAGGCCACTTCACTGCTGTACAGACAGAAACATACCACGGTGATAACAAGGTGGACATGCATGGATCACGTGAAGTAAGAGGGGATACCAGGGGCTACATCACTATTGTACTGACAGCAACATACCACGGTGATAACACGGTGGACATGCAGGGATCACGTGAAGTAAGAGTGGATACCAGGGGCCACATACCACGGTGGTAACAAAGTGGACATGCATGGATCACGTTAAGTAAGAAGGGATACCAAGGGTCACATCACTGCTGTACTGACAACATACCACGGTGGTAACACAGTCACAGTGGACATGCATGGATCACGAGACCAGGTGCTACATTGCTGCTGTACTACCAAGAAGATACCACGGTGGTAACACAGTGAACATGCATGAATCACGTGAACTAAGCAGGGATACCCGGGGCCACATCACTGTTGTACTGACAACAACATACCAAGGTGGTAACACAGTGGACATGCATGGATCACGTGAAGTAAGAGGGGATACCAGGGGCTATGTCATTGCTGCAGTAACAACAACATACCATGGTGGAAACACTGTGGAAATGCAAGGATCACGTAAAAAAAAAAGCAGGGATACCAGAGGCTCGAGAGAGACAACAACAGCTTAAATAAATAATTTCAAATATTCTTTATAATCCACCATTTGAGGGGGCGGTAAGATAATAATGAATGTTATAACAACAGTGATGAATAATACATAAACGATTGTATATCGGTATTTTCTTATAACCGCCTGATAAAGGTCAGATGATCGAAAATTAGTGGATATAGAGTGTTTGATCATTCTACAAAACGGGTGACGTTGAAAGAACGGATTATTTAGAGTGACTGAATAGACACATACCAGTATTTACACCCGATAATATGAAATTCTCGGAATCTTTTGCCATAGAAGTTTTTGTACAAATCACCATAGAATGGGGGTGAGAGATTTCTGTGAAGACTATTAAAGTTTTACAACATCAAACTTCAACTGTAGTTCAGAGTAGGTTTGAAAGAATTTGCCAAATGCTTATTTTCATGTTTGTGGTATTTATCGAAATAGCTGTGAAACATAGAACCCATATGAACAGAGATTTCTAGTTTATCATAAATGCCAATAAGAATTTGATGGTCGGCGATTCTTATGCTCGTATCTAAGAATGCGGTTTCCCTCCTTCGATTATTAGCCTTGTTACATCGAAGTTCCCGCGGATAAGTCGGATAAATTTTATTGATGTAGTTTAATGTTGGTGATTACTGAAGGTCAAAATAACTAGTATGATATGCACTGTGGAAATACCAACACCATCAAACTGCTGAATAGTTAGACTTTGTTTCTGTGCTACCTCATTCCAGCAATATTACATCCACTTGAGAGTGAGGTATCGTTTACCTGCAACACCTACCGTGACACGGGACGTCAGTTTTCACTGCTTCATCTGACAGACAGGGCATCACCGTCTGAGCTACACCAATTCAACAATATCAGAACAGTTCTATGGTAAGGGTCAGGGCTTATAGGAACAGTTCTATGTAAAGATGATGGATAAATCCAAACCATAAGTCTAAAAATCATGAAACCAGAGGACATACAAAATCAGTGAAAATGAAAAACAAGTGGAAAATAACAAAATATGTCGACTTGAAGAACATATGTGAACACCTGTGATGGAGTGAGATCAGGTGATGGTCTCACTCCGCCATGATAAGGGGTCAAGGCTTATAGGAACAGTTCTATGGTAAGGGGTCAGGGCTTATATGAACAGTTCTATGGTAAGGGGTCAAGGCTTATGGGAAAAGTTCTATGGTAAGGGGTCAGGGCTTATGGGAAAAATTCTATGGTAAGGGGTCAGTGCTTATAGGAACAGTTCTATGGTAAGGGGTCAGGGCTAATAGAAACAGTTCTATGGTAAGGGGTCAGGGCTTATAGGAACAGTTCTATGGTAAGTGATCAGTGCTTATAGGAATAGTTCTATGGTAAGGGGTCAGTGTATATAAGAACAGTTCTATTATAATGGGTCAGTGCTTATAGGAATAGTTGTATGATAAGAGTTTAGTGTTTATAGGAAAAGTTCTATGGTAAAGGGTCAGTGCTTATAGAAACATTTCTATGGTAAGTGGTCAGGGCTTATAGGAATAGTTCTATAATAAGGGGTCAGTGCTTATAGGAACAGTTCTATGGTAAGGGGTCAGGGCTTATAGGAACAGTTCTATGGTAAGTGATCAGTGCTTATAGGAATAGTTCTATGGGGAAAAGGGTCAGTGCTTATAGGAACAGTTCTATGGTAAGGGGTCAGGGCTTATAGTAACAGGTCTATGATAAGGGGTCAGTGCTTATAGGAACAGTTCTATGGTAAGGGGTCAGTGCTTATAGGAAAAGTTCAATGGTAAGGGGTCAGTGCTTATAGGAACAGTTCTATGGTACGGGGTCAGGGCTTATAGTAACAGGTCTATGATAAGGGGTCAGTGCTTATAGGAACAGTTCTATGGTAAGGGGTCAGTGCTTATAGGAACAGTTCTATGGTACGGGGTTAGGGCTTTTAGTAACAGTTCTATGATAAGGGGTCAGGGCTTATAGAAACAGTTCTATGCTACGGGGTTAGGGCTTTTAGTAACAGTTCTATGATAAGGGGTCAGGGCTTATAGGAACAGTTCCATTATAATGGGTCAGTGCTTATAGGAAAAGTTCAATGGTAAGGGGTCAGTGCTTATAGGAACAGTTCTATTATAATGGGTAAGTGCTTATAGGAACAGTTCTTTGGTAAGCGGTCAGTGCTTATAGGAACAGTTCTATGTTAAGGGTTTAGTGCTTATAGGAACAGTTCTATGGTAAGGGGTCAGGGCTAATAGGAGCAGTTATATGGTAAGCGGTCAGTGCTTATAGGAACAGTTCTATGGTATGTTCAGTACTTATAGGAACAGTTTTATGGAAAAGGGTCAGGGCTTTTATAGAAACAGTTCTATGGTATGGGGTCAGGGCTTATAGGAACAGTTCTATGGTAAGGGGTCAGTGCTTATGGGAAAAGTTCTATGGTAAGGGGTCAGTGGTTATAGAAACAGTTCTATGTTACGGGGTCAGGGCTTATAGTAACAGGTCTATGATAAGGGGTCAGGGCTTATAGGAACAGTTCTATGGTAAAGGGTCAGGGCTAATAGGAACAGTTCTATGGTATGGGGTCAGGGCTTATAGTAACAGTTCTATGGTATGGGGTTAGGGCTTATAGTAACAGGTCTATGATAAGGGGTCAGGGCTAATAGGAACAGTTCTATGGTATGGGGTCAGGGCTTATAGGAACAGTTCTATGATAAGGGGTCAGGGCTAATAGGAACAGTTCTATGGTATGGGGCCAGGGCTTATAGTAACAGTTCTATGATAAGGGGTCAGGGCTAATAGGAACAGTTCTATGGTATGGGGCCAGGGCTTATAGTAACAGTTTTATGATAAGGCGTCAGGGCTTATAGGAACAGTTCTATGGTATGGGGTCAGGGCTTATAGGAACAGTTCTATGGTATGGGGTTAGGGTAAATAGGAACAGTTCTATCGTATGGGGTCAGGGCTTATAGGAACAGTTCTATGATAAGGGGTCAGTGCTTATAGGAACAGTTCTATGGTAAGGGGTCAGTGCTTATAGGAACAGTTCTATGGTAAGGGGTCAGGGCTAATAGAAACAGTTCTATGGTAAGGGGTCAGGGCTTATAGGAACAGTTCTATGGTAAGGGGTCAGTGCTTATAGGAACAGTTCTATGGTATGGGGTTAGGGTTAATAGGAACAGTTCTATCGTATGGGGTCAGGGCTTATAGGAACAGTTCTATGATAAGGGGTCAGGGCTTATAGAAACAGTTCTATGGTATGGGGTTAGGGTTAATAGGAACAGTTCTATCGTATGGGATCAGGGCTTATAGGAACAGGTCTATGATAAGGGGTCAGTGCTTATAGGAACAGTTCTATGATAAGGGGTCAGGGCTTATAGGAACAGTTCTATGGTATGGGGTTAGGGCTTATAGTAACAGGTCTATGATAAGGGGTCAGGGCTTATAGGAACAGTTCTATGCTACGGGGTAGGGCTTTTAGTAACAGTTCTATGATAAGGGGTCAGGGCTTATAGGAACAGTTCTATTATAATGGGTCAGTGCTTATAGGAACATTTCTATTATAATGGGTCAGTGCTTATAGGAACAGTTCTTTGGTAAGCGGTCAGTGCTTATAGGAACAGTTCTATGTTAAAGGTTTAGTGCTTATAGGAACAGTTCTATGGTAAGGGGTCAGGGCTAATAGGAGCAGTTATATGGTAAGGGGTCAGTGCTTATAGGAACAGTTCTATGGTATGTTCAGTACTTATAGGAACAGTTTTATGGAAAAGGGTCAGGGCTTTTATACAAACAATTCTATGGTATGGGGTCAGGGCTTATAGGAACAGTTCTATGGTAAGGGGTCAGGGCTTATAGGAACAGTTCTATGGTAAGGGGTCAGTGCTTATAGGAACAGTTATATGATAAGGGGTCTAGACCTATAGGAACAGTTCTATGATAAGGGGTCTAGGCTTATAGGAACAGTTCTATGGGAAGGGTCATTGCTTATAGAAAAAGGTCTATGGTACGGGGTCAGGGCTTATAGTAAAAGGTCTATGATAAAGGTTCTAGGCTTATAGAAACAGTTCTATGGTAAAGGGTCAGGGCTAATAGGAACAGTTCTATGATAAGGGGTCAGTGCTTATAGAAACAGTTCTATGGTATGGAGTCAGTGCTTATAGAAACAGTTCTATGGTACGGGGTCAGGGCTTATAGTAACAGGTCTATGATAAGGGGTCAGGGCTTATAGGAACAGTTCTATGGTAAAGGGTCAGGGCTAATAGGAACAGTTCTATGGTATGGGGTCAGGGCTTATAGAAACAGGTCTATGATAAGGGGTCAGGGCTTATAGGAACAGTTCTATGGTATGGGGTTAGGGCTTATAGTAACAGGTCTATGATAAGGGGTCAGGGCTTATAGTAACAGTTCTATGGTATGGGGTCAGGGCTTATAGTAACAGTTCTATGATAAGGGGTCAGGGCTAATAGGAACAGTTCTATGGTATGGGGTCAGGGCTTATAGTAACAGTTCTATGATAAGGGGTCAGGGCTTATAGGAACAGTTCTATGGTATGGGGTCAGGGCTTATAGGAACAGTTCTATGGTATGGGGTTAGGGTTAATAGGAACAGTTCTATCGTATGGGGTCAGGGCTTATAGGAACAGGTCTATGATAAGGGGTCAGTGCTTATAGGAACAGTTCTATGATAAGGGGTCAGGGCTTATAGGAACAGTTCTATGGTAAGGGGTCAGGGTTAATAGGAACAGTTCTATCGTATGGGGTCAGGGCTTATAGGAACAGGTCTATGATAAGGGGTCAGGGCTTATAGGAACAGTTCTATGGTAAGGGGTCAGGGCTTATAGAAACAGTTCTATGGTATGGGGTTAGGGCTTATAGAAACAGGTCTATGATAAGGGGTCAGGGCTAATAGGAACAGTTCTATGGTATGGGGTCAGGGCTTATAGTAACAGTTCTATGATAAGGGGTCAGGGCTAATAGGAACAGTTCTATGGTATGGGGTCAGGGCTTATAGTAACAGTTCTATGATAAGGGGTCAGGGCTTATAGGAACAGTTCTATGGTATGGGGTCAGGGCTTATAGGAACAGTTCTATGATAAGGGGTCAGGGCTTATAGGAACAGTTCTATTATAATGGGTCAGTGCTTATAGGAAAAGTTCAATGGTAAGGGGTCAGTGCTTATAGGAACATTTCAATTATAATGGGTCAGTGCTTATAGGAACAGTTCTTTGGTAAGCGGTCAGTGCTTATAGGAACAGTTCTATGTTAAACGTTTAGTGCTTATAGGAACAGTTGTATGGTATGGGGTTAGGGCTTATAGTAACAGTTCTATGGTAAGGGGTCAGTGCTTATAGAAAGAGTTCTATGATAAGGGGTCAGGACTTATAGGAACAGTTCTATGGTAAGGGGTCAGGGTTAATAAGAACAGTTCTATCGTATGGGGTCAGGGCTTATAGGAACAGGTCTATGATAAGGGGTCAGGGCTTATAGGAACAGTTCTATGGTAAGAGGTCAGGGTTAATAGGAACAGTTCTATGGTAAGGGGTCAGGGCTTATAGGAACAGTTCTATGGTAAGAGGTCAGTACTTACAGGAACAGTTCTATGGTAAGGGGTCAGTGCTTATAGGAATATGCAGATTCCTTGACTGTAGCACAAACATATTAGTCACTAAAGTAGTTGAGAACATCGCAGATCTCGTAACATGTCCACAGTTGACAGTTATCATGCACCTTATATAAGGAAACCCTTAAACATCAGGCGTACGCTCGCTTTAAGCTCATTCTGTTGATGTTTAAAATTACTTGTGTAAATCATCGGCAATGTGAATCGCTATGGATTCGTTGTGGTATAGATATCTTTCAAAGTATAAAAGTTTAAAATGTAATTGTAAACATGTTCATATATGAAATAAATACGTAAGAGTTTGAAATAGTATTTTTTTTTATGAAAATTGATATCAAAGTTAGGATTAAAACACCTGTAAAATAGTAGTATATCACATACATTATTCATTGAATAGACGAATCAGAGCTTTTGCATTATAAAGATATTTAAAAGGTGATAATTATCTAGTATAATTTATATTCGCATCTAATGCCATAGACTTCACCAGTAACTAAAACGCCATAGGATTCCACAGGAACATGTGCATGACCATATCTGAAGTCATAAAGGTGTTTCTGGAATATCTGATAAAAGGGGAATGTCAGAAGACTCAAAATTTCCATTGTCTGTCTGTTTGTCTTTTTTGTATGTATTGGAATAAGTACAGACTTTTGAGTAAATTTTTTTATGTTATGACATTTTCTTGGTCGTAAATGATCACAGAATATTCATGGTGTAAAAGTCAATTATGATTTCATACCAGTTTTCTTCATTTTGCTTTCTTGATCAACCTGTAGATCAATTTAATTCTTTCACGTAAAAGGAGATTTCTTTCCAGTATGAATTAACAAAAGGAAATTCCTTTCTTAGTATGGATTAAAGAATGCAAATCTTGGGTGGCATTTGAATAATATTAATGGGTTTTTGGTTTTTTGTTTTTGTTTTTTATTTTTTGCTTTAAAATGGACTTTAAGTCCATTTACTTCCAGTAACTAATACCTAAATATCTAAATTTGATTGTCAGCATATAGACATGTCATCGTGCAACAACAGGAAATTAAAAATAAATTCTGCTTTATGAAATTCCGGCTGTGGTTATATACCAATCACGACTGTTTTATTTCCCAGAGGAGCTATTAGATCACACGTAATCCTACCCTGACCACAGCAGATGATAGAACTCCTACAGCTGATATACACAAAAACATAGCATAGCTTGTATTCATCCTTTGTTGAGTTGACTTGCGCTCTGGAATAGTTCAACGTGTATTTTATCATATCATTTGTTTTTATAGATGATACCTCATATTATGCTTTTCATTTCTATGAGTTAGATGCAGTAGAAGTAATGACGTCACTCTGGGGGCGGACTTGGTTAAGCTTGGATATGATCTCAACGGAATTTAATGTATCAAAAGTAACATAAACCCCAAATCAGTAATTATATATAATCAAAATAATATTTCAGCCCACATTCTTCTGGCGCTTTCTTTCTCGTTGAGATTTACTAAAGTTTTTTCTTGACACTTAATTATGACTTGCTTAAGGTTTCATGACTTGTGTCACCATAATATAAATCTATAAACTGAAAAAAGCTTGCTTCTCTTTTAAAACTGTTACTTTGCTTGTTCATCAGTAACATAGAAATGTCTTGTTCACACTGAAACCAAGTAAGCAAACCAAGTAGGCAAACCAAGTAGGCAAACCAAGTAAGCAAACCAAGTAGGCAAACCAAGTAGGCAAACCAAGTAAGCAAACCAAGTAGGCAAACCAAGTAAGCATATATATGATTACGTATATGTGTATCCATACAATCTATACAAGAAGTAATACCAGTTCGGGAGTATGGCAATATTTTACTCAAATACAGACATCCCTTCTCTATAAATGATAACAAAATCGAGAGACATTCTAGCTCACGTTTTATTACTGTGTGTCGTCAATGTATTACAGAATGCCAGTTCACCATCATCGGCAGTGTTGACAGGGGCGTAGATGCCTATACGCCAGCACGCCATGGCGTGCACATCACGGGGACAAAAAAAAATTTAAAATGTGACTCAACGACATATATATCATATGACAAATCGTTAGTGGCAAATCAATTTGTGAAAACATTAATCTTCAACTTTCTCAAAATCAAAGAGACTTTAATGTTAAGAGGTAGATTCAATATAAAGATGATGGATAAATCCAAACCACAAGTCCAAAAATCATGAAACCAGAGGACATACAAAATCAGTGAAAATGAAAAACAAATGGAAAATAACAAAATATGTCTACTTGAAGAGCATATGTGAACCCCTGTGATGGAGTGAGATCAGGTTCCCGGGGAGAGTGAGCATCTCCTGCTTGCTAGCAACACCCGTCACATATACCCAGTAGAAAGAGTCAAATCGTGTAAATTCCATATGTATTTATATATAGAGAAGTCGAAGTAGGTAAGTTCAGCTTTTATTGTGTTCGACGTATATTCTTCAATATTAAACGTTATTTCTTATGACAAAAATAATTTCAATGTTATCAAGATGTAGTCTAGAAAGAACGACTTTGCATTGAATTTTACAAAATTTTCTCGGGGTAGACCCTCGAACTCCCACTTGCAAGAGAGGGTGATCCCATCCCCCTCTCAGAGCTTCGTGTGCCTCGTGAGAAGCTTTCTTTGCGTGCACACTGAATATTTCTAGTTACGCCCCTGGTTGATAATACAAAACGTGTAAAACCAAGGACTTCTGTGTCGTCAATGTATTGCAGAATGCCAGTACACCATCATCGGCAGTGTTGATAATACAATACGTGTCAAACGCCTTACATCTGTGCTGTCAATGTATTACAGAATGCCAGTACACCATCATCAGCAGTGCTGATAATACATTACGTGTAATACTTACTTCTGTGTCGTCTTTGTATTACAGAATGCCAGTACACCAACATCAGCAGTGCTGATAATACAAAAGGAGTCAAACGCCTGACCTCTGTGTTGTCAATGTATTACAGAATGCCAGTACACCATCATCGACAATGCTGATAATACAATACGTGAAAAACTCCTGACTTCTGCAGAGCTCATAATACAATACGTGTAAAACCCCTGACTTTTATGTCGTCTATGTATTAAAGAATGCCAGTAAACCATCATCAGCAGTGCTGATAATGCAAACTGTGTAAAACGCTTCACTTCTTTGTCGTCAATCTAAGAGATCCTGCCTTTTGAACAAAGAAAGGCAACTCGTGTGACCTTACAAAGCCAGTAGTGTAAGATATGAACCAATCAAAGGTTATTTCTGGTTCATGTCGGTATTATCTATCAACATAGACGTCAGTCCTTTCTACGTGTTCATTAAGGTCACATCGAATGAGATTATTGGTCAAGCGTTTATTATGTACACGTATTGACAAGTTGCTCACACGAGACCTTACATATTGACGACATCAAAGCCCAACAAAGTAAATTATTCTGAATGAGAAGTCCCGATCTTAATAATATCCTATCCACGATAAAATCTTAAAAAAGCTTCTCTTTCTGCCTCGGATATTGAATACGTTTTTTTTTTTCATATTTCAAAATATCGTTTATGAGAGTAGCTTTGCCCTAAGACCTTATATACTGTAAAAACATTTCATGGTAACCTTTTTAAAGTAATGATGAGTTATACGATATTATGGGGATGTTGAAAGAACACTCTTTCCGGACACCGGATATCATCCCATTTGGGATTCGCAATTGTTCTTACTGAAACCATCACCTCCAAATCTGTAGTGTATATCTAGACCTCGATATCCGGACATCGCATTGTACTCTTTCGTATTTATACTTAATTTGCTTTGTGGGGAAGCTAAAGGAAACCTCTTTATCGATCCTTCTACTCTTGGGTACAGAATGAGCTTTGTTATTATGGGTTGTACTCAAATTTAAAAACTAAAATTTTCCAATAAAGGTAGTGAAGCAAAAGCTCTTGTAAGTCTACTTTCACTTTGCAATTGTGTATATCTACATGTAGTTTACTTAGACAGACCGTCTATGGAAATGTCTATCTGTATATCAACTAAATGAGTTGGCTCTCTAAGTTAGGAGCATCTGGTATTAAACTGGCGGAGATTGTAAATGATGTTAACGTCCCCAGTAATGACATGTCCAATAGAACTATAATAAGTAGTAGAACAGATATACGTGGATACATTGAGTGCGCCATATGCACATTACGACATATATACGTGGATACATTTGGTGCACCATATGCACATTACGACATATATACGTGGATACATTGGGTGCACCATATGCACATTACGACATATATACGTGGATACATTGGGTGCACCATATGCACATTACGACATATATACGTGGATACATTTGGTGCACCATATGCACATTACGACATATATACGTGGATACATTGGGTGCACCATATGCACATTACGACATATATACGTGGATACATTGGGTGCACCATATGCACATTACGACATATATACGTGGATACATTTGGTGCACCATATGCACATTACGACATATATACGGGGATACATTTGGTGCACCATATGCACATTACGACACTAAATGTTTCTCAAGATCCAAACTGTGAAAATCGAAAGTATAAAGGATTAGACTGACCTAAAAGTAAAAGCCAGAGAAAGCATTTTAGGACAGAGCTATGTATGAGGGAGATACTCCTTAGTTTTAGAATTATTTACAAACTTCTTTTGCACAGTAAATTCAGAATATATTATTCGAGATGATATACTAAATTTGGATGATACGCATCATCACGTGGCTGGTTTAATTCCCATGCATTGTAAAGCATGTTTATAACTGAAAAGTTTGGTAACAATGGCTGGGGGTATATTCATAGGAAATACATGGTGTTGATTTTTGTTGAAAATGCGATGGCCGGAATGCAAAAGTGCACCTTTTGTGATTGAGAACTTTTGAATGTTCGAGGAAGGTTTTTAAATATTCCTATTTACATATACAAAATACTGTTTTCTTTATTGTAATAAAATCCATAGAGGATTATGCCAAAAGATAAGCTAGGTATGAAAACGTTAAACACGTTGTCTGAAAAGGTGAAACGTGTTAGTTTTGTTGATAATTTCACTAATTAATAAATAAAAGGAACATGAAGACCTATAATTTTATTGCTTTCGATGACCCAAATATAATGGCAGAACTAGACAGAATACACTGCGATTACATATTATTGCCGGTGTTATATAGTAGTTCCCCCCCCCCCCCCCTAGCCACCCCCCCCCCTGAAAAATAGCTATATAGTAGTCCCCCGCGGAAAAATGGCCATATAGTAGTCCCCCCCCCGGGGGATTTGGTTATATAGCCATCCCCCCCCCCCCCCCCCCCCGAGGAAAACGACTATATAGCGAATTTCCCCCAATGTTAAATTCCGGATTTTCACAGATACGTAAATCCGGCTTGTTACCTTGTTAATAATAAATAGATTTTTATTTAAAACAGAGATATATCAACTTTTGATACGGAGATATATCCAATGAATTTAGAGATAACTCATTTTCTTAAATAGAAATGTCTTCAATTCTAATCTCTTTTCCAAATACAGAAATATATATTTATATTTAGAATAGAGATATGTCTACTAGAAATTCATTCGAGATATCTTTATTTAATTCGAGAAATCTCTATATATACAAACGGAAAAGAGAAAAACAAGTTCGTTTTTATGCCTCCGGAATGAAAATCGGAGGCATCTAGTTTTTAACCTGTCTGTGACTCTCATCCTGTGGCAAAAACACTGACTACGTCGTTTGTACCAAAATGTGCAAGGCTTTGAAACTACACAGATAGATTGAGACCTTTCATTTGGGACCATGATTTTTTGACTAGTGACCTTGACGTATTTTCAAAAATTTAAACATTAGCTGTATCTTTTGTACCAAAAGGGGTAGGGGTTTGGAACTTCATATATAGATTACTTGTGATAAAATCTTTCATTTGGGACCATGACTTTGGACCTAACGACCTTGACCTTGAATTGTGACCTACTTCTCAAAAAAAATTAACCTTAACTATACCTTCCACACAAAAGAGTGTAGAGCTTCGAAACTTCGCATATAGATTCTTTGAGATGAGACCTTTCATATTTTGCGCAAGAAAATCACATTCTTGTGTTCATGATTTACAACATCTGCGACTAGACAAGCCTTGTCGTAAATTGCAAATTGTGGACACCTGGATTGGTTATTCTCATGTTCATCATGTACTCTGTAAATGATGAGTGATATTGTGATATATATATATATAATGCATCATTCTTAATTTATTTAAGAATTGAATGTGCGAGCGATTCTTCAACGTTCAATTTTTATATTTATCATTGGAACATTTTGATTGATAAATTCCTAATTTATTTATGATGTATTACGAAAAGTTGCCTGGGATCGAATCTTGAGTCACAGCCTAACGTCATGAATGACATCTATACGCAAGTAAACGACAATTTTTACAATGAAATAATAGGAGAAAATATCATACTATGGTAAATATATAAAAAGAAAGACCTGTAAATAAATAAAAACAAATAAATAATAACCCCCCCACTTAACGGTATATAGAAACCCCTTAACCATAACACCATCGGTTTGATCCACAGGCTATTACTAGAATACACTTGTATTTCAAATGTTATCAAATGATACAAGGACGAACGTATATAATTGCCAAATCGTTACGTTAGGGGAGGGGGGGGGGACTACTATGGGGGAAAGACTACTATATAGCAGTTTTTTTCCGCCATGGGCGAAAACTACTATATAGCCATTTTTCGGGGGGCGGACTACTATGGGGGAAAAAGTACTATATAACACCGGCAGACTTAGCCTCAAACAATATTGTATTCGAAGCCGAATTAATGCAAAATCCTCTATGTTAACATAATAAGCATCTGGCAAAGCCCTTTAATTCTACATCGAGAGATATTGATGATGTATTGTCTATAGTAATTATCAGGACATTATCATACGTATATTTTATCTACCATATGCGCACTTCCACAATTTATATCGCTTTAATGATTCTTTAGGCCAGAATTCAAGAAATCCAAGGAGTAGATATTTGAGGAGTGATAGATATAGAACATATATACCTTATAATTTTGTGCACCAGGTGCGCATTTTGACAACTTGTGTCTCTTCAGTGATGCTCGTGGCTGAATGATTGGAATCCTCATAATATGCAAATATTTGAAAAGCAGTGTTAAAACCAAAATGACAGAAAAAGTTAATCAGACTGTTCTTTGCGGAAATGCTATAAGGAAATATTGATTCATGATATACAAATAAAAAGTAAAAAACTACGGTGAAATTCATCTGATGTTGAGATCGATAAAACTTTCAGTATTTTCTATAAAATACATAGAAAAAAAGATTATTCAAATTATACTAATTTATTTTTTTTACAGATTCATCATCAAAGGATTAGTTATTGATAATAAAAACTTAACTTCGTCGAGGGAAATTCAATATTGATTCGTGCAAAAGTCATGAATGAATTTGTATAATGTAAATAAAACAATAATTGATATTAGGATCATCTTAGAGAGAAAAGAATGCCTTATTTGTAATACGTATCAAACTCCTTCATACTAGTTCACATTTTACATGTGGTCTTAGTATAAAACCTTTTAAGCATTACTTATAAACATTTAGCAGTGAAAAAAATGTCATATATACACCATGAACTCAAAATATGGCATATAGACCATGTACATGTACCATTTACGACGACAGAAAAAAAATAATAATAAAAAAAAAATAAATAAAAATTAATTAGATATGATGTCTACATTCTGCAACTTTTATGGTTGCAATATTGACCTATTTTGAACTTATTAGAAATCATTGTCTGACATGTAAACTTCCTTATTCGATATAAGTTCTTCGTTTGTAAATGTTACAGTATTCCGCTATTTATTTTAATAAAAGATTTTTACCGATTTCGACTACGGTTAAAAGATTACAACTTAGTATAATTACGAGGTACACTAGTTTACATAACCCTATGGCATTACGGCGGGTGTGGCCGGTCAACAGGGAATGCGTACTCTTCTACATCACCTGATCCCACCTTGGGTTCTTCTAGGGGTCTCAGTCTGGTCAGTTTAATAACTGGTATGCTCTCATTCATACTTTGGATATCCTCAGATTCGGCCATGAGCAGCACTTAAGAAACGTAAGTTGTCGAAATGAGCATGTGGTGTGCTAACTTAATATATGCCTTTTCTTATATCTAATTAAAAATATCCTCAGTTTTAATTAATATTTATTTGATTTTAATTCAATATTAATACATTACGGAGTATGGTCAGTTTCTTGTTGATTTCTATTTTATTCAATGAAAATATGCATGTGCATTAATTAAGTGACTCTTCTGTGTAGATGGAGATTGGTTTATAGCTTTGATCGCACTGCTGTAATAGTGAGTGGGACATTGGGCAGGTTAATCTGTTAATCACAAACGAATGATTATATTCTCTTCAAATGATTGCTCCAAATCGATACTACGCTTGCAGATTTATCTGACAGTTTTTGCGGTCTTATTCATCTGTTTTTTATCCGTAATATTAAAAAGTTGTTTATTCGGATCTCTTTTTCTTTCTTTGACAAGTGGTAGAGTGAATATAGAGAATATATGACTTGACAAGCGATAGAGTTAATATAGAGAATACATGACTTGACAAGCGGTAGAGTGAATATAGAGAATACATGACTTGACAAGTGGTAGAGTGAATACAGAGAATACATGACTTGACAAGTGGTAGATGGAAGATAGAGATAACATGACTTGACAAGTGGTAGAGTGAATATAGAGAATATATGACTTGACAAGTGGTAGAGTGAAGATAGAGATAACATGACTTGACAAGTGGTAGAGTAAATATAGAGAATACATGACTTGACAAGTGGTAGAGTGAATATAGAGAATACATGACTTGACAAGCGGTAGAGTGAATACAGAGAATACATGACTTGGCAAGTGATAGAGTGAAGACAGAGAATACATGACTTGACAAGTGGTAGAGTGAATATAGAGAATACATGACTTGACAAGCGGTAGAATGAAGATAGAGATAACATGACTTGACAAGTGGTAGAGTGAATATAGAGAATACAGGACTTGACAAGTGGTAGAGTGAATACAGAGAATACATGACTTGACAAGTGGTAGAATGAAGATAGAGATAACATGACTTGACAAGTGGTAGAGTGAATATAGAGAATACATGACTTGACAAGTGGTAGAGTGAAGATAGAGATAACATGACTTGACAAGTGGTAGAGTGAAGATAGAGATAACATGACTTGACAAGTGGTAGAGTGAATATAGAGAATACATGACTTGACAAGTGGTAGAGTGAATACAGAGAATACATGACTTGACAAGTGGTAGAGTGAATATAGAGAATACATGACTTGACAAGCGGTAGAGTGAATACAGAGAATACATGACTTGACAAGCGGTAGAGTGAATACAGAGAATACATGACTTGGCAAGTGGTAGAGTGAAGACAGAGAATACATGACTTGACAAGTGGTAGAGTGAATATAGAGAATACATGACTTGACAAGCGGTAGAGTAAAGATAGAGAATACATGACTTGACAAGTGGTAGAGTGAATATAGAGAATACATGACTTGACAAGTGGTAGAGTGAATACAGAGAATACATGACTTGACAAGTAGTAGAGTGAATACAGAGAATACATGACTTGACAAGTGGTAGAATGAAGATAGAGATAACATGACTTGACAGGTGGTAGAGTGAATATAGTGAATACATGACTTGACAAGCGGTAGAGTGAAGATAGAGAATAAATGACTTGACAAGTGGTAGAGTGAAGATAGAGAATACATGACTTGACAAGTGGGACAGTGAAGATAGAGAAAACATCACTTGGTAAGTGGTAGAGTGAATATAGAGAATAAATGACTTGACAAGTGGTAGAGTGAATACAGAGAATACATGACTTGGCAAGTGGTAGAGTGAAGATAGAGATAACATGACTTGACAAGTGGACAGTGAAGATAGAGAAAACATGACTTGGCAAGTGGTAGAGTGAATATAGACAATAAATGACTTGACAAGTGGTAGAGTGAATACAGAGAATACATGACTTGACAAGTGGTAGTGTGAATATAGAGAATACATGACTTGACAAGTGGTAGAGTGAAGATAGAGATAACATGACTTGACAAGTGGTAGAATGAAGATAGAGATAACATGACTTGACAAGTGGTAGAGTGAATATAGAGAATACATGACTTGAGAAGTGGTAGAGTGAAGATAGAGATAACATGACCTGACAAGTGGTAGAATGAAGATAGAGATAACATGACTTGACAAGTGGTAGAGTGAATATAGAGAATACATGAATTGACAAGTGGTAGAATGAAGATAGAGATAACATGACTTGACAAGTGGTAGAGTGAATATAGTGAATACATGAATTGACAAGCGTTAGAGTGAATATAGAGAATAAATGACTTGACAAGTGGTAGAGTGAATACAGAGAATACATGACTTGGCAAGTGGTAGAGTGAAGATAGAGAATACATGACTTGACAAGCGGGACAGTGAAGATAGAGAAAACATGACTTGACAAGTGGTAGAGTGAATATAGAGAATAAATGACTTGACAAGTGGTAGAGTGAATACAGAGAATACATGACTTGGCAAGTGGTAGAGTGAAGATAGAGAATACATGACTTGACAAGTGGGACAGCGAAGATAGAGAAAACATGACTTGGCAAGTGGTAGAGTGAATATAGACAATAAATGACTTGACAAGTGGTAGTGTGAATATAGAGAATACATGACTTGACAAGTGGTAGAGTGAAGATAGAGATAACATGACTTGACAAGTGGTAGAGTGAAGATAGAGATAACATGACTTGACAAGTGGTAGAGTGAATATAGGGAATACATAACATGGAAAGTGGTAGAGTGAAGATAGAGATAACATGACCTGACAAGTGGTAGAGTGAAGATAGAGATAACAAGACTTGACAAGTGGTAGAGTGAAGATAGAGATAACATGACTTAACAAGTGGTAGAGTGAAGATAGAGATAATATGACTTGACAAGTGGTAGAATGAAGATAGAGATAACATGACTTGACAAGTGGTAGAGTGAATATAGAGAATACATGACTTGGCAAGTGGTAGAATGAAGATAGAGATAACATGACTTGACAAGTGGTAGAGTGAAGATAGAGATAACATTACTTGACAAGTGGTAGAGTGAATATAGAGAATACATGACTTGACAAGTGGTAGAGTGAAGATAGAGATAACATGACCTGACAAGTGGTAGAGTGAAGATAGAGATAAATGACCTGACAAGTGGTAGAGTGAAGATAGAGATAACATGACTTGACAAGTGGTAGTGTGAATATAGAGAATGCATTCTACAAATATACACATAATTTATCAAAGATATCATGATAGTGGTAGAGGTAAAGTAAAAATTTGTGGAGGATAGTAGTGGTGTGGAGGGGATAGACATACGGATTTGTGGTGAAGGAGGGAGAAGGAGTTAGTATGAGAGGGACTAGTAGAGGAGATTTTTAATCAGTAGCATTGCATGACTTAATAACTTATACCATACATTTTCTAAATAAAATGACACATATCTTATAACCTATATTTATAGAACAACATATCAATATATCATATATGTGTAAAACAATATATCAATACATATTATAGACACAGTTACAGTTGTTCTAGAAAAAACCAAGGACTCCAAATACTGTTGAACTTCTCTAAACTTCCAGATTTTGTTGATATATATCTCAGAGTTTTAAACATATCTTTTAAATCATTCAAAAGTTGTATGAAGGATAAATTTCTATTAAAACATCTTGTTTTATATATGTAAAACTTCAGAGTCACAATAATATTATTCAAGGCAGAGTTTGAATTATTTGATCCACATTTACCAAATAGATATTCCAATTTATTAAAGTGAAGCATAATATTATGTTCATTGCACAGTTGACAGAATTGTAAAATTATATTTTGTACAAGATTACATTCCCATAGCAGATGCAATATAGTTTCCTCATCTGAACCACAAAAAGAGCAAAGACAAGAATTTTTTATCTTCACTTTTTGTAAAAAAATATCATGTAACAAGAATTGAATGATTTATTCTAGTTTAGAACCATCTCATTTTAGTGCTACAAAACTGAGAGAATGGTATTGTATAAATGTTTTTCCATTTTAATGTATTATTAGGAAAAATTGTGCTCCATTTTTGTTGTCCACTAGGGACAATTATGGATCTGTTCAAAATAGTATACATATCAATAGATCCATTCACTCACATATAAAATACATGTATATTTTAAGGTAAAAATGGTTCATTTGCTCTACATGGTTTTGTTCTCACACTGGATAGCTTGATAAAGTCATGTATTTGTTTAACTATAGCAGAATATGTAAGGAAATTTATCGTAACATTAAATGTATCTTGAAAAACATCATGTGATAACAATTTTCCATTAATATCTAAAAAAATCATTTATATACTTCACACCTTTTCTGTACAACATTTTTATAAATATTTGTTTGTTATCAATTTTGATATTCTCGTTATACCGTACACTTTGTGTTATAATATCTTCCCATGACTCAGTGCTTTGTTTTCCTTGTAAATCAGACCAAGCTTGTAGAACATCTTTCCAAAACAAGTTTTTTATTTTCTCTATTTTTGTAATTAAACATCCTTTGCCTAAATTAAAAGCATCATTAACTGGAAATATATTATCTACTAATGTTCTCCAATTACAATTTGTGGCATTAAGCATGCGTCTTATCCATGTTGTTTTCAATGATTTTATTTTATTTTCTATATTTATCATTTTAATTCCACCATTTTCATATTCTTGAGTTGCTACACTACTTTTAATCTTATTTACTTTTGAATTTCATAAAAATTCAAATAAAATTGCATTTAAATTCTTCAATATTTCTTCTGATGGGTTCGGTAGTGCTATAAAAAGATGGTTAAGTTGCGAGATTAGTAAAGTTTTTTATCAAAGTAAGTCTTCCTAAAGGTGTCAATCTGCGTTTGCTCCAATGAGATATAACAGATTTAATTTTTACAAGTTTTTTGTCATAGTTGAGGAAGTTCATTAAAGACAAATCAACATCGAAAAGTATTCCAAGAAGCTTAAAGCGTGTTGTCAATTCAAACTGAAAATAAGTACATTACCGTTCATCGCTATATATCTTACTACCAATCCAGGTTATTTGAGTTTTTGACATATTTATTTTTAATCCAGACATCAGGTACACATGTAAAAGGCATTTACTTCTTCTATTGATTCCTTAAGGGATTTCTCAGAACCATCCAAAATTAAAGTTGTGTCATCTGCATAAAAGGATATTTTGAATTCATTGTTATTGATTTTAATGCCATTAATATTGTTGTTATGTTGTATTCTTAAAGATAAAACTTCTGCACATATTAAAAAAATATAACTGGAAATTGGGTCCCCTTGACGGCAGCCTCTTTCAAGACTGAAAAAGGGAGATAAAAACCTGCTTGTGTAACCGACGAGATTGAATTATGTTGGAAAAGAGACACCCATTTTCTAAAAGACTGACCAAAATTAAAGTACCTTAATGCCTTGTCGATGAAATTCCAGGAGACCGAGTCGAACGCCTTTTGAAAATCAATCATTAGGAGTGTTCCAGGAATATTGTTTTCCTCAGTATATTGCATAATGTCATATATCAGTCTAGTGTTTTCGCCAATATACCTACCTGGGAATACAGAGAATACATGACTTGACAAGTGGTAGAGTGAAGATAGAGAATACATGACTTGACAAGTGGTAGAGTGAAGATAGAGATAACATGACTTGACAAGTGGTAGAGTGAATATAGAGAATACATAACTTGACAAGTGGTAGAATGAAGATAGAGAATACATGACTTGACAAGTGGTAGAGTGAAGATAGAGAATAAATGACTTGAGAAGTGGTAGAGTGAATATAGAGAATACATGACTTGACAAGTGGTAGAGTGAAGATAGAGATAACATGACTTGACAAGTGGTAGAGTGAAGATAGAGATAACATGACTTGACAAGTGGTAGAATGAATATAGAGAATACATAACTTGACAAGTGGTAGAATGAAAATAGAGAATACATGACTTGACAAGTGGTAGAGTGAATACAGAGAATACATGACTTGGCAGGTGGTAGAGTGAAGATAGAGAATACATGACTTGACAAGTGGTAGAGTGAAAATAGAGATAACATGTCTTGACAAGTGGTAGAGTGAAGATAGAGATAACATGACTTGACAAGTGGTAGAGTGAATATAGAGAATACATAACTTGACAAGTGGTAAAATGAAGATAGAGAATACATGACTTGACAAGTGGTAGAGTGAAGATAGAGAATACATGACTTGACAAGTGGTAGAGTGAATACAGAGAATACATGACTTGACAAGTGGTAGAGTGAAGATAGAGAATACATGACTTGACAAGTGGTAGAGTGAAGATAGAGATAACATGACTTGACAAGTGGTAGAGTGAAGATAGAGATAACATGACTTGACAAGTGGTAGAGTGAAGATAGAGATAACATGACTTGACAAGTGGTAGAGTGAAGATAGAGATAACATTACTTGACAAGTGGTAGAGTGAAGATAGAGATAACATTACTTGACAAGTGGTATAATGAAGATAGAGATAACATGACTTGACAAGTGGTAGAATGAAGATAGAGATAACATGACTTGACAAGTGGTAGAGTGAAGATAGAGATAACATGACTTGACAAGTGATAGAGTGAAGTTAGAGAATACATGACTTGACAAGTGGTAGAGTGAAGATAGAGATAACATTACTTGACAAGTGGTAGAGTGAAGATAGAGAATACATGACTTGACAAGTGGTAGAATGAAGATAGAGATAACATGACTTGACAAGTGGTAGAGTGAAGATAGAGATAACATGACTTGACAAGTGGTAGAGTGAAGATAGAGATAACATTACTTGACAAGTGGTAGAGTGAATACAGAGAATACATGACTTGACAAGTGGTAGGGTGAAGATAGAGATAACATGATATAAACAGATATAAACCATGCACGTAGCTTTCAATATAAAAGACTATCATCATTTGTCAATAATTAACATTAATATTAATAGTGAGAACGTTCGCAGATATATCCATGATGTGGATAACAGTACACGTCCTTCCATCCTCCCCATGGCGTCATTCCCAGGCATTTTTTCCCCTGGAATTTTGTAGAATCATACCAATACAGGACTGGAATCATGTCTCCATTGGAAAAGAGAAACTGTGAGCCAAATAGTTCACCATCAATGTAATATTTCATTGCGGAATCTGTAACATGATATAAAATGGGAAATATAATTTTCATGAGATATTTTGATACATGAGATATTTGATACATGAGATATCTTGATACATGAGATATTTGATACATGAGATATCTTGATATATGAGATATCTTAATACATGAGATATCTTGATACATGAGATATTTTGATACATGAGATATCTTAATACATGAGATATCTTGATACATGAGATATTTTGATACATGAGATATTTGATACATGAGATATCTTGATACATGAGATATTTTACTCAATAATCCTACCCAGTTCAAGATTATTCACTGGAGGTAACATAACAGGGACCCCAAGTTCTTTCGCCTTTTACTTAACTCTTCTACGAAATTAAATTCTTGGTACTTTGATCTCCTACTATGGAATATTTTGTTGAGTTATATGCTATACACCAGCACCTGACTTTTCACAGATTTTTAAAATGTGTTTTTATCAAATTGTCGCACTTCAGAGTTGTAGGACAGCAGAGTCACGAAAACTATAATTATGTTAAAAATAAAATTTTGTTAGAAGATGTTTGATTTTGATAATTATATTCTAATATAATAGTGTAATGAAATAATGAGGAATAATGGACATAGCTCACCATTACACTTCTTCACAGATTTATATTAAAATAAAACATTTATTATCAACCAACAATAGGGTACCAAAATGGAACTATTTACATAAAAGGACTTCATTCGAATCCAATATAACTATCGATACTTGAAAAAAAAGCGTTGACTCATACCGGGGTTACTTCATGAGATACATGTATACAACTGTCATGATTGGGGGACAGCTAGCGCAGTTGGTGGCGCGCTCGCTTCTCACCAATGCGACCTGGGTTCGATTCCCGGTGTAGTACGTGAGATGGTGGGGATGTCACCAACCTGGCTTCGTGGGTTATCTCCCGGTACTCCGGTTTCCTCCCACATAAACGACAGCCTTATGCCAAGATCCGTGCCAACGGGCAAGATTTATATAAGTTCTGAACTTGTTTCTTAATCGTTGTAAAATAGATAAAGTTTAAATTTAACGGCCATGATTGTCAGAACAAAATAAGGAAACCTATCAATAATACATCTTACTGTTTGTGAACAGATTTTCAAAATATTCTTCTTTTTGTTGACTGTCTATCCGTAAGAGTCTGTCTCCACCCATTGCTCTACATTTCACAAATGCTTTATATCTTGGTAAAATATCGTCCCCGATCTTATAGCAAACTCCGACTGACTCAGCAAAGGTAAAGCCTATATCATGACACCGCATACCAAACTCACTGCCTGTTGTACAGAAAAAAAGGTTGCTAAGTACAATAAATGAAATTTAATCTTTTTTCCTAAAAGTCAGCAGAAAGAAAGAACAATTAGAAAACAAACAAAAGATTATATACTTAGAGCATCCGTGAATCCCCATACGGGAGTAGAATGAGGTAAACATCTCCTGCTTGCTAGCAATATTCTTCCAGAAGAAATAGTCAAGTATACAACGAATGTTGCTCTCAGCACGAAATCTTTGTATTTAAAACATGCCCTGCCATAGTGTATAAGTTATGAAATGAAATTGAAATCATCACGTTTGTCCTAAGAGTTTGTGGTCAGTGTTAAAAACAGGAGAATCGTGTCGTATCACACGAAGGTAGTTTGAATTTTCCAAGATCGTAATTAAACGATTTTGTTTCAAGGTTTTGTGAGATCGTGGTTGCATATCCCTTTTCGTAAATTTTGTGGAGGATTTTTATTGTTGTTCAAGAAAGCATTAAGACATTTGACTAAACCGTATGACAAAAGTCATCACAGACGAAAAAAGCAAACAATGTAGATATAGACAGAAATCACAAAAAAGAAAAAAAAAACATCAATTATAAATCAGTCGGGCCACCGACTTAGGGCGGCCAATTTAAATAACTCTGATCACTCAATAGGTGTGGTTAACCGGTTTACGGGTCCACCTTTCCACTCACCACAACACACAACGGCAGAGCAATTACAGGACATACATTTTAAAAATGTATAATTTATCTAAATCCAGGAACAGAAATTCTAAATATCACAGAAATTTTCAAGTCAAAATCTATTGATATACAATATATCCATAGAAACCACTTTGATATAAAACTTGAATCACGCATTTTTCTCATGCATTGAAATATTCGAAGTATTAGATACAAACTCGATATTATGAATGGTAATTTGCAAGAATTTTGAATGTTTTTCTTTGACTGTAAGCTGATTAAATCAAAATTTCCTAGATAGGGATATAATGTTTGATGGTATTAGTATCTCATTCAGGGATGATTGGATAGATAGAACTGGAGAAGAAGTATTCTTTACTGCAAACATTACTTACGCTGTAAACGCCGTTATGACCTTGAATGGAAAGGTTTTGATTTGTGTAAATTGAAGTTATATTTAACACATATAAATGCTTAATTGTAACACTTTATAAATCCCTGATAATAAATTTAATCTGTGGAGTTTAATTGAATATTCTATTGAATTGTTCGTTGATTTAAACTGTATAAATATTGTAGTAACAGTTGATTTCATCAGCTTGTTAATGAACCAACATCACATTGGAAAACTCTGTTAGTTTCATGTTAACTACTAATACTGATTTCATAATACGATGTGGAATTCTTTCCCTTTTCCCTTTTTAGACGATGCCATTCGTTTTCATTGCCCAGTTATTACCATTTTACAACATAATAAATATCGAAGTAGTTAATTTAAAAGAATACTTTTGTTATCCGATAAAGGATGAAAGAAACTATCTTAATCAGACTGGAATAATATAATATTGTTAAAAAAAGTTTGCGATTTATTGAAAATTGTAAATACTTCTAAAGCTTTCAGCAATAATCTCGTGAGCCCAAAATTATTAAAGAGAGGTACCCACAGAGTTCTAGTTAATTGGAATTGAATATATATCATACATATGTACATTGCATTGTGTATATACGATACAAAATCATTTATTTCTTACTATTTCGAACGAAATTTTTTTGTGGATTATATATAAACGTTGTATTACTGTAGCTGTAATATTTCACCAATTCATCGTACATCTAATTTTACAAATTTATAACATAGTAAAATATCTCAACGCATTCGTACTACTTTCGCTACCAGTATTTTAATAACCTTCTCCTTATTTTATCTCTCCACCTTTTTAAATTATTTTCCTTCATATATTTGTAAAATACGAAAGTAACTGGTGTCACATGACTGTGGCATTAACAACAATGTACCATAGTGGACATTCACGGACCCCCGAAATTCAGAGGTGAGGCCATGTGCCCGGGAGAAGTGAATGTCTCCTACGTGGATAGCCACAACCACCGTGAATGTATTTTTCTGAATGCATATGTTGCAAGTTTTTGCAACGGATGTTTCGTGCAAGCAAGGGACGCTTAATCCTCTCTGGCATCTGGTCTCAATTTAAATGAGGCGAGACCTTGTCTGAATATGTCATTGTATACGATATTGTCCTTTATACCATGAACTTCGAGATGCAGTTAACCCTAGGTAATTCGTCATCGTTTACTTTAAATATAACTTTTAGACTGGCCAAGAATGTGTAATGTTGAATTCATACACATGGCGCATACAATCTGGGAAATTAGATAATTGAGAAGAAACAATTTACTTGTCATTTTTAGATTGGAGCGGTGTAAATTAAAATATCTAATCATTGTTCTTCTAGATTTACATAATCAACATAATGTCGTTTTATATAAGTTAAACGTGGTTTTATTTACCATACCAATTGATTGATTATTAGCATATCAAATGACCGTCCTAAGTCGGTATTATAACTTCAAAATAATTAAATATTTTTGTGATGTCCTTATGTGTTTTCATATCATTACATTATATACTGTATATTTCCGTGGTGACTTCTATTATACAGCCAAATAAGTAACTTTTCTTTCTTACTATGTATGATAAAATACATAAAATACCTTTTATTTGACAATTTTACATTTCTTAAATGAGAAAACTTGTTATTCTGTTTGTTTGAATAAAAGTGATGATAATAAAAGAGCATAACATTTTATTTCATTTAGCAATTCTGTCGTTCATCAAATAATTTCATATACATACTTACAAGACAGTGTAGCCCTGCACATAGTTCTCCAACCAGGCGCTGGAACGTTTACTCCATCACAGGAAGAAGGACAACTCGTGTGCACTTTACAAGTGGCATTAGTTTGATGGTAAGATATAGACTGACAGTACGTATTTTCAGTACACATCAAAACACAATCTATCAACCTAGACGTCAAGGTCATTTCTACGTTTTCGTTAACGTCACATCCAACGAGATTATTACTGAAGCGTTTACACGTATTGACGACATTCTGTGCACAAAATGAACCGCGCACTAAGAAAATAAATAGCGAACAAAGGAGAGTCAGTCTGAAAGACATATCCGTCGTCAAAATCATCATAATTAAGCAATGTATCCACTGATGTCTACAAAATATGACGTAGTTACTACTGCTTAAGACGTTAAACATAAATATATAACGGAAATATCAAAATGTAAAACACATGATCTTAGACCACATGTCAATCTGCAAGAGAAACACTAAGACTACATTACAACTTGAGTGTTGTCAAAGACCGATTTGTTAATGCATAAAAATCATTCTTACATGAGTTGCTCAATACAGAAATTGCACAAACTGACGCATTCACTGGGTTGAAGAAGTTTTGCTATCGGGTATTGATTATCTAGTACACTTGCGCATGACACAAGCAGTAAAGTATAATTCGTAACAAGAAAATCGTATCAAGGACAAAAACAAAAAGAAGAAAAAAAAAAAAAGAAAAAGAAAAATAATAAATTAATAAGAATAAATAAAAAAAAAAGAAAAGAAATATGAAACAAAATCATTTAATTTCACGAGATACTAATTTCTATTATAAATCTAGTATAATTGGTATTACGTAAGTGATTATGTATATTGTTCTTGTGAATAGAGAGCAGATAAACGTTCAGACTCAACCGCGTGTTTGAATTCACACAACGCCGCAGAACGGGAAAACAACTTAGAAAAACACGTATTGGATGTCATAAAATGTTCCATTACACAATATTCCATGTCGATCGGCCAATTGATGAACAATAGATTGGCAGGTTTAACCGGTCCTACCTTCCCACGTACCAAATACATCGTTGTGTTCAATGAATTCATTTAATAAAAACAAGTTGTAACAGAAAACTTCAACGAAATCATAATAATGAGGAAGTCATGACCTTTTTGACAATTGTTTGAATTTTTGTCTTTGTCCATTTCTTTTGTGGTAACCCCTCAATAATATATGAGGAAATGGTAATAAATAGATCTATAAATAAAATAAAAGTAGGAATACATAGTAGAAAAGCCAAAATCTAAGAGTAATTGACAAAATAGATGATATGTCATATGAATATGAAACAAAATATGGCAAACATCACTTGAGCAATAGTTGCAAAGTCACCTTTGGATATCTTGTAACAGAAGTGGCAATAAGGTAAAATGAACTGCAGTAAAAGTGGCATTCAAATGTCATATTTTACTCGGGAATCCCCATCCCGAAATTGAAATAATGCCATAGTTTTATAAGGGTTAACACGAAAATCGTTAACCACATAAACTAATTGGAAGTGTCAACGGACCGTCACATGTCGGCATTATGAATACAGGGACTAGATCTGCTTTCGTGTGACGCACTGTATGCATTTGTTTATTGTCCTGATTACCTTCTTGCTTTTCTCAAGATGAATTCTTTCATATGGTTGAATCAGACACTCTTTTCTTAAAAGAAGTAAAAGACAGGAACATGTATTTTAATGCCTGTATTAGCTAGAGCATGATTGGTACTCATTTGACGAAGTCTCCAAACGTATAGATCTGGTCGTGTAATAATACAATACATTTAATTTATGCATATCACCATAAGAAAGTTGCATTGGGCTTCGCCTGATTCATATAATAACTAGTAATCAATACATTTAATCAAAAGACCAGAGATCACTCCTAATAGGTCTTTAGACCAACTACGACTACTGTGTATAAATTATTTCTGTCAAAGCTATTCCTGAATCGATCAAATTTAACCTTTTATTATAGGTTGTGTTGTCTTGTATAACCTAACAACTTCATAACATTGATTAAAGACTATCAGCAAATTATTTTGAAATGCACATTGAAATATAAGATCTCCATCGATCACATAAAACAATTACTCTAATATTTAGGTAGAAAATATGCTACAGTTCCATTAAAAGTTAGGACAAATATAGGAAAAATATTGTGTCATTATTAACTCCTATGTTTATCTAAGCTGATCTATAATTTTGCTCATGTTTATTTTCAATGCTGGTGGCCCAGTTTTCATATTATTTTCAGCGCTGTGCTCTTATTGTCATTAATATGTTTTGTTTAGAAATATTAAATAACATATGTTAAAATGAGAAAGTAGAGAGTTGTCTTGATAAACATGATCATGCTATTCTGCCGAACTCGTGTACGTGTTACCTTAGGGAGGATGTGATTTCTATCATGCTATTCTTTGGTATTTTGTGGCTGTGACACTTTCCATGAATGCTTGTCCATATTCATCTCGTATGAGCGGTGATGACATATAATTGTGTTGTATGTATGATTAGCATTCACGGTGGATGTTGTTAGCCTAGCAGGAGATAATTATTCTTCCAGATCACATGGTCTAATTTTTGTTTCCGGGGATGTATTGATATTCAGCATGGTGGTATGCTATTGTGAGTAATATTGAATTACTTATTTTGGTATTAACATTCTTGTGAATGGTCATATATTTTACGACTTCTTCCTAACATCATAACATTGAACCACAAATATTTTTAATTTATTTTAGAATAAACACCTATATGGTTACAATGTTTTCAAGTTTAGTTTGAAGATATGGCCCATTAACAGCTTTACCACATTAATTGATTGTATGTCAACTGACCGTCCTAAGCCGGTAGGACCAGTGACGTTTAATAAAATATTTTTGACATTCTATATTTATTTCTTCTAGTTTTCCTTTGGTGGTATCTTAAGACTGCACATTGCACAAATATTTTCAAAACCATCTGGTAAAATTTCGTTTCACGTGTTCGGAGACAGGAAGTTACTCACTGTTCACTATGAATTGGGCATTATATTAAATCCAAGGTATTCATATCAATTTCTCGTTATAAGAGAGAGAGAGAGAGAGAGAGAGAGAGAGAGAGAGAGAGAGAGAGAGAGAGAGAGAGAGAGAGAGAGAGAGAGAGAGAGGCCTCTGTCTTAGCTGAATGCTAAAATTCGCCAAGAAATGTAGAACAAAGACGAGTAATCACATAAAAAGCATCACAAAATATACGCTTAGCTTGTAATATAGTTGCGGTCGGTCAATTCAAGTGGCAATTGTCACTTAATTGATCAATCTGATTAAAACCATATCTTTTTTCCGCTTCTCTATTTGTACCATTGCGGATAAAAATCTGGCGAAACCCCGTAAGAGGTCATCTTCTGGTGAACTCTGATTTTCAGGTCTTCCAACAAACTATCGGAATCCCTATGGGGACTAACTGTGCTCCTTTACTAGCCGATTTGTTCCTTTCATCGTACGAAATTGACTTCATACAAAATCTTGTAAGTCAAATAAGAAGCAATTGGTATTGTCATTTAATTTTACATTCAGATATATTGATGATGTACTATCTATAAATAACAAAACTTTTGATACATACGTACATACAATATATCCTAAGGAACTTGAAATTAAGGACCCTACAATATCCAATTCATGTGCTTCATTTTTAGAACTGCTAATTGATATCGACCGAGATGGTAAACTTACTACTTCAATTTATGACAAACGTGATGACTTTAGTTTCTCCATTGTTAACTTTGCATATAATAGTAACAACATTCCTTTATCACCTGCGTACGGTGTTTATGTATCCCAAATGATTCGATATGCGCAAGCGTCATCTGCGTATTGCTCTTTCATTTATCGAAGTCAACTACTAGGAGAAAAGTTACTCAAACAAGGATATGAGATATCACGACTTATGTCAACATTCCCAAAATTTACGGTCGTTATAAAGACCTTATTTGCTCATATGATGTATCGTTGTCTGACATGTTGACTTCAATATTTCACAGCAACTAAACCATCTGTATTACCTTTACTATACAACAGTATTCTTACTGCTTATGGCATATATCTATTTTGACTACGGCTGTGCCGTTTCCTAATTCTGTGACAGCGAATAATACTATTTCGCTTATACTTATGGCATCACGACAGGTGTGACCGGTCGGCAGGGGATGCTTACTCCTCCATTGCACCTGATCCCACCTCTGTTTTGACAAAGGTTCGTGATTGCTAATATTCTATTTACATATGTATTGTCGTGTTTCTTCGACTTCGAATTGGGATGTCAGATCAATATCTTTGATTTGTACTTTCAGCCAATCAGTGGATCGGCTACAATTCCTAGGAATGAAATTAACATCCCCAGCGTGCGTGAGGTAGTTTTTGAATGGTTGTTGTTACATACTGTGTCATTAGCACGTGCTAGCCGAGTTATTGATTGGCTTTGAGAAATAGCGATTTCGGTGACTGAGACGTCATCAGAGTTCATCAGAACATGACCCCTTACGGGGTTTCGCCAGATTTTTTTCCGCAATACGACGAATACAGAAGCGGAATAAAGATATGGTTTTAATCAGATTGTTAATTGATGTGGTTAACCGGTTTATAGGTTAATATATTAAAAACATTACTAAAGATTAGAATTTATGAAATACAACCACGAATGTCATTATGAAATAAAATTTTGATATACAAAGTAAAAAGTGATATCAACAAGAGCCAACCGTGCTCTTCCCGTCTGAAAGGGAGCTAATGTCTCTGATCTGTATGAATCTCGACTAAATATCAGAAGGACCAGATTATGAACGTTATCTCTTCTGCAAAGCTTTAAATATGGCCTGTCACAGAGTCCCTACAACCTTGTTAGAATAATTTATCGAGGAAAAGTCTGTATAAGACTGTATGAGGGGCCCAATACAAGTTTGTCATCTCAGGCTCATACAGTCGATCTCGATGTCCATAAACTAAGTTTTGAAGCTGATGAGAAGACATTGTGGGAACATTTGACTCACTTTATTTGCATATCAGATTACCATATATATTGGGATGAGAGATCCCGTCGTACACATATTGCTGAATAGAAAGTTTTCCGAATGAAGATGAAAAATCTGAATAAGATCCGTAAAGTATTCCATAATTCATGCTTAGTGTATGGTATCTGAGTCAAAAGTTTGAAAGTGATTAGTAAATTATTAAGTAAAAATATACAAAACGTTAGCGCAAGCTAAAGCAAATGAAACCAATAGAGAAATATATATATATACCATAAGACGGTAGTCTAGGCACATCGCCATCTAACCAGAAGAAATTTACAAAGGAAATCCAAAGTCATCACGTTAATTCACATGTCCAAGAAAGGGGATTCTTTATCAGATCAAACACTCCTCATTTAACATGCAAATATTATGCAATGATATTTAGTAATATTTCCTTTATGTAACAATGAGATTTTAAACAACATCAACCCAGATTTCAGTGCTCTTCAAGTGACATAACATATATACATAAAAATAAACCGGTGAAAAATATCATATAAGTTACTGACTAGACATCCGATGTTCTTCTACGTTTTTGGCTATTTCTTTGGGGTTATTTTAAAATAACTTTTCTAGACAAATATTTTGGACTTTTGGAATTAGAGTTTTACGAAAAATTGAAGAAAGTTTGCAAAAATAGTCATCTGATACATACAATAGATATATCTTCTTTTTGTTATTGATAAAAAATGAAGATTCAACAAAGAACTTTACTCAAACTATGTATGAAAGGAATTACAAAATAGAAAAAACGGAAGACATCTAACTCCCACCCTGATCACTTCCATTACTGGTAATTATGGTGGAGACGGACTACGTAAATTTGCATGACAAGACGCTTGTTCTGGGTGTAGTTAATCAATTTACAGACTCTACCTTTCTACGAGCATAGAAGTTAGTGTAATGAAAGGAATTAATACGTAATGAATATTATCGCTTTCAAAGAATAGCAAGTGTAAGTGCAAAAATATTCAGTTTGTGGCATGGGATAATTAACTCTTTTGTCTGGTAATGCCGTTAAGGTTTGGCATTTCTGTTTCTCATATTTTCAGTGTTGAAATATTTTTCGGCCATTTGTATATTTTGATGCTGTGAGGCTGATTTCATGGTTCCGTTGGTGTTTACCGTGAGATAATATTGTGAGACTGATTTCCAGGGTTCCCCTGGAGTCTACCGTGAGATAATATTGTGAGGCTGATTTCATGGTTCCGCTGGTGTCTACCGTGAGATAATATTGTGAGACTACTTTCCATGGTTCCATTGGTGTCTATCGTGACATGATATTGTAAGGCTAATTTCTAAGGTTCCGTTGGTGTCTACCTTGACATAATAATGTGAGGCTGATTTCATGGTTCCGTTGGTGTTTACCGTGAGATAATATTGTGAGACTGATTTCTAGGGTTCCGCTGGTGTCTACCATGACATAATATTATGAGGCTGATTTCCAGGGCTCCGCTGGTGTCTACGGTGAGATAATATTGTGAGACTACTTGCCATGGTTCCATTGGTGTCTACCATGAGATAATATTGTGAGACTGATTTCCAGGGTTACGTTGGTGTCTATCGTGAGATAATATTGTGAGACTGATTTCCAGGGTTACGTTGGTGTCTATCGTGACATAATATTGTGAGGCTAATTTCTAAGGTTCCGTTAGTGTCTACCTTGACATAATAATGTGAGGCTGATTTCATGGTGCCGTTTGTGTTTACCGTGAGATAATATTGTGAGACTGATTTCTAGGGTTCCGCTTGTGTCTACCATGACATAGTATTATGAGGCTGATTTCCAGGGCTCCGCTGGTGTCTACCGTGAGATAATATTGTGAGACTACTTTCCATGGTTCCATTGGTGTCTACCATGAGATAATATTGTGAGACTGATTTCCAGGGTTACGTCGGTGTCTATCGTGACATAATATTGTGAGACTGATTTCCAGGGTTACGTTGGTGTCTATCGTGACATAATATTGTGAGGCTAATTTCCAAGGTTCCGTTGGTGTCTACCTTGACATAATAATGTGAGGCTGATTTCATGGTTCCGTTGGTGTCTACCGTGAGATAATATTGTGAGACTGATTTCTAGGGTTCCGCTGGTGTCTACCATGACATAATATTATGAGGCTGATTTCCAGGGCTCCGCTGGTGTCTACCGTGAGATAATATTGTGAGACTACTTTCCATGGTTCCATTGGTGTCTACCATGAGATAATATTGTGAGACTGATTTCCAGGGTTCCGTTAGTGTCTACCGTGACATAATATTGTGAGGCTGATTTCCATGGTTCCGCTGGTGTCTACCGTGAGATAATATTGTGAGACTACTTTCCATGGTTCCATTGGTGTCTACCATGAGATAATATTGTGAGACTGATTTCCAGGGTTACGTTGGTGTCTATCGTGACATAATATTGTGAGGCTAATTTCCAGGGTTCCGCTGGTGTCTACCATGACATAATATTGTGAGGCTGATTTCATGGTTCCGCTGGTGTCTACCGTGAGATAATATTGTGAGACTACTTTCCATGGTTCCATTGGTGTCTATCGTGACATAATATTGTGAGGCTAATTTCCAAGGTTCCGTTGGTGTCTACCTTGACATAATATTGTGAGGCTGATTTCATGGTTCCGCTGGTGTCTACCGTGAGATAATATTGTGAGGCTGATTTCCAGGGTTACGTCGGTGTCTATCGTGACATAATATTGTGAAACTGCCTTCCAGGGCTCCGCTGGTGTTACCGTGACAAAATATTGTGAAGCTGATTTCCAGGGCTCCGTTGGTGTCTACCGTCACATAATATTGTGAAGCTACTTTCCAGGTATCCGTTAGTGTCTACCGTGACAAAATATTGTGATACTAATTTCCAGGGTTACGTTGGTGTCTACCGTGACACAATATTGTGAGACTGATTTCCAGGGTTTCGCTGTTGTCTACCGTGACAAAATATTGTGAGAATGATTTCTAGGGTTCCGCTGGTGTCTACCATGACATAATATTATGAGGCTGATTTCCAGGGCTCCGCTGGTGTCTACCGTGAGATAATATTGTGAGACTGATTTCCAGGGTTCCGCTGGTGTCTACCGTGACATAATATTATGAGGCTGATTTCCAGGGTTCCGTTAGTGTCTACCGTGACACAATATTGTGAGACTGTTTTCCAGGGTTCCGCTGGTGTCTACGGTGACATAATATTATGATGCTGATTTCCAGGGTTCTGTTAGTGTCTACCGTGACACAATATTGTGCGACTGTTTTCCAGGGTTCCGCTGGTGTCTACCATGACATAGTATTATGAGGCTGATTTCCAGGGTTCCGTTGGTGTCTACCATGACATAATATTGTGAGACTGATTTCCAGGGTTCCGCTGGTGTCTACCATGAGATAATATTATGAGGCTGATTTCCAGGTTTCCGTTAGTGTCTACCGTGAGATAATATTATGAGACTGATTTCCAGGGTTCCGCTGGTGTCTACCATGACATAATATTATGATGCTGATTTCCAGGGTTCTGTTAGTGTCTACCGTGACACAATATTGTGCGACTGTTTTCCAAGGTTCCGCTGGTGTCTACCATGAGATAATATTGTGAGGCTGATTTCCAGGGTTCCGTTAGTGTCTACCGTGACACAATATTGTGAGACTGTTTTCCAGGGTTCCGCTGGTGTCTACCATGACATAGTATTATGAGGCTGATTTCCAGGGTTCCGTTGGTGTCTACCGTGAGATAATATTATGAGACTGATTTCCAGTGTTCCGCTAGTGTCTATCGTGACATAATATTGTGAGGCTAATCTCCAAGGTTCCGTTGGTGTCTACCTTAACATAATAATGTGAGGCTGATTTCATGGTTCCGTTGGTGTCTACCGTGAGATAATATTGTGCGACTGTTTTCCAAGGTTCCGCTGGTGTCTACCATGACATAATATTGTGAGGCTGATTTCATGGTTCCGCTGGTGTCTACCTTGAGATAATATTGTGAAGCTACTTTCCAGGTATCCCTTAGTGTCTACCGTGACAAAATATTGTGAGAATGATTTCCAGGGTTTCGCTGTTGTCTACCGGGACATAATATTGTGAGACTTATTTCCATGGTTCCGGTGGTGACTACCGTGACATAATATTATGAAGCTACTTTCCAGGTCTCCGTTAGTGTCTACCGCGACACAATATTGTGAGGCTGATTTCTAGGGTTACGTCGGTGTCTACCGTGACAAAATATTGTGAGGCTGATTTCCAGGGTTCCGTTGGTGTCTACCGTGACACAATATTGTGAGACTGATTTCCAGGGTTCCGTTAGTGTCTACCGTGACATAATATTGTGAGGCTGATTTCATGGTTCCGTTGGTGTCTACCGTGAGATAATATTGTGAGACTGATTTCCAGGGTTCTGCTGGTGTCTACCGTAACACAATATTGTGAGACTGATTTCCAAGGTTCCGCTGGTGTCTACCGTGACACAATATTGTGAGACTGTTTTCCAGGGTTCCGCTGGTGTCTACCGTGACACAATATTGTGAGACTGATTTCCAGGGTTCCGCTGGTGTCTACCGTGACATAATATTGTGAGATTGACTTCAATTAGTCCTGTTATGTTCTTCGTTTATGAGATTGATTGACAGGGATAAGTTAGTGTCCATCGTGTAACATTAATTTACAGGAATCCGTTAATGTCCATCGTGAGACTGATTTACAGGGATCCGTTAATGTCCATCGTGTGAGATTGATTTACAGGGATCCCTTTATGTCCATCGTGTGAGACTGATTTACAGGGATCCGTTAATGTCCATCGTGTGAGATTGATTTACAGGAATCCGTTAATGTCCATCGTGTGAGATTGATTTACAGGAATCCGTTGATGTCCATCGTGTGAGACTGATTTACAGGGATCCGTTAATGTCCATCGTGTGAGATTGATTTACAGGGATCCGTTAATGTCCATCGTGTGAGATTGATTTACAGGAATCCCTTAATGTCCATCGTGTGAGACTGATTTACAGGAATCCGTTAATGTCCATCGTGTGAGACTGATTTACAGGGATCCCTTAATGTCCATCGTGTGAGATTGATTTACAGGGATCCGTTAATGTCCATCGTGTGAGACTGATTTACAGGAATCCGTTAATGTCCATCGTGTGAGATTGATTTACAGGGATCCCTTAATGTCCATCGTGTGAGACTGATTTACAGGGATCCCTTAATGTCCATCGTGTGAGATTGATTTACAGGGATCCCTTAATGTCCATCGTGTGAGATTGATTTACAGGGATCCGTTAATGTCCATCGTGTGAGACTGATTTACAGGGATCCCTTAATGTCCATCGTGTGAGATTGATTTACAGGGATCCGTTGATGTCCATCGTGTGAGACTGATCTACAGGAATCCGTTGATGTCCATCGTGTGAGACTGATTTACAGGGATCCCTTAATGTCCATCGTGCCACTTTGTTAGGAACTTGTGAGGTTGGTTTCTAGGGTTTGTTGATGTCTATCGTGGCACGAGTTTGCCAGAGTGACCTCCAGGAGTCCATCATGTTCGTCGTGGTAGACTGTAGAGGTTGATTTCAGGAATCCGTTGATGTCCATCGTGTGAGATTGATTTACAGGGATCTCTTAATGTCCATCGTGTGAGATTTATTTACAGGGATCCGTTGATGTTCATCGTGTGAGACTGATTTACAGGAATCCCTTAATGTCCATCGTGTGAGACTGATTTACAGGGATCCGTTAATGTCCATCGTGTGAGACTAATTTACAGGGATCCCTTAATGCCCATCTTGTGAGACTGATTTACAGAGATCCCTTAATGTCCATCGTGTTAGATTGATTTACAGGAATCCGTTAATGTCCATCGTGTGAGACTGATTTACAGGGATCCGTTGATGTCCATCGTGTGAGACTGATTTACAGGGATCCCTTAATGCCCATCTTGTGAGATTGATTTACAGGGATTCCTTAATGTCCATCGTGTGAGATTGATTTACAGGGATCCGTTAATGTCCATCGTGTGAGATTGATTTACAGGAATCCGTTAATGTCCATCGTGTGAGACTGATTTACAGAGATCCCTTAATGTCCATCTTGTGAGATTGATTTACAGGAATCCGTTAATGTCCATCGCGTGAGATTGATTTACAGGGATCCGTTGATGTTCATCGTGTGAGACTGATTTACAGGAATCCCTTAATGTCCATCGTGTGAGATTGATTTACAGGAATCCGTTAATGTCCATCGTGTGAGATTGATTTACAGGGATCCGTTAATGTCCATCATGTGAGACTGATTTACAGGAATCCGTTAATGTCCATCGTGTGAGACTGATTTACAGTCTCAGATCCCTTAATGTCCATCGTGTGAGATTGATTTACAGAGTCTCTTAATGTCCATCGTGTGAGATTGATTTACAGGGATCCCTTAATGTCCATCGTGTGAGATTGATTTACATGGATCCCTTAATGTCCATCATGTGAGACTGATTTACAGGAATCCGTTAATGTCCATCGTGTGAGACTGATTTACAGGAATCCCTTAATGTCCATCGTGTGAGATTGATTTACAGGGATCCCTTAATGTCCATCGTGTGAGATTGATTTACAGGAATCCGTTAATGTCCATCGTGTGAGACTGATTTACAGGGATCCCTTAATGTCCATCGTGCCACTTTGTTAGGAACTTGTGAGGTTGGTTTCTAGGGTTCGTTGATGTATATCGTGGCAGGAGTTTGCCAGAGTGACCTCCAGGAGTCCATCATGTTCGTCGTGGTAGACTGTAGAGGTTGATTTCAGGAATCCGTTGATGTCCATCGTGGCACGTTTTAAGAGAGATTCCCGGGGGTCTATTGATGTCCATCGTGGCACGTTGCTGTGGATTTGGTTTCCATGTCTCTATTTGTGTCCATCGTAGCACTTTGTTGAGCTTGCTTTCCGGGAGTCTATTGTTGTCAATAGTGACACGTTGTTGTGAAATTTATTTCCGTAAGTCCGCTAGTGTCTATCGTGTCACTTTGTAATTATCTATTATTATTTATCATTTTATTTTCTATTATGTGATTTATGATTTAGTGACGTATTAGAAATAAAATTAAAAGATTGTTTGAAGTGTTAACCTCTCTTTTGAAAGAAAGCAATAAAGATGAAAGTCATCACGTTTTTGAGCTTTTATTATGATTTATCTTTGATACCATTAACAATTAGCATATCCAGAAACGAATGGCGAGTAGATGAGTCGTGTAATTATATCTTTCTTCGACTTCGGCAAAAATTGAAATTCATTGCCAATTTATTTTACGTCTATAGTTTAAGGACAGAGGCGGGAGTCAAATTTTTTATATCTCCGACAGAAGTTCCGTTTTGACTCCGTACTTTTCTTTGCCCGCGGCAAAAGGCATAATAACACTTGAGTCAATCCCATTGTTAGTCATACTTCAATGCTCTTATAAATCAGGATTCATAACCAGAGTAGTCATTATAATTCTCCAAGGAAAGGAAATGAATCAATTGAAACCCCTGTTCAAAGGGAATCTGAAGAAGAAAGTGAGGTAAATATTTCCAATCATTTTCTTGGAATTCCCTTATAGGTATTTTATATTCTTCATGCATACTATTTTATGCGTTTTTACAAAGACTGCAATGCATATTGTAGGTACTGAGCGTTGTGCTGGCAAGACTATATCATCAAGAGAGATAACTCTTATTGATGGTTTACAGAATAAATGCAAGTGTCACTTTCCCAGTGCCAATTTCATAAAAGGTACAAGGGAAAGGTCCCAAGTTCCTGTCTTTATTTAGAAATATGTATTTCAGAGATCTTGTATTTGAATTCTGAACAGAAAATATCTGCTAAAAATTTTTTATTGTGAATTGTGTATTTCTGCCTATATAAGGCAATGAAGAAATTCCATGTTCTGTCAAATCAGGAAGTTGGAAAATCTCAAAATGTTTATTGGTGGCCATATCAAAGGTTACAATGAAACTCAATAATGCTCAAGTTTAATACAACACCTCAAAATTGATAGAAAGATATCTGAAAATTGAATAACCGGGATCTGTTCTTAAGGGTAAAAATGCAAATTACATAATTATGTGGAGCGTTTTCCTGGTTAAGATATCATTTACATGGAAATGATTTATTGTTTTTTGTACAAACTGTCGTCAAGAGTAACCGTAGCTTTTGTGAAACATTTATTTTTAGGGTAGAATATAAATAATGCTCATTGATTAAATTTGCACAAATTATTAAGTTTCTTTTGTGTGAAATACTCTGTTATTGTTGGTTTGAGTTTAATTATGATAATAGTTCATCTTTATTTCATTGGTAAATCAATTTAATACAATCATTGGCCCTGCCTAGGGGGACATGCGCGTATTAATTATCATGATACAATAAGGATTCGAGCCCAGTGTGCGTGATCTCCAGCCATCCCAGGCTTATTATGTTTTGTCATTTAATTCATAGGAGATTTTCATCAATCCTGTTTAATAGCAATTATGATTGGAAAATCTCATCGCCTGAGAATTTTTTTTTCAAAATTTTAACAGTAAATTAAATGCTAGGAACCAAAACAGGGACCAGTATGGATATCCAGTCGTAACACAGATAGGTATCAATATAGTCTACAGGACTGCAGTCACATCAGGTGTCCAGGATGCCAGGACTGCAGTCACATCAGGTGTCCAGGATGCCAGGACTGCAGTCACATCAGGTGTCCAGGATGCCAGGACTGCAGTCACATCAGGTGTCCAGGATGCCAGGACTGCAGTCACATCAGGTGTCCAGGATGCCAGGACTGCAGTCACATCAGGTGTCCAGGATGCCAGGACTGCAGTCACATCAGGTATCCAGTGTGTCAGGGCTGCAGTCACATCAGGTATCCAGTGTGTCAGGGCTGCAGTCACATCAGGTGTCCAGGATGTCAGGACTGCAGTCACATCAGGTGTCCAGGATGTCAGGACTGCAGTCACATCAGGTGTCCAGGATGCCAAGACTGCAGTCACATCAGGTGTCCAGGATGCCAGGACTGCAGTCACATCAGGTATCCAGTGTGTCAGGGCTGCAGTCACACCAGGTGTCCAGTATGCCAGGACTGCAGTCACATCAGGTGTCCAGTATGCCAGGACTGCAGTCACATCAGGTGTCCAGGATGTCAGGACTGCAGTCAAATCAGGTGCCCAGGATGTCAGGGCTGCAGTCACATCAGGTGTCCAGGATGTCAGGGCTGCAGTTACATCAGGTGCCCAGGATGCCAGGACTGTACTCACATCAGGTGTCCAGGATGCCAGGACTGCAGTCACATCAGGTATCCAGTATGCCAGGACTGCAGTCACATCAGGTGTCCAGGATGTTAGGACTGCAGTCACATCAGGTGTCCAGGATGTCAGGGCTGCAGTCACATGAGGTGTCTAGGATGCCAGGACTGCAGTCACATCAGGTGTCCAGGATGCCAGGACTACAGTCACATCAGGTGTCCAGGATGCCAGGGCTGCAGTCACATCAGGTACCCAGGATGTCAGGGCTGCAGTCACATCAGGTGCCCAGGATGTCAAGATTGCAGTCACATCAGGTGTCCAGGATGTCAGGACTGCAGTCACATCAGGTGTCCAGGATGTCAGGACTGCAGTCACATTAGGTGTCCAGAATGTCAGGGCTCTAGTCACATCAGGTGTCCAGGATGCCAGGACTGCAGTCACATCAGGTGTCCAGGGTGTCAGGGCTGCAGTCACATCAGGTGTCCAGGATGTCAGGGCTGCAGTCACATCAGGTGTCCAGGATGCCAGGACTGCAGTCATACCAGGTGCCCAGGATGTCAGGACTGCAGTCACATCAGGTGTCCAGGATGCCAGGACTACAGTCACAGCAGGTGCCCAGGACGTCAGGACCGCAGTCAGATGAGCTGTCTAGGATGCCAGGGCTGCAGTCACACCAGGTGTTCAGGATGTCAGGACTGTACTCACATCAAGTGTCCAGGATGCAAGTAGTCTTCTATAGTTTATAGCGACCGTAGAATTTACAGCATGTTGATCATTCACAATGGAAAGAATATTTTATATTTGTGTAGAAATTAGCCCTATGAATTGCTGGATATATAATTGCTGGATATATAATTGTATTGTGATATGTATTTCCAAAGTTATCAGAAAAAAAAAATATAATAAAACAGTTTAACTACACCAGCTAATTTCGTTTGTTAGATTTATTTGATACACTTGAATTGCCAGAAGAAACCACTGTTTTACTATACTAATTTCGATATCGGGTAATAAAGCACATATCAATTTGCAAAATAAATGGCTTTTGATGCAATTAGTTTATATTGGTTACCCGGAGCATTCTGTTTGGTAGACAACCGCTGGGCTTCCGGAGACAAGAGTTCAGGATCACTAGAATTATATTGGTATCTTATTATAGTTGATATTGACATGTAGTTGTTTATGACAATGCATAGCCTTGCTCTTTCAGAAAGATATACTCTCTGCGAGACTGATGGATTTATACTTTGCTTGACGCAGTTAAGTTGAATGCTCATTCGTCAGATAACTTTGTTTTATTTGTTCTTAAATATTTGACAAGTACATCGATGTGATTAAACTGAAGAATGCTTCTTTTTACTTTATGAAATATGAGAAACAGAAAACAGTTTAAATGTATATGGAAATAACAGAATTCATTTATATAATGTCTTTTATTGTTTACTTTGATTTACATTTGCTGTATCAGGATGACATCAAACACGCCTTTGTAGATGTTTTAAATAAGCTGCTCTAGCACAAACCACCCAGGTATACGGTCACTGATACATTGTAAACACAATGTTTATGTGAAAGATCCATGACTTTAGAAAAAAAAAGAGGGGATGAACACGAGAATTCGAAATGAAATTCGAAAAATGGTTTCATGACATATTTCATTAGTATTATAACGGAATAAAGGGAAATTTGGGTCTAAACGAGCACTAGTGGTTCACTATACCCACTGCAGCTCATTCAGTATACCCACTGCAGCTCATTCAGTATACCCACTGCAGCTCATTCAGTTTTATTATGACTTAGACTCACTACTAACTTAATCAGACTCACTACTGACTCAGTCAGTCTCGCTTCCGCTCCTTCAGACTTAATAATATGGATCTGTCAGACTGAATACTGGCTAAGTGAGTCTCGCTTCCGCTCCATCAGACTTAATATGGATCTGTCAGACTCACTACTGGCTCAGTCAGTCTCGCTTCCGCTCCATCAGAAATAATATGGATCTGTCAGACTCACTACTGGCTCAGTCAGTCTCGCTTCCGCTCCATCAGACTTAATATGGATCTATTAGACTCACTACTGGCTAAGTGAGTCTCGCTTCCGCTCCATCAGACTTAATATGGATCTGTCAGACTCACTACTGGCTCAGTCAGTCTCGTTACAGTTCTTGCAGACTCAATACTAGATGAGTCAGAGTCACTACTGACTCAGTCAAACTCACTACCGCCTTGGCCAGTCCTGCTACAGCCCCCTCAGACTCAATATGGATCAGTCAGACTCACTACTGGCTCCATCAGACTCACTACTTGCTCAGCCACTCTCATTACGGCTCAATCAGTCACACGCTCTACCGTTCAGTTAGCCTTTCTCACCAATGGCTAAGTCGGGCTCACTAACTCAATTGAACTGATTTAAGCTATTTGGGTACCATGTGATAAATTATCAGTCTGCATTCTTTTACAGTGAGAAACTTGAAATAATATTTGTTGCTCAGGAAAATACAAACGGTCCATACTATTAATCGGTCAGTACCTTTCTTGGAAGAGAAAAACACATTAAAAATACAACAGCAACATAAAAAGTGTCTGAAATTGAAATTTGGAATATGGGATAGCTGGGTCCACCAATGGTAAGCCGTATAAATCAAATAAAGCCATATTCTGTTCATTTGTTTGAATCTTTGCTTCATTTGTTTGTTAATTAATTTGCCACTATTTGTTTGTTTGAGGGTTGTTTTTGTTTTTATTTGTTTATTTTTACTATATGCATAGATAAGAGCAGAAATATCTTTACAAACATTGTAAAATTCGTGACTTCCAAGGTAGGGTTTCAGCATGATGACCTTTGCCAAAGTTGAAAATTTGATGTCGATTGAACTATTTACTTTAAAACTTTCAAAACTTGCCATGTAAGATAGTAGGTATAGACTTATGTGACCGATATGGTCTATGTATGATAGTGGTTATAGACTCATGGGATCGATATGGTCTATGTATGATAGTGGTTATAGACTCATGTGATCGATATGGTCTATGTATGATAGTGGTTATAGACTCATGTGATCGATATGGCCTATGTATAATAGTAGTTATGGACTCATGGGATCGATATGGTCTATGTATGATAGTGGTTATAGACTCATGTGATCGATATGGTCTATGTATGTTATGGTTATAGACTCATGTGGCCGATATGGTCTATGTATGATAGTGGTTATAGACTCCTGTGATCGATATGGTCTATGTATGATAGTGGTTATAGACTCCTGTGATCGATATGGTCTATGTATGATAGTGGCTATAGACTCATGTGATCGATATGGTCTATGTATGATAGTGGTTATAGACTCATGTGACCGATATGGTCTATGTATGATAGTGGCTATAGACTCATGTGACCGATATGGTCTATGTATGATAGTGGTTATAGACTCATGTGACCGATATGGTCTATGTATGATAGTGGCTATAGACTCATGTGACCGATATGGTCTATGTATGATAGTGGTTATAGACTCATGTGACCGATATGGTCTATGTATGATAGTGGTCATAGACTCATGTGACCGATATGGTCTATGTATGATAGTGGTTATAGACTCATGTGACCGATATGGTCTATGTATGATAGTGGTCATAGACTCATGTGATCGATAGGGTTTATGTATGATAGTGGCTATAGACGCATGTGATCGATATGGTCTATGTATGACAGTGGTTATAGACTCATGTGACCGATATGGTCTATGTATGATAGTGGTCATAGATTCATGTGACTGATATATTCTATGTATAATAGTGGTTATAGACTCATGTGACCGATATGGTCTATGTATGATAGTGGTTATAGACTCATGTGACCGATATGGTCTATGTATGATAGTGGTTATAGACTCATGTGACCGATATGGTCTATGTATGATAGTGGTTATAGACTCATGTGATCGATATGGTCTATGTATGATAGTGGCTATAGACTCATGTGACCGATATGGCTTTTGTATAATAGTGGCTATAGATTCATGTGACTGATATATTCTATGTATGATAGTGGTCATAGACTCATGTGACCGATATGGTCTATGTATGATAGTGGCTATAGACTCATGTGACCGATATGCTCTATGTATAATAGTGGCTATAGACTCATGTGACCGATATGGTCTATGAATGATAGTGGCTATAGACTCATGTGACCGATATGGTCTATGTATAATAGTGGCTATAGACTCATGTGACCGATATGATCTATGAATGATAGTGGCTATAAACTCATGTGACTGATATGGTCTATGAATGATAGTGGCTATAGACTCATGTGACCGATATGGTTTATGAATGATAGTGGATTTGACTCATGTGACCGATATTGTCTATGTATATGTATAATGTATAATAGTGGCTATAGATTCATGTGACCGATACGGCCTATGAATGATAGTGGATTTTGACTCATGTGGCCGATATGGCGTATGAATGATAGTGGATTTTGACTCATGTGGCCGATATGGCGTATGAATGATAGTGGTTATAGACTCATGTGACCGATATTGGTTATGTATAATAGTGGCCATATAGACTCGTCATCGTAACATCGCAGTATCGCCAGCGATGTGGCCATTACTGGATTCCATAACTGACGGTTATGATGGCATAATTGGATTCGAATCAACTTTACTTTCATCAAACAATTTCTTTGAGTTATTAAAGATAAATACACTCTAAGAAATCCATGTAAATCGAATTGTTTTAATCCAAATAATGATAATTAGAAGAAACATATCAACTAAATTAACATCATCATTAACTTAAACGTAAAATTAGCATCATCATTAATTGAAACGTGAACACGGAACTAGTTTTAGAAAGCAATCATCACAAGCGTGTTTAAAATGTCTTCGTGTCATCCCTAATTAATACCATCAAATTCAGATAAATTTTGACTTTATACGTCGAAACTGAATCTCCAATATATGAAACAACAAAAGTTCTTGTGAAGTTCTATTGAATCTCTCGGTCAGCCCATTCGTTTGTGGATGGTAGGCAGATGAGATTCGATGAACTGATTTCGCTTTCGTTGGGAGGGACTCGAGTGTCGTCTCTCCCCTGATCGCTACTATACACGGCGGGAAAACACAGTCTGAGGAATATATTGTAGAGAGATGTGGCGACCGTATCTGCTTACTTTAATGGAAGAAGGAGAAGAAGTATGTTGGACCACATGTTACTTATATGCATTTCGAACATGTACATCCAATATTAAAAAAGAAACCATCAGCGGAATGAGAGATGCGGAACAGAAAGGGGGAAGATCTACTCTTGAGTAGATTTTACCCTTGGGGGAAGATCTACTTTAAATGAATAAAGGGGAGGGGGGGGATTGGCTCTAGATTAGTTTTCCTCCACAAGGGGGGACTACTCTAGAGTAGTTTTTTTCTGGGGGGGAAAAACTACCCCGGGGGAAAGTCTACTCTATAACATAGGTAATCTCTCGGCTACATGTACTTTTCTCGTACATATATCACGGTATATGTCCACAAACACATTATTGAAAGGGTCATTTGTCATTTTATGATAAAAGATATGGACAAGGAGAATCATAGAGGAAAGTTTATATAGAGAATATTATAATACATGTAATCTGTCATTTCCTGGTATCTTTATTTTTTGTTTAACGCCACACACAGATTTCTTTTCTGTAGTGATGGTACATTATATATATACTTTAAGTGATAGTCATTAAATCACCCAATGAAAGAAAGAACATCCTAATTAAATTTAGGTAGAATTATGAATTATGAGTCAATTCACATGCACTCTTCTATCTCTTCATCTCCCATTACTGTCATGAGAGAGAGAGAGAGAGCGAGCGAGCGCAGGTTATATATTCTTTTTTTAAAAATTCAATCCAATCAGTTTTAGGATACGTCATGGCTAGTTTTCATACTATCTAAAGCATCGCGGTCGATGCAACAGATCGACTAAAGAGGATTACACCTTCTTGATGCCTGATTCAATTTCCAGTTTATCCAGAAGTTCGTGGTTGCTCAACAATGCTGCTATTTACTTTTGGTTTATTTTAATATTACATAATGTGTTATTATGTTTTATATATATATATGCTGACAAGACTATTGTTTACTTTTGGTATCTTATCATATTACACGATATCGTATTATGTCATAGTACTGTATACTGATTGATAGGCTGACACGTTACCGCATGAGATGATAAAACCATCATGTTCAAAATAACTTAATTTAATAAGCAGGTAAAAGATCAGTTTGTAATGTGATATCGCCGAAATTGACCTATTAGGTCATGACCTTTCCCTCCAATATGCAGCGTGTACAGGCCATAAATAAGATAAGTCATTTGTACGCTTGTAATTAATTTACAATAAGCAGAACATAATTCACGTATTACAAGTCCTAACTAATGAATACAGAAAATACACTGCCTGATGTCATAACGTAACTACATGGAGGGTAGGCATGCGTGGACATACATCATATTCTGAACATAAACCGGGCCGAATGATCGTCTGTCATTGACGAAAATAAAGCAGTAACCTACGGCTAAAAGAGCTCAGAAGACATTGCGTGGAAGGATCATTTCTTATACAGCCTGGGACTTCCTGCTTGACCAGTCCTACCAGCATGAAATCTTTAGGATATTGTCTTAATTTGATACTTGTAAATTTAATTTTAGTTTTTGGATATCCCAATGGAGCTCCGGACAGGGCTTGTTTCTTCATGATTCCCCGTCACACCCATCCTCACACGGGCAGACCCGTGTTTACGCAGCATACCCTCACACCATACAATATAACCGTGGACAGAACAACATACAGCTCTAACCGGCCAATCAGAGGTAAGATCGACGTTTATTACGATAAAAAGAAAATCATTCTTTATCTAAAGACAGGTCATATTCCAAGCATACGTAAAGAAAGAATTCGATTGTCTGTAACGTTTATGTTCTTTCGTACGTATATTCTTAATTCTGAAAGGACTTTTGCTGACTTGATGCCGACCCCACATTTTAAAAATAGTGAACAATGTTCCTCAATATTTCCTTTATTTGTTTCCGTATAATTCTGTGGTCACGGAATTCGCTCTCTGTTTATGGCTATTCTACTTGATGACTCAAATTTCACTCAATCTGATCTGTAACATAACATTAGTGTTTAGTATCGGACAAAACCCTTTTCAGAGTATTTTGCGAGGGACAGAATACTTGATGTTTTCAGAGTATTTTGCGAGGGACAGATTACTTGATGTTTTCAGAGTATTTGGCGAGGGACAGAATACTTGATGTTTTCAGAGTATTTGGCGAAAGACAGAATGTCGGATGTTCTGTTTTCAATAGTTATCAACCGACGGTTGAAGATTTTCTCAAGGTACTCCATTTTCCACCTTAGACGTGGTATCTTCCTGAACAGCAGATAGAGGATTGGCTACCACCTTCTATGTGGAGTCTTCCTGGTGTGCCGGTAAACAGGAGATTAAACATTGGCAACCACTTTCAATGTGGAGAAGTTTTGATGTGCCGGTAAACAGTAGATAAAGCATTGGCAAACACCTTCAATGTGAAGTTTTCCTTTTATACCTGTAAACAGTAGATAAAACATTGACAACCACCTTCAATGTGAAGTTTTCCTAGTATACTGGTAGACAGTAAAGAAAACATGAGCTACCATCTTAGATGTAGAGTCGCCTTGGTGTGCCGATAAACAGTACAGAATGTCCAGTGCAATCTGTTTATCATTAACCGTGTAACACGACTAGTAAGTGGAAGTTAAGAACCAGGGGTGGGGTGGGGGCGTGAAAATTTATGAGAGGTTAAGGTCCGGACCACTTTAATGCTCTCAGTGGGTTTAGAGCAAAATCCTATTGTGGGTTATCTAGGGGCAAATTGCTAAAGATCCTACGTTTTCCCGAATCTCTAGGTAAAATGTGGTATTTATATAAAATTATTTCCTAGTCATCGTAGTTCTTTTAAAATTTTATGTACGTGACTGTCAAGTACACGAAAAATGCACTTTTATCAACAGAATTATGTATAGCTCCCTATGAAAAGCATTTTATAAACGAGACAGGATCTGATCATAAGAATGGTAAGCATAATTCAGTTTACTCACTGTTTCCTACGACTGTATAAAAAAATATCAAATGTTTATGTTTAGAATTTAATCTTGTAACGCCCAAACTTCCCTTTAAATCTGCCATTGAAAACGTGAAAATGTATTGACAAATTGCTACACAAAACATAGACCTAAGAATTTGTTTTATCTGAATAGTTTATTCAAAGCCAACTCTATTTCCTTAAAAACAAAATAAAAACCATGCGATAATCGGGACGATAAATGTGCGGAGGTGACGGACATACCAGGTCTGTGTATTGATGTTTGACTCTTGTTCCGTATATTTTATGTGACCAACATGCATGTCCATCACCTTGTCTTTTGTGACAGTCATTGTTTACTTGTTTGTTTGGACACCTTACATCATGTACCGCGTAGTTACTACACCACTATACACTACAAATAACAAAACCTATAACGGACTTCTGGATCTCAATGTACCTTAATTCGAGGTTTTAGCAATCCTATTTCGGACGAAAACTCGCAGGCTGCTAACTGAATATTGTCGTCAAGAACAGCAGTTTTAAAATGCTATCTGTGGATTATCTGTCAACAATATGATAATTCTGTAAATGGGGCAGTGTTTTTTTTTTCATTTTCTGCGGACTGAATGTAAGTTCAAACAAGGCAAATTTTGAAAATGAAAATGCATTGTGTGGTGGAATTTGTTATCATTATTATATATATATTCTTATTTTATCGGTTGGGGGAATTGCTCTTTTAATTAAAATACTCAAATGGTAGTCTTTTTCTTAGAAGCTCTTCAAATTGAAAACTAATGGCTACCTTGCTCTTCTACAAGCTCTAATGAGGCCGTGTTTTAATAGTGATAACAGAATGAGAGATAAATGGCTTCTGTATACAAATGATATTGAGCAGAAGTATAATGACTAAATAAAGAAAATGATCACACCGTAAAATAGGAAACATATATACACATCAAGGAACATTGTACCATAATTTCCAGTATCATTCCATGAAAATTTATTAGATCAAACCGTTGCTAGTGATACGAAACCAAAGTACGATGAAAGATAACCGATAATAGAAGAAGAATTCATGCCGACGTATGGGTTACGTCGGATTTCTGTAATTAAAGCACTATGTATAACTTTGTCAGGGAATAATTTACTGTCAGTAAGGCACTCTGTATAACTATGTGAGGGAATGATTTACTGCCAATAAGGCACTGTGTATAGCTCTACGGGGAAATGATTTGCTGTCACCAAGGCACTGTGTATAACGCTGTGAGGGAATGATTTAATGTCAGTAAGGCACCGTGTACAACTCTCTGAGGGAATGATTTACTGTCAATAAGGCATTGCGTATAACTCTGTGAAGGAATGATTTACTATCAATAAGGCACTGTGTATAACTCTGTGAAGGAATGATTTACTATCAATAAGGCACTGTGTATAACTCTGTGAGGGAATGATTTACTATCAATAAGGCACTCTGTATAACTCTTTGAGGGAATGATTCACAGTCAAGACGCCAGAAACAAATATTCACGCCTTTGATATTTCCTGTAAACTATTGGCATGTATTTGCTTTAGAATTTTGTAGTGACGAAGAATAGATAGAATATTGCTATTCCTTATTTTTTTAAATGGAGAACTTCATTTAATTACGCCAGTTTTTGTTATCATTATTACGTGTTCTCTCGTGTTTGAAATCTTTTTTAATACCAAAGAAACGATTACCTGGATTACTGATCTTAAATATACGGCGCATTCAATAAAAGCCAAGCCATTGAGAAGTCTTAGAATATTGACCTATCAAGTCCAGTCTCTGATAACATACATGTAATCATGGTTACAGAACACAGGGTCATTAGTCACGCATGTATCATAGTCCAATGGATTTGTTTGATGTCCGTAATAATGTAGGCTCTCGTTTGTTTTCCTCCTTTACATCTACCTTAGTAATCCCTGATGACTGGGTCAACACTCCTGTCCAATGTCAACACCTTACATGTACCTAAGATGTGTTAATGCCCATCACAGCTTTTGTATACATTTCGATAATTTTAATCAAATTTATTGTGTGTACATGTGTGTATGTATTTTTTTTTCAAATTATTTATGAATTATTCATCATCGATTTCAGATTTTCCACTTCTTTATCTGATAACTTGCGACACAAATTAGAAAAAATAAAAAAGTTAGTCTTAACTGCCCACTACCCACTTAATATTATATTTATCTCAAGCAAGTATATTCTTATAATGATATTATATAAGTATTGGAATCAGGACTTACTATATAAGTATTGGAATTAGGACTTACTATATAAGTATCGGAATTAGGACTTACTATACAAGTATTGGATTTAGGACTTACTATATAAGTATCGGAATTAGGACTTACTATATAAGTATCGGAATTAGGACTTGCTATATAAGTATCGGAATTAGGACTTACTATATAAGAATTGGAATTAGGACTTATTATATAAGTATTGGAATTAGGACTTATTATATAAGTATCGGAATTAGGACTTACTACATAAGTATTGTAATTAGGACTTAATATATAAGCATTGGAATTAGGACTTACTATACAAGTATTGGAATTAGGACTTACTATATAAGTATTGGAATTAGGACCTACTATATAAGTATTGTAATTAGGACTTACTATATAAGTTTCAACTCATTCATTAGAAGATCGTATCATATCGTCAGAAGATATCGCCTTAACTACATGTTTAATGTATCGTATGGTATGTGAAATGAACACAAACGGAAAAATTAGACATTTACGTTAGAGCTCAAGATAGATATGCTATAGGTATGTTGTACCTAAATAACCCAGACAAAACTATCATTGATAATAGGCGAACAGACATCAATGCACAAAAATATCAATACATTAATGCCATTCCTCCTCCAGTATTTGTCAAGCAAAGACACTCTTTTCATAATACCATTCTATTGCTGGTTCTTCCCCCTTTTAGATAAATGAATAAATGATAAGTACATAAGTCAATATTTAATACATAGATATATAGATGCCTATGTGAATAATAAAATAAATAAATAAAATAGTAAGTAAATGAATATGTAAATATAAATTCAAATTTATTATAATCAAAGCGATCTGACAATCGTGGTTTTGTCTGTTATTTGTAAAATTTTTATACTTTGAATTCAGCCACTGACAGCACTTTGATTATACTTGGTATGAATTCACCATAGAATTGTTCTTGTTGTTGGTCAGGTCCATTGAGGGTGAATATAATTTGAGACAAATTGTATCTCGGAGGGTATCCCCCCCCCTTTTTTTTTTAAATAAAAACCATCTTCAGATAAGCTACCTGGATGATATTTGGATCCCCCACGGGAGGTGAGTTGTATTCAATCCTTCTAGAAGACCAAGAGTTGGGAAAGTAGCCCAAAAAGTTCTCTCTTTCAAGAAAAGAAACTGAAGGATGGCTGCATAGAATAAAAGCCTAAATTTATCAGAGTGTTCTACATCGATGTTGTGTTTATGATTCAATTGTGAAATGGAACTCTTGACAAACTCTACAGCATGACCTTAGCCGAGAAATTCTGAGGCTTGTGAGACTTCTGAGAATTGTTATAAATATAATAAATTTCTTGATGATACATTATCAAATACAGGAAGTAGTAAAGGCTACTGGATCTTAGTTATTCTGTTATATATAATAACATCATTCAGGAAATGGTCTGACTGAATTCATATTGCACGTATTTAATTCAAATATAGATATATAAATATAAATCATAGACAAAGAGAAGGAGAAAGTAAAGTGGATATTGTCTGGCATAACACATTACGTACCAAAATAAAACGATTATACGTCCTTTGACATTTACTTCACGCCTTTTAAACAAGAGACATTGACATTTCACTTTATCTTAGTATCAGCACTTTTTTTTATTCGTAGCCGAGTCTGAAAGAATGGATGGGAACAAATTTGTAGCTATCATTTAAAATAAATCTTATAAGTGCTATATTTATCGTCTGAATAATGAAAAGAAAAAAAAATAATAATAAACCAAAATAAAAATATAATAAAAACAATAATTAGGTAATAATAACAAATAAAACAGAAAAAGGATTCTATGATGGAGTTACTAATTTATGTTTGTTGTGAACTCTTGCCAATGTGACCTATAAAGCTTGATATTTGACGGTCCATACCTCAAACTTGCAGATTAACGGGATGTAATTCCTGTTATCGCCAACCAGTTCTTTGTGCATGTATGTAAGCCGGTGTGGCCTAGTGGATAGGATGCTCGGCTCGTGATCGAGAGATCCCGGGTACGACCCCCGCCCTAAGCACACCGGTGTTCTGTCTTTCGGATGAGACAGTAAAAACCGATGTCCCGTGTCACGGTAGGCGTGGCACGTAAAAGATCCCTCGCTTCTTCGGGTGGATGAGTTGCAAAGGTCTAAATTTGTATACAATGGCATCAGGCAGATGCCGTCATCACATACGTGAAATAATCGTGGAGTGACCGTAAAACTTTAATCAATCAATCAATTGTGTATGTATGTACAAGGTAGATAACCTCTTCCTACTGCTTACCAACATAAATATGTTTATCTGTTTATCTTTATATCTATATCATATTCATATTTATTCTCTCTACTGAGTCCAAATACTTATATTCTATATATTTATTTATATGTTATCTATGTTGTATGTGTATGAACAGTGTTGCTTATGATAAATAAACCATATATATAACATGTCATTACAACCTACGTCACCTTTCCACGCCTGCTTGATTGGGACGAGTTATTTGATATTTTATCTATATGATGTTGACACCTGTGTGGTGTATGAGCTCAAAGTGAAGATCTATGGAGAGCGGACCCGGGGCAGTGAGTAATGTGTCACGTACACTGTGACACGAGACATCGAGCGGATCCGGGGCAGTGAGTAATGTGTCACGTACACTGTGACACGGGACATCGAGCGGATCCGGGGCAGTGAGTAATGTGTCACGTACACTGTGACACGGGACATCGAGCGGATCCGGGGCAGTGAGTAATGTGTCACGTACACTGTGACACGGGACATCGAGCAGATCCGGGACAGTGAGTAATGTGTCACGTACATTGTGACACGGGACATCGAACGGACCCGGGGCAGTGAGTAATGTGTCACGTATACTGTGACACGGGACATCGAGCGGATCCGGGACAGTGAATAATGTGTCACGTACACTGTGACACGGGACATTGAGCGGACCCGGGGCAGTGAGTAATGTGTCACGTACACTGTGACACGGGGCATCGAGCGGATCCGGGGCAGTGAGTAATGTGTCACGTACACTGTGACACGGGACATCGAGCGGATCCGGGGCAGTGAGTAATGTGTCACGTACACTGTGACACGGGACATCGGGCGAATCCGGGGCAGTGAGTAATGTGCCACGTACACTGTGACACGGGACATCGAGCGGATCCGGGGCAGTGAGTAATGTGTCACTTACACTGTGACACGGGACATCGAGCGGATCCGGGGCAGTGAGTAATGTGTCACGTACACTGTGACACGGGACATCTAGCGGACCCGGGGCAGTGAGTAATGTGTCACGTACACTGTGACACGGGACATCGAGCGGATCCGGGGCAGTGAGTAATGTGCCACGTACACTGTGACACGGGACATCGAGCGGACCCGGGGCAGTGAGTAATGTGCCACGTACACTATGACACGGGACATCGAGCGGACCCGGGGCAGTGAGTAATGTGTCACGTACACTGTGGCACGGGACATCGAGCGGACCCGGGGCAGTGAGTAGTGTGCCACGTACACTGTGACACAGGACATCGAGCTTTACGGTGTCATAATATTAAAACAGAGAGCGGTGCAGGGGATAATAAATCACAGAAATTTCTTCATTTATGAAAGTGAGAATCAAAAGTGGGTGGTCACAAGAGAGATCCTGTGTGATATATCAGTGCTGTACGACTGTCCCCTTGGTTGTGTCATTTGATAACTTCTGATACTTCTGATCAAAAGTAATCACATGACGACCTTGACATTTGATCATGACACCCTTGTCATGTGATCACTTTTGATCAGATGTATCAAAAGTTATCAAATGACAGTTGGTTAGTAGATGCACGTTCGTATAACTTTCAGATTAAAATTCTTATATCGACCAAGTCAATCTTTTAATATGGAACGTGGTGTCAAGCAGGGCGATGTTCTAAATTCTCCACTATTTGAACTCCATATTGATGATCTCATATAAGATTAGGAAATAACACAACAAACCCAGTCTATATTGGTGATACTTCATCAAATACACTATTGTATGCAGAAAACCTAGTCCTTATATCTGAAAGGAAAACACGCTTACAAAATTGTTTCAATATATTATCTCATTTAATACTGCAATTCTTGGAAATTACAAGTTAATACTTAGTCTAGTACACCATACATATGGTATTTAATTCCAGAGGAAAATCTACCCAAAATGAATTTAACTACGTGTACTTTGGTATTCCATTGAAAACTATCTTGAAAACCATATTGCTATTTTGGAAATTTTAGTTTGGCTATTTCTTCACTTGCTAACACAGTGACAACAGCTTTGAGTAAAATAAAACAGTATTAGGCCTTTATAATCCCCGTAGAACTATTTGAAAACTTTTTTACACTATGGTAGTACCAATATTATTGTAAAGATGTGAAGTCAGTGGATTATATAAAACTAGTTATAAAGAATATGAACCTTTCGAAAAACTGTATTTAAAATTCATTAAAGAGATTCTAGGAGTTCACTGTGAAGTTTACTATGATGCTTGTCGAGCTGAACTCTGTCATTTACCCTAAAATGTTATATTACAGTTCTGTGTAAAATTCCTGGATCATGTTCAAACTAATAAGGAATCTTTAGCATACAAAATAATCATCAAATCCATGGGTTAATAACTTCCATGTGACTTTACATAGTTTGAGATTTCCTTTCATTATATATAAAACAGCTGAACTACATCCCTATCTTAATTCTATTAAACAAAGAATATATGATCAATGTTTACAAATACAAAACACTAGCATTATTAACTCTAATAAAGTAACATTTTTGATAAAATATATATTATGAATCAACGCTCAATTTATGTTGATAGATGAATTAATAGATATGACAGGTCAAAAATATGTAAAATGAGAGTTAACTTTTAATAGGAAAAGGACGATATGTCGTCTGAAGACTCCAAACACTTTTTCCCAACTTGTGTCAAATTTGCCGGTTTGATTACATGTAGTCTGAATCATCCCCATGTTTGCGTAAATGCATCTCAGTACTAGAGTCAAACATGTGGATGATTCAGACTACATGTATTCAACCCGGCAAATTTGACACAAGTTGGGAAAAATATGTTTGGAACCTTCAGACGACAGATTGGGGGTAAGTTATTACTGCCGATCGTTTGCTTTATGTTTATATATGTTAGATATTTGCTCCATTTGATGCCTAAATGCGTAGAATCGTGCCGGCCATTCCGTTTATCAAAATTGCAATTTTACGCAACGTAAGGAATTGTGACCCTATCATTCATATAGGGCCACGACTTGCGGCTAGTGGATATGCTATACATGTTTAATTGAAATAGATGGTTTGATTTGTGTATAATATTAACACTATTACCGAACTTATAAATAACGGAGTAGTTGATTAAATTTTACTTAATACACATTATACTATTGTTGTGACATATTGGTCAAAGAAATGTAATTCCATTTCCCATAGGGTCCCATGTTAAATTACCAAAGTTCCAGAAAGATTTACACAACATCCTACATTTAAGCTATATATAATCCACATATCAAAATGTTTGTCAGACCCTCCTCTATCACAATTTTAATAGTTTACCATAGGTTATCTATCTTAATTTCGAGAAATTCATGCTGGAAGGGGGGCACCCTCCAAAATTGGCCAAAATTCAAATGTAAACAACCACCCCTTTTTAGGTCATTAAATTTTAACATTACCGAAATGAGATAAAAATTCATGATTTTACAACAGAATCAATCTTTATTTATAGATAGATCAAATAACTTAATCCAATCACAGCAGCTGATACAATGAGATAGTAGTCCCTCTCTCCCTACACCACATCAGCCAATCACGACTCGCGTTAATTACTTTCTTAGACCTATTGAAATGTGTTCATCAATAAAAATTTGAATCACAATGACTTTTACATCATGTTATTGAAGTCTGCTTGATTTATTTCAGTTACCATAAGTGGGGCACCTTTCAAAGGATTTTACCTGATCGCTGCTGAAGAAGGTTCAAAGGACTGGCCAGCTGGTCAGTTTTATTCTGAGAATGACCTCGCCAAGACTCTGTCCTGCTCCGGTCGTAATGATGGCATTACTCACACGTCTGACAGATGGAAGGACTCTATAACAGTACTGTGGTATGGTCCAGTCTACAGCACCGCTGATATGATCCAATTTACGTAAGTCTTACTGATACTTACAACAACAACAACAACAACAACTCTAAAGATCCTTACCAAGTGTATAACAAACAACAAGTGACATAAATATCCTTAACAAGTGTATAACAAACAACAAGTTATATACAGATCCTTAACAAGTGTTATAACAAACAACAAGTTATACACAGATCCTTAACAAGTGTTATAACAAACAACAATTTATACACAGATCCTTAACAAGTGTTATAACAAACAACAAGTTATATAAATATCCTTAACAAGTGTTATGACAAACAACAAGTAATATACAAATCCTTAACAAGTTTTATAACAAACAAAAGTTACATACAGATCCTTAACAAGTGTTATAACAAACAACAAGTTATATACAGATCCTTAACAAGTGTTATAACAAAAATCAAGTTATATACAGATCCTTAACAAGTGTTATAACAAACAACAAGTTATATACAGATCCTTAACAAGTTTTATAACAAACAACAAGTTATATACAGATCCTTAACAAGTGTTATAACAAACAACAAGTTATATACAGATCCTTAACAAGTGTTATAACAAACAACAAGTTATATACAGATCCTCAACAAGTGTTATAACAAACAACAAGTTATATACAGATCCTTAACAAGTGTTATAACAAACAACAAGTTATATACAGATCCTCAACAAGTGTTATAACAAAAATCAAGTTATATACAGATCCTTAACAAGTGTTATAACAAACAACAAGTTATATACAGATCCTTAACAAGTGTTATAACAAACAACAAGTTATATACAGATCCTTAACAAGTGTATAACAAACAACAAGTTATATACAGATCCTTAACAAGTGTATAACAAACAACAAGTAATATAGAGATCCTTAACAAGTTTTATAACAAACAACAAGTTACATACAGATCCTTAACAAGTGTTATAACAAACAACAAGTTATATACAGATCCTTAACAAGTGTTATAACAAACAACAAGTTATATACAGATCCTCAACAAGTGTTATAACAAACAACAAGTTATATACAGATCCTTAACAAGTGTTATAACAAACAACAAGTTATATACAGATCCTCAACAAGTGTTATAACAAAAATCAAGTTATATACAGATCCTTAACAAGTGTTATAACAAACAACAAGTTATATACAGATCCTTAACAAGTGTTATAACAAACAACAAGTTATATACAGATCCTTAACAAGTGTATAACAAACAACAAGTTATATACAGATCCTTAACAAGTGTATAACAAACAACAAGTAATATAGAGATCCTTAACAAGTTTTATAACAAACAACAAGTTACATACAGATCCTTAACAAGTGTTATAACAAACAACAAGTTATATACAGATCCTTAACAAGTGTTATAACAAACAACAAGTTATACACAGATCCTTAACAAGTGTTATAACAAACAACAAGTTATATACAGATCCTTAACAAGTGTTATAACAAACAACAAGTTATATACAGATCCTTAACAAGTGTTATAACAAACAACAATTTATACACAGATCCTTAACAAGTGTTATAACAAACAACAAGTTATATAAATATCCTTAACAAGTGTTATGACAAACAACAAGTAATATACAAATCCTTAACAAGTTTTATAACAAACAAAAAGTTACATACAGATCCTTAACAAGTGTTATAACAAACAGCAAGTTATATACAGATCCTTAACATGTGTATAACAAAAATCAAGTTACATACAGATCCTTAACAAATGTTATAATAAACAAGTTACATAAATATCCTTAACAAGTGTTATATTAAACAACAAGTTATACGAAAAACAATGAGTTATAATTACATACAAATGTTACATTCAGACCCTTAACAAGTGTATAACAAACAACAAGTAATATACAGATCCTTAACAAGTGTTATAACAAACAACAAGTTATATAAAGATTCTCAACAAGTGTTATAACAAACAACAAGTTATATACAGATCCTCAACAAGTGTATAACAAACAACAAGTTATATACAGATCCTTAACAAGTGTTATAACAAACAACAAGTTATATAAATATCCTTAACAAGTGTTATGACAAACAACAAGTAATATACAAATCCTTAACAAGTGTTATAACAAACAACAAGTTATATACAGATCCTTAACAAGTGTTATAACAAACAACAAGTTACATACAGATGGAAGTGTATAGCAAACAACTAAGCATTCAATTATTCTTGTTATAAAATCGAATATTCACTTACTACAAAATATTATTTTTTATTTTAATGCTAATTGAAGTAGGTGAATAACCAAAGGAAAAGTGACTTTTCAAAGTTTTGATTTTTGTATAAATTCATGTCGATTCTCCAAATGATAAGATGTACACATTCTTCGCTTGGGTTTGATATTTCGGCCTACGGGGAATGCCAACTCTAGAGTTCACCCCTTTGTGTAAAGGTTTGTGTATTTGTCTTGGTCAGTATTTTGTATATTGCTTTAGATACTTAGCATTTTTGGATTTGTTGTGATTAAACCATGAAACATGGACATGTTTAAATCATCTACCTATATAAACAGGTCATTCCGAGGACAATGCCACTCTTTCTCTGTCATTCGCTATAACTATTGTTATATAAGCAGGTCGTTCCGAGGTCAATGCTACTCATTCTCTGTCATTCGCTATAACTATTGTTATATAAGCAGGTCATTCCGAGGTCAATGCTACTCATTCTCTGTCATTCGCTATAACTATTGTTATATAAGCAGGTCATTCCGAGGACAATGCTACTCATTCTCTGTCATTCGCTATAACTATTGTTATATAAGCAGGTCGTTCCGAGGACAATGCTACTCATTCTCTGTCATTCGCTATAACTATTGTTATATAAGCAGGTCGTTCCGAGGACAATGCTACTCATTCTCTGTCATTCGCTATAAGTATTGTTATATAAGCAGGTCATTCCGAGGTCAATGCTACTCATTCTCTGTCATTCGCTATAACTATTGTTATATAAGCAGGTCATTCCGAGGACAATGCTACTCATTCTCTGTCATTCGCTATAACTATTGTTATATAAGCAAGTCGTTCCGAGGACAATGCTACTCATTCTCTGTCATTCGCTATAAGTATTGTTATATAAGCAGGTCATTCCGAGGTCAATGCTACTCATTCTCTGTCATTCGCTATAAGTATTGTTATATAAGCAGGTCATTCCGAGGTCAATGCTACTCATTCTCTGTCATTCGCTATAAGTATTGTTATATAAGCAGGTCATTCCGAGGACAATGCTACTCATTCTCTGTCATTCGCTATAACTATTGTTATATAAACAGGTCATTCCGAGGTCAATGCTACTCATTCTCTGTCATTCGCTATAACTATTGTTATATAAACAGGTCATTCCGAGGACAATGCTACTCATTCTCTGTCATTCGCTATAACTATTGTTATATAAGCAGGTCATTCCGAGGACAATGCTACTCATTCTCTGTCATTCGCTATAACTATTGTTATATAAGCAGATCATTCCGAGGTCAATGCTACTCATTCTCTGTCATTCGCTATAACTATTGTTATATAAGCAGGTCATTCCGAGGACAATGCTACTCATTCTCTGCCATTCGCTATAACTATTGTTATATAAGCAGGTCGTTCCGAGGTCAATGCTACTCATTCTCTGTCATTCGCTATAACTATTGTTATATAAGCAGGTCATTCCGAGGTCAATGCTACTCATTCTCTGTCAATCGCTATAACTATTGTTATATAAGCAGGTCATTCCGAGGTCAATGCTACTCATTCTCTGTCACTCGCTATAACTATTGTTATATAAGCAGGTCGTTCCGAGGACAATGCCACTCATTCTCTGTCACTCGCTATAACTATTGTTATATAAGCAGGTCGTTCCGAGGACAATGCCACTCATTCTCTGTCACTCGCTATAACTATTGTTATATAAGCAGGTCGTTCCGAGGTCAATGCTACTCATACTCTGTCATTCGCTATAACTATTGTTATATAAGCAGGTCGTTCCGAGGACAATGCTACTCATTCTCTGTCATTCGCTATAACTATTGTTATATAAGCAGGTCATTCCGAGGACAATGCCACTCATTCTCTGTCATTCGCTATAACTATTGTTATATAAGCAGGTCATTCCGAGGACAATGCCACTCATTCTCTGTCATTCGCTATAACTATTGTTATATAAGCAGGTCATTCCGAGGTCAATGCTACTCATTCTCTGTCATTCGCTATAACTATTGTTATATAAGCAGGTCATTCCGAGGTCAATGCTACTCATTCTCTGTCATTCGCTATAACTATTGTTATATAAGCAGGTCATTCCGAGGACAATGCTACTCATTCTCTGTCATTCGCTATAACTATTGTTATATAAGCAGATCATTCCGAGGACAATGCTACTCATTCTCTGTCATTCGCTATAACTATTGTTATATAAGCAGGTCGTTCCGAAGTCAATGCTACTCATTCTCTGTCATTCGCTATAACTATTGTTATATAAGCAGGTCGTTCCGAGGACAATGCTACTCATTCTCTGTCATTCGCTATAAGTATTGTTATATAAGCAGGTCTTTCCGAGGTCAATGCTACTCATTCTCTGTCATTCGCTATAACTATTGTTATATAAGCAGGTCATTCCGAGGACAATGCTACTCATTCTCTGTCATTCGCTATAACTATTGTTATATAAGCAGGTCATTCCGAGGTCAATGCTACTCATTCTCTGTCATTCGCTATAACTATTGTTATATAAGCAGGTCATTCCGAGGTCAATGCTACTCATTCTCTGTCATTCGCTATAACTATTGTTATATAAGCATGCAGGTCATTCCGAGGACAATGCTACTCATTCTCTGTCATTCGCTATAACTATTGTTATATAAGCAGGTCGTTCCGAGGACAATGCTACTCATTCTCTGTCATTCGCTATAACTATTGTTATATAAGCAGGTCATTCCGAGGACAATGCTACTCATTCTCTGTCATTCGCTATAACTATTGTTATATAAGCAGATCATTCCGAGGTCAATGCTACTCATTCTCTGTCATTCGCTATAACTATTGTTATATAAGCAGGTCATTCCGAGGACAATGCTACTCATTCTCTGCCATTCGCTATAACTATTGTTATATAAGCAGGTCGTTCCGAGGTCAATGCTACTCATTCTCTGTCATTCGCTATAACTATTGTTATATAAGCAGGTCGTTCCGAGGTCAATGCTACTCATTCTCTGTCATTCGCTATAACTATTGTTATATAAGCAGGTCGTTCCGAGGTCAATGCTACTCATTCTCTGTCATTCGCTATAAGTATTGTTATATAAGCAGGTCGTTCCGAGGACAATGCTACTCATTCTCTGTCATTCGCTATAACTATTGTTATATAAGCAGGTCATTCCGAGGACAATGCCACTCATTCTCTGTCATTCGCTATAAGTATTGTTATATAAGCAGGTCATTCCGAGGACAATGCCACTCATTCTCTGCCATTCGCTATAACTATTGTTATATAAGCAGGTCGTTCCGAGGTCAATGCCACTCATTCTCTGTCATTCGCTATAACTATTGTTATATAAGCAGGTCGTTCCGAGGTCAATGCTACTCATTCTCTGTCATTCGCTATAACTATTGTTATATAAGCAGGTCGTTCCGAGGTCAATGCTACTCATACTCTGTCATTCGCTATAACTATTGTTATATAAGCAGGTCGTTCCGAGGACAATGCTACTCATTCTCTGTCATTCGCTATAACTATTGTTATATAAGCAGGTCATTCCGAGGACAATGCCACTCATTCTCTGTCATTCGCTATAACTATTGTTATATAAGCAGGTCATTCCGAGGACAATGCCACTCATTCTCTGTCATTCGCTATAACTATTGTTATATAAGCAGGTCATTCCGAGGTCAATGCTACTCATTCTCTGTCATTCGCTATAACTATTGTTATATAAGCAGGTCATTCCGAGGTCAATGCTACTCATTCTCTGTCATTCGCTATAACTATTGTTATATAAGCAGGTCATTCCGAGGACAATGCTACTCATTCTCTGTCATTCGCTATAACTATTGTTATATAAGCAGATCATTCCGAGGACAATGCTACTCATTCTCTGTCATTCGCTATAACTATTGTTATATAAGCAGGTCGTTCCGAAGTCAATGCTACTCATTCTCTGTCATTCGCTATAACTATTGTTATATAAGCAGGTCGTTCCGAGGACAATGCTACTCATTCTCTGTCATTCGCTATAAGTATTGTTATATAAGCAGGTCTTTCCGAGGTCAATGCTACTCATTCTCTGTCATTCGCTATAACTATTGTTATATAAGCAGGTCATTCCGAGGATAATGCTACTCATTCTCTGTCATTCGCTATAACTATTGTTATATAAGCAGGTCATTCCGAGGACAATGCTACTCATTCTCTGTCATTCGCTATAACTATTGTTATATAAGCAGGTCATTCCGAGGTCAATGCTACTCATTCTCTGTCATTCGCTATAACTATTGTTATATAAGCAGGTCGTTCCGAGGTCAATGCTACTCATTCTCTGTCATTCGCTATAACTATTGTTATATAAGCAGGTCATTCCGAGGACAATGCCACTCATTCTCTGTCATTCGCTATAACTATTGTTATATAAGCAGGTCATTCCGAGGACAATGCCACTCATTCTCTGTCATTCGCTATAACTATTGTTATATAAGCAGATCATTCCTAGGACAATGCTACTCATTCTCTGTCATTCGCTATAACTATTGTTATATAAGCAGGTCGTTCCGAGGACAATGCTACTCATTCTCTGTCATTCGCTATAAGTATTGTTATATAAGCAGGTCGTTCCGAGGACAATGCTACTCATTCTCTGTCATTCGCTATAAGTATTGTTATATAAGTAGGTCGTTCCGAGGACAATGCTACTCATTCTCTGTCATTCGCTATAAGTATTGTTATATAAGCAGGTCATTCCGAGGACAATGCTACTCATTCTCTGTCATTCGCTATAACTATTGTTATATAAGCAGGTCATTCCGAGGACAATGCTACTCATTCTCTGTCATTCGCTATAACTATTGTTATATAGGCTGGTCATTCCGAGGACAATGCTACTCATTCTCTGTCATTCGCTATAACTATTGTTATATAAGCAGGTCATTCCGAGGTCAATGCTACTCATTCTCTGTTATTCGCTATAACTATTGTTATATTGCAGAGCTACGGTAGTAACAAACAGAACAACATTTTGGACGGATGTTAAGTCTAGTTTAATAACAGCTGACTCAGCCGGTGGAGGTAAGTTAATTATCATTATCACATAAACACGGCTTCTTTATACTTTACTGTCGTTCCAACCATTAACCCCTCTTTGTCTTTCTCCACTAGAGGTTCTACTATTGAAATGCCTCTTCCTGTTTGCTACACTCTCTCGATTAACATTAATGATATCGACTTATCCTTTAGCTGTAATTGTTAAGAATGGCGAGTTCTTTTAAAGTTTTCGGTTTACTTCAAATGAGGTGTTGTGCTCGTAGGTTTGCGTATAACACCGACGTGCTGCGCAAAAATTCGCTCCCAGAAATATACGGCATCCGTTCTAGTAGATGTATTTCTATACATTTTCATCTGCACAGTGCATTTCATTCTCACTGTAATATGCGTGTAATAAGTAGAATTGACTATCTTTATGTCTTCTAAATTTTCATATAGTGAAAAGAATTGAAAATGATACCCAAACAACTCGTGTGTTGAGACTGATCTTCATGGTGGATGTGGCTAGGTATACAGGAGATGATTACACCCCTCTCCTCTGTTACCCGGTCTCGTCTCTGATGTCTAAGGATGTCCACCGTGGTGGTGTTGTATCGTAGATATCGAAATTAATATATTAAGAATCAGGTTACATGTGCACGCAGTACCATTCAGTTTAATTATTCTGTCTTGCTAACATGCGCACATATCTAAAAGATCTATAAGTTGCCATCCATTGTATCCGAGTCTGTGCTATAAGTTTATACGGATATTCCATACTGCACTTGCTTCACTACGATTTATTTAACATACCGATCAAGTAACTAAGATTCACTATCAGCCTCGCACTTAGTTCTATTCTCTGACAGCTCTGACAGTATGGTTGTTGATTATTCTACAATTGCTTTGGACTTCGTCCATGAGCAGTACATAATTTGTGCCGACCTAGGGCACAAAATCAATATTTTATAATTAGATGATTAAAAGTGATGGAAAACTATTTACTGTATCTTCTTTTCAGATTATGATTATAATGGTATTAATATTAAGCAAAATATTTTGTATGCTTGCGGAAACGAAATTGGTGGCTGGACTATTCATGCATAGCTGTATATAGCTTTGGCATATTACTCCCCTTGCTTTGATATGTTATAAAGACTTTGCATAGGCTTGACGCTGCGCTATCTTGCATATCCTTTATAGCACTATTGATAAGCTTGATGGTAAGCATTGCTGATAAGGGTTTTTGTGCCGACGTATATGCACAGTGCATGTCAATATATCAATAAGACATTGGCAGTTCATCTACTTTTATCCTAGATGTATATGATAAGCGACAAGAAACATTCATGTTTCTGTCAATTGGTGCCCGAAGAATTTATGGTGAAAGGAGGGTTATGCAGTTCATTTTGACAAAGGTTATGGACAAATTTAAAGTTACAGAAAGAATGGGGAAAAGGGATATCTTCTGAGCACTCGATCTAGCTCAATCTTGGAGCAGAATAATTTTACCTTTATCAATTTTGTGGAATGAATTATTTTCATAAATCAAATGAATCAAGAAATTTATCAATGGAATTTTCCTGTTTCAGTACCATTTTCCCTTTTTGCTTATCTTTTTATCTCTATTCTATAATGTTCCTCTGACCGTTGTTTAAAACAAATGTATAGGTTATAGAGGTCAAGGTCAAAGGTATGGTACGTTGAAATGCATACACCATATTATTGATATATGAAGATTATGAATATATATACCATAAGCTTATACATATATGATATCATATATTATACTATATTTTACTATAAAATATTATTGCTAGCTATACTTCCAAATTAGATTATATGGTGATTTATAGTTCTATCGCCTATGGTCTGGATATTATTATAGTATATGCTTCAACTGCGCAAAAGTTCGCAATCTATCACAAGACGAAAAAATCAAAAGAAAATTGATACATGGATAACGAAAAGACTAGTCACAGTGATAGATTATAAAAATATTATTCCGAAGTAAGTATTGATTAATAAAAATAGTCATGATAAATATTCATTAATTTGTATACTCTAGCATGTGAAATATTCATCAATTCATTAATCATCTATAATGATTTTAATTGTAGAGCAAGCTGAGGGCGGACCTTTGACAGGGGTTATCATGAGAGGATTGACGCGCCCGGGATTTGACGCTTGGGGTTATCCCATAAATGACGGTCTGGGCATGGGTGGCATGGGTATGGGCATGGGCGGTATGGGCATGATGGGTGGGGGAATGGGTGGAGGAGGGGAAGGAAGCAGAGGATCTGGTAGTTCAGCTGGAGAAGGAGGAAGTGGCAGCAGCGCAGGAGAAGGTGGATCAGGTATGGGAGGCGGATTTAACCCCGGATTTAACAGAGGATGGGGCAATCCTTTCGGTGGATTCTTTTGGAGACGAAAATAGGAGACTGATCATAATATTTATTTCATTGACACATTAACACTTGTCATAAATGCCGATTTCTGTTAATAATCACAGTGGCGAAGTTGATGTAAACTCAGATGAAATGTTTTACCAGACCACGACCGGTGCTGTCGTTCATTCAGTACGAGAGACACACTTTAGTTTTTGTTATGTCAGACACATTAAATCACCATCTGACATCTTCTTGACCAAGTATTGTATATAGGATTGAGTGGATGATGAACTTTGTTTCATATGAATAAATGTTGTTTGATTGAAGTTAAAATATATTCATAAATCATAAATCGCTTGCTGGCGTTGTGTTTATTTTGTGAAAAGAAATGTTGCTTAGATACCGAGATAGTCAACTAACGAATTTTGAACTTTGGTCATTGAGGATATTAACATGAAAATATGTAAGTATAACATACATGATACAGAAAGTCTTTGATAAATAACACTGTATATAGAATATTATGCATACCATTGACCTATGCTGCGGACCGAGGTAGGGAATGTCCTTAAACGGCGTCTACTATAATAGGGAATCCTGACCGAGGAAGGGAATGTTAAAAACAACGTCTACTGTAACAGAAAACGTTGACCAAAGAAGGGAATGTTTTAAACAACATCTACTGCAACAGGGAACGTTGACCGAGGAAGGAAATGTTTTTAAACGGCGTCTACTGTATCAGGGAACTTTGTCTTTGACCGAAGAAAGAAATGTTTTAAACGGCGTCTACTGTAACAGGGAACTTTGACCGAGGAATGGAGTGTTTTTAAACGGCGTCTACTGTAACAGGGAACTTTGACCGAGGAAAGGAAAACCCTTGAATAGCGTGTATTGTAACAGGGAACCTTGACCTAGCAAGGGGAAGATTTTTGAACAGCGTTTATTGTAACAGGATATCTTGCCCGAGAAAGGCACTCCTGTGGAATTAAAACCCAGGACTTTCCCATAATAAGCGGAACACACTAAGCCGGTCATATATAGTAGTTTCCCCCCGGAAAAATGGCTATATAGTAGTTTTTCTCCCATGGCGGAAAAACTACTATATAGTAGTCTTTCCCCCATAGTAGTTTTCCCCCTTACGTAACGGTTTGGAAATTATATACGTTCGTTCTGTATCAGTCAGATAACATTTGAAGTACAAATGTACTATAGTAATAGCCTGTGGATCAAACCGATGGTGTTGTGGTTAATGGGTTTCTATATACTGTTAAGTGTTGTGTGTGTGTAGGTGTGTGTTTGTGTTTATTTTTTTTGGTTTTATTTATTAATTTACAAATCAAGTCTTTCTTTTTATATATTTACCATAGTTTTTTTTATATATATATTTACCATAGTATGCTATTTTCTTCTTTTATTTCATTGTAAAAATTGTCGTTTACTTGCGTATAGATGTCAATCATAACGCCAGTCTGTGACTCAAGATTCGATCTCAGGCAACTTTTCGTAATACACCATATGTAAAATAGGAATTTATCAATCAAAATGTTCCAATGATAAATATGAGAATTGAACGCGCAAGAATTCCTTGAACATTCAATTCCTAAATAAATTAAGACTGAAAGTATGAAAGGTTTATCTGAAAATATCACTATGCTAAGTTTCAAAGCTCTACACCCTTTTGTGTAGAAGATATAGTCAAGGTTAAAGTTTTTGAAAAGTAGGTCACACTTCAAGGTCAAGGTCATTAGGTAAAGTCATGGTCCCGAATAAAAGATCTCATCACAAGAAAACTATATGTGGAGTTTCTAAGCCTTGTACCTTTTGGTACAAACGATATAGTCAAGGCTTTTGCCACAGGGTAAGAGTCACAGACAGGTCAAAAACTAGATGCCCCCGAATTTCATTCCGGGGGCATAAAAACGAACTTGTTTTTCTTTTTTCCATTTGTATATATAGAGATTTCTCGGAGTAAATAAAGATATCTCGAATGAAATTCTAGTAGATAAATCTCTGTTCTAAATATATGCATTTGTATTTGGAAAAGAGATTAAAATTCAAGACATTTCTACTTAAGAAAATGAGATATCTCTAAATTAATTGAATATATCTCAGTATCAGAAGTTGAGATATCTCTATTTTAAATAGAAATCTATTTATTGTTAACAAGGTAACAAGCTGGATTTACTTACATGTAAGTGTGAAAAGAAAATCCGGAATTTCACATTGGGGGGAAAATCCACTATATAGTAGTTTTTCCCCGGGGGAAAATGACTATAAGAGGGGGGGGGGGGATGGCTATATAGCCAAATTTCCCCCGGGGGAAAAACTACTATATAGCCATTTTTCCGGGGGGGGGGAACTACTATATAGGCATTTTTCCGGGGGGAAAATTGCTAGGGGGAAAAACTACTATATAACACCGGTTTCGTGATATTGAGGATCTCCAACATTAATGAAATCAAATACTCCTTATCCTTGTCATATATCGGTCGGAAATCATTATCAAAGGAGGCGAGATTCACAAACTCTAAAAAGGATATCTCACCAAAGTCAATCATTAAATGTCGCTTCTCATATTACTGCATTACGGAATGTCGGACCTCTCTTATCCCACGAAATCTCAACAAAGACAATCATTAAATGTCGCTTCTCATATTACTGCATTACGGAATGTCGGACTTCTCTTATCCAACGATATCTCACCAAAGACAATCATTAAATGTCGCTTCTCTTATTACTGCATTACGGAATGTCGGACCTCTCTTATCCCACGATATCTCACCAAAGACAATCATTAAATGTCGTTTCTCATATTACTGCATTACGGAATGTCGGACTTCTCTTATCCCACGATATCTCACCAAAGACAATCATTAAATGTCGCTTCTCATATTACTGCATTACGGAATGTCGGACCTCTCTTATCCCACGATATCTCACCAAAGACAATCATTAAATGTCGCTTCTCATATTACTGCATTACGGAATGTCGGACCTCTCTTATCCCACGATATCTCACCAAAGACAATCATTAAATGTCGCTTCTCATATTACTGCATTACGGAAAATCGGACCTCTCTCATCCCACCAAAGACAATCAATAAATGCCACTTCTCTTACGGCAGTATTACGGTATTCCAGGCATCTTTGATAAACAATATCTCACCAAAGACAATTGTTTAATGTCGCTTCTCCTATTAAAGCATTACTACATGCCAGATATCTCAACCCTCGTGATATCTCACCAAAGACAATCATTTCTTGTGGTTTCTCCAATTAAATCACTACTACATGCCATACATCTTAAACCCCATGGTATCTCATCAAAGACTACAATTTTTGTCCCTTATTACAGCGTTACCACATGCCGGACATCTCTAAGATTTATTCCACGATATCTCGCCAATTATTTAGCCCACACTTGATAAGAACGAAAGTTTGTTTTGTCTGGTTATTGCGTTACGTCACATAAAGTTCATTCCACTATATGGTGACCGCATCTGCCTGATGCATCCCATAGAGAACTCAGACTTTTGTAAAGGTCCAATCTGGGGTAGTGAGGGATCTACTACGTCTCCCCTGACACAGGACCTATGATTTATACAACCCTGAACCTGTCGGTCACGGGTGCCCAACCGATTGAGCAATGCCGGTTCAACATTGGTGGGTAACAACGGTGATTACAATGTGGCGGTCCATAAGGTATTTGACATGTGCACAAGCCACATTGTCGACTGTAGATTACATGTACACAGGCCAGATCGTCAACTGTGCATTATATGTACACAAACCAGATCGTCGACTGTACATTATTTGTACATAATCCAGATCGTCGAGTGTACATTATCTGTACACAAGCCACGTCGACTGTTGATAACATGTACACAATCCAGATCGTTGACTGTAGATTACCTGTACACAAGTCACGTCGACTGTAGATTACTTGTACACAAGCCAGATCGTCGACTATACATTATTTGTACATAATCCAGATCGTCGAGTGTACATTATCTGTACACAAGCCACGTCGACTGTAGATTACATGTACACAAGCCAGATCGTTGACTGTAGATTACCTGTACACAAGCCACGTCGATTGTAAATTATCTGTACACAAGCAAGATCGTCGACTGTATATTACTTGTACACAAGCCAAGTCGACTGTAAATTACCTGTACACAAGCGAGATTGTCGACTGTAGATTACCTGCACACAAGCAAGATCGTCGACTGTAGATTACCTGTAGATAAACTGCATTATACGACCAAGGTCGCCATCAATTTGCTTAAATTGTCACAGGGCGTATCTAACTATGACCGAATCTGAGAAAGAATGATGTATGGGTTTAATGTCAACAAAAACTGACAACAAACACATAATTGACATTTATGGCAACCTAGAATGACTAAACTCATGTGATCAACGTTCAACATGATCAACGATATCAACATGATCAACGATATCAACACTTGCATAACAAAGGCTCAATCAGTTCAACAATAATATCGCCACAAAAATATAAAGTTTAAAAAAGAAGAAATTATAAAAATGACGTCACTAAGATCACAAGCCATACGTCTGTAAAATAAGAAAATCTCTAGATTCCATACCTGATAATGAGATAATCTGGCTTTAAACAATATAAGTTTCTAAGATATTCCAAGATTAACTGATAAAATGTTGCATACCTGGTCAACTTCCTGGTCACAAGAAAGGATTTGTATAATAGCAAATCGTATATAGTGCACTAAAACAGTGAAAAATATAAGTAGCTTGAATTCTAATAAAATAATATCATATCTACATAAAACAGATAAGACATGTTTACCCTGTGTAAGGGAGAAGGCATAAAAAGTAGATGACCGGTAGCAGAATACTGGATTGATTGAGGTATGTGGAGCTCAACCTAGCACTGTAAGGCTGATGTCTCCTAAACACTGTGGAGCTCAACCTAGCATTGTATGGCTGATGTCTTCTAAACACTGTGGTGACCACTGGGGTAAGCATATCTCAGTCCTGGGAATATTTTCCAGCCCAAAAATTTGGGATGATAATGTTTCAACCTTAAACTCTGGGGTAATGTGTAGGCCCTAAACTTTAGGTATAATATCTTAGTCTTAACTTGGGGAAATAATCTCCCTTCCATGGACTTTAGGGTGATGTTTCAACCCTAATTATCTGTGGTAATATTTCTTGGGGAAATAATGTCGTTTACCTAGACTTTGAAGTGGTATTTCCCTAAACTCTGGACGAAAATATGTCCTAAACTGGGGAAATAAAGTCCCTTTCCTAGACTCTGGGTGATAATATTTCAGTCTTAACTTGGAGAAACAATGTCCCCCCATGGACTTTGGGGTGATAATATCTTCAATATAAACAAGAGGTGAACATGTCCGCCCTGAATAGTACGGTGATAATATCAATATCCAAGCACTTAATAAGATAATTCTCTAACTCTCTAATCTTAAACTAAAGCCGGTAAATATGTCTCTGTACTATACTGGGGGTACCAAGTCTAAACTTTTAACTTTGGTGATAATGTAAATCATAAACTTAACCTTTGGGTTATGATATCCCGAAACATAAGAATGATAAGGGTTAAGCTCTAAAGTTTGGAATAATGATGACTTTATCTCAGATGTTCTTATTTTGGACTTCTTACTAATGTATATCCTATTACTATACACCTGTACAAGCTTTAATATGACAATGACAATTACTTATCATTACTACTACACTGTATACTGGAATTGCTGATGGGATGTAAAAACATTGATATGCAGTATGTACTAAATAAAAATACTAAATCATCTAGTAGAATTATAGAAAACAATCATATGATACTGGTACTGGATATGTGATTACATTTCAGTGGCAAAAATCTAGTTATGTACATTTACACCTTAAAATGCAGTTCATTAGATAATTAGAACTTTGTTAGATATACAAATGAGTTATATAAATAGCTGCTGTACATGATGGTGGTTGCTGATAAGTCCGTGCTACACTGCAGATTCCCGCGATATGTTAGTCTTCATTTCATCCATGACCACTGAACTGGCCAGTTCCAGGTTCCATTGTAGAGCTTTCAACAACTCTTCACAGTTCTCCCTGCTGGTCATTCCCAGCCTGAATAACTGCTCTATCTTGAGGAACTTAATGGCTGACTCTTCACTCCACTGGCTCTTAGATAATGCTAGCAAACACTCATCATCTGTGACACCTATAACTTTGTTCTGGATATGGAAGATTTTGTCTCTCTGGGCCGAAGCTGAGAGTGTCACATCAGTGGAGTTATTTGAATTATTTTGGTGTATATTGAGAGGGGAAGAATTCCTGTGCACTATATTACTATTCCTTGATTTTTTACAATAAACCTTTTTACTTGTTCCTTCAGCTACACTCTTCATGCCCGTCATTTTTGTCCAGGACAAATCATCACTGTGTGATGAATGTCGTTCATTATTCGCAATATCAATGTGTCTCACATTCTGATAGTCACTTCCAGCCGACGCACGCTTCGGTTGATCAAATACATGATTACCGTCCACACAGAAAGGCTTGACTGCCACAGTGTTTGGTGACTTGCATCCTCTGTCTGTCCACTCCCCTCCTTTGGGAGGAATCAAGAAGTAGTGGGTATGACTGAGCTGCTCGCCATCCTGCAGCATGGGGTTGATGCGTGGCTTAGCATTAGATTTATGGAAGGTTCCTCTTCCAGAATCTAGACTGCTGGATAGATAATCTCGTGGAGGTAAGGGAGGGGGAGAATCAATTGGTAGGGACTGAGTTAAGTTATGAGCCATGGCTCCGTCTGCCTCGTAGTCATCATCAAAATCAGAATCAAACGAGTCCCAGCTATATGGGTCAAACACAAGGCTACTCTGAGTGTCCCTGTTAGTGTCTCTGGGTTCATCTTCTACTGGGACCTCATCATACTGGGGAACTGCACTATTTATAACCTGTCCACATTCAGCCTTGCTGTCGGAATCTTCATCTGGCACTTCATCATACAGAGGAAACACAGACTTCTCCCTATCAGGGGTACATTCATTTTTACTTTTTGATATTGAAAAATTATTCAATGCATCATTCAACCAGTCAAATGCTATCTCTGATTTGGCAGTGTCTTGTGCATTTCTTTTAGTCACATTATATGCATGCACTTTTCCCATATGAGGATTTGTAACTGACAGGTTCTGAAAATGATTGCCCCCTGTGACTGTTCCCATTCCACCTTGATAAAGTGGTGACTGAGTCAGTGAATTCCCAGGCTTCAGGACAAGCTTATCTTCTATTTCTGTTTTGTGTTTTAGAAACTCGGTATGACTATTGTCCTCCTTACATTCTACTGGAGGCACCGAATAGTATGGCTCCATTTTAGTTACAAGTTCTTTCTCATTACTAATGGGCATTATTTTGGTGGGCAAGCTATGAGCAGTATTTTTATTGGACTCCTCCCGCGATGGCACTCTTTTGTAGACAATTGGCTGTCTCGCAGGACGGGATGGAGATGATGCTGATTGCACGTTATAATTACAATAAATTCCCTTTAATGTCGCACTTACATCGAAAGGATCTACTGGTGTTGTAATATCACTTAACAGAGGTTTCTGTAGATTACAGCTCTGATCTGCTGATGATATACTCAACAGAGAATCAAATAAATTGGTGTTACATGTACTACTATTTTTAGTATTTACACTGTCCGTAATGTGTTCTGTATCATCACTAAGATCTATTAACAGCTCATCGTTTGAGGTTTTCTCCTTCGAAGTCCTGGGATATGTAGCACTAGTGTTGCTTGTTCCCCTTACTACAGCTGTGTTCTTAGCTTTATTAACATGGGCAGGCAAATCAACATCTGAAGTATCATTCACTAGTTTGGTGTAGTTAAATTGTTGTTTGCTTTGCATTGCTTGTGTCTGGAAATGCTCTGAAATAAGAAAATAAATATGTTTGTTGATTTACAAATACTTACGATTTCATGATAATTTTTGTCCTGCTACAACAAACAAGAAACATTAAGTTATTACTGAAATGCCTCATTCCTAGATCACAACTTCTACAAGTTTTTAATGCCTGATATTTAGTCTAATGTTACATCTTGCCAAATTTCAGAAAAAAACTTAATATTTGATAATAATTGCTTACTTTTATTGCGATCAGGAAGTTTAGTAGGCTCGACTTTTCCAATTGGTTCAGCTATATCAGAGGGCTCCATGGGATTTCTCAGGTAGACACTGTGAATCACAATATAATGATATATAGGTGGTACAATGATAAAGTAAAGAATATGATAGACATAAATCATAACACATCTCTCTGAATACTTTAGGATATTTAAATAATTACCGTATACCTGTCTTATTTTTCAAAAAAATGTTGTAGCCATTGACTACCTTCATACATCTTTGTTTTCATTTATTTGCTTTCTATTTAATGTCGTTTATACAGGTTTCCACATTATGCATGGTTTCAATTCAGATCTAAGGTAAAGCAACCTGATATATATATACTGTGCTAGACATATATCCCTTGAGGTCCTGCTATTCTGTGCTATAATGTGCTCAACATGTCCCTGAAGTCTTCTTATACTGTGTTAGATATATCCTTTGCAGTCCTGCTATACAGTGCTGTGCTAAACATTTCTCTATGGTCAGCTGTACTGTGCTATATTGCACTAAACATATCCCTGAGGTCCTCCTATATAGTGCTAGACATATCTCTGAGGCCCCATCCCCCTTCATTGTGCAATATTGTACGAGACATATCCCTGAGGTCGTTTTACATTACGCTATATTGGGCTAGACATATCCTGGAGACCCCATCCCCCTTCATTGTGCAATATTGTACGAGACATATCCCCGATGTCCTCTTATATTAAGCTATATTGTGCTAGACATATCCCTTAAGGTCCTGTCACACTGTGTAGGACAAATCCCTTGAGGTCCTGCTATAATGTATAGGACATATCCCTTACAGTGCTCCTATACATCTCAGGACATATCCCTTTCAGCATCAGGACATATCCCTTTCAGCATCAGGACATATCCCTTACAGTGCTCCTATACATCTCAGGACATATCCCTTTCAGCATCAGGACATATCCCTTACAGTATTCCTATACATCTAAGGACATATCCTTTCAGCATCAGGACATATCCCTTTCAGCATCAGGACATATCCCTTACAGTGCTGCTATACATCTCAGGACATATCCCTTTTAGCATCAGGACATATCTCTTTCAGCATCAGGACATATCTTTTTCAGCATCAGGACATATCCCTTACAGTGCTGCTATACATCTCAGGACATATCCCTTTCAGCATCAGGACATATCTCTTTCAGCATCAGGACATATCCCTTACAGTACTGCTATATATCTCAGGACATATCCCTTTTAGCATCAGGACATATCCCTTTCAGCATCAGGACATATCCCTTACAGTGCTGCTATACATCTCAGGACATATCCCTTTTAGCATCAGCACATATCTCTTTCAGCATCAGGACATATCTTTTTCAGCATCAGGACATATCCCTTACAGTGCTGCTATACATCTCAGGACATATCCCTTTCAGCATCAGGACATATTCCTTTCAGCATCAGGACATATCTCTTTCAGCATCAGGACATATCCCTTACAGTGCTGCTATACATCTCAGGACATATCCCTTTTAGCATCAGGACATATCCCTTTCAGCATCAGGACATATCCCTTACAGTGCTGCTATACATCTCAGGACATATCCCTTTCAGCATCAGGACATATCCCTTTTAGCATCAGGACATATCACTTACAGTGCTGCTATACATCTCAGGACATATCCCTTTTAGCATCAGGACATATCCCTTTCAGCATCAGGACATATCTCTTTCAGCATCAGGACATATCTTTTACAGTATTACTATACATCTCAGGACATATCAATATGGATTCCACTCGACAGTATATACATGAATTCTACTTAGCTATATAAAATATAGTTTTATTAAAGAATCTGTCAGAATATATTCTAAACACAAGAAACTTAATACTACTACTAATAATAACAATAATAATATTAAGAAGAAGAAGAAGAAGAAGAAGATGAAGAAGAAGAAGTAGTAGTAGCAGAAGAACATACTCATCAATACTTCCTGGATCTCCCCATGACTTGCCTCCTGGATCTCCATGGCCAGTATGAATAAAACTGTGCTTCAAAGGCTTGCTGATATCATTCACTGAAAACAAAGTTACAAAAAATGCTCAGAAAGAGTACATGTACTGTAGCATTCTTTCTTTTATCTTTCAAGTTTCATATTCTCTTATCCCTTTCTTATTTATGAAGAAATAGATTAAAAAGTAATACATGTATCAAGCATACAGACTAAAACAAGAGCAACTCCAAGCATGCATCTCCTTGCACAGCAGGAAAATCCATTGTACTAAACTGACCAAGACTTTGGACCCTAGAATAATAGGGATTTTCTTCTCAATGTACTCAAGCTATATATGATAAAGCTATATGAACCCAATACGGCCAAAACTGAGACTTCTCAAGTGTCTACAAGGTTTCATTAATGATTACCTCCAGTGACCTTTTAATCCTAAAACTAATAGGGATCTTCCTCTCATTATACTTACGCTATATATGAAATATGAAGCCAACAAGGCCAAAACTTATAGAGTGTCTACAAGGTTTTGTTACAGACATACATACACACATGCACGCACCCACACATGAATGGTACCATTACTATGTTACCCTGCAATGTTCTTGCGAGGGAATAATAAGTTTCTTGACATTATTTCTGACTAGCGTTTTGTAACAATGGTATTGTAAAATCAATAAAATGCTAGAATTACAAGGGTTATCTGTGCAAAATTTCATTTAACGATGTTTAATACCTTTTCATGTTATTATGTTAAACTAACTGAAAAATTCTTATAACCTTTGACAGAAACATCAAAGATAATTCCAAATAAAACACATCTTATTCTTATGATAAAACATTGTTTTTTTTCAACACATTTCTCATGAACAGACCTTTTTCTAGCTTTAAATGATGCATGGGGCCTAATATCAGACAAACACCTTTTTGCTGGAATTTCCAATATGACATCATTGTTTGGATTGTGACGTCACAGTAATATGACAGCAAATCTGATCAGCAAAACTTCATTTTTCTGATATTGCCCTTAACATCATATGAAATAGGAGACAAAATGTATTTAAATATGCTAAACCCTGCATAGACTACATCTTTATATTCTGACCTGCTAGTCTCCTCTGAGGATCTACACATTGCCTAGGAAACATATTCACTTCATAAGTACATTTGTTTTGTCCTTTCCACCAGTAACATTCAGGTCTGGAATAAAACAATATTAACAAGAAGCTGTAAATGGTATGAAGTGATACCCTATCTGACCTTGACTTTTGATTCTGAAGACTGCATCTATATGTACAATGTAAAACCTGTGGGTTGAAAACGTTTCAAGTTATCACATTACACTGAATGATTGATTGATTATTATTTTACGTCACTCCATGATTATTTCACATATATGGTGATGGCATCTGCCTGATGCATTGCACACAAATTTAGACCTTTGCAACGGACCCACCCGAAGCAGTGAGGGATCTTTTATGTGCCACGCCTACCATGACACGGGACCTCGGGTTTTACCGTCTCATCTGAAAGACAGAATACCAGTGTGCCCAGGGTGGGAGTTGAACACGGGACCTCTCAATCACGAGACGAGCACCTTATTCACTAGGCCACACCGGCTTTATTACATCACAACCAGAGTGATGACAGACAGACAGATTCCTGTAATGTATTCAGGTGTCCTATAGAAATGACACTTTCGGTTTGTCTGTGTCTGTTTGTGGGGCCTAACTTAAGAAAATTGAACTTCTACTGGGTGATTAGTGGTAAAAATGATCTACAACAGAAACTAAAAAGTTGAAGTCAAAGTTGAATGTCAACACTATATTTAATAATAGTGTATTAATGGTGTATTATATTATAATTTATTAAATATATTAATATATTATATTAGATATATACAACATTATAATATATAAGAATATAACTAAGCTTACAACACTTAACTTACCTTCCATCTATTACAGTAACAAATTCTCCTTCCTCGATGTGTAGCTTTCCTTCTTCACTAAATGACTGAGTGACTTTCATGTCTGGAGGCCTTACCTAAGTCACAGAAATTATTATTAACAAAAAGTTTGAAAGACTTCAGACATTATTGAATATTAAAATGCCTTATTGCTGACTACAGCTTAAAGTAAAGATATTCAGTCAATTTTAAAATAAAAATTTCAATAAATAAACTTCTTGCAGCTGAATTTCCCACAATATTTTGTATGCATTTATACAAAAAGTTTTTTTCAAATATAATTATCACTTTTACATCTTCAAAACCTGAGATCTCGGATACAATGGTAAGAATTAAGTGACATAAGCAAAAGACTACATTATACATATCCTTTGTAATTATACCCATGCAGTGAGGCAGTAATATAGATCATGACTTGTGTTATACATGACACACAAGTAAGACTTTATCTCCAACACATGTACCCAGTGAGGCAGCAGTACAAATAATGTCAAATAATGACACATGTTCTACATGATTCATCATACATAAGACAGGAATTAAGAGAATATGTGTTTCTACCTCACAGAGGAAGTCTTTGAGGGCCTGGAAGGTTGGCCTATCAGATGGTTTGTATGCCCAGCACTGTAACATTAACTGGTATATATCTGTAGGGCAGTTAGCAGGCTTACACAAACGCTCTCCCTCCACATCAATCTTATGTAAGATCTGAAATAACAGTCACAATGTGCTGGTTAGTTGTATATACAACAGTGTCTTAAGGGTTTTATGGATTTCACTGAAAATAAAAATTTCATCTTTTATAATTGAATAACACTAAAGTCTTGCTGCTTTGAAGAATATTATAACAGGCACTTTGCTGGTTTACATTTGATAAAACTATGAGATGATAAAATCTACATCATTCCTTTTATGGAAATATGATTACAGCTGAACACAATTTGAAGAGAATAATTACGGTTTCAAATACAAGAAAGACAACTCTAACGAAACTGGAATCATGATAGATGGATTCTTTAGTGTACCTGCGAGCCATTGAATCCCATCCATGGTTCCTGCCCATAGGTAAACATTTCCCAGAGAGTGACAGCAAACATCCAGGTGTCACTAGCATGGGAAAACTGACGAATTTTCAGACTCTCTGGAGCACACCTAACAAATCAAAACATTATTCATAATTAGTAAATGACGTCATTATTAGTGGTTATCAAATCATAACATCATTGATGATTAAAAAACTACAGATGATCTTTATACATATAACAGGGTTTTAATAATACAGATTTAATTCCACTTTTAGCAAGTGTCTGATGTCAAAACCACTGCGACATTTTACAGTCTCTATGGATGAGTCAACTTTGTCACTTCATTTCCCGTACTTTTACATCAGTTTCCACAGAACTTCTTCACCCCATTATGGTGTGACCTCATATACCTACCCATATGGGAAACAACTCTCTATAATGAAAAAAACCCAATGAGCATGTACTTATATATCATTTATTGTTAAAATTCAAATAATTGATGATTAAGAAATTATAATAATCAAATTAACTTTGTGTTTAATATATATCACAAAGAAATACATATAAACTACATGTACTTCAAAGCGCTATCACTTCATACCCATACATGTCTCTTTTTTTACCAAAATATCCAATATTTATTTCAATGGTTTGTGCTGGATATCAATATGTAATACAGTACAACATTTGTAGCACATATATAACAATTATTATTATATATCACAACCAGTCCAGTGATTAAATATCACAACCAGTCCAGTGATTAAATATCACAACCAGTCCAGTGATTATATATCACAACCAGTCCAATGATTATATATCACAACCAGTCCAGTGATTATATATCACAACCAGTCCAGTGATTATATATCACAACCAGTCCAGTGATTATGTATCACAACCAGTCCATTGGTTATATATCACAACCAGTCCAATGATTATATATCACAACCAGTCCAATGATTATATATCACAACCAGTCCAATGATTATATATCACAACCAGTCCACTGATTATATATAACAAGCAGTCCAGTGGTTATATATCACAACCAGTCCAGTGGTTATATCACAACCAGTCCAGTGATTATATATCACAACCAGTCCACTGATTATATATAACAACCAGTCCAGTGGTTATATATCACAAGCAGTCCAGGGGTTATATATCACAACCAGTCCAGTGATTATATATCACAACCAGTCCAGTGATTATACATCATGACCAGTCCAATGATTATATATCACAACCAGTCCAATGATTATATATCACAACCAGTCCAGTGATTATATATCACAACCAACCAGTCCAATGATTATATATCACAACCAGTCCAGTGATTATATATCACAACCAGTCCAGTGATTATATATCACAACCAGTCCAGTGATTATATATCACAACCAGTCCAATGATTATATATCACAACCAGTCCAATGATTATATATCACAACCAGTCCACTGATTATATATAACAACCAGTCCAGTGGTTATATATCACAACCAGTCCAGTGGTTATATCACAACCAGTCCAGTGATTATATATCACAACCAGTCCACTGATTATATATAACAAGCAGTCCAGTGGTTATATATCACAAGCAGTCCAGTGGTTATATATCACAACCAGTCCAGTGATTATATATCACAACCAGTCCAGTGATTATATATCACAACCAGTCCAGTGATTATATATCACAACCAGTCCAGTGATTATATATCACAACCAGTCCAGTGATTATGTATCACAACCAGTCCAGTGATTATATATCACAACCAGTCCAGTGATTATACATCATGACCAGTCCAATGATTATATATCACAACCAGTCCAATGATTATATATCACAACCAGTCCAGTGATTATATATCACAACCAACCAGTCCAATGATTATATATCACAACCAGTCCAGTGATTATATATCACAACCAGTCCAGTGATTATATATCACAACCAGTCCAGTGATTATATATCACAACCAGTCCAATGATTATATATCACAACCAGTCCAATGATTATATATCACAACCAGTCCAATGATTATATATAACAACCAGTCCAGTGGTTATATATCACAACCAGTCCAGTGGTTATATCACAACCAGTCCAGTGATTATATATCACAACCAGTCCACTGATTATATATAACAAGCAGTCCAGTGGTTATATATCACAAGCAGTCCAGTGGTTATATATCACAACCAGTCCAGTGATTATATATCACAACCAGTCCAGTGATTATATATCACAACCAGTCCAGTGATTATGTATCACAACCAGTCCAGTGATTATATATCACAACCAGTCCAGTGATTATATATCACAACCAGTCCAGTGATTATGTATCACAACCAGTCCAGTGATTATATATCACAACCAGTCCAGTGATTATGTATCACAACCAGTCCAGTGATTATATATCACAACCAGTCCAGTGATTATATATCACAACCAGTCCAGTGATTATGTATCACAACCAGTCCAGTGATTATATATCACAACCAGTCCAATGATTATATATCACAACCAGTCCAGTGGTTTTATCACAACCAGTCCAGTGATTATATATCACAACCAGTCCATTGGTTATATATCACAACCATATATATATCTGCTTTGAAAGCAGAGACGACGCATGGTAGGTATAGCCTTACGCAATAATAATCCACGGGAAAACTTACCAAGCAAACGGCACCTTCTTCTTTTCAGACATGGTGTAGTGATCTTCTTGTACTGGAAGAGCACGCATTAATCCAAAATCCCCTATCTTAACCTGCCAACAAACAACCATACATCTCTTAAATTTCAGAATCACATTTTAATAATTAAAACTCAATTATTAAATTTCATTTGTAATTCACTGAGCAAAAAAAGATATACGTCAATATCTGGTTTGCATCTTAATTATGTGATTTAATGAAAAATACTGATAAATGTACTGTGACCATGTCAAAGAGTCTGTAACTCCTGCTTATAAACATAAAATGTTTGAAGTGCTTTTGGTATTGTAAGCATTTTGAAGCTTTACACCAATTAGAACAGTTTTACATCAGAAATAAGACTCTTTGAATTTTATATTACATGTATATGATGTATTTTGATCTTGAGATACCATTGTCAACCTATATGTGTCAAAATAAAAATAAACAAATTAGTTATATTGATTGTGGATTTCCATGACTGTCAATATCATGCATGACTTGATCAAAACAAGATATGTATGTGAGTGTGTGCACCTTTTCAGATTTCTGAACTTTTTTAACCACATACTGACATAGCAATAGTTGTATGAATAAATCAAAGTAAGAATAAATGAAAACAATTTCTGATTCCAATTTGAGTTTGGACCAGTTATATATTCTTTTGCTTTGATGAATGAGATCTGTAAATATTAATGGCCTATTTAGTGAAGGATGCAACTTTATCATTTATGGCTTTTTTCTTGTTTACAGTAAATTTACCTTGTCATTAGAGGTCAGAAGAACATTTCGACATGCCAGATCACGATGAATGAAACGCTTGCTTTCTAGAAAGGCCATGCCTGTCGCAATCTGTATGGCATATTCACAGAGGGTGGTGATCAGTAGGGTAGCTTGATGGTGGTGTAGTTTGTCTAGCAGAGCACCACCTGTGGCCAGCTCTGTCACCTGAAGTATGTCAACATGAGAAGAAACATGAAAGTACAAGGTTAAGGCTTAAAAAACTTTTAAAAGGTCCCACTCAAGGCAAAAAGGCAGGTAGTGGACATCAGTATTTCCTTGATTTGTATCAGGATAACATAAGATCATAGGAGGGGGGGGACAATAATCTTCCGTATGGTCATCTAAAGATAACATAGAGGTGGGATGGACACTACTCCATTGTGTTGTATCAAGATGAAATATTGTCACATTAGCATAATATACTATCAATTATCAGTAGAAAATACTACTCCATAATCAAATAAGCATAATGTATAATACCATCATTAATGGGTGGAAAGCACTATTCTATAGAGTTTGGAAGGATAACACACCATCATGAGGGGCGTAGACAACACAATTCCATAGAGTCGTATAAGATTTGGATGATCTAGAGAATGCATGGCATTCACCTCCTTCACAAAGTCTTCAAACGCCCCCGGTAAAGACAGAGCATCATTTGTAAGCACTTTAACTGCTACACTTTTCTGCAATTGATGTTAACAAAAAAGATAAAAGTTAGATTAAAAGCACTTTATTAGGATGATTATTTTGCACATTGAAATACATAAAACAGCTGATAAAGAAAACCTTCATTGCAAGTCTTTAGAAAATCTTCAATTCTAGGGGCATGAAATAACCCTTTTAGATATATACACAGATAGAAGAGGACCATTATTATATGTCCCATCTCATTACCTTATTACCAGCAGGAGTGGTCCAGTCACCTCGCCTGACAACACCAAATGAACCATTACCAAGCTTACTAAATAGCATTAACGACTTCTCATTTATCAAGCAAGTTAATGACTTCTCCCCACAACTACTGTAGCTTATTACAGACGACATCTTGGACTTTACGTCTGAGTCTTCAATGGTTCGTTTTCCTGGTAATATCTATTAAAAACAGAAATAATTCTGATAAAATAAATATTTCCTACTAAATATATAAAAGATATCTAGAAAGAAAGCAGAATAGTATCTCTGAACATAATAGTTACACATTCTATATCAAGTACTTCACTTGTATAATGTGTTAATCAAGTTACACAAATTCAGAAATTTATTTTGCGTAGATATGGTGGATAGAAAAAAAAATCTATTCTTTTTTCAAAATTCGTAACCTGTACAAAAAGTCGTACTCTTGTGTGACAAAGTGCCAATCTAAATATGATCAACTGGTTCAGACAGAGCATTTGTTTTCTACTTTTACTTTTTATCTTGATCATTTAATAACATGTTCTAATTTAAACATAGAAATTGTGTACATAAAGTTATTACATGAAATGATAAGAAACTCCTTAAATCCTCATCAACATTATGAAGCCTGTAAAATGATATATTCTCCAATCTCACACACAGCATTCCGCCGTCACACACACCACTCTGTACTGTATTCAATATCTAGTAATGAGCCGTCACACACAGCACTCTGTGTCGTATTCAATATCTAATAAGGAGCAGTCACACACAGCTCTCTGTACTGTATTCAATATCTAGCAATGAGCCGTCACAAACAGCACTCTGTGTCGTATTCAATATCTAGTAATTAGCCGTCACACACAACACTCTGTGTCGTATTCAATATTTAGTAATGAGCCGTCACACAGCACTCTGTACTATATTCAATATCTAGTAATGAGCCGTCACACAGCACTCTGTACTGTATTCAATATCTAGTAATGAGCCGTCACACACAACACTCTGTACTGTATTCAATATCTAGTAATGAGCCGCCACATACACCGTTCTGTGTCGTATTCAATATTTAGTAATGAGCCGTCACACACAACACTCTGTGTTGGATTCAATATTTAGTAATGAGCCGTCACACACAGCACTCTGTCGTATTCAATATGTAGTAATGAGCCGTCACACAGCTCTTTGTGTTGTATTCAATATGTAGTAATGAGCCGTCACACAGCACTCTGTCATATTCAATATCTAGTAATGAGCCGTCACACAGCTCTTTGTGTTGTATTCAATATCTAGTAATGAGCCGTCACACAGCACTCTGTCGTATTCAATATCTAGTAATGAGCCGTCACACAGCTCTTTGTGTTGTATTCAATATTTAGTAATGAGCCGTCACACACAGCACTCTGTCGTATTCAATATCTAGTAATGAGCCGTCACACAGCTCTTTGTGTTGTATTCAACATCTAATCATGAGCCGTCACACACAGCACTCTGTGTTGGATTCAATATTTAGTAATGAGCCGTCACACACAGCACTCTGTCGTATTCAATATGTAGTAATGAGCCGTCACACAGCTCTTTGTGTTGTATTCAATATCTAGTAATGAGCCGTCACACAGCACTCTGTCGTATTCAATATCTAGTAATGAGCCGTCACACAGCTCTTTGTGTTGTATTCAATATCTAGTAATGAGCCGTCACACAGCACTCTGTCGTATTCAATATCTAGTAATGAGCCGTCACACAGCTCTTTGTGTTGTATTTAATATCTAATCATGAGCCGTCACACACAGCACTCTGTGTCGTATTCATTATCTAGTATTGAGCCGTCACACAGCACTTTGTGTCGTATTCAATATCTAGTAATGGCCGTCACACACACCACTCTGTACTGTATTCAATATTCAGTAATGAGCCGTCACACACAGCACTCTGTGTTGGATTCAATATCTAGAAATAAACCGTCACACACAGCACTCTATACTGTATTCAATATCTAGTAATGAATGACCAAAAGAGAATGGAATATGTTATAGTGTCCTTGAGGATAACTTTGTCCTGGATCACACATCAGGAGCACGTCTTGGTACACATAGGATCGTCACTTTCTGGAAGCTTATCAGACATTCAAAACCACTAAATGACAGGAAAGCATTGCATAATACCTAGAATTCTGTCACACTATCAGTTATGAATCATTTTAGAAAACATCTGCCAAGTGGTTTAAATTTACAGTAGACACAGCTTAATCGAGAGGGAGACGACATGCTTCTAGATATAATTATAAGGATATCATATTTTTCAAATTAATAAAGATAATATTCATCATTTGATCACATTTTAAAAGTTCTGAATCATATCAATGAGGGTGCAAATAGAGGGATATGACTTCGCCTTCCATCTCCCACTCCCTTCCACACTGTTTGCCCAATCACCTATTGATATAGATTACAGTCTTGTTTGCGAAATAGTAAAATTATAACTCACAACGATTAAGCTTTGTATAATCACGAAAGCTGTTTTAACATGAATCAAAGTGAACTCATATAATATAAGCTGAACGTGAAGTATTATTGTCAGGAATTAGATTTCATGACAATCAGACATGAAATGAATGCTTTGCCCAATACAGAACAGCACAATATTTATAAAACCTATTTTATTGTCTAATAATTGAGCACAAAAAAAATATTTAAAAAAACATCAAACAACTTGGAATTGGTACTAAAGATCTCTGTGGTGCCAACATGTACCGTGACACGTGACCTCGATGTTTACTGTCTCATTCTTAACACGTGGCACCGTGACACTTGACCTCGATGTTTATCCGTCTCATTCTAAACACCTGGCACCGTGACACCTGACCTCGATGTTTATCCGTCTCATTCTAAACACATGACACCGTGACACTTGACCTCGATGTTTATCCGTCTCATTCTAAACACATGACACCGTGACACCTGACCTCGATGTTTACCGTCTCATTCTAAACACATGACACCGTGACACCTGACCTCGATGTTTACCGTCTCATTCTAAACACATGACACCGTGACACCTGACCTCGATGTTTACCGTCTCATTCTAAACACATGGCACCGTGACACCTGACCTCGATGTTTACCGTCTCGTCATAAGCACATGACAGCAATGAGTCTCCAAGCATTATATAACATCATAACGCCAAATTTATTTACTTTTAAAATATTGTTCAAACCTTGTCAAATATCCTTGATTTTCTACTAACTCTCTTCTTCTTGACTGCATCCAGGAGTCGTCGAATGGCTGGCTTTCCCATTCCAATTTTTTCCAAGTCCTCGGCTTTGACATAGTCAAAATGAGACAATCTGAAATAAGTACTCATTATATCATCATACATTGTAAATTAATGTTTATAATACTGCTTTCTGTCACAATTCACCATCTGTACGACATATGATATACACCATACACACGTATTTAAATAAGTTAAATAAAATTTTATGAAGTTTTGTTTTCGCACAACAAACAGCAAACATACACACGCATGTAAATCAATTCAGAAAATTTACCAGCAGCAAGGTCTGTTCACGCAATACAACCCTTTCTTTGCAAATTTCAATTGTTAATGTACAAGATATGCCTATACCTTTATGCTGTTACTGCAAATATTAATTTAATGTGTATACATCATAAAAATAAATGTATTCATAATGGCAACCTTAGATTACTATCTCTCGTAATAAACAGTGTGAGTGAAGGGCTGTATATCGGGGCCGCTGCCAGACAACCACACCAGCTACAAAGTTTTATGAATGAATAAATTGGCAAGGATGTATCCTTCAATCACTTTTCCATTTGTCGTATATCAAAGAAAATGTGTAAAACACGGGGTGTGGGAGGGCGACATACAGACTTAAGTTGTGCCGAGATAACGCACGTGCTATTTGATGACGTAGACGGAAGCAGTCTTCATCCCAAAGACTGTGTCTGTATTTAGATCCTTATCAAGTGATTGGAAAGAAAGTGAGTCTTGAATCTGACAAACTGAAAATATCCTGATACCGATCGTTTTGTCATTGTACACATTCCTATACACAAGTTCTCATAAAAGAAATAAAATCTTTAACAAAACTATATCAGATCCCTTGTAACACTTAATTCATGGACTAAAAGTGAATTAAAAAAATCATATAGTATTATATGACATACTCTGTAATACATCAATTTTAATCAGATCTTTATTAAGTTTGTTTCATTCCACACCTGGATTATACTACCTACATACAGACGGCCAGTCTTTAATGGTCGAAAAAATTTCAGACTTTCTATAAATACATTGACAAACCTTCCCACCTTCCACAAACAGGATTCGAACCTAATGCCAAAGTTGTAAAGTTACACTGAGTTTCTGCGCAGTGCTTAATCCTATCCAGGACACTGAACACCACATATTAATGTTCGATGTAAGTATTAAATGCCTTATACAATAGCATCCTCTGAGCACTCATCATGTTTGTCAGTTGAGACACCACACGTAGTTTTTCATTTATAGAAAGCAATTACAATACTATTATATAGATGATATGATATGTTTACTCTGTTTTGATGTGCGTATGTACGGCCATATTCTTAAATCACTTAATTTGCTGTAAAAACAGATGAAAGATAACAAGTTGTTACGAAGATAACACTCTGATAAAAACTCGAAAAAACATCGTAACACGTGGCAAAAATAACGATTTATTTACCTGAAAGAAAGAGAATTCCCCATTCATTATAATCCACCGCTCACACTTAAAGAAATCGACTTAGTCTCGTCATTCTAGCCGTGTTCGTACCTATTCCAAACGTACTCACACAATCATGTCATTCCAACACTTTGAATCCATGATATGTCACTTAGTCCATGTCTCTCTCCCCCAATACATAGAACGACAAAGTTTGAATTTAACTAAAAAAAGTGATTTTTTTTTCTTGTGTAGAATTACTGTAACGAGACTCGGAATAGGAAAAGCTCGACATAGCCTCCACTGAACATTCTTGATAAATGATACCGAGATTTTTGTGAACATGATTTTTTGCATGAAAGTTTGATAAACCATATGTTTAAGTGACTGCAAGAGAAGAATCTCCTTGATTCTCAGTTGATAGGATAAATATTCAAATCTTTACCAAAAAATAAGACTGATTGCCAATAGATGTGAAATATCTCAGATCGAACTGATTGTAGTTCACGGACAGAAAGATTGTCGTTCACAAGGAAAATGGAGTTCTGTGACAAAGAAATGTAGTTCACTGACAAGGAAATATGGAAAAAATCATTTGGGAAAAAACCTAAGACGGAAGTGTACTGATACAGAGATTGTAGTTAACTATCATGGATATTTCCGTTTAATGACAAAGATTGCTGTTCAGTAATAGAAAGCGTTCAGCGATAAAAGAGTGTAATTCAATAACATACTGGCGTTCACACACAGATTGACACTCAATAACATAAATAGTAATTATCAATGACAAAAATAGGCAGTGTATGACAGAAACTGTCAATGAATGCGTTCACTGACAGAGATTATCGTTCAATGATATAGATTGGCATGGAGTGACAAAGATTGTCGTTCAATGGCAGTAAATTGAGTTCAGTGACAGAGATTGGGTTTGTAATTTATTAATACAGATTGTTGTTCAGTGACACCAAGATCATAGCTCAATGATAGAAACTGCCGTTAAATGAAACATATTGGCATTCAAAGACAGATTATGTCATCCCATGATACAGACTGGCATTCAGTGACAAAATTGTCTTTTAATAACAGAGATTAATATTCAGTGAAAGATTGGCATTCAGTGACAAAAACATTGTTTTTGAATGATATTTTCAGTGACAGAGATTGTCATTCAATGGTGGAGAATGATATTCAGTGACAGAGATTGTCATTCAATGGTGGAGAATGATATTCAGTGACAGAAATTGTCATTCAATGGCGGAGAATGATACTCAGTGACAGAGATTGTCATTCAATGGCGGAGAATGATACTCAGTGACAGAGATTGTCATTCAATGGTGGAGAATGATATTCAGTGACAGAGATTGTCATTCAATGGTGGAGAATGATATTCAGTGACAGAGATTGTCATTCAATGGTGAAGAATGATATTCAGTGACAACGACTGCCATTCAATGGTGGAGAATGATATTCAGTGACAGAGATTGTCATTCGATGGCGGAGAATGATATTCAGTGACAGAGATTGTTATTCAATGTCGGAGAATGATATTCAGTGACAGAGATTGTCATTCAATGGCAAAGACTGATATTCAGTGACAGAGATTGTCATTCAATGGCGGAGAATGATATTCAGTGACAGAGATTGTCATTCAATGGTGAAGAATGATACTCAGTGACAACGACTGCCATTCGATGGCGGAGAACGATACTAAGTGACAGATATTGTCATTCTATGGCGGAGAATGATATTCAGTGACAGAGATTGTCATTCAATGGCGCAGAATGATACTCAGTGACAGAAATTGTAATTCAGAGATTACCATTCAAAGGCGGAGAATGATATTCAGTGACAGAAATTGTCATTCAGTGGTGGAGAATGATACTCAGTGACAGAGATTGTTATTCAATGGCGGAGAATGATATTCAGTGACAGAGATTGTCATTCAATGGCGGAGAATGATATTCAGTGACAGAGATTGTCATTCAATGGCAAAGAATGATATTCAGTGACAGAGATTGTCATTCAATGGCGGAGAATGATACTCAGTGACAGAAATTGTCATTCAATGGTGGAGAATGATACTCAGTGACAAAGACTGCCATTCGATGGCGGAGAATGATATTCAGTGACAGAGATTGTCATTCGATGGCGGAGAATGATATTCAGTGATAGAGATTGTCATTCAATGGTGGAGAATGATATTCAGTGACAGAGATTGTTATTCAATGGCGGAGGATCTCAGTGACAGATATTGTCATTCAGTGGCGGAGAATGATACTCAGTGACAGAGATTGTCATTCGATGGCGGAGAATGATATTCAGTGACAGAGATTGTCATTCAATGGTGGAGATTGATATTCAGTGACAGAGATTGTCATTCAATGGCGGAGAATGATATTCAGTGACAGAGATTGTTATTCAATGGCGGAGGATCTCAGTGACAGAGATTGTCATTCAGTGGTGGAGAATGATACTCAGTGACAGAGATTGTCATTCGATGGCGGAGAATGATATTCAGTGACAGAGATTGTCATTCGATGGCGGAGAATGATATTCAGTGACAGAGATTGTCATTCAATGGTGGAGAATGATATTCAGTGACAGAGATTGTCATTCAATGGCGGAGAATGATATTCAGTGACAGAGATTGTTATTCAATGGCGGAAGATCTCAGTGTCAGAGATTGTCATTCAGTGGCGGAGAATGATATTCAGTGACAGAGATTGTCATTCAATGGCGGAGGATCTCAGTGTCAGAGATTGTCATTCGATGGCGGAGAATGATATTCAGTGACAGAGATTGTCATTCAGTGGCGGAGAATGCTACTAAGTGACAGATATTGTCATTCTATGGCGGAGAATGATATTCAGTGACAGAGATTGTCATTCAGTGGCGCAGAATGATACTCAGTGACAGAAATTGTAATTCAGAGATTACCATTCAAAGGCGGAGAATGATATTCAGTGACAGAAATTGTCATTCAGTGGTGGAGAATGATACTCAGTGACAAAGATTGTTATTCAATGGCGGAGAATGATATTCAGTGACAGAGATTGTCATTCAATGGTGAAGAATGATATTCAGTGACAGAGATTGTCATTCAATGGCGCAGAATGATACTCAGTGACAGAAATTGTAATTCAGAGATTACCATTCAAAGGCGGAGAATGATATTCACTGACAGAGATTGTCATTCAATGGCGAAGAATTATATTCAGTGACAGAGACTGCCATTCAATGGTGGAGAATGATACTCAGTGACAGAGATTGTCATTCGATGGCGGAGAATGATATTCAGTGACAGAGATTGTCATTCAATGGCGCAGAATGATACTCAGTGACAGAAATTGTAATTCAGAGATTACCATTCAAAGGCGGAGAATGATATTCACTGACAGAGATTGTCATTCAATGGCGAAGAATGATATTCAGTGACAGAGACTGCCATTCAATGGTGGAGAATGATACTCAGTGACAGAGACTGTCATTCGATGGCGGAGAATGATATTCAGTGACAGAGATTGTAATTCAATGGCGGAGTATGATATTCAGTGACAGAGATTGTTATTCAATGGCGGAGGATCTCAGTGACAGAAATTGTCATTCGATGGTGGAGAATGATATTCAAGTGACAGAGATTGTCATTCAATGGTGGAGAATGATACTCAGTGACAACGACTGCCATTCAATGGTGGAGAATGATACTCAGTGACAGAGATTGTCATTCGATGGCGGAGAATGATATGCAGTGACAGAGATTGTAATTCAATGGCGGAGTATGATATTCAGTGACAGAGATTGTTATTCAATGGCGGAGGATCTCAGTGACAGAAATTGTCATTCGATGGTGGAGAATGATATTCAGTGACAGAGATTGTCATTCAATGGTGGAGAATGATACTCAGTGACAACGACTGCCATTCAATGGTGGAGAATGATACTCAGTGACAGAGATTGTCATTCGATGGCGGAGAATGATATGCAGTGACAGAGATTGTAATTCAATGGCGGAGTATGATATTCAGTGACAGAGATTGTTATTCAATGGCGGAGGATCTCAGTGACAGAAATTGTCATTCGATGGTGGAGAATGATATTCAGTGACAGAGATTGTCATTCAATGGTGGAGAATGATACTCAGTGACAACGACTGCCATTCAATGGTGGAGAATGATACTCAGTGACAGAGATTGTCATTCGATGGCGGAGAATGATATGCAGTGACAGAGATTGTAATTCAATGGCGGAGTATGATACTCAGTGACAGAGATTGTTATTCAATGGCGGAGGATCTCAGTGACAGAGACTGTCACACAATGATAAAAACTGGAAATCAATGGTAGAGACAGTCATTCGATGATGGATATTAGCATACAAAGGCAATGATTTACATTTAATGACAATGTCTGACATTCTGTAAAAGAGATTGTGTATAGTAACAGAGATTGTCGATTAATGGCAAAGATTGTTATTCAATGGCAATAACTGTCGATCAAATAACAATAATTCGTGAATGAAAAACACACACACAAAAAAAAATATTGAAACAGCCTGGCTGCAATAAACAATTTTATGCAATGAATAACAAATACACCCAAAAAACCTTCCTTGTGATTTGTTAAAATGAGAGAGAGAGAGAGAGAGAGAGGAATGCTCCAAACCTCCTATATACCAGAACAGTATCAGATAACCACATGAAGTTGACTCCATCAATACATTACGTACGTTTCCATGTCAGTATCGACAGTCCGTGTTTATTGTGTATACGAACATTAAATGCTTTTTTCGTTTTGCACATCATGCAATGCGTACTTTGTTTCTATATATCGGATTGTCACGTGTCAAATTGTGGGGACAATGCAGTACGCCATGCGTCAAACAAAAGGTGATGACCATGGTCACCTTCACTCCGTATCACGAACAAGTACACCTCTCTTCGAAAAGTACAAATCATATACCCAAAATATTCACATTAAACATAATTCAAAGTTACTGAATAGTCCAATAAAATTACACTAAAGGAGAAAAACCTTGACAGAAGCTTACAACACTCTGAATTTCCTCATCAAATACAATTATCTGTTGCTATGCACTGAATGTACTGCGAATGACTTCTTGATTAAAATTAAAATATTCACATTTCCGCCATTCTTATGTAATAACATGAAAATCATATCAAATCCTAAGTAGGGTCTGCATGTCTCAGATTAGACGTCGTAGAATTTCCAGCGAGAGCTTTGGAATTCGATGCTGAATGTGTTTTCTAGATTTATCAATTCAATCTGCGGACTTATCGTCATCAACAGCTAGCTCGTGATATGCAGTCAATTCTGCACTTTGAAATCATTTGATGTCGGTAAAAACGTAGATTTCAATGCATAAAAGTTGTTGGGTAATATTTGACTTATCTGAAGCAAGAATCGAAAAGTTTATATTCTATTTGGTTCATCCAAATACTGGTATACGAGCATCACTCAAACTATTCAATTAGCCAGGGGGTTCTGTCATTGGCTCTCACAGAAAGCAAACGTGGGCCAAACAGACTAAAACTGGCTTCACAGTAGTTTATATAAATGTGACATACTAAAATACCTCGTATCAGATAATTTATACGCTAAATGAAAGACCAAAACCCCTATAACATTCCATTACATTCCTGTAAGCATCCATGATGTTCAGACATTCACATAGACATGACCCTATATTATACCCTTAATCTATTTTGATCAGATGGCTGTTAATTTTTGGGGGGTTGTCGTTAGTGGTTGCACCTACCTTGGTCGACCAACTTCATTTAACAGATCTAAAATGTCATACACAAGCAAAATATATTGGCTACTTAATCCCACATCCTGACAGAATGCCAGAATAGACTCGAGAATCGACGACTAAATTTCAGTGAGGTCCGTACTAGAGGATTGCAAAAAAAAAAAACAAGTCAAGCATCGTCTTCGGTCATAACAGTCCGACTCGTACAGTCTAGGCAAATGAACCGTGGTACTCACACTATCTTATATTGAATTTTCGGCCGGTCTGGCTAAGTGGATGAAGTACTCGGCTCCTGAGAGTTCCCGGGTACGATTCCCGTCGTAGGCACACCGGTGTTCCCGTCTTTCGCATGAGACAGTGAAAACAGAGGTCACGTGTAATGGTAGACGTAAAAGATCCCTCACTGCTCAGAGATATACATTACTAAGTATCAGACAGATGCCGTCACCATATACGTGTAATAATCGTAGAGTGACAACACCCCCCCCCCCCCAATCACTCAATGAGCATAATGAATTATGACAAAATTGATAGCTTAAACATTTTAAACCGAAGTCTAAGCCAATGAAGGGTATATCTATAATTTAGATATGATTTACCTATTGCTTTCATTTAAAACACGAGCATGAATATGACCTGGAGAGTTATCAACACGGTCTTAACTTATGATAACATGAGGAAGACCTGCAGAGCTATCAACATTTTCCAAGCTAATGATAACATGAATAAGACCTGGAGAGTTATCAACACGGTCTACGCTAATGATAACATGAATATAATCTGAAGAGTTATCAACACGGTCCATGCTTATGATAACATGAATAAGACCTGGAGAGTTATCAACATGGTCCAAGCTAATGATAACATGAATAAGACCTGGAGAGTTATCAACACGGTCTACGCTAATGATAACATGAATATAATCTGGAGAGTTATCAACATGGTCCATGCTTATGATAACATGAATAAGACCTGGAGAGTTATCAACATGGTCCAAGCTAATGATAACATGAATAAGACCTGGAGAGTTATCAACACGGTCTACGCTAATGATAACATGAATATAATCTGGAGAGTTATCAACACGGTCCATGCTTATGATAACATGAATAAGACCTGGAGAGTTATCAACACGGTCCATGCTTATCTTAACATGAATAAGACCCGGAGAGTTATCAACACTGTCCAAGCTTGTGATAACATGAATAAGACCTGGAGAGTTATCAACACTGTCCAAGCTTATGACAACATGAATAAGACCTGGAGAGCTATCAACACGGTTCATACTTATCTTAACATGAATAAGACCTAGAGAGCTATCAACACAGTCCAAGCTTATGATAACATGAATAAGACCTGGAGAGTTATCAACACTGTTCATGAATAAGACCTGGAGAGCTATCAACACAGCCCAAGCTTATGATAACACGAATAAGACCTGGAGAGTTATCAACACTGTTCAAGCTTATGATAACATGAATAAGACTTGGAGAGCTATCAACACCGTCCATGCTTATGATAATGGATCGAACAAAATAAATCATTACTTCACTGTACACACTAGTAGTGGTTAAAAAGGAGACAAAACTGAAAAAAAATATCTAATAATGTCCTAACGGAGCAAATCACCACCCATCCCCACCCGTAGCAAATCACCACCCATCCCCACCCGTAGCAAAAACGTCGTAATACAAAAAATTATGCCGAGAGCAATCTCCTTCCCCCGTGCACATCAACATACTGTGATCAAACTCTGTAATAAGTTTCATTGGAATTCATTGAGGAATTTCTGAGGAGTTGTGATAAAAATGATGTTACTGCGATGGTGAAAAAAAATCTAAGTCTTAAGGCCATTGACATCATCATTCGTTCATGCAAATCTTCTTGTTATAATCTTTCTATGTACAAAGTTTCAATGAAATCTATTAGACGGTTTTGTAGAAGCGAATACAAGTTTGTAGTTTGTGTATACACATAGACAAATGGAGAGACAAACGGAGGTGATTTCCTAATTAACACCTTTCAACTTTTCTGCAAGAATATAATTAGAGTCGGAGCGACGGGAATGCCTGTACAAGGACAAATAGTTAGTGCCCAAATTGTTCAAAACAAGAGGTTCCCTCTGAATGAAGTAAGTCAACCGTAAATGTATTCTAACAATGCCACTATCAGACGCGGATCCAGCAGAGGGAGGGGGACACGTGCTCCTCTCCTCCCGTAGTCGCCCCAAGCATAGGTGCCCCGCCGATAACAGGAATATACATACACCGAAAACACCGTCCACTGGCTTCACTGTACCCAGTTAAAGCATCTTCAGTTATTTGTAAATACCAGTGATAGTTCCCAGGCTGTACAAACCTTGAACTTATTACGTAATCGATATACACCGTCCATTTTAATTAACAGAACCTGTGATTAACATACCAATTACTAAATCCTGTCTGTGTACTTAGTTTAAATAGGTAACAATCGTTTCCATTTTTATTGTAATATTCATATTGGAATCTCTTCAAAAAATGTGTATATATATACATTTTGTATTGCAATAGAACTGAAGTTAGTTGCGGGCTTGTGCTTTGTTTGTTTGTTGTTAATTTTTTCTATTGAATTTTGAATAAAATACAGTCACATCTTTATAGAATATAAAATAAAAAGCCATAAAATTTGGAGAATGAAATTAAAAGAGAAAAAGTAATTGTTGATTATATTTTATTATCATTGATATTAACAGTTGATGGTTAGGGGACAGATAAAGTTAAATGTGTTTTGATTTATTTGCAAACAATGGAAGGATAGGTTATGTTTGGCGTAGATGGTAAAATTAATAAGATTAGTGGACGCATGATCTGGACACAGATCGTCTGGGGACGCCGGAACTTGTCAGTGGACGGATCGTCTTTTTAAATTTCACTTTCGAAATGTGTACCGGTATTTACCATCTCAGAATGTGCTAAGAATGCACTATTTTGTACCATTTTCCCGAAAATTTTCTGGGACAGACTCCCAGCAGTAGGAGAGTGTAATCCCTCCTGTATCAACCACCTTTCGGTGCTATGCGCCTCATTAAAATCTTTGGCTTCAATTGTTACCCCCTCCCGACCTTCACCTTTCTGCATCCGCCCCTGAAAAGCTTTATACATGAAACAAAATAATTTATACACAAAAAGTGGCATTTTGGACTGATTCCACATAAAAATCTGTTACTTTGAATAACTGATTTTGTTCTTCTCTATTCAATGGAATTTTAGAGTGATTAAGCGAGAAAATGGCATAAAAAGATGCACCAAATGCGATATTTTTGCTCCATTTTTTCAAATGGGACCCCTTCCCATAACCTCCCTCACTCGGCCCTTCAGACCTTAATTTCCATATTTTCATCATCCAGAGAGGTGGACAGAAAAACAATTTCTTGTCCAAAGGCATAACTCTCAGACTTCGCCATAATAAGAAGTTTGAAGACATCTCTTCATATGGCAACTAAATACAAAATTTTATTAAGCTCAACATCTCCATTAAACTAATTATTTCTGAATGGCGGACGAATGAAGAGCAATTAATGCAACAACATGAATATTTAATGTCAACAGTTCGCCTGGAAGCGCTGTAGTAAGAAAGCGATCTGTATTACAAGTACATATATGGAAATATAATTGGTTTTAAGCTTTGCTGATTATGTAATCAGATTTACTTATCCTTATATAGGGGAGTGGGTGTTTAATAAACCATAATAAGACGTGATCTCGCTCAATAATATTTACATCAGCATAAATCCCTCACTGTAATTACTGCTAATGCTCATCTAATACATTTGTAGGGACTCATTTAATTTCGTTGAAAAACAAGGTAACATTATTTCTAATTCTAAAGTTTTATATGTAAACAAGAAAGGACTCCATCAGATATGGATGGCTACATCAGATAGGAAACTCTTAATACTCCGAGATTTATCAAGAACATAAAAAATTGGGTTGCTGAATATGAAGTAAGAACACACGTTAGTAAAAATTTGACACTACATAAATCTTTTCTGGTAAAGTAAGTTCAAATTTCTGGGCGACATTGACCTTTCAGAAATGATTTTGTCCTACCTTTATTCCAAAGCCTATGCCGGGTGACAATTATGTGAAGTTTCTTTAAATTCTGACGAAAGGGTTAGCAGATATGAAGTTGGACGCAGGGAGCATTAAGTTGGAGTAGAATGCATCCTCAGTATGAAGTATGAACATATTCTGCTAAAACTTTGCCACTTATAAGCCCTTTTGGTATTTTAAGTTCTAGTTGCTGAGTGACTTTGACCTTTCAAAAAAAGCCCATATCCCAAGAGGGATAATGACATTTTTATAAAGAAAAAATATTCCCCTCTCCCGTGGGCTTATTCTACACTTAGTAACAAAGCTTTTCGAGTAAACTCTTTATAAGTAAAAGAACACAAACACTCTATACTGCAATTTTTCGACCTCACGGCCTTGATATATCAAGCAATACAAGAGATGATCTCGTGCTTGATAAAAGCCGTGTGGTTGAAAATTTGCAGTATAGAGTGTTTGTGTTCTTTTACTTTTAATGTACCGGACTTCCCTTTGGAGGACTACTTAGAAGCTTTAATTAGAAGTTTCAGTGGCCATATCACCCTGATCTTGCCCATTGACCTATTGATCCCAAATCAATAAGTATCTTCCTCTTTTGACAAGATAGAATACATTCAAATATGGTTTTTTAGGACGCACGGTTGATTTATCATCCTGGGAACCAATAATTTCAGTCTATTTTTACTAATGATATCATTGACGATTGACCTATAGTCATCTTTCCCTTTTGTTAAGTATGTATATATAAAAATTTGGATTGGAAAGCATGCACTAAAACGTGCTATACTGAGTATCATCCAGAAACTAATAATTGCAATCTACTTTACCACTGAAGACTTTGACCTAAAAATCAAAAGCATCTTTTCTTATAAGTATCTATGAATCCAGATTTGGTTTGACAGGATGCAACGAACTGTAGTTATTATAGATACAGAACCAATTGCATGACGGACTAAACAAGGAATAACAACCCCCCCCCCCCCCCCCAAGGGTCATTCTTGGCGGGGTATAAAGAAACAAGAGTCCCATGAGTTAACTTTTAATGGTGGCGATGAACTATTATTGTAACATCTCTTCTATTGTCTTTAGATATTTTTTTCCATTGATAAAAGCAAGAAAGTGCTCTTTGACTAATATAACTGCATAAGACCACTAACACATGTATAAGGAAATCATTTTCTAAATAATGAAAATCTGATTCGAGTATATTTTGTTTCAAGTATTTTCCCTTTGAAATAAGCATATTTTGAATGCGGTCATCGTAGGATAATACTGTATCAATTATGGTAGTGGTTCTTGTGAAGAATCATCAGGTTTCGAATTTCCTTTTTTCACAAGTATTCCCTTTTACAAAGCACATTGCTCTTCATAAGAACACGCCTTAATATTATTATTATTATTATTATTATTATTATTATTATTATTATTATTATTATTATTATTATTATCATCATCATCATCATCATCATCATCATCATCATCATTATTATTATTATTAATTATTATTATAATCATCATCATCATTATTATTGTTATTATTATTATTATTATTGTTGTTGTTGTTGTTGTTGCTGCTGCTGTTGATGTTATCCATGTGATTTCTTATCAATTAAACCGACTAAAAGTACCATAATGATAATAAGAATATTTAAATCAGAGGTCTTATGAAACTAAAACTACAAAAATAAATCTATACGGGAATAGACTGAATCTACAAGATTAGAAATAAGTTTACAGTGGTGATTGAAAACATAAAAGGGGATCAGGCGCACAGGAAAAGTACACACACGATCCATGCATAATTCCTCGGTCTAAAGGGATCAAGCGCATTGGAAGAATAAAACTGTCCTGTTAGCTAACCACATTTGCCATGCATGATTCCTTGGTCGAATGGAGATCAAGCGCGCAGGGAAAAGTAAAATGTCCGGTCAGCTAATCATACCCGCCAAGCATGATTCCTCGGTCAAATGGGATCAACCGCGCAGGAAGAGTAATATGTCCTGTCAGCTAACCTCATCTGCCATGCATGATTACTCGGTCGAATGGAGATCAAGCGCGCAGGAAGAGTAAAATGTCATGTCAGCTAATCACATCCGCAGTGCATAATTTTTCGGTCGAATGAGATCTGGGGCGCAGGCACAGTAGAAATGTCCTGTCTGCTAACCACACCAATCGAGCATGATTCCTTGATCGAATAGGATTAAGCACGTCCTGTCGGCTAATCACACCCGCCGTGTAAATTCCTCGATCGAGGACGCACAGGAAGAGTAAACATTTCCTGTCAGCTAGTCACATCGTTGTGTATGATGTCAAATATATAGAATAAAAGAAAACAAGTTGTGTTTGCCCCCGGCAAAACTTTATTTTTAGCATGAAGGTCACTGAGAAGGTCAAAAGGTCATCGACCTTGGTGCTATTTTAAAAGGCTTCATTAGCTGAATACGCATGTGAAATATAAAGTTTCTATCCCTCACGGTTCAAAAAGTATGACCAAGGTTAAAGTTGACGACAGACAAACAGAGAGACGGACTGGACAAAAAATATGCCCCCGATCTATCGATCCGGGGGCATAAAAATATACAAAGTTGCTATTATGAACCTGTAGGTCGTTTCTAATTATTTCTCTTACCTAGTGACTTGTAAGTCATCTCTAAGTTTGTTGTAGAACTGGCCTAACTGGACTTCTCCTAGGAGTTCGTATAGCCACTCCCTCGTATCCTCCTCCATCTCCTCGTCATCTAGCCCATCTGCCCTACAAGTAAAACACTCACTTCAATTCTCCTTATACAGAAGTATCGGGTAAAGCTTTATCTAGATACAAGTTTGACAACACACTGGATGTGAATACAGAAAAGTTCCGGTAACCACTAGAAAGGACATCTGATTATCTCGTCTAATTTATAATTTTGTCTATGGTCCAATGCCATGTTGAGAAAAAACATTAATGATTACTGAAAAAAGGTTTGTTAATTTTTTCAAATGTTTTTGCTGATGGGGTTATTGACACGCAAACAATAAAAAATTTCCCTACACTACACAAAATCAAACTTTTCTCAAAGAAATTCTATTATACTCCCGTCTGGTACTCAAAACACACTTGATAGTGATATGTATAATTAAATGGATACTTGTAACAAGAAAGTCAGATAATGGCTATTCTGTTTGCCATATAAAGTTTATGATTAATGGTTTCTCCTATGTAAGCCTATGTTAAAACCCTCCTCTAGATCATTCTGATGCATTGGGTTTGAGGATCTATGGAGCAAGTATGAATAAGAACCCTTGACGGATCTAGACAAAATAGCATTACCGGTATTTGTGAGGACCTCCAATACAACATACCTATCTACATTCATCAACATCTTTCAATTAGTTCTGAAAGAGAAATCCTACCGATTACATATTAATAGTTAGTCTATTCACCCCCTCCCCATTTTTTCTTTTTAAAAAAAATTCCTTGAAATTATTTTTGTATTCAATTTCTTTTCATTTGCACATATTACAATAAAATCAGTTAAAATACACAAAATCAATACAATATAAGCACAAGGAAAAAATCTAAGAAATTATATGGAAATTTCGAAAATGACGAACTCCACTAGAAATATCAGAAACTTGATTTCGGAAGGGGACAAAATCTAACAATACTTATTTTGACACCCTTTTAGATCATTTTGATGCATTCATTTTAGTGATCTATGCAGCAAGTTTAAAGAAGGAAGTCTGTCAAATGAGGATACTCTCTCGGACCTATGTCGCCTCGCCCTGGATTCATCCCTTAACTGCTCTGGCCAAAAAAAAAAAAAAAAAAAAAAGATCAACACCTGTAGGTAACCTCGAGTACTTCATTCTTTCCAAATTTCATAGAATTCTCTTCAATAGTTTTAAAGAAGAAGACGAAAATGTCAAAAGACACAATAGCTCACTTGAGCTTTCGGCTTAAGTGAGCTAAAGAACGTCGGACGATGGTCAGAGTGCTATGACAATAGCTAACTTGAGCCTTGGCTACCTGAGCTAAAATGTCGGCTAAAGCAGGGCCAATTACTACCCAAGGTTCTTCCCTTGAACAAATTTGACACTGGTATATGTCTTAAGAACATGAAGTCAATGTGGGTTGTGGTTCATGAAAAGAAATTTTTCAAAACTATTTCCTATGTAAGTTTATGTTAAACTGTCCGCCGCTGTGACGCGGCTAAATATTACAACACAACCTTCTCCTGAACAAAAAGACACGGATCATCTCTATCAAATATGAAGTCATTGTGGATCACGAATCTCACGGAGATTTAAAAAACAAAACAAAAGACTTAGCTAATTTCACCCCTTGTTTACCCTTATAAGTCGCTATATTGGTAATAACCATCACTTGAACACAAAATTGCATCTGCTTTCCCTTACTATCATATGCAAGATTTCAATGAACTCCATGCAGCGGTTTGCAAGAAAGAGTCGAAAATATGAAAAAAGTTTAAGTACGACGGATCGACCACGGACAATTTATTATCACAACAGCTCACTTCAGCCTTTGAGCTAAAATGTCAAACTCGCAAATAGAAACATGAATGGGTCAATACTATGACTCTGCTATTTATCAGTAAAATATGACTAAGTTGTCGAACATGCTAAATGGAAACCCAATTGTATCTGAAGTTCATTAAATGATGATGGTGAAATCAGGCACACAGGATGAGTAAGTATTTCTTGCAGACTAGACGAAATGTAGGATGGAAAAAAAACTCGTATGTCTACACAAAGTAAAACACGTCCACTCTCACCTTGACACAATGAAACATGACAGACACACCTACCGATACAATATACCAATGTTACACAGGTCTAGATACAATATACCAATGTTACACAGGTCTAGATACAATATACCAATGTTACACAGGTCTACATACAATATACCCATGTTACACAGGTCTAGATACAATATGCCAATGTTACAAAGGTCTACATACAATATACCAATGTTACACAGGTCTAGATACAATATACCCATGTTACACGGGTCTAGATACAATACACCAATGTTACACAGGTCTAAGTACAATATACCAATGTTACACAGGTCTAGATACAATAAGCCAATGTTACACAGGTCTAGATACAATAAGCCAATGTTACAGGGTTTAGATACAATATACCAATGTTACACAGGTCTAGATACAATATACCCATGTTACACGGGTCTAGATACAATACACCAATGTTACACAGGTCTACATACAATATACCGATGTTACACAGGTCTAGATACAATATACCCCTGTTACACGGGTATATATACAATATGCCAGTGTTAGACAGGTCAAGATACAAAATACCAATGTTACACAGGTATACATACAGTAAGCCAATGTTACACAGGTCTAAGTACAATATACCAATGTTACACAGGTCTAGATACAATAAGCCAATGTTACACAGGTCTAGATACAATAAGCCAATGTTACAGGGTTTAGATACAATATGCCAATGTTAGACAGGTCTAGATACAAAATACCAATGTTACACAGGTCTAGATACAATATAACCATGTTACACAGGTCTAGATACAATACACCAATGTTACACAGGTCTAGATACAATATACCCATGTTACACAGGTCTAGATACAATATACCCATGTTACACAGGTCTAGATACAATAAGCCAGTGTTACACAGGTCTAGATACAATATACCCATGTTACACAGGTCTAGATACAATATACCCATGTTACACAGGTCTAGATACAATATACCCATGTTACACAGGTCTAGATACAATATACCCATGTTACACAGGTCTACATACAATATACCCATGTTACACAGGTCTAGATACAATATGCCCATGTTACACAGGTCTAAATAAAATATACCCATGTTACTTATTTTTAGATACAATATATAAATGCTACATAGGTCTAGAAACAATAAACAAATGTTCATTTTAACACGCAACCATATCTGGATGAGACACAATATTTCATCATAAGCAGGTAATCTATACCTTGCAGGACAGAAGGTTGCTAGACATGTGGATCCATCATCTTTGATCATGAGATCATTTACAGATTTATTGCCACGGTGAACATTTATCATGATTAAACCATGTCTAAGTCGATAAACACAGCACCAAGCTCTGCTCAAACCATCTTCCTTTCTTGAATGTTACACCCCTCAATTGTATTTCTATAAAATAAAAGTCGACTGTACCCTCCAAATCAAAATGATTTTACTTACTTTTTCTTGCTACGAGGCCCATTTTCTCTTGTACCAGACTGTACTGCTTTCTTTTGTTTTTTCGACATGATTTGATCGCGTTTGAGTTATTGCAGTGTGCTTCAGAGTATGTACATGAGAGTGTGTCTATTTTACTTCCTCTCGTTAAAAATTTTTCCCTTTCTTTAGAGGATATTGCCTAAATACATATTCGGTGTTTATTTGACATAAGTACTTTTTCCTGTACATATGAATAAGGACAATCTCCTCCCCGATTACTAAATCTGTTATCATTTCTCAAAACTCTGAATATGTGACAAGCTGATATGGGCAGATCGTGGTGGTACTTGCTGCCTACTTGATCAAAGATTATGATAAAGAAAGGTCGTCCAACTGCCCAAACTGTAAAACTATACATGTTGGGGACATACTTGACGGGTTCGATTCCAGATGGCGTCTTAATGTATATGAGGTAAGTTACCTACTGCTTCCATGTTGCGATATGACCGAAAAAAAGTTAAAAAGACGAAAAACTCAAATCAATAATATATATATCTCATGTATCTATCTATCTATCTATATATATATATATATATATATATATATATATATATATATATATATATATATATATATATATATATATATATATATATATATATATATATATATATATATATATAGGTAAGAGGTAAGTGCTAAATATAGTTAAATGAAACAAGAGCCTACACCGCTCTCAAATACACTTTAGGCACAACTTTACCAACCGTCCTTTCTATTTTCAAATCCCTTCAGCGGTTTTACGGCAGTTTTAAATATCAAATGGTAACAGATGGACAGACAATGGACTGATGACTGAATCTTATTCTTTTTTCACGATATGAGCCAGCGTAGCTCCGTAAGTGTTGGTGACCAAAGGTCCCGGTTTTGAGTCCCACCAGCGGTTCGTAAGTGTCGTCGGTGAGACAGCAAAAATCCAAGTCGCGTTTTACAGCAGACGTTGGCCCCAAAAAGACCACTTTTTCGGGTCGGTCAATGTCACAGTAGGCAACTAGGCATGGTACGTTAAAGATCCTCATTGCTTCGGGTCGGCCAATGTCAAGGTAGGCATGGTACGTAAAAGATCCCTCGCTGCTTCGGGTTGGCCCACGACACGATAGGCATGGCATGTAAAAGATCCCTCACTGCTTCGGGCTGTGCCATGACACGGTTGGCATGGCATGTGAAATATCCCTTACTGCTTCGGATTTGCCCGTGTCACGACAGGCGTGACACATAAATGACCCTCATTGCTTCGGGTCGGCCCGCCTCACGGTAGGCATGACACGTAAAAAAATCCCTCAGTGCTTCGGGTCGGCCCGCGTTACGGTAGGCATGGCACGTAAAAATCCCTCAGTGCTTCGGGTAGGCCCGCGTTACGGTAGGCATGGCACGTAAAGGATCCCTCGCTACTTCAGAGCGGCCCGCGCCACGGTAGGCATGGCACGTAAAAGATTCCTCACTGCAAGAGGTGAAATCATATCAAATCATCAAACAAAACAAAACACAAATTGTCCATTTTTTCTCGTGTATATGTAACCTCAACGAAAGAAACAGGAATCAAACTGATTGATAAGATTGCATATATCATGACTGTTAGCGATGTAGGTTGATTGACTGATTATTGTTTTACGTCACTCCTTATTTCAAGTACATGTATATGGTAACGGCAATCTATACCTTTACAAGGACCCTCCCGAAGCAATGATCTTTTACGTACCACGCCTATCGCGACACAGGATCTCGGTTTTTACTCTTATCCTAAAGACAGGACACCGGTGTACCCATGGCTGGAGTCGAACCCGGAACCCGGGCGTCCCTGTCACGAGCCGAGTACCTCATACACAAGGCTACACCGGTTAGCAGTGTAGGTCTCGACGATCAACAAATATAAATACACACTCATTATATATATATAGCATTTTTTAAAACGGGGGGGGGGGGGGGGGGGCACAAGTGGGCGGGGATTTGTACCACCTACTGTGGAATTTTGCTATTTTATTTTGTTATTTCATTTATTTACTCTTTATCATCATCATCATCATCATCATCATTAGTAGTAGTAGTATTATTATCATTATTTTCCAATCAAAAGACGCAAGATGTTCCCCCTCCACATTCCGAAAATCAGCTACGTTACTGAACCAGGGTGCCAAGTATCCTCATCTCGGATACTGGGGAGATTTACCCTTTACACTACCCTTTACTCTGACAAACGAGGGATGAATGACTGCTATTCAATACCCTGGATCTACTGTTAGATACCTTATACCTTTTGTGGAAAGAAAAATCACGTTATCAATGATTTCGTCAAGATTATGGTTGGGTCGGTACCATATACATAAAAAATACACAAGCACCTGTTCATTGTGTGGGAGAAAGGCAATAAAGTATTGTACTAACTAGATGTATTAAATATCTTAAAGACTTAACGGCTTTCTAAATGTGGTTTACCATAATCTGATAAGTACATCATTGATTAGCCCGATTAGGGGAGTGACTTTGTGCGTGAATTAATCAGAGGAAAGAAATATAGCCTCCAGGGCTTGGTGCACGAAACAGTGACTAAACCAGGGTAACAGAAGGTTATATCACTCAGGTCAGATGATTGTGTGTTGCAGTAACACCATCTACAAATACTTGTAAAAATATCACATAGAATCCAGGAAAATATCTCTGCGGAAATAGATATCCTGGTTTGCTAGAAATCGCCTACATTTTGAACTTTGGCCCGTTCACTGAAAGTTATTAAACATTTGCAGTAATCCGCTTTGGTAGACCGCCATCTGGTCACACGTGGGAGGGCTTCACGCCTAGTCTTCATGATGAATTTCATTCTAGGATTCCATTGACTAAAACCATTGCAGTCTGCGCGATCTGTGTCTTGCATCCAGGTTATCTTGTACACAAATCAAAAAGCAAACTCTGTTATAAAAACTGATGCGTAATATCGCAAGGATCAGCACTATAAATCCCAGACACCTGTGCGAATCACAGAGTAGGAAGGAGTCTGAGATTTCTCCTCATTTAATCTTACAAAAGTTTGTCGACGGCAAAGTATTATCAGAATTAAATTGCTCATTTAAAAAGCGATCATTTTGTGTATGTGTCCAAATGCTTTAAGTACTTAAAGTTCTTATTCAAACCATCCATGCTCGTTAATTTGTATCAATGGAGGTTAAGATGTCGCTATCCGGATGAAAGATATTGGAATCTACCAAACGGAACCGTTAGTCTGAATTACCATATTGATAGGTTTATCTATATCTTATTTCATTCTTCTGTTGTTATTATTTCTTTGTTATTTAAGCATCATCACAGTGTCAAGATTTTGTAACAGTGAATCAAGTATGACGTAATCATGACACGACACTGACATTATGTGTTATATAAAAAAGGAACAAATGTGACTAGGACCTTATGCTTATCGTTGGATGCTCTCTGACGCTACATGGGCAACAACCCATACATTCACACTCCTGTCCTCAAACCACACTCCTCTCCAGCAAGGTGTCTAACCACACTCCTGTCCTGCAGGAGAAGCCCAATCACACTCCTCTCCTGCAAAAGGTGTCCAACCACACTCCTGTCCTGCAGGAGAAGCCCAATCACACTCCTCTCCTGCAAAATGTGTACAACCACATTCCTCTTATGCAAAAGGTGTCCAACCAAACACCTCTCCTGCAAGAGGTGTCCAACCACACTCCTGTCCTGCAGGAGAAGCCCAATCACACTCCCCTCCAGCAAGGAGTGTCCACCCACACTCCTGTCCTGCAGGAGAAGCCCAATCACACTCCTCTCCTGCAAAAGGTGTCCAACCACACTCCTGTCCTGCAGGAGAAGCCCAATCACACTCCTCTCCTGCAAAAGGTGTCCAACCACATTCCTCTCATGCAAAAGGTGTCTAACCACAAACCGCTCCTGCAAGAGGTGCCCAACCACACTCTACTACCGTAAAAGGTGTCCAACTACACTGCTTTCCTACAAGGTGTCCAACCACATTACTCTCCTACAAGGTGTCCAACCACACTACTTTTCTCCTATTAGGCGTCCAATCACATTCCTCTTATGCAAGAGATGTCCAACACTGATAAGACTAACAAACACAGAGATTAACACATACACCTAAGGTTAAGGAAGATACAGATGAAGCCTAAATTAAGGAAGGTGCAGATGGAACCTGAGATTTTGGAAGATACAGATGAAGTCTAAGACTATGGAAGATACAAATGAAGTCTAGTAAGACTAAGGAAGATACAGATGAAGCCTAAGAATAAGGAAGAAACAGATGTTACCTAAGAATAAGGAAGATACAGATACAACCTAAGATTAAGGGAGATATAGATGAAACCTAAATTAAGGAAGGTGCAGATGGAACCTGAGATTTTGGAAGATACAGATGAAGTCTAAGACTATGGAAGATACAAATGAAGTCTAGTAAGACTAAGGAAGATACAAATGAAGTCTAGTAAGACTAAGGAAGATACAGATGCAACCTAAGATTAAGGAAGATACAAATGCAGCCTAAGGTTAAGGAAGATACAGATGACACTTAAGATTAAAGAAAGATACAGATGAAACCTAAGATTAAGGAAGATATAAATGAAGTCCATGATTAAGGAAGATACAGATGACACCTAAGATTAATGAAGATACAGATGAAACCTAACACTTAGAAAAAGTTAAGACAGATAAATCGATGAAGAAGGTGTATATCAATGGTAACACGAATGCTTTACATATCGGCAATGTACAATGGTTCACTAAGATGACAAATAGATCGCTTGGTTATTATATAATTTTATACATTATATCTACGCTACTGATACATGGTAGCGTCTTCGTGTAGGAAAAGGGGTGCGGGGAGAGGGTGGTATCACATTAGATTTTTGGTCTGACGACCTAGGTTTGATCCTGGCTCTACATGTAATTAATCATCTTCAGGTAATTTATCATATATTTTACCTCCAAATCTGTCCTTCATACTTTCGAAGGATACGACGAGGTCAGTGTCACAGAATACGCAAGGCCCGTGTCACGGCGAGGTCAGTGTCACAGAATACGGCAAGGCCCATGTCACAGGATACGGCGAAGCCCGTGTCACAGGATACGGCGAGGTCCGTGTCACAGAATACGGCAAGGCCGTGTTATTCTGGTGCATAGGTAACACTTAGGAGACCATGCAGCAAACAGGTGCCGCCATTCAATAAAATCATAGAAAAAATCTTGATGAAGGCGTAACAATAACCAAACAAACTTAGCGTTGACACACACACCTGGGAGCACATGGATACACACTACCATAGGATTCTGAATCTTCTTTCAAATATCGAACTTACACAAAACTAAAGTCATCGATGCAAGTGTTTCTGCAAATGTTATACACTAAATCATACATTTCATTTATCAATCGCCATTGACTGATAGTAAACATAAATAAAAGTGAGAAACTCTTAATCATATAAGAAAAATGTTGTAAACTTTAACATACGTGCACACCCCGACATTAGTCATATTCCCTTGGAGGTCTGTCAATTAGTTTTTTATCAATCCAAGCGAGCTAACTCCATATCTTTGGCCCTAATTGATTCCTCAACACATGCCCATATTGTAGGTTTTCTAACGATAACATCCCGGTGCTGATACAACATACATGGAGGTGGACAGGAACTTTCCGTGGGTGACTTTGTCGATATGTTGACGGCCTGAGGCTACGTAATATCCTCTTACATGATGTTGTCAGTATATCAGATAGTATTTACATGATGTGGCTAATAGTTAGTGCATGTAGACTCCGTGTGTTTAGTGATTTGATCTGTTTACGGCACGTGTATATTATATATATATATATACACAGTATATATGTCGTCACGTGATGGGCTTTTACTGTACGAGATATAAACGTCACAAAGAAATTACAAAGACGTGGAAGGTATAAAACGATGACCACCTACCATCATCAGTCCTGATACACATTTTGTAACTTATACCGCAAGAAGATAGGTGGAGTAGAGCAGTAAGGATACCGCTTAATGTATTGAAACATCGAACTATTTTTATTTTTATTTTGATAGAAATTATGTACTAGTATCACAGCCTGTACACCCCTTAAGTCCTATATTTTATTTTTAATGGACAGTCCAGTTTACGCGGTATACTTATAGCATAACAAAATACTAAAGAAAATACTAGCTGAAAATACAATATTTCGATCGATGACAAGTAGAACATGATGATTTTTATGTACTTGAAGGTTTCATCCCATGTCGTATCTATGGTAAGGCATTAAATATACATCACGCGTAACTTTTATTGCCTAACTATTGTGATGTAATGACGATGTCATGGTTCAGAACACGATAGAAAGTGCAAGTAGAAAAAACAAAAAAGAAAACCAAAAACAAACAAACGAACAAATGAAATAAAAACTAAATAAAACAAAAAAGAAAAGAAAAAGAAACCAATAGGCGCCATACTCACAACTTTAATACACGATTGTATTAAATTATTCATCTTATATCTAATTTACTGATTTTTTCTTTATAAAAAATTGTTCAATTTCGTTTTAAACACAGGAACTTTTGGGGTGTACAGTTTAGATAAACATTACTATTCTAAATGATTCACCAATAATTTTCGGTAGATATCATTATGGGTGTAACATTTTTAACTATGCTAGTACTAGTAGTACGAGTGTTCCATCAAATCTCCTTATTTCCATGTACATGTACAATAAGAAGCACTATATATAGTGACAAATGTTGATATTGAGACATTTCTTAGCATGACTGTCAGTTCATGTAATTAAAGTAATTAAAAAAGGACTAATATAGATCACATGACTATCACATGATTTTAATTGAGGATCTGATGATGTTATAAAATTTTATGGTTTTGTTTTCATTTTTTTTTGTTTTTTTGTAATAACAGCCATTTTCAAGGAAGAGAAATAAAGACTATAGGGATGAATAAATATATGTTATGATGTCTTTCCTCAAATCCCACTTTTATTCAAGTTATTTTGTTTTAGTTCCTGTTGTCCCAAATCATAATATATTTTGTTGTTATACATGTGATGAATATACATGTAAAGGTTTCACATGTAACGCTAATCAGTTTTGAAATCTGAAATCTTTAAGACAGTAACAAGATAATCTACCATCATCTGGTGACAAAATTGTCTGTCCTAAAGATGTTATGGCCATAGTATGACATGTTCTTGCTTAATGTATTCACTATACTAAATGCCAATACAACCATAAAAGGGAAATGACCTGGATATTCAAGATCAAGATACTCAGGTACAAACTACAACACTCAACCTTGAATATTCTACCATAAGTCCTTGGTCACTGACAAATTCCCACACTACTGTGCTGAATTTGTTGGTTGGTTGATTGGTGTTTTACATTGCTTTCAACAATTTTTCTGTGATATAGCAACATGGAAGCAGAAGGTAACCAACCTCTTACACAGTGGTACAATCTGGGAATCGAACTAGGATCGTTGGCACCGCAAGCCAAGTGCTTAACCACTACACCAAGCCTGCCCCTTGCAGAATTTGTCTGTCAATCAATACGTCACACTTATTCATATTCATTAGTTGAAAGGATCTATTGTGTGAATCAATCTCCAAAGTCCTCATTTCCATTGAATGAAACACGATTGACAAAATCAGTGGTGTAGAAAGACCTACATATGTATGGCCCAAGCATCTTTCTAGTTTAAGCAAACCACAGCAAATAGGACTAAATATGAAAAAGCATTCATAAACTGTATCAATGAAAATGCTTCTGAAGAACTGGACTTTGTAGCATTTGACACTGGGTATTCTAGTGTTTCTTAAATAAGGATAATGGTTTAAAATTATTTCTAATATTCTTGTAATGATACTGGGCTTTCCAGTATTTTTGTTGTAATATATTAGTATTTAACATGTTTAATACTAGTATTTTTACATGAATAGTTCTTAATGAGTGTGACATGAAATTAAATCAATGGTACCTGATACATGTATCACTAGCAATCTGACTACAATACATGTATCACTAGCAATCTAACTACAATACATGTATCACTAGCAATCTAACAACAATACATGTATCACTAGCAATCTAACAACAATACATATATCACTAGCAATCTAACAACAATACATGTATCACTAGCAATCTGACTACAATACATGTATCACTAGCAATCTGACTACAATACATGTATCACTAGCAATCTAACAACAATACATGTATCACTAGCAATCTTACTACAATACATGTATCACTAGCAATCTGACTACAATACACGTATCACTAGCAATCTAACTACTGTCCGCGCCACTCACTCTGGTAACTGGAAAATCTGGATTTTCAGTTATTCATTTTCAGAATAATTTCAAAAAGGCAAAACCATTCGATAGATCTTGTTTAGTCATAAATTTTGGTGTATGCTATATGTTTGTATGAAGAAGCATTCATATTTTATAGAAAAAAATCAATTTTAGATAGGGCAATTTCCATGTTAAATTTTGATGTGACGTCGCCAAGTTTCCCATAGACTCAATGTTAAACATCGGCGACGTCACGTCAAAATTAACATAGAAAACGCCCTATCTAAAATAATTTTTTCTCTATAAAATGCGAATGCTTCTTCGTAGAAACATATAACATACACCAAAAGTTACGACTAAACAAGATCTGTCGATTGATATTAATTTTGTAAAACTATTTTAAAGATAAATAACTGAAAATCAAGATTTTACGGTTTACAAAGTGAGTGGCGCAGACAGTACAATACATGTATCACTAGCAATCTAACAACAATACATGTATCACTAGCAATCTTACTACAATACATGTATCACTAGCAATCTGACTACAATACATGCATCACTAGCAATGTAACTACAAAAAATAACATATTATAACATCTCAATAATAGTAGTCAATCTGATTAAAACCAGATCTTTAAACTATTTCTCAATCTGTCCCCAATGGGAAATAGAGAAGTGGAATAAAGGTCTAGTTATAATAAGAAGCATTATTTATATTGGAATAAAGGTCTAGTTATAATAAGAAGCATTATCTATATTGGAATAAAGGTCTAGTTATAATAAGAAGCATTATTTATATTGGAATAAAGGTCTAGTTATAATAAGAAGCATTATTTATATTGGAATAAAGAAGAGAATTTTACAATGGATTCACATCATGACTTACACAACATCAACAACATGTTGTGTAGATTGGGAGGCATATGAAAACTAGCCAGTAAGATCTGGTATTCCGTAGGGAACAATGTTAGAACTACTATTCTTCCTCATACATATCAATAAAATACATGTAGATGAATAAGTTTCACCATCCCACACACTGTTTGCCAATGACTCAGTACTCTACAGAGCCAACAGAGGCAATAACAATAGTGAACAAACTCACTGCGATCTGATAAATCTCACAAAATGGGCAGACAGATGGTGATCACATGGCAAATGAATTTCACCCTGCCAAATGTTACATCTAGGGAGCGTCACAGAAAAGACAACTCATAATAAAAGACTAGAATACCAATTTGCTACAATAATATATTGGTATCAATACCAGGGAGTCGAACTATCAGAAAATCTGGAATGGGAGCCCCATCTTAACAACACCATCTCCAAAATCCTGTCAGGTATTTGGGTTTTTGAAGAGAAATATTCCAAATGCCCAGCAGACATCAAGTCGAAGGTATATATGTCACTTTGATGTCCTCACTGAGTATACTTCAGTAGTGTAGGACCTCTAATAGGCTCTATAATCATGAAAAGAAATACCATACAGACATCTAGAGTGATGTAACATCCAACATACAACAGAGAAGCAGGGACTGTAACACACATCCTACACACCCTGGGTTGGCAGACAATACAGACTAGAATGAAGGTGGCCAAAATAACACTATTCTATAGAGCCCCACAAGGAGAAACAGAGGTACAGATACCATTCAATGTAAAGAAACCACATCCATCAACCGGACAGTATATGTACAACCCTGACAGATTCCAACCGATAAGTATATCAACAAATACATTCAAATCTAGCGTAATACCATGGACCATCATACACTGAAACAACCTACTCAAAGAAACAGGGGATGCTGTTAATTGATACCACCTGCTTTTTATAACATGTAACTTGTTTGATATTTACAGTGTCTACATTGTACATTATTGTTTCCATTGTAGATCAACAGTATAGACCAACTCTACATAATTAGTTGGTATTTTTTTTTTACAATTAGTAGCTTTACTGACATGAATGAAAGGAGAAATAATTTGTTTAAAATCTTGCAAAGATATTGGTATAAACAGTATTTTTGATATACTATAATAGGTTTGAGTTCCCGGATATACCATTGTTTTGTGCTTTATTGAGCACAAGAACATGTTGTTTATACAGAATAAAGTAAATAACACCCTCAACTATATAAGACAACAAAATATTACGGCTATGAGGAGACAAGATGTCATCATTGTCATCATTATACATGGACCTTCACGGCAACACTTAGGAAAGCTGCATTCAAGTTCAACTTTCTTTAATAATCCAGTGACTTACCGAAATCCACAAATATTCATTAAGATAATATACATGTATACAAGTATATAGACAATAAATGTAAACCCAACATTCTTAAGGGTATTGATATTAATTGTAACCATTTTACAAACTTCAATTTTTCCAATGCTACTGGTACTGTAACAGTTCCCCGATGTTTTGCTGGTTTGAGCATAATGGGCAAGAAATCAACCAAAAGATTTATAAAATAAATGATATTAAAAGGAGAATAATTTTTTCTGGTAAAAACTTTAATTTATGCCTTCTATATTATTTTATTTATCACATTCTGACCTACTTTCAATATCCATATTCAGGGGATAGGTGCTCTTGATCAATGAACCTGAAATCAGTTTTTAAAGTCCAATAATGCAATATTTTCATTATAAGCATTTTTATAAGAGATTGACCTTTGACTTTATCAAATGTCTTGTCTTTTTATCCACTTATAATATCAGTAGACTAGATCGTCCGGTAACTATTACAGTGAAGTCAGTAAAAATGGCCGAAACAGAGAGTCGTTTCATCGTAAGTTTAACATTATTCTATACATAGAGGGTAAACCATGCACTGTACCAAACTTCATGTATTTTTGTTTACTGTAGCAGAAGTTGTTTGCTGAAAACCTCAAAAATCGTCCGGGAACTGTTACTGGACCAGTACTATATTATGAATAAAACCTTTTGGACCTCTCGCTGAGTAAATATTAGGGTCTGGATTAATCGTTACACGAGGCAGTATAAGAAGACCAACACAGAAATAGAATACCGTATTTACTCGAATATAATACACACTTTTTTTCGCCAATTTGACCCCTCATTTTCTCACTGCGTATTATACATAGGGTTAGAAATCTGGAACTTTTTTCCATGCTTTTAAGCTTCAGTGGCGGATTTAGAGGAGTGCGTGTGTCCGTTAAAGTTAAAGCTGTCAATCAAACCCACGAGGTGTGAGATATATCTATTGTCTGTATACTGTCTGCTTCCCGTAGTAAATGCCCAAGGCTATAAAAGGAGTAAAGTCTACAATGTGGCAGAATACTTGTGCCGTGTTATTTAGCAATGGTTTCTGATTAGCAGATTGTACGGGTGATATAATGATTTATCCTTAATTGGTTAGTCGATAGTTACGCAACAGGTGAAACTACTTGACCGTAACGGCACGAGCATCGACAGTTTGGATAACATTCATTCATTGTTTTTTTTAAATATATTTTGTCTTCACAAACATTTGCGATCTCCGCGTAAAGTTTACATAGTATCAGGGACGTATATATCTATGTCCCTGATAGTATATTAGACACGCACGTTCATTCTAACAAGAGAGAAAAAATGAAGCGATCGTTATGCGAGTTTGATTGTAAATGAAATGAAAGAGAAAAGCGTTGATATCACACGATGAATAAAGGCTGGTGGTTCTGTGCCGCTTTTGATAATAATACACGTTACATGATTACACTGTAAAAGGTATACGGCAAAGCAAATACAGCTCGCGGTCTTGCTGTTTCAACACGAAATTGACATCTTGTTTTGGATTTTTCCCCTGCGTATTATACACGGAGTTAAGACATTTTTTCATGATTTTCAAGGTCATTTTGGGGGGTGCATATTATACTCGGGTGCATATCATATTCAAGTAAATACGGTACATCAAAACTGACGATTTTTTAAAATATTGTGACGAACTGGTAATGTGTCGAGTTGTCATTACACAAGTGTAGCCTTTACTTTACCTTTGTACAGGTTTATATTTAGGTACTTATGTCATACTTTTCTCAGGATTCACCGTAAGTCTATTGGTAAAATCTGAGACAGCACGAAAGCAGGAGACTATATAAAGGCTCCAAGCTTGTGCATGGTGGTGAGTTTTTGTGAGCTATTCGAATCGTTAACATCGTGGTTAAAACAGCATTGCAAACGGCTATTAAAGACAGGTTAGCGTCTGTCTGTTTAATACAACTGATCAGTGTTGTATTGGTAAATATATATATATATACAGTCAAGTCCGGTGAAGTGACGCGGCCGGTGGAAGTGAAGCAGTTATACGTGACGGATTTTGACGTAATACTTGACGTATTATTCAGAAGATACAATTGTGAATTGACCAAGTAGTGGTGAATTGACCGAGGTATGTATAAATGTGAATTATTTCTTCCTTTTACAGAATGGTTGTTTATTAAACGCATCGAATTTCACAACATGTGCTCATTGTTTACACTATGACGACACTTGCTAGCTCATCAATGTTCATGAAAGTTGCAAAAGATGGCATTGCACTTTGTTTACTCACCTTGCATTTACATCGTTTCCTAAAATGTGTTAAACACATCCCAATTTATCCACTTAATAAAATATAATTCATAGAAATCACATCACCGGACAAGATAGGCACTGTCATTTGCATGCAGGTGAGTCATTTTAACATTGTTTACGTTCAGCTTTGTACGTTTAAGTGACTAATTGTGATAATTATTTTTTAGATAAGAGTCTGAAACAATAATTCATGAAAACAAAAGTTCGTTGTATTGAAGAAATGTTAACATAAATATACATTAAATGCATAAGTGCCTCACTTCACCGGACGGCATCGTATATATCCATCTAGCGGATGCATCCGGTATTGGATGGATGCTAAGGTATAGGTCCTATGCTAGATTGGTTTCCATCCCGAATAAGGAGAGGTCACATATAGGCTGTATGTTGTTGGCATGTATGACAGCTGACGGGTCCGAGTATACAAGAGCACACGTCATGGACATGGACATTGTACATATATTTAAATATATATCACAGAGAGGGACTCCCGATGATTGAACACGTTTCCATGCTTGTAAATATAAATATATGTAAATATTGACTCATACCCTTCTTTGTTTTGTTTTATATTGCTTGATTCTGTCCCTTGATTTTACCCATCACTGTATCATAGGAATCATTAGTTTTTTTGTATATGCATCACAACTATTGTCATCTGCCTGCATCCATATGATCGGTCAGGTCTAATATTTACATAAAGGACCCAAACACGTTACAATATTTTCAATATTTGAATTTCACACACTGGCGAGTAAACTGTCTGTAACACTTTTTTTAAATAAAAGACTCATTTCAGCAGACAGCAGACATTGATTGAACTGGAAAACCAAGACCATAAAATTTACAATTGTTCAGTATAGATATAAGCAACATTCTTGTGTGTAACAGTAAAAAATACATCAAATACCTTCTTATGAACGTTTTCAACCGTGCTTGAATCCTTCCAAAAGCAAATTTCAGTATTTTGGCAAAGAAAAGATAACAGCCGGAAATTAATAGGAGTCTGTAAATTTAATTTATACAAACCGATAACGGAATATTCTATTACGACAACATACATGTAATTCTTGGGCAAATCTCACTTCGCACCTAACAATATATTTCAGATAAATTTAAAATCTAGATGATCCGGCCACAAACCAATCCGGCCACCACCTACCATCCCCAGTCTATCCGGTCACATGTTGACCAGTCCGGCAACTCCGCATACCCCAGCCGATCCACCGTACATATGATAACATATTGATATTGAAATATCTTTATTCAAGTTATGGGTTTTTGCATATATATATTGGATTTTCCTTTTTAGAGATTTCCTATTGATTTAAACATTTAGCAATACCTTAAGAAAATATTATCAAAATAAGATATTTAATCAATTTGATAACATAGCAAACTGTGGAAAACTTGTATTTCATAGTCAAATTTAAGATTATAATTTTGAAATGCAAGAATATTTGAAATTCGCATTACCAAAATTGTGCAGATCTTTACTCAGTAAACTAAGATAAAGTGCACATCCCCTCAATACTGAGGATGGGAGATACTGTAAACCTCTAATTCTTCCATGGTATAATAGATTTTGCAAGTTCTGCTTGAATGAAGTGGAGGATGAGAAAAATTTCTTATTATTTTGTACTAAAACGGTCATTTAAGGGATACATACTCGAAATATTTGGGTAATTTGAATGCATATTCCTTAAAAAAATCTCATGAATCCTGAAAATTATACATCCACAAAACATTTATGTTAATATTTGAATAAGTGTTTTAATCCGAGGTTGATTGAATTGAGAAATCAGGACAATTTGTGTTTAATCTGAAGTTGTTTATCATGACACATGATTTATATGATGTTGATTTATGATGTACGCCTCATGTATGCTTATCATCAATCAAGCATAAGCTCCATTATACACATACCGGCGAAGGCCTGATTTGTAGTTTAACTTCAATTGTTATCATACGGTGGCTGGTTATAGTAATAACTCAATTTATATTTGACTGTGGCTGGATTAATTGGGAAAGCACACTTTTGTATAGTTTCCTCAGCATAACATGGCACATGGATTTTTTAGAGATCAAAACCTCTTAACATAGAATTAAAACTAAAAAAAAAATTAAAACCGTTGAACAAGTATCGGGCAGAAAAACAGGCTGAAATACATCGTTTTTTGTTGACATATAACACAAAAACGTACCCGTCCTATGACGATTTAAAACAAAGAAAACATGATGTGGCCTTATTATGGATACGAAAAACGAATAATATATTTCAATCCTTAATGATAGGTTTAGGGTTTGAAATTTCAGGAAATTTCTCAAAAAATTGTGAATTAATATTTTCATGTCATAGAGAAGCATTATTTGACATTCTACAACTGTGGATAATCTGTAATAACACATGTACCATAATGATACTCCCCTTATATGTTATATACTTTAATAATATTCGGGTTAAAAACTACATGTATAATAATATTCCCGTTATAAACCACAATAATATTCCTGTTATAAATATAATATATAATAGTATTTCAATTATAAATTATAATAATATGTCCTCTATAAACTGGGATAATCTATTTCTGTTATAAACTATAATAACAATCCCGTTATAAATAATACCATTTTCATTATAAACTATAATAATATTCCTGTTATAAGCTATAATAATACTCATGTTGTAATCACTTTTATGTGTAAAGCTTACCAAATACAGGTTGCAATGACACTTCTTTACGATCTTGAATAATCCATTGATATCAAAAGACTCATTCAAATGAGGGGAATAAGAAAGCGATGGGAGAATTAAAATGGAAGAAATGAGAGAGGAATTAAAGGCAGTTGAATGGAGGAGACAGATAAAACAGAAAACAAAGATGAAAGATCGAGGCTAACGTGATCAGATCCAGAAAGATCGAGGTAAACGTGATCAGATCCAGAAAGATCTAGACTAACGTGACCAGATCCAGAAAGATCGAGGTTAAGGTGATCAGATCCAGAAAGATCCAGGCTAACGTGATCAGATCCAGAAATATCCAATTTAACGTGATCAGATCCAGAAAGATCGAGGCTAACGTGATCAGATCCAGAAAGATCTAGACAAACGTGATCAGATCCAGGAAGATCGAGGTAAACGTGATCAGATCCAGAAAGTTGTAAGCAAACGTGATCAGATCCAGAAATATCCTGATTAACGTGATCAGATCAGGAAAGTTCAAGGTTAACGTGATCAGATTCAGAAAAATCTAGGCTACCGTGATCAGATCCAGAAAGATCGAGGCTAACGTGATCAGATCCAGAAAGATCTAGACAAACGTGGCCAGATCCAGAAAGATCGACGTAAACGTGATCAGATCCAGAAAGGTGTAAGCAAACGTGATCAGATCCAGAAATATCCAGATTAACGTGATCAGATCAGGAAAGATCGATGCTAACGTGATCAGATCCAGAAAAATCTAGGCTAACGTGATCAGATCCAGAAAGATCGAGGTAAACGTGATCAGATACAAAAAGATCGAAGCAAACGTGATCAGATCCAGACAGATCGAGGTAAACGTGATCAGATCCAGAATGATCTAAGCAAACGTGATCAGATCCAGAAAGATCGAGGCAAACGTGATCAGATCCAGATAGATCGAGGCTAACGTGATCAGATCCAGAAAGATCGACGCTAACGTGATCAGATCCAGAAAGATCGACGCTAACGTGATCAGATCCAGAAAGATCGAGAATAATGTGATCACAATCTGATTAAAACCATATCTTTATTCAGCTTCTCTATTTGTCCCATTGCTGATAAAGATGTGGCTAAACGCCGCAAGGGGTCATGTTATGGTGAACTCGGATTTTCAGCCAATTAGTAGATCGGCTACAAATTCCTAGGAACGAAATTTACATCCCCAGCGTGGGTGACCTACAAGGTAGTTTTTGAACAGTGTTTGCTACATACGGCGTTACTATTACGTGTGCCTAGCCGAGTCATTGATTGGCTATGGGAAATAACGGTTTCAGTGACTGAAACGTCATCAGAGTTCACCAGAACATAACCCCTTACGGTGTTTCGCAAGATTTTTATCCGCAATGGGACAAATAGAGAAGCGGAATAAAAGTATGGTTTTATTCAGATTGACGTGATCAGATTTAGAAAGATCTAGGTTAACTTGATCAGATACAGAAAGATCGAGACTAACGTGATCAGATCAGGACAGATAATGGCTAACGTGATCAGATCCAGAAAGATCGAGACTAACGTGGTCAGATCCAGAAAGATCGCGGGTAACGTGATCAGATCCAGAAAGATCGAGGTTAACGTGATCAGATCCAGAAAGATCGAGGTTAAGGTGATCAGATCCAGAAAGATCCAGGCTAACGTGATCAGATCCAGAAAGATCCAGGCTAACGTGATCATATCCAGAAAGATCCAGGCTAACGTGATCAGATCCAGAAAGATCCAGGCTAACGTGATCAGATCCAGAAAGATCCAGGCTAACGTGATCAGGTCCAGAAAGTTGAATATGAGGTATTACAATCTTTACGTCCATCCTGACGTGGCGTTAGTCTCCATAGGCTTCTGACTTGATGTTAATTACCATAAGCGCCTGACGTGGAGTTAGTCTCCATAGGCTTCTGACTTGATGTTAGTTACCATAAGCGCCTGACGTGGCGTTAGTCTCCATAGGCTTCTGACTTGATGTTAGTTACCATAAGCGCCTGACGTGGAGTTAGTCTTCATAGGCTTCTGACTTGATGTTAGTTACCATAAGCGCCTGACGTGGCGTTAGTCTCCATAGGCTTCTGACTTGATGTTAGTTACCATAAGCGCCTGACGTGGCGTTAGTCTCCATAAGCTTCTGACTTGATGTTAGTTACCATAAGCGCCTGACGTGGCGTTAGTCTCCATAAGCTTCTGACTTGATGTTAGTTACCATAAGCGCCTGACGTGGCGTTAGTCTCCATAGGCTTCTGATTTGATGTTAGTTACCATAAGCGCCTGACGTGGCGTCAGTCTCCATAGGTTTTGACTTGATGTTAGTTATCATAAACTCCTGATGTGGCGTTAGTTTCCATAAGCGCCTAACGTGGTGTTAGTCTCCATAAGCGCCTGACGTGGCTTTAATTTCCATAGCTTCTGATGTTAGTTACCATAAGCTCGTGATGTGGCGTTAGTGACCGTAAACGCAAAATATGGCGTTAGTTACTATAAGCTCCTGACGATTTTAGTTACCATAAACTACTGACGTGGTGTTAGTGACCATAAGCTCCTGACGTGACGTTAGTTTTCATAGTTCCTGACGTGGTGTTAGTTTCCATAGCTCCTGACATGGTGTTAGTTTCCATAGCTCCTGACGTGGTCTTAGTTTCCATAGCTCCTGACGTGACATTAGTTTCCATAGCTCCTGACGTGGCGTTAGTTTCCATAGCTCCTGACGTGGCGTTAGTTACCATAAGCTCCTAACATGGAGTTAGTTTCCATAAGCTCGTGATGTGGCGTTAGTTACCATAAGCTTCTGCTGTGGCACTGGTGTTTCTAAGCGCTTAATGAACGTTTGTGCCATACGCTCCTGATGTGGCGCTAGTGTCTGTAAGCGCTTGATGTACCGTTTGTGCAATAAGCTCCTGAACTTGAGTTGAATTTATATCATCGTGATATTTGATCCGGAAATAAGTACAGTTAAGTTACCATAACTTCCTGATGTCGGATTCAGTATACAAACCTCTATCGCCGAATGAAGTCCACGTCAGAATAACCTCCAGATATTGAATGAATTTCGAGTTACCGGTACCTCTTGACATCTAATAGAGTACTGCCACCGAAACTAATCGGCTGTCGAACTGAGTACGATTTACCATATTCTCTTGATGTGGAGTAGAAGACACCACAACCTCTTGATGTCGAATACAAGGCACCACAGCCTCTTGACGTCGAAATGAGCACGACTCACCAGAATTACTGACGTCGAGATAACAAAAGACCTTAAGTTTTGTAGGAGTTTCTACGATCTCTTGCTTTTAACCATTATTACTTCTTAACGTTGAACTGAGAACACATCACCATAACTTCCGGATCTAAACATTGAACAGGAATCACCACAATTTCTTCACATCATATTAAGTACATGTCACTATTCACTCATGATGTCAAAGTTACCTAAACATTTTGATGTCATACTGAGTTCCAATCATCGCAAATATCTGAACACCATTCATCAAAATCCTCGACATCGTACTGAGTAGAGTCGAATTGAGTACGAGTCATTACAACCTCCAAATGACGAATTAAAAATGAGTCACTACAACCTCCTGACGTGGAATCGAGAATGGGTCTCCACAACCTCTTGACGTCAAATTGAGAATGAGTCTCCATAACCTCCTGACGTCGAATTGAGAATGAGTCACCACAACCTCCCTATGTCGAATTAAGAATGAGTCACCACAGCCTCTTGACTTCGAATTGATAATGGGTCTCCACAACCTCCTGATGTTGAATTGAGAATAGGCCTCCACAACCTCCTGACGTCAAATTGAGAATGAGTCACCACAACCTCCCTACGTCCAATTAAGAATGAGTCACCACAGCCTCTTGACTTCGAATTGATAATGGGTCTCCACAACCTCGTGATGTCGAATTGAGAATAGGCCTCCACAACCTCCTGACGTCAAATTGAGAATATGTCACCACGACCTCTTGACGTTAAATTGAGAATAAGTCTCCAATACCTCCTGACGTCGAATTAAGAATGATTCACCACAACCTCTTGACTTCGAATTGAGAATGGGTCTCTACAACCTCCTGACGTGGAATTAAGAATGGGTCTCCACAACCTCTTGGCTTCGAATTGAGAATAGGTCTCCACAACCTCCTGACGTCAAATTGAGAATGAGTCACCACAACCTCTTGACGTTGTTTTGAGAATGGGTCTTCACAACCTCTTGATGACGCTGAATTGAGTATTAGTCATCACAACGTCATGACGTCTAATACTTCAGTTTCGAAATACAAATCCGGACCGTCAATTTTCGGTTTCTATGTACTCCTTGAACTGCAAGTTGAGGTAAAGGTGGGACAACGCTGGCCGTTATAGCAAAGGATATCTCGGTAATTGTGAATTTTTAGGGATTTTTCAGTGAAACTACCAACACTAATTGTTTGAGCATAGTCAGAATGAAGAATTCTAATTGTTCTATTATTATGTTTTCCTCGATAATTATCTGTTACAATTCTTTCTAGAAGTCAACCAGTCACCAGGATCCGTAGTACTGATCTAAACCGGCCAAGAAGATAAAGAAAGTTCACTCGTGAAACCAGTAGTTCTCTGTTTTATGTTTTAAATCTATCTGAGCATATAAACTTTGTGATCCTTCATTATTTTCATGTATTTGTTGATTTATTCACGCTTAAACAGAGCAGGTCATTAACTTTACACAGAGATGGATGTAAACATGTCCCACCTAGCTTTTCCATGAGGAGCGCATACATTTCGAAAAAAAAGTCGGTTTGGATCGGTATCTCGAAACTCCCGTATTGAGTATGAGTCACCACAACCTCCTGAGGTCGAACTGAGTATAAGTCACCACAACCTCCTGACGTGGAATTGAGAATGAGTCACCATAACCTCCTTAAGTCGAACTGAGAATGGGTCTGCATACATGTAACCTCCTGACGTCGAATTGAGAATAACTCACATCAACCTCCTTACGCTGAACTGAAAATGAGTCTCTACAACCTCCTGACGTGGAATTGAGAAGGGTCTCCAGAACCTTCTGACGTCGAATTGAGAATGGGTCTCTACAACCCCCTGACGTCGAATTGAGAATGGATCTCCACAGCCTCCTGTCTTCAAATTGACAATGGGTCTCTACAACCTTCTGACGTCGAATTGAGCATTAGTCATCACAACATCATGACATAGATTTGAGCTCGAGCCATCACATTTTTCTGGCGTTAAGAAAAGCATAAGTCGGCAGCCCACAGTCCACAGTCCTGACGTCGATTTGAAAATTAGTAAAGTAAACACCAAACTTCTGACGTCAATTTGAGTACATACCACCACAAGCTAGCTCCTAACGTCGAATTGAGAGTAAGTCACCATAACCTGCTGACATCACATTGATCATGAATCATCACAACCTGTTAAAGTATTGAGAATGATTTACTACAACCCCTGATATCGAATTTAGCATGAGTCATCACAACCTGCACAAGTATTGAGAATGAACCACTACAACTACGGACATCGAATTACATGAGTATCCACAACCTCCTGACGTCGAATTGAGAATGAGTCACTAGCATTCATCCCCTAACCTCCAATTGAGTATAAATTACCGCAACCTCGACGTCGAATTGAGTATATCACCAGTTTCTGTATCTCGAATTTAGTACGAGGCACCACAACTTAATGTCGAATTATCCTACATACGTCAAGTCCAGTGGGCGTCATTGCCGGCACCTGATGTCGAGTAGGCGTAATTACCGGCACATGGAGTTGAGCAGGCGTCTTTGCCGGCACCTGACGTCGAGAAGGCGTCATTACAGGCACTTGGCGTGGATTAGGCGTAATTACCGGTACATGGCGTTAAGTAGGCGTCATTTCTGGTACCTGACGTCGAGTAGGCGTCATTGCCGGAATCTAGCGTCGAGTAGGCATAATTTTCGACACCTGGTATCTAGTAGGCGTCATTACCGGCACCTGGCGTCGAGTAGACGTCATGACCGACGCCTGACGTCGAGTAGACGTCATTGCCGGGTACCTGACGTCAAGTAGGCGTCATTGCCGGACTTGGTGTCGAGTAGGTGTCATTTCCGGCATACGGTGTCGAATAGGTGTCATTACCGGCACCTGGCGTCAAGTAGGCGTAATTACCGGTACCTGGCGTTTAGTTGACGTTATTGCTGGCACCTGACGTCGAATAGGACGTCATTACCAGCACGAGTACCAGTCGAGTACGCACTATTACTAACACCTGGCTTGAGTAGGCGTCATTGAAGACACCTGACGTCGAGTAGGCGCTATTACCGGTACCTGACGTCTAGTAGGAGTCAATGCGATACCTGGCATTGAGTAAGCGTCATTGCCGGCACCTGACGTCTAGTAGGCATCATTACTGGTACCTGGCGTAGAGTCGAGTACGAGTCACATTTCCCACTCTCTACATTTTACCTCTGCTACATTAAGTAATACTCTACTTTTAACCTACTAAGCTTTAATACTCCCACACTGACTTATTCTTTATTTAGCAAACTACCTGCATTTTACGTCTTCCACATTTTATACACTTTACTATTACTACACTAATACTCCACTTCCACCCTCTACACTTTAGTTCTCCCACTCTGACGCTACTTATCATGCACGTTTTAACTCTCCCGCACTGAATCATTATCGGCGCCTGACGTCGACTTTAGTACGCGTCATTTACCGCACCAGGTCATTTCGCAAAAGTTTTTTTTTCGAAATTTTAAAGGAATTTCAGGACTTTCAACGGCAAATTCTCAAAAAAAAAAAGGGGGGGAACCTGATTTGGAAATACTTAAATCTGTGATGAAATTTTCATCCAAAACATATTCTGTCTCATGACGTAATGAAGTTACGACGGAAAGATTCTTGAAAATTTTGAAGAGCTTTTGTGAAATGACCTTGAACATAGTAGGATACATTACTGGCAGCTGTTGTCGATTTGAGGACGAGTTGTTATCAAGAGCTGAATAACAACAACCTTCTCAGTAGAATTGATTTCATATCGCCATTTCTGACATCGGATTCGCCACACTTTCATACGCCTAAAATCGGTAACAGTCACCACAATCTCCTGATGTCAAATTAAGTAACAGCCACCACAACCTCCAGATTAAGTAACAGCCACCACAACCTCCAGATGCCAAATTACGTATGAGTAACCACAACCTCCTGGCGTCAAATTTCAAATTAAGTATGAGTCACCACCTCCTGGCGTCAAGTTAAGTAACAGTCACAACAAACTCCAGATGTCAAGTTACGTATGACTCACCACAACCTCCTGACGTCGAGTTAAGTAAGAGACGCCACAATTTCCGGTTGTCAGGTTAAGTACGACTCACCACAACCTCCAAATGTCAAGTTGAGTAATGTAAGTGTTACCACATCCTCTTGACGTCAAATTAAGTATGAGTCACCACAACATCCGGACGTCAAGTTAAGTATGAGTCACCACATCCTCCTAATGTCAAATTAAGTATGAGTCATCACATCCTCCGGACGTCAAGTTAAGTAAGAGTCACCACATCCTCCTAATGTCAAATTAAGTATGAGTCATCACATCCTCCGGACGTCAAGTTAAGTAAGAGTCACCACATCCTCCTAATGTCAAATTAAATATAAGTCACTACAACCTCATGACGTTAAGTTAAGTTTGAGTCAAACAACCTCCTGATGTCAAATTAAGTATGAACCTCACAACCTCCTGATGTCAAATCAAGTAACAACCACCACAATCTCCAGATGTCAAGTTAAGTACGAGTCACCACAACCTTCGGATGTCAAATCAAGTAACAGCCACCACAATCTCTTGATGCCAAATTAAGTATGAGTCAAAACAACCTCTTGATGTCAAATTAAGTATGAGTCGATTAGCCGATCTATATTATACAGGGCCGTCGGAGTAAGAGTGGCGGTCCCTGAGTGGCGGTTAGCCGTCCTACATTGTATCATGAGCGTCGGACTAAGGGCAGCAGTGTCTGAGTGGCGGTTAGCCGCTCTATATTATGCAGGGGATCGGGGTAGGCGTGGTAGTTCCTCGACTGCGGTCGCCAGGGACATCGCTGTCGGAGTAGGACGGCAATGCAATCCCTGAGTAGCGGCCATCGCTCTATATTGTGAAAGGGCATCGAAGTAGGCATCGGCAGTCCCTAATGGGCGGTTAGTCGTCCTACATTGTATATTATACAGGGACGTCGGTGAGTGGTGGTTAGTCGCCCTATGTTATACCAAGGATGTATAGTTTAAACTATACTTCCCTGGTTATACAGTGGCGTCGACGTAAAGGGTGGCAGTCCCTGAGTGGCGGTTATTCGTCGTATATTATACAGGGACGTCGGAGTAAAGGGCGGCAGTCCCTGAGTGGCGGTTAGTCGCCCTATTTTATACAGGGGCGTTGGAGTAGGCATCGGCATCGAATGAATGAAACGATTCATCGAAAGCCCGTCTCACTAAGTAATAATCATTTCCTATTGCAATCTCCCAATATGTCTTAACGAAAACAACTTTAAAATTTGAAGATTCCAAAACATTATAATGATTCTTTCGACAGGAAGAATTCAGAGCTATGCCCATTCAATGGATATCTTACAAAATATATCTAGTAATTACCTTGTGATTGAGTAGGACTATACCACTGGACTTTGTTAATTATAGCTTCTTAATTAAAATGGTCTTTCATTCCCTTGCTTTTTATTTTCCTTAATATCAATTTTCTTCTGACGCCCTTGTTGTGGCTGCCTGTGTTCAGTAGGGAAGGAATCCAATGAAAAATCCAAGTCGCTTTAGAAAGGGATGTGAGTAGATCTTCTCATATGACACAACCACGGAACGAAACTGGGCAGGGTGGGGAGAATACAATGAGATTATAAAGGATGTTAATTGTTGATAATCATTAGTCACAAGAACGCTGGAAAATGTTTGCTGAATTAAGTGGAGGGAATTTTTAAAAGGGAGCAAATTACTATAACTCTGTTTAGATATTTTCATTATGAGAGCACAGTACTTAACGTTTTACCCCAACGTCCTCTTGATAAATAAGAAGTAATAAACGTGTTGATGATCGATCCGAGTTTGTATAAACAGCGTAACCAAACTGTACGATTGTCATGATCAATTATTTAAAAGAATTTTGAAAGAAAACAATTGTATAAGACATAGAAACCCTTTCAACAAAAATCAAAACAAACTAACACGTGCTTTTGTTTTGATTCTCCCGCTTCCGGGTTTTCGCGATTTGACGAACTAATCACTTTTCTTAAAAGAGTCACGTGACCACGCCGAATACTACCGGCATTGCCGATCAACGTGCAAGTTGGGCACAAGATACACCTTACGTGGTAGTTGTTTTCTGCTATACCAGTTGGCAAAATGGCAAGTGCAAAGACGAGCATGGCGCGAGATGGTACAATGCAAGTTACTGCAAAGGTATGAACAAATCCAGCGACTCAAACCGACATTAATCATGTTCTAAATTCTGTTACATTGGAGCATCGACGTCCATTATTGTTTTAGGCAAACAAATCGTAGCCAGTAGTAACATTTGGATGATTTTACTCACTATTACGGTAATTGGTATCGCTTGTACTGTGGCTGCGTATACTCAGATAGTTAGAGAATCTGTATAATGTAATAATAAGTTGCCAGTATGCCATGATATTATAAAATAGGCATACAATTTTCGTGAGATCGAGTGAAATTTCCAGTTCAAGATGGCGTCCATTTGTGCAAGGTCAGGAAAAAACTGGTCGCTTATTATAGAAATAAGCGGCAATTTTGAAATAAGGTAACATGCGAACAAACAAGGAAGGAAAATTCTTAATGTTTTTGGCATGTGACAAGCTGTCATATTTTCTGAACCATAAAAAGCCAGAATATACTTCACATTTGTTAAATATCTTGGATTGGGGTATTAGGGGGTGTGTCTCTTTTATTGTGTGAGAAATGCATGTCTAAGCAAGAATGAGTTTAAATTTAGTATAAGCATGTAGGGATTATTATATGTAGACTGCATGATTGCTTTGAACGCCTTTCCTAGATACATTAATTATTGTAGTGAAGTGCAATGTGTATGAATATATATGTATATAAGTAAATACAATAACTTGTACTTACCTAATGTTTTACTGGCACGGGTATTCGGTCTTTGCATTATACAGAGTTACTTCCCATTTGAGACGGTATCTGACGTAAAACACTTATGCCGTCATCAAATTCTATGGAAACTGATCTAAAACTCAGGAAAATTACAGTCCACAAATGTTCTTTTCATAGGAAATTGATGACGTCATAATTGTTTTATGTCAGATACCGTCCCAAATGGGAAGTAACTCTGTATAACAAAAGGACTCAATAATAAGTCTTAGAGTTGAGTAGAACTCTTTGGACAAGTGGACGGCTGAGGGCCCTTCCTGGCCGAGGTCTGCTGTTCTCTTGACAGGAAAATTGTGTATATCTATATGCTGTCACAAGTCAGCTTCAAAATAACAAATCACTCATAATCTCATGGGTCAATGCTCTGGTAGTTTTGACAGAGACTGTGCAAATATGAATTCCAACTCACTACCATATGCTGGATTTACAGGGGTTGAATTTAACTGTTTCAACCAGGTGACCTATCGGGCCAGTGGTACTGGTAAGTGAATTTCCCTGCCCCGATCAGAATTTCACTGGCCCGTATATGAAATATACAAAAAAAGTCAATATTTAGAAATTCAATGGTATATTTCGTTTAGGTTTGAATATATGGTATTGTAACACATATCACATATTAGAAACTATGTTTAACTTTTCAGGCGGGTTCACACTTCAAAGAACTGCCACATCGTCCTTAATTAATGTCAACAATCATTCATTTAATGTCAAATAGATGTTTTATGAATAATTCCGTATGGTTGACCAACCCGTTATGAACACAGAGGCGATTTCGATATTTAATATAAGAGGGATATTACCCATAGTAAATCTATTGATACACAAATGAATAAAGAGAAGAGGTTACAGATAGTCCGAAGGTAGCATGTATCATTCCCGGTATTTATAAGTGAATATAGAATAGTGGTTTCCAAATTTTCTACAGGCCAATCAAGCAAAACACATTTCACTGGCCTGACCAAAATTCCACTAGCCACGGGCCACCGGACCACTGTTAATTATGACCCCTGATTTAACATGTATTTATAAAGTGCATTGATTTTATGATGATTAAAATAATCTGATATATTTCTAGAATAAATCGATGGAAGATTGTGGACTGAATTATTTTTTTACATATATTATCCACTTATAAATACATGTATTTAAGATTCAAACTTAAAGTAATCACTGGTTCGTTATTTGATAAAGCTGGGAAAATATCTTTAAGTATATGTATTTTGCTTGTGGGTTTTTTTCCAGTCTCTTTCATTTATGTGTTGGTTAATTGTACAAATCTGTGAGAGGAACTCTAAATGTATTATTATGACAATAAGTGTGTCTGATTTTTATAAATTACATGAAAACCATGGCAAAAAAAAAAAAAAGAAAAGAAATAAATAAATGATAGACTGCAAAACAATTTATTTAATGCTTTTGCACTTTTCCTCAAAATAAAACAACATTATTAGATCATTTTAACTGCAAAAATTTATTTCATTAACACTTTATATATTTAGTGTACAGATGTACATGTATATTCTATATTTTTTGTAGTCCATGTGGAGAAAGAGTGAGTGTATTATTTAAATATACACTTCAATAGACTTACATGAAACTCTTGTGTTGGGGTGGGAAACCACCGGTGTTACAAAGTGTATAAACTCAGTTAACCCGAGACAAATTGTTAGTATGGTGGATTTACTCAAAGGGGAGAATGTGGGTGTCAGGGGGGAAAATGGGGGACGAGAAGGTGTCAATGTGGAGGATGGTGTAGTAGACTATGGAAAAAAGTGGGAAATTACTGACTGCAAATGAACAGTCAGAAGAAGAAAATGGACAAAATTTAAGACAAATTTTTCTAGAATATGAAGTTGAATGTGAAAATTTATTATAATTTTCAAATAAGAAAATCACAAGAAAATATTCAGTCTGATAAAAGTTTGTTTGGTCTGGTAGAATGCATATAGTAATCAGTCTGAATGTCTGACTCTTTCGGAAAGTTTTCTAGTAGAAGTCTGGGTACAACACCCTTTTTTAACCTAAAATTGCTTGTAACACTTAGTAATCATCAAATTAAATTGATTGAAATATTGACATTTGAACAATTACGGTATATAAATTTATAAACCTGTAAACATAATTTCTTGTCATTCCCATTTCTTGTCATTATCTCTTTCATGTTTTCTTGTCATTTCTAATTTTGGCACTGAAGTTCCAATAAAACACCTTTGTACATGTATGAAGAAAGAAATGCTTTCAATCCTTTGTATTTATCACTTATCAAACCAGTGATTATTCCAAGTGTGAATCTTAAGTGCATTATAAATGTAAGAATTACAGTACAGTCTAGGTGTTTTGAAGAAATTGCACAAAACGCAGTGGGAAACCAGGTGGAAATTTACCTGCACTCATTCACACCTTTGTAAAAGACACAGTGTAATGTGTAATTCTTGAATCTACATCTGGATGTGACCCACTGTGATAGATGGAAAAATTACAAAAGATGTGGACTGTACTATAATTTAATTTGTAATCTTCATTGTATAATTCTGAAAAAAATATCAGATTCTTGTAGTAAAGAATAAATATGAGTGAAACAGTAATGATTGTACTTACAATAATTATGTATTCTTCATGTGAAAATAAGAAAACATTCACAATTTATGTGAATTCTAATAGTTTTCTTTTGTGTCTATTGCAGGAGGGGGTTGCTTACCTTGAATCTGAGGGCAAAACTAAACTGTTAGAGATGCAAGGTTTGAAAAACCCAGAGAGCACTGAACCAGCTCTCAAACGAGACTCTACAATGGCAGCTACTGCTAAGGTATTGTCAGAAATGAGTGGTACATCCAGGTAGAACACTCTTCTGTTCATCCTCCTCCTCTTTAAAGTAAATAGAAAATATTGTTTTCTCTTCCAAGATTACAGTTTTCTACACTTTATTAAATAATATCAGATATCTAAAATCTTAAGTTCTACCCCTTTTTATAATTTCTCAGTGTTTCTGAAAGTTCATTGGATCGTCGGCCAAATTTGATAAAAATAGCATCAGTCCGATAAACTTTAGAATTTGGCAGGACCAAATGTGGTAAATTTCAATTGCCATGGTTTGCTCCTCCAAAGTAGTAGGACATGTTTCAGCCAGTAGATGCCGGTACAGTGCTAGATCGAGTAAAAAAAATTTGAAACTCCATACTCCGACTTATTAAATGCCATTAAGTAGAAAAGTACATGTAAAAGAGTTTGAAATAGCTGTTTGAAACAGCTGTCAAGATGATGTAATTTCACAGACAGAGAAGAAACATTTGGTTTTGACAAATATTTGCACTTTCCACTTTGATCTCTTCAAGATCAAAGAATGATAATTAACGAATGGTTTGATTGGCAGATCTTCTGTAGGTAGAGAGAGACTACTATTTCAGTGTATCAGGGGCTTTGATTGGATGAAATTATTAATAATTAATTAATCTATAAATACTGGTAAAGATTGATTCTGCTGTAAAATCATGAATTTTAATCTCATTTTGGTAATGTAAAGTTTTTAGGACCTAAAAAGATTTCTAGCAAGGTTTTCTCAAAATTACAGTGGATTACCTATAGTACATTGTTAAAATTTTGGTAAAGGTGAAGCTGGCAAACATTTTTATATATGGGTTATAATAAAAGTTATACAATTTAAGATGTAGAAATTTGTTTAAATCTTGCTGGAAGTTTGGTAAGTTAAGGTGGAACCCTATGGGAAATTTCAAAACAAATTGTTATGTTCTGACCATGGTCTTCTACATCATGAGATCAAGATTTCTACTAAAAAGTCCTGTGACATGGTATCAAGGCATGTAAAAGATCCGTCACTGCTTTGGATGGGTCCGTTTTTGTATGATGAATCAGACAGATGCTGTCATCATATATGTGAAATAATCATGGAGTGACGTAAAACAATAATTAGTCAATCAATCTTTTAATAAAAACATGATTATTTTGTAGGAGGCAGATGCTTTGCTTGGTAAAGATCGCCCAGATGAGGATGCTAAGACCAGAGGCCAACAGAGCCTTATTGAGGAGGCCAAAGCTGAGACTGCTTCTCCTAAGAAACCAAAAATGGCAAAAGGAATCACCATGGTTGGAACAGCTAAGGTGAACTACAAAGAAAAATATATAATGTTACTTGTACCTTTATCCCTTAAAAAATTAGAAGTGTCTTTCTGATTTTTGTTACATGTCTAAAATCTTTTATTTTCAGTGTCAATCCTCACTTTTGTTGTCCACTTTTATATTTACATGTAATGCTTCCATCATAGAATGGCGAGGTTGTATAGGTTTGCATCAGTCTGTCATTCTTTCATGCCCTTATTTCTCAGTAATAAAATATAAATAATAAGAAATATTGAAGTGAAATTTAATTTAGGAGTGAGGAGAGGCCAGTCAAGTTTTAAAACAGTACTTTTGGATTGATTTTTAGTAGAGTCAGTGACTCATGGACCTTGGAACTTTGAAATTTTTAGAATTGTGAGTTCCTAATCATAATGAAAGATAATGTAATCAAGTGAAATGTGTAATGTAGAAGTAGTATGAGTAATAGAGAAGAAAATGATAACTTGTTTTGAGTCAGTTGATTTTTACCTGAGCTTTTACCATTGGACTTTCAGGAATTTTATGTTTACAATCATTTCCACAATAGTGAATAGAGAAAGGAAGTGAAATGTGGTAAATGTTTAATATAAGTAAAAGAAAGACTTGTCTTTTTTAATGATTGACATATGGAAGAGAAATTTGGAATATAGCTGTTTTGAAAATTGCATGCCAAGTTTACAGTTTGTTATTTTCGTTGATGTTTTACATCACTTTCAACAATTTTTTATTCAGTCACATTGTGACAAGTAAGCAGGAAGTGAAATTTGGAATACAGCTGCTCTAATCTTTACAATCTTTGTCCCCCCTGTTATATAACTGTTGAGAGATATTTTAATGGGATATTGCCAAATTCTCAGAGGTTGAAGCAGTCTGAGGAGGACATAATGTTACATAATACTCTGCTATTTACCAGGAGGTGTAAATGATTAAACAAGTCCTGTTATTTATATCGATTATACTCATTATAGGAGGCTGACCAGATTCTTGGAGATAACAAACCTGATGTGGATGCTATGACTAGGGGTCAGCAGAAGAAGATTGAAGAAATTTCCAAAGAGTCTGCCAGCCCTGTGAAGAAATCTCGTATGCAGAAAGACAGCACAATGGCAGCTACTGCTAAAGTAGTCATGACTTTATTCTCAGTCTATTATCCATTATCTATTAGTATTTTCATGGCCCCAGAATGAAAGATTCGGATGCATCTAGTTTTTTGCCTGTGTGTCTGTCTGTTTCAAGAAAACTTTTTTCAGCTAATAATCTCTTCATCTATCTGATGCATTGATTAACCTGAGCATTTAAATCAGGTTTTAGGTTTCTGTAGCTTGTACAAGTAGTATTTCAACCAAATCTGAATGCGTGATTCATCTGAACTTGAGCGTCATGATGCTTGCTACTACACCTATTTGACCCAATATAATCTTAAAGATTTTTGGCTGGATTGCAAAGCAATTTCAGTCTGTAGATTAGCAATGTCTGTCTATCTGCCTGTCTTTGAACATTTTGGTTAAAGTTTCAGGTTTAAGCAAAATCTCTGCAACTAAGAGGATTGAAAACATAATACTTCACACAGAGATTCCTTATGACCAGAGCTTTCAAATTATGCCATGACTTTTGACCTAGTGACTTTGACCTTGGATTTTGACCTTTTTGAAAATTTTAACTTTGACTTTGACTTTTGAATCAATAGGGGTAATACTTTGACACAAGTACTTCACACAAAAGTTTTTTATGATGGGTGCTTTCCATTGATACCATGACTTTTGACCTTGACCTTGTTTTGAATTTGTTTTGATACATTAACAAGTACCCATGTCAAAAATATAAAACTTAAGTGATGGCACATTGATAGTGGTTGATTGAGATTATGAAACATTCATATGATGCCACTTTGATGGTGGTTGATATTGACATATTGATGATGGCTGATATTGGCATATTGATGGTTGTTGATAGGGAATACTTACACAAGGTGCTAGTAACTCCTTGTTAATGTTAAGCCAAATTCATGAATTTTGATCAGTATCAATCTAGCATGAATACATGATTCAAAATGACGTCAGAATTTGATATTTTGTTTTTACAGGAAGCCAAAGCCCATATATTAGGTAAGGAGAAGCTTGGAGACACAAGACAACAAACAAAATCTACAAAAACGAGCACTATGAAGAAAACAAATTCAATATCAAAAGCGATTGAAGAAGGTAAGTAAAGTATATTTGATAGTAGTACAGTCCGGTGCAATTAATAGAAGAAGTGGCATAATAACTCCTAGATTCTTTACTATTGATTTACTTGTAACATAAATCTGTTTGTATTTTACTCTAAGTGAGAAGGTTGTTCTTTATGTTTAGGCAATACCTACATAGCATTGATCTTGTTTAATTTTTCTCCTGTTATCCCATTGTTTATCTTTGGTACTACTGCTACTAGTATGTTTTATTTTTCTGTAGGTGTTAACTGCAGTGTCACTGAATTTCAGTTCTTTTTTTTCTCTGGTCAGGCATCTCTCTGTGAACAAAACACATAGCTGTGACTGACCAATTGCAAACTGCCTGACATCATACATGTTGGTATACAGTCTCAGTAAACATCATAGATAAATGGTTATGAAACATTATATTAATTTGGTGTCAATGTCTTACAGTGATAAGACATAGTGGGTGTGGTTACCATGGATCTGGTGACCTTTTGATGGTCTCCACCATGTGGAGAAATGTCTTGGTGTGGTATTAAACCAAAGACAAAATCTATTTCATGAAAACCAAAAATATAAACTGAACTTCTTCTTGTTTTCTTTTTGTAGCAAAATGGGTAGTTCCTAATATTAATGTAAATGAAGGTCGTAAAACAAGGTCACAATCAAATCCCCCTAAACCCAGTGTGAAACGTGCAGGAACGATGCAACAAACAGCAGCTGCTGGAAAAGACTTCCTGAAGAGAGCCAAAAAGGCAAAGAAATCCAAAGAAACTATTGAAGAAGAGGAAGAAGAAGATGCCGAGTAAAAGACGTATCACCATTCTCATTGGTCAAAAGTATATGTTGTAATATCATAGAACGATTGAGATTGGATGTATTTGGATGTGATTTATAGATTCATTCATTTTTACCAGAAATTCAAATATTTATTTTAGTAATTGTTGTGTTTAATTATAGTTGAAATGGTTGTTACTGATACTAATAGTATGAAGTTACTATCCTGGGATTAGTGAATAACAAGAATGAAATCTCCTCACAATCATGTTTGAAAGTGTGTATAAGAATGGTAGAAACAAAATGGCAGCAAGATTTTCCACAAAAACAATCATCCATTAACTTCTCACATCATGTGACAGTAGTTACTCACTGCGACAAACTTTTTAAAATATTTTTGTCATTGTTTTGTGTACAATATTGTACTTCTATTTTAACTTGTAGAGAATTATCAGCTTTATATGTTAAACACTATTGTAGTGCTATAGGAGATAATTTTATTGCAGATTTAATCCAGAAACATTTTAAGTATAGTTAAGAATATACAATATTTTCAATGCTAAGAAAAAAATAACCAACTGAAGTTGCTTATACAAACTGTTTCATAAGTATTTAAATATGCTTTTTAAAGAGAATTTGAGAATTAATGTGAAGCATTTATTAAGTGGCAGATCTGTTATATATAAGCCTACTGTGTACACCATTTTTCACTCCATCTTGAAGGTGTTTTATACTTGTGTTCAGTGCATATATCTGCTATTCATCCTGTTTGGTTTGAAGATTTTTATATGTTTATTCACCTACTTGTTTTATATATGATGCATTTTTCATGTAGTACTGGTACTGATGTTTTGGAAGGTCAGTGACCTTTTGACCTTGACTCTGTCCTTGACTTCCTGATTGGATGTATTATCTGTGATTATAATTTCTGGTAGAGTGTGATATGTAAGATTTCTGATAGAGTGTGATATTTCTGTTCTAGTTCTCATGGCGTGGAAATACATAGTAGTGTAACATGGTACCGCATAGAGAAATAAAGCTTTATGTACGTCACAGATGTATATGGTATACATAGTGATAGAACTGCATTAGTGATGAGTCTGTTTTCTTCATTAATTTATAGATAACATTCAATAATTGTGTCTTGCAATACAGAATATAACATGGTACCCTAAAGAGAATTCAAACTTTAAGAATTACCAGTCTGTACTCATTTTAAATCTGTACCGGTACCCTTGATGATACTGTAATACACTTGATTACCATTAAAGATGTAATTTCCCTAAGCTAAGATAGCAAAGTTACTGCTTCATTGATTATCTACGTGGCAGAAGAGTTGAATATCATTTGTTTGGAATTACTTTACAAAATACATGATTTACAAGGATTTATTTCTAAAGTATGTATTGATCAAAATAGTGTATCATTTGAAGAAACACTGGTTTGGTACCATGCCCTACTCATCTTTAAAAAAATTTCCCTTTGTTTTTAGTTTAAGCATTACTTCTTATAATTTTTTTTTATTATCAATTGTAATATACATAATGCTTTTATATAAATATATATATAGCCTCTTCATATATAAATCAAAGTTAAGATTTATTTTTTGTTACTTGTGTCTTTAAAATAGAACAGATGCCATATAATTAAGTCAGCCATTGGTGATTAGGAGCACAACATACGAGGATAAAATAAACGTTCAGTATAGTTTGAACTTTCTCCTGGTAGACAAAATGCAGAGAGGAAATGGTCAAATATACAGTATCGAGTAAGCAACACAATATAATATAATGAGATAAACATAGATGTTCAAAAAGTAGAGTCAGATCATGCAACAATGTGTCGGCATCTCTTCATCTTCTTCAGGCAAGCAGAGAAAAAATAAAGGTGGCAGGAAGCTTGTCTTGGGAAGAGAGAATAAATGGACTGATTGAAGCTTGTCTTGGGAAGAAAGAATAAATGGACTGATTGAAGCTTGTCTTTAGAGCATGAGTTTTGCTGACTTACAGTATTGAATCACAATTTAAACACTTTGAGATTGAACTTTTCTGTTGGTCTTCCTCAAATTAAAGTTTAATTACAGGTGTTTTACATTTAAGATACAATTAGATATTTAAAGATCAGAATAATATATGTGCAGTACATGTCAATTTTATCTGAATTTTATTATCTTCTTTTGTTTGGTGGTCATGTGTTTAAGTTTTTATTGTTTTATTCTGTATTTTGAGTAAGGTCCAGCTTGTATTCTCTGCATTAGTGACAAACAGGGAAAGTGATGATGTCCATTTGTTTCAGTTTGTTGTTCTGTTGGTAGATAGATTTTCATTACATGTAGACTCTCAAATAAAAGGTTTTCATAACAATATAATGGTTTTTCTTTATATTTTATCTGCTTCATTTTAATTGGCCCATACATTTCTAGTTTATCGAATTCGAAAATTTGAGATCTTACATTAAATAATCTCGGGCAAGTTGAAGATATTTTAACACACCCCCTCCCAGCTGACCTGCTTATAACAAGGTCATTTTTGTCATACATCTGTCACACTGTCACGAATTGAAGCTAGAGGACTTAAGAGAGAACTGGTGAGTTATAACTCGCCAATAAGTTATCTTTGATTTTTGATGAAGAGGGCATCTTTTGGACTTCTCCATGCATTGTCGAATAATTTTTTATTTTGAGCTCTGCTCGAATTTTCTTCGAGGCTGACATATGCGCAGTAAGATAATTGACCAGATTGCGAAGCAATTCCGGTCTATAGTTTGGCGATGTCCGTCCGTCTGTCGATTCGTACAATCACATGTGCGTGGTACAATTATATCCTTCGAATTGTCTTCAACACTGATACGTGTGTAGTAGGTTAATTTCATTTTTGAACCGGATTTCATCACATCCTACAGATGTTGAGACTCGTTCCATATAAACCGTAGTCTTACTGGTCGCTTGTGAATGTGGTATAGAACGCACAAGATGTAGGATACCTTGTATAACTCGGGCTTGCGTCGAATATTCTCATCAGAAGTCGTAGACAATTCGCAGCTGTGTGGCAGTGGCTTCGGTCCCTTCTACTTCCACATTAAAACTTAATTAAAAGTAAGTTTACTTGTGAGAAAATTACAAGCCAAATTTTGATTAAATTGGGTCATGCATAAAATGGATAGTATGATGAATATGAGTAGCGAATTCTAATTCGTCGATTTCTTTCTTTTTTCCGTAGGAGTTGCAGAACTTTGGACTTGGAAATCTTGAGTATATGTAATAATTGTCACTGGAACTCCCACTTTAAAACTTGTTATGGAGTAAAGACACTGTAAACATATTTAGACGAATAAGGCAAAATCCGCCGACTTGGAGTCTGTTAAAGAGATTAAGAGACCTGAAAAAGTCCATAAATCTCTAAATCTGAGATCTTGTATGTATCATCCAATGATGTTTTTTTCATACCACTTAAATTTCATACTATGAGCTCAATAAAAGTGTCATTAGAATACTGATTCTATTCACCTTAAGCTTACTCCCTGAACTAGTTTTCCGGATTTTTTTTCACGCGAGTGTTCGGTTAGCAACACATCCGGTTTGGAATTACGAAGAACACGTTTTCTGCGCATAGCAATGAGGGCATACCATGTAGCCTGCATCATCTGCGTGATAATTGTAAGCTAAACAGGATTATATACTGCATGCATGATTAGGTGTATAGTATTAAGATTATATACTGAATTATTAGGTGTTTCATGCGCGGACCCAGAAACGTTGTCGAAGGGGTCCGCCCAATGATTTTTCCGAGAGGGGGTCAATCCATGTCTGTAAAATGACTTATCTTACATGGGGAAATAACAAGAAAAGTCATATTCGTCGAACCCCAGGGTGGGTCCTGACCCCCCGGCTCTCCCCTCTGGATACGGGCATGTGTTATTATCAGGCTTATACACTGCATAATAACGTGTTTTATCAGATTTATATACTGCATGATATAATTTATGTTAAATTTGGTTCAGAATTATCAAAGCCCTCTCCAAACAAATTCTTCAAATAGGTAATACTATGAAGAAAAACCTCTTGTTTGACCCCAAATATGGTTGACTACGGCAGATAACTTCAATAAATTTAACTCGATGAAAACAGTCTATATGATACGCACTCAGAAACTTTATACTGAGTTGGGGTTACGTCCCTTTAATTCTGTGGTGACAACAACGGTTTAGATTTTAACCAATCAAATACATTTTTACAGAGTGCATAGTACTTTAGTGGACATTCCGGTCACAATGATCATTGGCATATGAGGCATTTATTGTATTTTTATCATTTAACACCTTATACCCGGAATAATTGACTGTTTTAGATAAGACTTGTTAGAGCGATGAATGTTATAGACACTTCATCTAACAAACTCCAAAATTACTAAACAGTGAATGCATACAATTTGATATGAGTTAATCCTTATTCTTCTATTACAAAGTGTACCCAAAAGTAGAGCCTTATTCTTTATGTCAACTCAATGTCAAATAAGTAATTAAGAATGGTTTTAGATTATTACAGAATTATGATACATATGTTTCATTTCAAACATATAAAATAACATTTCACATGCATGGTGATAATATTTCGAATATCATTGTTAATTTCTGAATATTTTCAGCATTTTCTGCAGACAGTTTATAGCGAACGTAAGTATGGCCTCATATCGTAAACTACATTCAAAATTATGTCTTTGAAAAATTTAAGGACGAGATAATAAAAATCTAAATGGGCAAGTATATTCTGGGAAGTGATTTGTCTATTAACATGGAGAATATCTACATAGCATTGACATGCTTTTCTAGCAGATATATCTCTACTTAAAGTGACATAAGTAGGGGTAGTACTTTTCATTTCAGTGACATTTACATGTGGCGAGGAGGAGGAGAACCTGGTTAATGTACAGTACGTCGGTGACGTCAAAACCGTCTTAACACGTGACCACAATGGCGTCGAATGCTTCTTTACACAGAATCCGGCGACTGCTACATTCACGCTGAGCATGCGTATGAACAAAAGTCAGCCGGCTGAGTGCTACCTAGAGGTAGGGAACGTGTAATGACATGGCGATATAAATGTTAAACACATGGACGTACTTGTAAATTAATCAATATTTTCAATGTACAAAGAAAACGCTGTCTTATACAGTAATGTTACAATTAAGACACACATTTGTTTCTGCATTTTATATTTCTATAGTGGCACTTTCTCTTCTATATATTCTTTGTAAAATACAAGCGACAGTGAAAACCCACACATAAAAGTTCAAGAATATAGTTCTGTTTGTTTTAGATATTAACACTATCAAACATATTGGTCCGACAGAGAACCGACCTCCATTAATGTTTGCTGTAAGGCATTCATTAATCCAAAAAGCTGAAAAAAGAACATTAAAAATATGAGATTTTTTATGCCCCCGTCAGGTATGGCAGGGGGCAGTAAGTGTTTGCTTTGTCCGCCCTCCGTTATTTCATCACATTTAAACGAATTTTGTATACATGCATACTTATCAAGAGAGGAAGAACCCAATCGATTTGGAGGTCAAAAGGTCAAAGGTCAAGGTCAATAGACTGTAATTATTGGCGTCCGGATGATAATTCAAGTACATTTCATATTGAAACCAATTTGGATATATACTTACTTATTAAAAGAGAAGAACCCTATTGATTTGGGGGTCAACAGGTCAAATGTCAAGGTCACATCTAATGATTATTATTAGTTTTCTAATGATAACTTAAGCACTTTCATCATATTGATACCACATTTGGATATATTGTCATATTTCATTAGCTTCTCATGAGAATTTGATCATATTTCACATATTTTACAGGTAAAGTTCTTTAAAACGGAGGAAATTTAAAATCTGATAAAAAAGGAAAGGATGCCTATAGACTTGAGGGTCAATATGTCAAAAGGCAAGGTCACTACTGGTTATATCTATAGAAGTTATGGTTCATGAAACATATAATTAAATCACATAGCTAGGAAAGCTTTGTTGCTGCTTTGAAATAAACCCACAGCGGGGGCCTATGTTTTACAAACATGCTCTAGTTAAATACATATATGGTAATGCGTCTTCACTTTTGTTTCTACATTTGGATATATGATTAACAAAACTGTACTACATGTAATATTTTTGCAAGAGAATTGTGGGTAAAACCTACTCCGTGGACGTCATCGTCCGAGTCGTCAATCCTATACTGGACCAGATCAGTGATCCACGCATGCGTATCACGTGTTCCTATGACGTCCATATCAACAACTCTGCGTCACATGACACGACAGACACGTGAGTTTAATTATCATTATTTATTATACAATCCTGAGGTTATATTCTATACCAGATTATACATATTATAGTATTATACATATTATAGTATTATACATATTATAGTATTATCTGTTTATCACCAAGTAATAACTGTAAACAATTTAAGAGATATCTCGGCTAACAGACAATAGGTAACAATCTCTCTGGACATAGCAAACGGATATATGGGCAAACACAAAATCACAATAGTCGATTACACACAGCAGTTGCAGTATCTCCCGGTACTTAGACGTCAGTTGAACTGACTATGTGCGAAAATTCTGAATTGTTTGACAATTGATTCTAAAATATCAAATAGGTTTAGTTTTGTTTGCTTGTTATTTGTTTACGTCATTCCAGATTATTGCATTTCTATGATGGAAGCACCTGTTTGTTACAGTACTTCACATTTTTTCTGTGGTGCTGACTAACAGGCAGTGCCAAAGTTTATCGTGACATGATCCCCCGGTGTATACTGTAACATCCGAAGCATTGCCAAAGTTTACCGTGACATGGACCCTCGGAGTATACTGTAACATCCGAAGCATTGCCAAAGTTTACCGTGACATGGACCCTCGGAGTATACTATAACATCCGAAGCATTGCCAAAGTTTACCGTGACATGGACCCTCGGAGTATACTGTAACATCCGAAGCATTGCCAAAGTTTACCATGACAAGGACCCTCGGTGTATACTGTGTCATCCGAAGCATTGCCAAAGTTCACCGTGACATGGACCTTCGGTGTATACTGTAACATCCGAAGCATTGCCAAAGTTTACCGTGACATGGACCCTCGGAGTATACTGTAACATCCGAAGCATTGCCAAAGTTTACCGTGACATGGACCCTCAGAGTATACTGTAACATCCGAAGCATTGCCAAAGTTTACCGTGACATGGACCCTCGGTGTATACTGTAACATCCGAAGCATTGCCAAAGTTTACCATGACATGGACCCTCGGTGTATACTGTAACATCCGAAGCATTGCCAAAGTTTACCATGACATGGACCCTCGGTGTATACTGTGTCATCTGAAGAACCGACACAGAAGCAAAATATGACAAAGCATCATAGCAAAATCCGAAAATCCAAAATTTGTCCTTGCGTCCTAGCCCTTTCTTATTAGTAGTTGTTATCTAATTACATTGAAATATATATATATATATATATATATATATATATATATATATATATATATATATATATATATATATATATATATATATATATATACATTCTTGTTTATTCTGCACAGTAAGTTTTGCTCCTTTCACATTTAGTATCAATCCTCCAAAGGCAGTGACTTCACAACAAGGTCCCAAAGCGGACGCCAAGATCTCAGTTACGGTATGTGACATGAAGGGCAATCCCTTGTCCGGAGCAATCACACTAGGCAAATTGGTGCTCATCAAAGCCATCATGGAACGTAAGTATACTGCAGTAGTTGTACTGGTGCAAATCTGTCATTATTCTTAAAACTACAGCTGTCCTAACGGGACAAATGACCCCCGCGGCAACAAAGTTGAAACATGTAAATGTAATAATTTCTTCCAAAATACATTACTAGTATAATTGTAATTGATGTCCAACTTGAACATTTTGAAGTATAATCAATGACAACAATCTGGTATGTGTGCACTCAGACATTGACATTGTGAATATGATCTTGAGTCAAGGTCATGACACATCCTTGGGTCATGGACAACAATTGTGCAAACAAGGATTTTAACCATGCGTGTACTGTGACATTGATTTTGGATATATGATCTTGAGTCAAGGTCATGACACACCCTTGGATAATGAACAACAATTGTGTGATATATTATCTGAATCCAAATTGGCAGTAAGAATTAATGACCTGGAAAAGGATTTGGCTATGTGTGCACTGTGACATTGACCCTGAAGATATGACCTTGAATCAACATCATAACACACCCTTGGGTCATGGACAACAAATGTTAAAAATATTATCCAGATCCAAGTTGACAATGAGAAGTTATGGTCTAGACAAGGATTTTGCTATGTGTAAACTGTACCTTAACCTTATAGATATGGCCTTGAGTCAAGGTCATGACACACCTTTGGGTTATGGTCAATAATTGTGTGAAATATTATCCAGATCTGACAAAGGGGTAAGAAGTTATGTCCCAGTCAAGATGTGAACAGACGGACACGACAGACAGACAGACAGCCAGCCAGACAGACAGACAGACATGCAGACACGCTGATTCCCATGTACCCCCAAACTGTGTTTGCTGGGGTGAGGGTTATAATTAGTATAAGAAAGTCTTATCTCATATAGGTTCTAAATGTAGATCAAATGTACAGGTCAATATCACCAGGTCATAAAATACAGCATTGATACTAAGATGTTACCACAAGGAACACAGGGGGAAATATAAAAACCCTACTTTCCATGGTTCTAGGTCAAACGTGGAAGTTAAGGTTTAATACATATTCATAATACATATGAGTTGTCGCGGCATTGTGGTCCTGACTGGACAGATTCGTGGCATTGTGGTCCTGACTGGACATATTCGTGGCATTGTGATATTGGCTGGACAGATCATTACTGTATAAGTCCTGCAAGTTGTCGAGGCATTGTGGTCCTGACTGGACTCTAGTCATTGTGGTATTGGCTGGACAGATCATTACTGTATAAGTCCTGCAAGTTGTCGAGGCATTGTGGTCCTGACTGGACAGTTTCGAGACATTGTGGCCCTGACTGGACAGATTCGTGGCATTGTGACCCTGACTGGACAGAATCGAGGCATTGTGGTGCCGACTAGACAGATTCGAGGCATTGTGGTCCTGACTGGACAGATTCGAGGCATTGTGGTCCTGACTGGACAGATTCGAGACATTGTGGTCCTGACTGGACAGATTCGAGGCATTGTGGTCGTGACTGGACAGATTCGATGCATTGTGGTCCTGACTGGACAGATTCGAGACATTGTGGTCCTGGGTGGACAGATACCCTGCAAACAAAGTTTGGAGGTATATAGGAATCACCCTGTCTGTTTGTCTGTCTGTTCGTCTGTTTACATCTTGTCTAGGTCATAACTTCTTACCCCTTTTTCGGATCTGGATAATATTGACTTATTATTTGTTGATTTTTTAGAAAATTTCTGGGGTGGGTACTTATTTATGGAGGGTAGTGTATTTCACACAATTGTTTAAACGACCCAAAGGTGTGTAATGATCTTAACCCAAGGTCATATCTTCTTCCTGTTATGTTGGAGGGAGATTATATTTACATAGTTGTTGTCCACGACACAAGGGTATGTTATTACCTTAAACCGAGGTCAAACCTATAAGGTCAAGGTCACAGTGCACACACAGCCAGAACTCTTGTGCGGGTAATAACTTCTTCCTCGTACGTAGGATGGAGATTATACTTCATACAAATGTCAAGGTCAGTGCACACATACTACGATTCTTGTTTTCATGGGTTATACCTCAAAATGTACAAGTGGGACATCCATTACACTTATACCAGTAATGTATCTTGGATCTTGAATTATTGCATACAATGAATTATTGGATGTTTCAATTTTGTTGCTACGAGAGTACTTCTCCCGTTAGGACAGCTCTAGTTCTGGTGTTGATGAGACATTACCTTTTATACCATAATTAAAGAACTTTTATACTTGATCGTCATCTTTAACTACATTAAAAAATGTCCTCATCAGTAATTTTGTTGCCCGGTTCATAGTGTTTCACACTTGCATCTTGTTTTTCCTTTGTTTTTCAAATCTACATCACATATGTCCACTGGGATTTTTGTCTAAGCGGCAACCTTCTAATGAAAAAAATTCTGAAAGCAGACACGTAACATAGAAACATAAATGTAACCATTATTAAAACGGTCTTTCTTGAGTAGTGTGCCATTCTTGCAGCTTCTAACGACTATGTGGGATTCATAGTGACTGGCTGCTCGGTGGAGACCAACGATGGTTCCATTAAATTTGTCATCCTTAGCGGAGGGTAGGTATACTACCAGTAGTTTCCATCTTACCATCATAGATGCCACTGAGGTACCTTATCCAAACTCAGATCTCTTCTATTTATTTTATTCAGATTCTCCGAATTTTCTCGATTCAAAATTCATTAATGAGAAAGTAGTAAATGCATTATAAGTATCGTCTGACATGTATTACATCTGTCATACCTCTATCTGGTCTAATGGGATTTGTCGACTTCCTCAGATGTGGGACGGGATTCCCCATTGAGAGGAGCCATGGTTTCACAATCAGTGGAAGAGAGGCAACGAGTCCCACTTTCCGACTCTTCCGGCTTATACGAGGTCAGGGGATCGTGTTCAAATGTCAGACTAGTATGTGCTCAACAAATTGTGATGGGGTAAGTATTCTATGTATAAGATATATATATGTGAATTAGAAATACATTGTCAATATAAATGGACCAAAGGTATGAACATTCTTTATGCAATGATCAGTACAGTTTGGTATTGTCGCTCATTGTATGTCTTTATGCATTGATCAGTGCAGCTTGGTATTGTCGCTCATTGTATGTCTTTATGTGATGATATGGATGGCTTGATGTTGCCGCTCATTGTATGTCTTTATGTGTTGATCAGTACTGTTTAGTGTTGCCGCTCATCGTATGTCTTTATGTGATGATCAGTACAGTTTGGTGTTGCCGCTCATTGTATGTCTTTATGCATTGATCAGTGCAGCTTGGTATTGTCGCTAATTGTATGTCTTTATGCGGTGATATGGATGGCTTGGTATTGTCGCTCATTGTATGTCTTTATGCATTGATCAGTGCAGCTTGGTATTGTCGCTAATTGTATGTCTTTATGCGGTGATATGGATGGCTTGGTATTGTCGCTCATTGTATGTCTTTATGCATTGATCAGTGCAGCTTGGTATTGTCGCTCATTGTTTGTCTTTATGTATTTATCAGTACAGTTTGGTGTTGCCGCTCATTGTGTGGTCTTATTCATTGATCAGTATAGCTTGGTGTTGCTGTTCTAAGTGTGTTTTTATGCTTTGGTTAGCACAGCTTAGTGTTGCAGCTAATTGTATGAATTATGCGTTGATGAGTACAACTTGGTGTTGTCGCTCATTGTATGTCTTTATGCTTTGATTAGCACAGCTTGGTTTTGCAGCTCATTGCATATCTTTATGCGCTAATCAGTACAGCTTGGTGTTGTCGCTTATTGTATGCCTTATTGATCAATACAACCTGGTGTTGCCGCTCATTGTATGTCTTTATGCATTGATCGGTACAGCTTGGCGTTGCCGCTCGGAGTATATCTTTATGCATTGAACAGAACAGCTTGGTGTTTCAGTTTATAGTATGTCTTTATGCATTGATCAGCACAGCTTGGTCTTGCCGCTCGTTATATGTCTTTATGCATTATATGTCTGATCAGTAAAGCTTAGTGTTGTGGCTTATTGTATGTCTTTATTCATTGATCAGTACAGCTTGATGTTGCAGCTCATTGTATGTCTTTATGCTTTAATCAGTACAGCTTGGTGTTGCAGATCTGTATTGTGGCTTATTTGTGCCATCCACTTGTCGACTTGCCAAAAAATTAAATTAACTTGAAAGATAATTGAGTGGACTTGTCTGATGTTGTATCAACTTGTAAGAAAAGTATTTCAAATTTTCAACATAATATCTGACAAGTTGATATAAATTACTGACAAGCCAACTTAAATCATAGACAAATCAATCAAAATAGATGACAAGTCAATACAAATAGCTGACAAGTCATCATAAAGACCTGATTAGTTGACATCACTGTTTGACAAGTGGTTTCCAGAAATAAGTCATTATTCATTTGTATGTTGGTGTATGTGTCCACATTGTATATTGGTGTGTGTCTGCATATGTGTGTTGGTGTACGTGTTTACGTTTGTATATTGGTATATGAGTCTATATATGTATGTTGGTGTATGAGTCTATATTTGTATGTTGGTGTATGAGTCTATATTTGTATGTTAGTATATGTGTCTACATTTGTATGTTGGTATATGAGTTTATGTTTGTATGTTGGTATATGAGTCTATATTTGTATGCTGGTGTATATAAACACATTTGTGTGTTAGTATATGCGTCTGTATTTCTGTGTAGGTGTATGTGTCTACATTTGTATGTTGGTATATGAGTCTATATTCGTATGTTAGTATATGTGTCTACATTCGTATGTTGGTATATGAGTCTATATTCGTATGTTAGTATATGTGTCTACATTTGTATGTTGGTATATGAGTCTATGTATATATGTTGGTGTGTATATCTACATTTTTACTGTTGGTATATGTATCTACATTTCTGTGTTGTGTACGTGTTTACGTTTGTATATATGTTTGTATGTTGGTGTATGTGTTTAGGTTTGTATGTTGGTGTATGTGTTTGCGTTTGTATGTTAGTGTACGTGTTTGCGTTTGTATGTTGGTATATGAGTCTATATTTGTATGTTGGTAATCATGATAATCATGTCAATTCGCCAAATAATTATACTAATTGACGTAACTGTTCGACAAGTGGATTCTAGAAATATGTCATTATACATTGGTATGTTTGTGTATATGTACACATCTGTGTGTTGGTGTATGTGTTACCGTTTGTATGTTGGTGCATATGTTTATATTTGCATGTTGGTATATGCATCTTCTTTCAGAATACCTGTAAACCTTGACGCCTTACAAAGGGAACAGAAGGCACAATATGTACTTGTAATTACAAATAACAATAAATATGACTACATGTATATTTTCATTCTATTTAATAAGACCGGTCTATAATTATGATATCCTCGTATACAAAGACGATTATGCCCTCGCTGTATTAAATGTGGGAAATAGGAATATGTATGTGGTTGTCAATATAATGAACGAGGATACTCTTACGTCAACAGTCAATACGTGCTAGTCAGGAAATTTAGCCGAATAACATCAAGGTGAGTAAATCTGTTTCCAGTAACAGCGGAAGACAGCTGTCCAAAATAACAGTACTGGGGAGAATATAACTCTATTAATGAAGAACAACAAAACAAAATAAGATTTTTTAAAAATCTATCAGGATTTCATAGTTATATTTGTCACATTTCATTATAGCAAGCTTTGCTTCAGTAACTAAATAGACTGGTATCGATAACACTTATTCAGTAATCTTTGATCAAATCATACATCAGTTCGATCTAATGGTATGACGCACGAAAAGCAAGAAGAGACAGAAATGTATAAAGACGTCGTCTTGTCGTCAAAATATCCTTACATATATAGTTTGATGGCATCGTGTCGTCATATCATCCTTATACATGTATTTTGATGGCATCTTGTCATCATATCATCCTTATACATGTATTTTGATGGCATCTTGTCATCATATCATCCTTATACATGTATTTTGATGGCATCTTGTCATCATATCATCCTTATACATGTATTTTGATGGCATCTTGTCATCATATCATCCTTATACATGTATTTTGATGGCATCTTGTCATCATATCATCCTTATACATGTATTTTGATGGCATCTTGTCATCATATCATCCTTATACATGTATTTTGATGGCATCTTGTCATCATATCATCCTTATACATGTATTTTGATGGCATCTTGTCATCATATCGTCCTTATACATGTAGTTTGATGGCATCTTGTCCTCATATCATCCTTATACATGTATTTTGATGGCATCTTGTCATCATATCATCCTTATACATGTATTTTGATGGCATCTTGTCATCATATCATCCTTATACATGTATTTTGATGGCATCTTGTCATCATATCGTCCTTATACATGTATTTTGATGGCATCTTGTCCTCATATCATCCTTATACATGTATTTTGATGGCATCTTGTCATCATATCATCCTTATACATGTATTTTGATGGCATCTTGTCATCATATCATCCTTATACATGTATTTTGATGGCATCTTGTCATCATATCGTCCTTATACATGTATTTTGATGGCATCTTGTCATCATATCATCCTTATACATGTATTTTGATGGCATCTTGTCATCATATCATCCTTATACATGTATTTTGATGGCATCTTGTCATCATATCGTCCTTATACATGTAGTTTGATGGCATCTTGTCCTCATATCATCCTTATACATGTATTTTGATGGCATCTTGTCATCATATCATCCTTATACATGTATTTTGATGGCATCTTGTCATCATATCATCCTTATACATGTATTTTGATGGCATCTTGTCATCATATCGTCCTTATACATGTATTTTGATGGCATCTTGTCCTCATATCATCCTTATACATGTATTTTGATGGCATCTTGTCATCATATTATCCTTATACATGTATTTTGATGGCATCTTGTCATCATATCATCCTTATACATGTATTTTGATGGCATCTTGTCATCATATCGTCCTTATACATGTATTTTGATGGCATCTTGTCCTCATATCATCCTTATACATGTAGTTTGATGGCATCTTGTCCTCATATCATCCTTATACATGTATTTTGATGGCATCTTGTCATCATATCATCCTTATACATGTATTTTGATGGCATCTTGTCATCATATCATCCTTATACATGTAGTTTGATGGCATCTTGTCATCATATCGTCCTTATACATGTAGTTTGATGGCATCTTGTCCTCATATCATCCTTATACATGTATTTTGATGGCATCTTGTCATCATATCATCCTTATACATGTATTTTGATGGCATCTTGTCATCATATCGTCCTTATACATGTAGTTTGATGGCATCTTGTCATCATATCATCCTTATACATGTATTTTGATGGCATCTTGTCATCATATCATCCTTATACATGTATTTTGATGGCATCTTGTCATCATATCATCCTTATACATGTAGTTTGATGGCATCTTGTCATCATATCATCCTTATACATGTAGTTTGATGGCATCTTGTCATCATATCGTCCTTATACATGTATTTTGATGGCATCTTGTCATCATATCATCCTTATACATGTATTTTGATGGCATCTTGTCATCATATCATCCTCATACATGTAGTTTGATGGCATCTTGTCATCATATCGTCCTTATACATGTAGTTTGATGGCATCTTGTCATCATATCATCCTTATACATGTAGTTTGATGGCATCTTGTCATCATATCGTCCTTATACATGTAGTTTGATGGCATCTTGTCATCATATCATCCTTATACATGTATTTTGATGGCATCTTGTCATCATATCATCCTTATACATGTAGTTTGATGGCATCTTGTCATCATATCATCCTTATACATGTAGTTTGATGGCATCTTGTCCTCATATCATCCTTGTACATGTATTTTGATGGCATCTTGTCATCATATCATACTTCAACATGTATTTTTATGGCATCTTGTCATCATATCATCCTTATACATGTATTTTGATGGCATTTTGTCATCATATCATCCTTATACATGTATTTTTGATTGCATCTTGTCGTCATATCGTCCTTATACATGTAGTTTGATAGCATCTTGTCCTCATATCATCCTTATACATGTATTTTGATGGCATCTTGTCATCATATCATCCTTATACATGTATTTTGATGGCATCTTGTCATCATATCATCCTTATACATGTATTTTGATGGCATCTTGTCATCATATCATCCTTATACATGTATTTTGATGGCATCTTGTCATCATATCATCCTTATACATGTAGTTTGATGGCATTTTGTCATCATATCATCCTTATACATGTATTTTTGATGGCATCTTGTCGTCATATCGTCCTTATACATGTAGTTTGATGGCATCTTGTCCTCATATCATCCTTATACATGTATTTTGATGGCATCTTGTCATCATATCGTCCTTATACATGTAGTTTGATGGCATCTTGTCCTCATATCATCCTTATACATGTATTTTGATGGCATCTTGTCATCATATCATCCTTATACATGTATTTTGATGGCATCTTGTCATCATATCATCCTTATACATGTATTTTGATGGCATCTTGTCATCATATCATCCTTATACATGTAGTTTGATGGCATCTTGTCATCATATCATCCTTATACATGTAGTTTGATGGCATCTTGTCATCATATCGTCCTTATACATGTATTTTGATGGCATCTTGTCATCATATCATCCTTATACATGTATTTTGATGGCATCTTGTCATCATATCATCCTTATACATGTAGTTTGATGGCATCTTGTCATCATATCGTCCTTATACATGTATTTGGATGGCATCTTGTCATCATATCATCCTTATACATGTATTTTTGATTGCATCTTGTCGTCATATCGTCCTTATACATGTAGTTTGATAGCATCTTGTCCTCATATCATCCTTATACATGTATTTTGATGGCATCTTGTCATCATATCATCCTTATACATGTATTTTGATGGTATCTTGTCATCATATCATCCTTATACATGTATTTTGATGGCATCTTGTCATCATATCATCCTTATACATGTATTTTGATGGCATCTTGTCATCATATCATCCTTATACATGTAGTTTGATGGCATTTTGTCATCATATCATCCTTATACATGTATTTTTGATTGCATCTTGTCGTCATATCGTCCTTATACATGTAGTTTGATGGCATCTTGTCCTCATATCATCCTTATACATGTATTTTGATGGCATCTTGTCATCATATCATCCTTATACATGTATTTTGATGGCATCTTGTCATCATATCATCCTTATACATGTATTTTGATGGCATCTTGTCATCATATCATCCTTATACATGTATTTTTGATGGCATCTTGTCGTCATATCATCCTTGTACATGTATTTTGATGGCATCTTGTCATCATATCATCCTTATACATGTATTTTGATGGCATCTTGTCATCATAACGTCCTTATACATGTATTTTGATGGCATCTTGTCATCATATCATCCTTATACATGTATTTTGATGGCATCTTGTCATCATATCATCCTTATACATGTATTTTGATGGCATCTTGTCATCATATCGTCCTTATACATGTATTTTGATGGCATCTTGTCATCATATCGTCCTTATACATGTATTTTGATGGCATCTTGTCATCATATCGTCCTTATACATGTAGTTTGATGGCATCTTGTCATCATATCGTCCTTATACATGTAGTTTGATGGGCATCTTGTCATCATATCATCCTTATACATGTATTTTGATGGCATCTTGTCATCATATCGTCCTTGTACATGTAGTTTGATGGCATCTTGTCATCATATCATCCTTATACATGTAGCTTGATGGCATCTTGTCCTCATATCATCCTTATACATGTATTTTGATGGCATCTTGTCATCATATCATCCTTATACATGTATTTTGATGGCATCTTGTCATCATATCATCCTTATACATGTATTTTGATGGCATCTTGTCATCATATCATCCTTATACATGTATTTTGATGGCATCTTGTCATCATATCATCCTTATACATGTAGTTTGATGGCATCTTGTCATCATATCATCCTTATACATGTATTTTGATGGCATCTTGTCATCATATCATCCTTATACATGTATTTTGATGGCATCTTGTCATCATATCATCCTTATACATGTATTTTGATGGCATCTTGTCATCATATCATCCTTATACATGTATTTTGATGGCATCTTGTCATCATATCATCCTTATACATGTATTTTGATGGCATCTTGTCATCATATCATCCTTATACATGTATTTTGATGGCATCTTGTCATCATATCATCCTTATACATGTATTTTGATGGCATCTTGTCATCATATCATCCTTATACATGTATTTTGATGGCATCTTGTCATCATATCATCCTTATACATGTATTTTGATGGCATCTTGTCATCATATCATCCTTATACATGTATTTTGATGGCATCTTGTCATCATATCATCCTTATACATGTATTTTGATGGCATCTTGTCATCATATCATCCTTATACATGTATTTTGATGGCATCTTGTCATCATATCATCCTTATACATGTATTTTGATGGCATCTTGTCATCATATCATCCTTATACATGTATTTTGATGGCATCTTGTCATCATATCATCCTTATACATGTATTTTGATGGCATCTTGTCATCATATCATCCTTATACATGTATTTTGATGGCATCTTGTCATCATATCATCCTTATACATGTATTTTGATGGCATCTTGTCATCATATCATCCTTATACATGTATTTTGATGGCATCTTGTCATCATATCATCCTTATACATGTATTTTTGATGGCATCTTGTCATCATATCATCCTTATACATGTATTTTGATGGCATCTTGTCATCATATCATCCTTATACATGTAGTTTGATGGCATCTTGTCATCATATCATCCTTGTACATGTATTTTGACGGCATCTTGTCATCATATCATCCTTGTACATGTATTTTGATGGCATCTTGTCATCATATCATCCTTATACATGTATTTTGATGGCATCTTGTCATCATATCATCCTTATACATGTATTTTGATGGCATCTTGTCATCATATCATCCTTATACATGTATTTTGATGGCATCTTGTCATCATATCATCCTTATACATGTATTTTGATGGCATCTTGTCATCATATCATCCTTGTACATGTATTTCAACAGCGCCTTGTCGTCAAACCATCCTTATACTTGTAAGCACATGGCGCCTTGTCCTCAAACCATCCTTATTCATGTAGTGTGACAGCGCCTTGTCCTCAAACCATCCTTATACATGTAGTTTGACAGCGCCTTGTCCTCAAACCATCCTTATACATGTAGTGTGACAGCGCCTTGTCCTCAAACCATCCTTATACATGTAGTGTGACAGCGCCTTGTCCTCAAACCATCCTTATTCATGTAGTTTGACAGCGCCTTGTCCTCAAACCATCCTGATACATGTAGGCCGATGACGCCTTGTCGTTAAACCAACGTTATACATGTTGGTAGATGGCGCCTTTTCGTCAAACCATCCTTATACATGTTTGGATGAAACTGATAACACTGATCAAATGAATAAGAAGATAAAACACCAATTAAGAAAATCTGTGCCAAAATAATGATGTAGATTTCCCCTTTATTGATTGCAGTTTTCCAGTTTGATTGCTTGTTTACATATATGTAATCAATCCCCTGAATGTATTAGTAACCACTCAGGGGTGAGTGTTAATTCTCATTTAAAGGTAAATACAGACGTGCGGCTAGAATCGGGAATATTTTAAAGATAAAATCGAATTATTTTTATGACATCTCGTCTTGAGAAACATGTTGATCCTTGTTCTCTATATGGAGGAAATTGCTTAATTTAATTTTGTAATATGATCATTGCATCGTATGTCTAAATGTTTTATTGAGTAATTGAGACTGAAGTCACGAATTCTGCCTTGATAATTTGTAAATATCTCAAAAATTTAAGTTTACATAAAATGGAAAAAGTCCGAAGGTTGTAGTTCAACATGGCGGCAAATGCTAGTGGTGTTACATTACATAGGAACATTCTATACATACATAAATGGGTATGATTTGCACCAGGTCCAGTTTATAAAAAGATATGGTTTAACACTTTACCCAGTGTATGAATGGGTAGATCGCTAACGATTTCAACTTTGAAGTATGAAAATGCATTTTCTATGGGGGGGGGGGGGGGGATTGGATAAGTGCAGCCTATTGCAATGTATACTCTGTTCCCAAAAGTAAAACTAAAGGCATGTCGGTGTAACAGCAAAGCGATGTCGTAGATTTTAAAGAGTTGTCGCATTTCACTTTTACCACGGAGGGCATGTCGCAAGCAACATTTTTAGCTCCCGTCAAGGAAGTTGATGTTATTTTCTACCCAAGGCGGTCCTCCTTCGGTTAAGAAGTTTTGGGTAGCTCGCTTTTGGACAAAGTACACATGCCAGAGTGACCAAACTTGCTTCAGTGGTTTGTCTTAATATACCGAGATGGACCCATGTATCGGCTGCTGCATTTGATCTGGTCAGTATCAGATAAATCTATCGGCGTCTTATCTAGACATCTTGTCAACAACATTGAAGTGATCATTTTATTAGGTGTTTGATGTAATATTTCATGCTATATTAGTGTAAAGTCACATTTTATTTACATATGTATTGTCGTGTGTCTCGACTTCGAGTTATGGATATCGGATCAATATCTTTGATTTGTACTTATTCTTGCAATTGCAAGTCAAACGCAATCGTTGAGGTCAGCTATGTAATCTTCGATTATGTAATGTTCAAAATTGAATTGAAACGAAATACATCAAGATGCTTTACTTTTTGTATATGTATAGATAAATTTACAAAAATAAAATGTAATCTATGTCATATCAATATAAAACATTCACAAAACCCAGTTCTATTTGTAAATAACTATCATTATAACTGTAGTATACGTCTCTGGCAAATCTAAAACCATGCCTTTATATCAACAGACAACTATGCAATCAAAGAACAAGATTTCATTAACAAATAAAAACCTTCCGTTAACAAAACATAACATCATCCCACGTAGTGGAAGAAGGAGGGGTTTCTATCAGATGGTCTTGTGTAAGTACATACTGTATACTTAGATATTCTACTGTCGCCACTATTATATAAGAATATGTGCATATACATGTATATTTGATTGTCTCATTATAATGATCAATTACCTGAGGTGACTCATGTATAATACATATTTCTATATTCTCCATCAAGAATTTGGTTGACTTGATATCTTGTGTGAGAGAGGCTTATATCCAGACTTTGGTTAACTTGATATCTTGTGTGTGAGCGGCTTACATCGAGACTTTGGTTGACTTGATATCTTGTGTGAGAGTGGCTTACATCGAGACTTTTGTTGACTTGATATCTTGTGTGAGATTGGTTTACATCCAGACTTTGGTTGACTCGACATCTTGTGTGAGAGCGGCTTACATCGATACTTTGGTTGACTTGACATCTTGCGTGAGAGCGGCTTACATCCAGATTTTGGTTGACTTGATATCTTGTGTAAGAGTGGGTTACATCCAGATTTTGGTTGACTTGATATCTTGTGTAAGAGCGGCTTACATCCAGACTTTGGTTAACTTGATATCTTGTGTGAGAGTGGCTTACATCGAGACTTTGGTTGACGTGATATCTTGTGTGAGAGCGGCTTACATCCAGACTTTGGTTAACTTGATATCTTGTGTGAGAGTGGCTTACATCGAGACTTTGGTTGACTTGACATCTTGTGTGAGAGCGGCTTACATCGAGACTTTGGTTGGCTTGATATCTTGTGTGAGAGCGGTTTACATCGAGATGTTGGTTGACTTGATATCTTGTGTAAGAGTGGGTTACATCCAGACTTTTGTTGACTTGATATCTTGTGTGAGAGCGGCTTATATCGAGACTTTGGTTGACTTGATATCTTGTGTGAGAGTGGCTTACATCCAGACTTTTGTTGACTTGATATCTTGTGTGAGATTGGTTTACATCCAGACTTTGGTTGACTTGACATCTTGTGTGAGAGCGGCTTACATCGATACTTTGGTTGACTTGACATCTTGTGTGAGAGCGGCTTACATCGATACTTTGGTTGACTTGATATCTTGCGTGAGAGCGGCTTACATCCAGATTTTGGTTGACTTGATATCTTGTGTAAGAGTGGGTTACATCCAGATTTTGGTTGACTTGATATCTTGTGTAAGAGCGGCTTACATCCAGACCTTGGTTGACTTGACATCTTGTGTGAGAGCGGCTTACATCGAGACTTTGGTTGGCTTGATATCTTGTGTGAGAGCGGTTTACATCGAGATGTTGGTTGACTTGATATCTTGTGTAAGAGTGGGTTACATCCAGACTTTTGTTGACTTGATATCTTGTGTGAGAGTGGGTTACATCCAGACTTTGGTTGACTTATATCTTGTGTGAGAGTGGCTTACATCCAGACTTTGGTTGACTTATATCTTGTGTGAAAGTGGCTTACGTCAAGACTTTGGTTGATTTGATATCTTGTGTGAGAGTGGCTTACATCAAGACTTTGGTTGGCTTGATATCTTGTGTGAGAGCGGCTTACATCGACACTTTGGTTGACTTGATATCTTGGGTGAGAATGGCTTACATCGAGACTTTGGTTGACTTGATATCTTGTGCTAGAGAGGCTTACATCGAGACATAAGTTGACTTGATATCTTGTGTGAGCGTGGCTTACATCGAGATTTTGGTTAACTTGATATCTTGTGCGAGAGCGGTTTACATCGAGACTTTGGTTGACTTGATACCTTGTGTGAGAGTGGCTTACATCGAAAGTTTGGTTGACTTGATATCTTGTGTGAGAGTGGCTTACATCGAGATTTTGGTTGACTTGATATTTTGTGTGAGAGTGGCTTACATCGAGACTTAAGTTGACTTGATATCTTGTGTGACAGCGGCTTACGTCAAGAATTTTGTTGATTTGATATCTTGTGTGAGAGTGGCTTACATCAAGACTTTGGTTGGCTTGATATCTTGTGTGAGAGCGGCTTACATCGAGATTGTGGTTAACTTGATATCTTGTGTGAGAGTGGTTTACATCCAGACTTTGGTTAACATGATATCTTGGCTTACATCAAAAGTTTGGTTAACTTGATATCTTGTGTGAGAGCGGCTTACATCCAGAATTTGGTTGACTTGATATCTTGTACGAGAGCGGCTTACATCGGGAATTTGGTTGACTTGATATCTTGTGTGAGAGTGGTTTACATCCAGACTTTGGTTGACTTGACATCTTGCGTGAGAGCGGCTTACATCCAGACTTTGGTTGACTTGATATCTTGTGTGAGAGTGGCTTATATTGAGACTTTGGTTGACTTGATATCTTGTGTGAGAGCGGCTTACATCCAGATTTTGGTTGATTTGATATTTTGTGTGAGAGCGGCTTACATCCATACTTTGGTTGACTTGATATTTTGTGTGAGAGCGGCTTACATCCAGACTTTGGTTAACTTGATATCTTGTGTGATAGTGGTTTACATCGAGACTTTGTTTGACTTGATATCTTGTGTGAGAGTGGCTTACATCCAGACTTTGGTTGACTTTATATCTTGTGTTAGAGCAGCTTACATACAGACTTTGGTTGACTTGATATCTTGTGTGAGAGCGGCTTACATCGAGAACACCCCCGTCTCTCACTTTATACCTTAAGGGTTACAAGGTGACATATTGTGAGTTTCCTACGCACTGCACTTCAAGCACTCGTGTATCATCTTTTCCCAATAAATCAGGATATTTTATTTAGACTGGGCGTTATTATCGGTCCTAACTTCATTAACAACAAAACAACAAATTAAAAGTTTGAAACACAAGTTTATCAAAGAAAGATACCCTCTGTGCGCTCTGTCGCCCTGTCTGGATCCATTCCCGACGGAACTTACAGAGAACAGCAAAATCTGTAAGGGGATTTTGAGTGCTTCATATCTTCCAATTTTGATCAAAGTTTTTTCTTAGTTGTGAAGGAGAAGTTCATCAAGGCTTATATTTACATACTAACAATATTTCACACTCACGGTAAGCGTGTCACGTAAAAGATCCCTCACTGCTTCGGGTGGGTCCATTACAAAGCTTTAAATTTCTATGCGATCCATCAGGTAGACGCCGTCACCATATACGTGTAATAATCGTAGAGTGACGTAAAATGATAACAAATCAGTCATTAATTGACTGACTTAGCTCGAGTCCAAGGACATTGAAATTTTGCTGTCTTGACACATGCATCCGCTTTCGTGCACGTGCTACACTAGAAATAATTGATTGTCACGTGCTACTAGGTCCTCTAATGTAGATGTTTACAGACAGTTATATAAAAATGAATAAATCAGTTGTAAATAAAAAAGTATAAGGACATCAGTTAGAGTGCTTTTATTGCAACTAATTGCAGTTTTAACAGTACACTGGCCACTTAATATATTATGAATGCTTCGATACTTCGACATGAGTAAGTATATAAAATTCTCCTGGGGGAGGCATCGCATGAGGTCATGGCTAATGCCATATGACATCACAAGGTCATCCGCAAATTTAATATTACGCATTTTTACCGACTTTACTAAGGTCTAGCCACAATTTCCTTGGTCCACTATGTAGGCGAAAGACAAGAAATTCCACTTTAATTATGCAACATGTTTTCCTTTGTTATTTTTTTTTTTTAGATCTGAATTATCTACAGGTTGCCTGCGCTGTTCCACGACATCAATTAAGTGTCTTGTCATATGCTTTTGTTTAAGACCAGTGATACATACCAATGAGACAGTTGTATCCATTTGTCGAGCGGTTTTGCCCCCGTGAAAAATCGACTGCTTGAATACAGAGTGATACTGTACCGATATGTGGGACGTGGAAATCGTTATTTATTGAAAGATGTTCATGAGGATTTTTACTAAACCGTTGACTGAGGAGTTGTTTGAGGAGGAATAAGTGTGACATGGATTATAGCGCGCGGTTGTCTGTGGTTTTACTGTGCCTTGTTGACTGGGTTACCTCCCATCATATGCTATACGGACACACACGGTCATATAGTAGATACACCGGTTAGTAAACTTCATTTAGAGTTAGTAAGAACTTATGTTATAAATATAAACTGAGCAATTTTATTTAAAACAAAACTTTAATCATAGTCATTATAATTATACGAAAAGGCTTCTAAATTTTGATCGGAATTGTCAAATTTTATAAATTTAGTTGTTTAATCAATCAACGCGTTCATTTAAAATGTAGCAAATTGGGAAATAGAACATATATCATCATAGACTTTATGAAATCTTCATTAATGAAATGTGTCATAAGAGAGGTTAATTGAGCACATGATGCGTCATCGTATAAGACATCTGGGTCATTCTGTCAATCACAGCTTTATCTACTTCTTATAGCTTGTCAGTCTAATAGCATTCAAATGTTCAAACTGTTTGTGGTGTATGCATATACATAGTTAGGAAAAAATGCTTTATTTTTGTCGACAGTGGATATAATTCGATATAAATACCTGTATACAGTAACATTTATCGTAAAAGGTGTACATAACGGGTGTGAATGGGCAAGGGTCAACATGTCAAAGATGTACTACCATGGACTGAGGGAAGGGGTGATTACTGAGGAAAAATAAACACAGTCATTCGCCACACTGCTGGAATTTACTGGGGAGGGGTCGAGATATCGAACCTCTTGTTAAGCTGGTGAAAAGCGGCAGTGAGTTCCGAAATACCGTTCGGTCTCTGAGGCCATTAACTTGCGGACCTTCTCGAGAATCGAACACCTTAATAGAAACCAGAAGCTGCAGTGTGTTCGGCGACATCTCACGGTCTCTGAGGCCCTGCGTACACAGGCAGACCTTTTCTAATCGGGAATGGAGACTTTTGATAGTGGATAAGCTGCAGTGAAAATCGAGTAAAAAAAACTAGGGCACTGGCACTGAGTAAATGTACCGGAGCAACTTAATAGAGGCGAGAAGCTACAATGACATCCATTACACCACTCCACCACCGAGGCCCCATACTGAAAGACCTTTCCGGGGATTGAGTACCCCAATGATGGCACATCACTCCACCACCGAGGCCCCTACAGTGGCGGGCCTTCCCGGGGATCGGGTACCATGATGATGGCGAGAAGCTGCAATGACTAGCACTCCACTCCACCACCGAGGCCCCATACAGTGGCGGGCCCTTCCGGGGATCGGGTACCATGATGATGGCGAGAAGCTGCAATGACTAGCACACCATTCCACCACCGAGGCCCCATACAGTGGCGAGCCTTCCCGGGGATCGGGTACCATGATGATGGCGAAAAGCTGCAATGACTAGCACACCACTCCACCACCGAGGCCCCCTACAGTGGTGGGCCTTCTCGGGGATCGGGCACCATGATGATGGCGAAAAGCTGCAATGACTAGCACACCACTCCACCACCGAGGCCCCATACAGTGGCGGGCCCTTCCGGGGATCGGGTACCATGATGATGGCGAGAAGCTGCAATGACTAGCACACCACTCCACCACCGAGGCCCCCTACAGTGGCGGGCCTTCCCGGGGATCGGGTACCATGATGATGGCGAGAAGATGCAATGACTAGCACACCATTCCACCACCGAGGCCCCATACAGTGGCGAGCCTTCCCGGGGATCAGGTTCCATGATGATGGCGAAAAGCTGCAATGACTAGCACACCACTCCACCACCGAGGCCCCCTACAGTGGTGGGCCTTCCCGGGGATCGGGTACCATGATGATGGCGAGAAGCTGCAATGACTAGCACACCACTCTACCACTAAAGCCCCTACACGACTATTTAAATGTGGTCGTTAATTTGTTTTATGGTGTGTACAGCTGATACGCTATGGTTTGTGATAAATGGTTCTTCATATCTCAACTTTGACCTCTTACGAAGGTCAATTAGAATCTGGGTGTGGTTTCTACAAAATGCTAAGGTAATCTGTTGTACCTGTATACAGTTGTGATATGTATATTTCATTAAGATTGACATTGAATCTTTATTTAGTGCATAACATTTGTGATATAAAGAGAATCACCAGGGGGAAGAATACGTAGTGTTGAAACACTTCTATTGGTATCTACATCGTTTCATAAGTGCGACAGTTTTGCACGTCCATTTAGTATTTTATACATTTCATTCTTGAATAAAGTGTGTTTTGCATGGATATACCGCCAAGCAAATTACAACATTATTTCTGTCACGTATTGTCCATATATATAAAGCACATACATATGAGTTCATGATTTTTCCCACCGTTTCCTCTATTGATATGCGGTAATCCATGAAGTCGTTACGCAAAGTATTTATAAACTTAGATTCGTAGAATACCTCTTCCGCATTTAAGTAAATCGTTTCCCCCTGAGCCATTATTGATTGATTGATTGATTATTGCTTTACGTCACGACAGAACACTGAGCCATATCGGCTTCCCCTGGCCCATGCAGTCAAAGCTAATCCGCATGGACGCCTAAAGCGCTCGCCAACGATATTCTATGAGATTTTTGGGACTTTTGAGGAGTGTTATAGACATTCGTTATTTATAGTGAACTATAATACTCATGTAAAGGTTTATTGTGAAACTTCTGTATAATAGTCTAATAGTCTGGTTATCTGCCTTTTTCCTATTTTACAATCATTTTATTTGCTTTACACATACTCACATTTTATTGTCACTACATGTTTAATTTCTACTAACGAGATTTTTTATATATATATTTCCAGGAATGAACGAACTACCGCGGCGTACTTTCATCAATAAAGTTCGAACAACTTTCCCTACAGTTCCAACCTTACGACTGTCAACACCTAATAGTAGACAGACACGGATCAGGAATCGGTATTTGGGTTCTCTGATAAGAAAGTTTGCTAAACAACCAAAGACTACTCCCGATACTCCCACTGTGGTTCCCTCGCCACTTCCGATTCCTACTCAAGTCTTCCCAACAAGACAGCAAACAATGTCGTCTCAGCAGATGAATGTTCTGCCGTTCCAGATCACAACACCGTGGGAACAGTTTGACGGAGCATCAACTGCAAAGTCTGAGCTTACTGCAGTACAGCTGGAGAAAGCGCGTCTCCTCCAGTTAGCGGAAAAGTTATCAATTGGCAACGATGACGCACTAGAGACTTTATTTTCCCTAAACATACCGAACCACCCTAAGTATATAGGACATATACAGAGACTGGCTGACATCATCTGTGGAGTGTGCGCATTTCATTCATCACCGAATACATGTCGGGATAGATTCTGCAATACGTCTTCCTCTGTGAATAGTACCACGTAGGTGAGGAGAGGCGATATGGCTTCGTGTATACCACACAGAACACGGCTCCTGGTAACAATAGCACAAAGTACCACTTACTGTTAACCAATACATTGTATTCCGAGAGCTGTGGTGCCATGTTGTAATCGTGAAGACTTGCCTGGAAAAGTTAGGATTATGTCAAACATGACCCCCTAACAATAACCGTTCGCAGTGCACCAAAAGGCCACAAAACGAAAATGACGTAAATGCTTTGCTATTTGTATATGAGTAAAACGCGCTTGCATGAAGTTGTTGTCATTTTCATTCATGCTTATTCACGTTTTCTTGAAGTCATTCGTTCCTATCAATGAATTTTCATCTTTTAATATATACGGTTAAGAAGTGTTGTATATGAAAGTATGAAAGAAAAAAACATGAGAGAGATCAATCATTTAATATGCGTTCCGTGTGAAGTCCGGAAGGTCCTACTGAAAATTTTGATAAAAATAGTTATGTTACCAACCCTTTGTTATTTCTGTACAGTGATGTAGGTATGTGCCTGCTGTTACCTACCCTTTGTTATTTCTGCACGATGATGTAGGTATGTACCTGATGTTACCGTCTCTTTGTTATTTTTGTACAGTGATGTTGGTATATACCTGATGTTACCAACCCTTTGTTATTTCTGCACGGTGATGTAGGTATGTACCTGGTGTTACCAACCCTTTGTTATTTCTGCACGGTAATGTAGGTATGTACCTGGTGTTACCAACCCTTTGTTATTTCTGTACAGTGATGTAGGTATGTACCTGATGTTACCAACCCTTTGTTATTTCTGCACGGTAATGTAGGTATGTACCTGGTGTTACCAACCCTTTGTTATTTCTGTACAGTGATGTAGGTATGTGCCTGCTGTTACCTACCCTTTGTTATTTCTGCACGGTGATGTAGGTATGTACCTGATGTTACCAACCCTTTGTTATTTCTGTACAGTGATATAGGTATGTGCCTGCTGTTACCTACCCTTTGTTATTTCTGCACGGTGATGTAGGTACATGTATGTACCTGATGTTACCGTCTCTTTGTTATTTCTGTACAGTGATGTAGGTATGTACCTGATGTTACCAACCCTTTGTTATTTCTGTACAGTGATGTAGGTATGTGCCTGATGTTACCAACCCTTTGTTATTTCTGTGCAGTGATGTAGGTATGTGCCTGATGTTACCAACCATTTGTTATTTCTGTGCAGTGATGTAGGTATGTGCCTGATGTTACCAACCATTTGTTATTTCTGTGCAGTGATGTAGGTATGTGCCTAATGCTATCAACCCTTTGTTATTTCTGTATCAGTAATTTGTGCTTTGTATTACGGCTATATCTGTACGGTGATGTTACAAACTTTTCTTAAGTTACCTACCCTTTATGCTTTGTACCGATGTTAATGAATATCGACTTTGTATTCATAATTTTGTTATAAATGGCATCCTTGTTTTAGAGTGAGTGATAAGACATTGTCACATGGGCGTTGTACATAATTTCAATTGTTTTATAATATCACTAATGTTTGGCATTGAAATGTTTTTCAGATAAACTGTTGATTTATGAGTTTATAATTATTTACTATATTGTATATTTATACCACATTGACAATTGTGTATTGTAATAACGATAAACACATTGTCATATTTCGATATGATGTCATCAGATTTGGCAGGAACACTAATTTTGGTCTCGATATACATCTGGGTGCTCAGCTGACATAAGGTAATCTACTTCATCAGAAAAGTCAGCTATGATGCCAAGTCTATACCAATAGTGTGGTATCAGACCATCATGTATCGTGAAGCCGGTGAGCCCAATGCATGAAGTTCTCAGAACGTGACCAAAAGGCCCGAGTTCGAATCCCGCCATGGGTGTACCGGTGTCCTGTCTTTCGGATAAGACAGTAAAAACCGAGGTCCCATATCACGGTAGGCGTGGTACGTAAAAGATTCATTGCTTAAGAAGGGTCCGTTACAAAATCACAAATTTCTATGCGATGCATTAGGCGTCACAATAAACGCGAAATAATCGTTAAGCGTAACACTTTAAGCAATCATGTGTATCGTGAAGATATACATCGAAGGATAAGACTTAGCTGAAAAAATAGAAATATATGAAAATAAGTCGATAAAACACACACATATAAACCCAAGAAAATAGAACTTCATCTGGAGTAATTAATATGGTCAAAAACCATTCTTTACATAACTGAATCAGATGATAATTCAACATACAATCAAGTTCAGATTGTGTGTACTTGAAGTTGTAGTGTAAACATTGTGATGTATGACTTTAATTACCATGTAGGTAAAGAGATTGTCACAGGATTAATTATACAATGGATGTTTCAATATTGTTTGACTTAATCCTTCAGTGTGAACGTCATCATCGTCCTTATAGAATGGGAGACATCTCGAGGGTTCTAGCTGTCTCTGTGCAAGTCTCCAATGTATGGCCTACTGTCCAACGCCTTCATTATATAGCAGCGACATCAATGAAGGATATTTTACGTACACTGTAAACACGGTCACGTTATTCCCTGTGGTCTTAGAAGATAGATATCTGCTGATAGCTGTACGTTGATGATGTAAGTTGCGGCAGCTCGCAAACACCGACGTAAAAAACCTCAAGCAAGAACGATAAATGAGGTGAAACTAATGCATATATATATATATATATATATATATATATATATATATATATATATATATATATATATATATATATATATCTTCACAAAAGTACCTCACACAGGTTGTCAATAGATGTTTTTATGGTATCATTAATAACTGAACTGAACTGACTGCCTGACTTCTGACATCGTGGCTACTTCACAGTTACTTGACTGCTGACATTGTGTTTACGTAAAGTACGTGATAGGTCCTCAAACGGACAAAAACAAAGAAATGAATGGAAATGGTACAAAGCGTTTAATATAATCTTCAAATTTACACATCACTGAATGTTTAAAACAAGTGAAGTAGTTGAAATATAATTGTTTTCGTGGTTATTTATGATTTTTATATACATGTAATTGTTGTGGTTTGAGATCTCGATGAAGTTACTACGTGTGGTAAAAATGAGCACTCTGGAAAAAAGTTGTCTCTCGTTGCGTATTGATCATAACCTTATATAACAGCCTTCACGTGCTACATCCACGTCGTCTAATGTATCTCTCCATCTGACGTATGAATCTTTGCCAGTATCTAAGCGATGCCGTAGTAGCATACTTGTTACGTGTGTAATCCTTAAAGATGGCAGTCTCTCCTTGCAAATAGTATCGATATCTACAATGTGTAAAGAGTACATTGGCTATTACATAATAAAGACATACTCTGGGGCTATATCACTGTGCATTCACAATGACGTATAACGTGTACATTGAAAAGCAAGCGTCTCCTGTTGGCTCTGCCACATCAACGCCCTTAACAAGTAGCCAACAGAAAAATATTTCAACACTGCATTCAAGGGAGATGTTAATTATATCGTGGACAATAAGCACATACCTTTTATATCCCACTGCATTCAAGGGAAATGTTAATTATATCGTGGAAATAAGCACATACCTTTTATATCCCATTTCATTCAAGGAAGATGTTAATTATATCGTGGACAATAAGCACACACCTTTTACATCCCATTGCATTCAAGGGCGATGTTAATTATATCGTGGACAATGAGCACATACCTATTTTAACCCATTGCACTCAAGGGAGATGTTAATTATATCGTGGACATTAAACACACACCTTTTATATCCCACTGCATTCAAGGGTGATGTTAATTATATCGTGGACAATAAGCACATACCTTTTATATCCGACTGTATTCAAAGGTAATGTTAATTATATCGTGGACAATAATCACATACCTTTTATATCCCATTGCATTCAAGGGAGATGTTAATTATATCGTGGACAATAAGCACACACCTTTTATATCTCACTGCATTCAAGGGAGATGTTAGTTATATCGTGGACAATAAGCACATACCTTTAATATCCCACTGCATTCAAGGATGATGTTAATTATATCGTGGGCAGTAAGCACACACCTTTTATATCCCACTGCATTCAAGGGAGATGTTAGTTATATCGTGGACAATAAGCACATACCTTTAATATCCCACTGCATTCAAGGATGATGTTAATTATATCGTGGGCAGTAAGCACACACCTTTTATATCCCACTGCATTCAAGGGAGATGTTAGTTATATCGTGGACAATAAGCACATACCTTTAATATCCCACTGCATTCAAGGATGATGTTAATTATATCGTGGGCAGTAAGCACACACCTTTTATATCCCACTGCATTCAAGGGAGATGTTATTTATATCGTGGACAATAAGCACATACCTTTTATATCCCACTGCACTCAAGGGAGATGATAATCATATCGTGGACAATAAGTACATACCTTTTATATCCCACTGCATTCAAGGGAGATGTTAATTATATCGTGGACAGTAAGCACATACCTTTTATATCACACTGCATTCAATGGTGATGTTTATTATATCGTGGACAATAAGCACATACCTTTTATATCCCACTGCACTCAAGGGAGATGTTAATTATATCGTGGACAATAAGCACATACCTTTTATATTCCACTGCATTCAAGGGAGATGTTAATTATGTCGTGGACAGTAAGCACATATCTTTTATATCCCACTGCATTCAAGGGAGATGTTAATTATATCTTGGACAGAAAGCACATACCTTTTATATCCCACTGCATTCAAGGGTGATGTTTATTATATCGTGGACAATAAGCACATACCTTTTATATCCCACTGCACTCAAGGGAGATGTTAATTATATCGTGGACAATAAGCACATACCTTTTATATCCCATTGCATTCAAGGGAGATGTTAATTATATCGTGGACAATAAACACATACCTTTTATATCCAATTGCATTCAAGGGAGATGTAAATTATATCGTGGACAATAAGTACATATCTTTTATATCCCACTGCACTCAAGGGAGATGTTAATTATATCGTGGACAATAAGCACTTACCTTTTATATCCCACTGCATTCAAGAAAGATGTTAGTTATATCGTGGACAGTAAGCATATATCTTTTATATCCCACTGCACTCAAGGGAGATGTTAATTATATCGTGGACAATAAGCACTTACCTTTTATATCCCACTGCATTCAAGGGAGATGTTAATTATGTCGTGGACAGTAAGCACATACCTTTTATATCCCACTGCATTCAAGGGTGATGTTTATTATATCGTGGACAATAAGCACATACCTTTTATATCCCATTGCATTCAAGGGAGATGTTAATTATATCGTGGACAATAAGCACATACCTTTTATATCCAATTGCATTCAAGGGAGATGTAAATTATATCGTGGACAGTAAGCACATATCTTTTATATCCCACTGCACTCAAGGGAGATGTTAATTATATCGTGGACAATAAGCACTTACCTTTTATATCCCACTGCATTCAAGAAAGATGTTAATTATATCGTGGACAGTAAGCACATATCTTTTATATCCCACTGCACTCAAGGGAGATGTTAATTATATCGTGGACAATAAGCACTTACCTTTTATATCCCACTGCATTCAAGAAAGATGTTAATTATATCGTGGGCAGTAAGCACACACCTTTTATATCCCACTGAATTAAAGGGAGATGTTAATTATATCGTGGACAATAAGCACATACCTTTTATATCACACTGCATTCAAGGGAGATGTTAATTATATCGTGGACAGTAAGCACATACCTTTTATATCCCACTGCACTCAAGGGAGATGTTAATTGTATCGTGGACAATAAGCACTTACCTTTTATATCCCACTGCATTCAAGGGAGATGTTAATTATATCGTGGACAATAAGCACATACCTTTTATATCCCACTGCATTCAAGGGAGATGTTAATAATATCGTGGACAATAAGTACATACCTTTTATATCCCACTGCACTCAAGGGAGATGTTAATTATATCGTGAAAAATAAGCACATACCTCTTATAGCCATCTTCATCTACATATTGAATAGGCGCCTTTCCGTATATGAAGTATTGCTCATTTTCTTCAATCTGTGTGCTGCATCTTAAATTCATCCATATGTCCAATTCATCACCATGCCGTATATTCCCAGTACCTGTGCATAATAATATTTGACCAAAGTTATATCTTTTCTAGATACGATAATTTATGACCACCGTGGAATTAAAAGCAGGCCAACTTAAACATTTGATATGAAACTCGCTCAAAAATTCAAGTTAATGCATAGTTATATAAAGCGGTGGTAAGAAAACCGATGACAATACCAGTGCTAGAAAAAGAAGAGAGAGAGAGAAAATAAATCTGTACAAAGAGGATGTCACAAAATAATGGATGTCACTACAATCACGACGCCGACATGGGACGTTCAAGTGAGACTTGTGTGCTAAACTGGTTGACGGCCAAAACATTCCAACTTGTGATGTAATCAGCGCAATCAAATGAGCACACATGTAATGAAAGAACAAAGTCGGCTTCCAGATCATGTTTTCTAAACCACTTTGTTTTTATACACAGCGGGTATGGCCAGTTGACAGGGGACGCTTACTCCTATATTTGTAGAGGTCCGTTTTCGCCTTGCATTCCTGTGGGATATACAAATATACCAGACCGGCAGAGTAGTTATACCTCAGAACCCTGATTTACACTGGTTACCCTGATTTTCATTAATCATATGGTGTTGTCAAAGCTTATTCCCTTAAGTTTGATTCATAATATCTTTTAAAAACCTTTTTTTTTCAATTATGGCTATATAAAATGAAGGTATTTTGATATTGATATTAAATTTTGATAAACGAATAGGCGTAAAATAGTATGCACGGAAACATGTATAGATCACACATAGTGACAGTTAAACGTGGTACAATATTCATGAACCTTACCTGCTTTTAAAGCGGACGTGACGACAGAAGATATTACAATATGGTTCCCAGATACGCCTATGTTAGTTACCTCAATTTTAACGACTGAAAAAAAATATAAAATTCAACATTCAAGGGCGTTTTATACTGGTACTATTCATAGCTTATTTTTCAATATAAAGAATATGAAGTTTCCTTTTATGAATTCAAATTTATGTATTACATGATCTTCTACCAACAATAACATACTTTAGAGACATTACCGTAGTCAAACTCCCGACATGTTCGCTGGAACAACTGCGCCCTTGAAATCTGTCGAAATTCCAGCTTGGCATCCCACTGATCAGCACAAGATCCTAAACAATACAAAACATAAACATTGATAAGTCTGAGATGATCAAGTGCTTAGCAAGTTGGGTTAAATCTAGATCATTGTGAATTTAAATTTTATTGAACCCTATTTCAGCTGATATCCAAGATAAGAATAGGCCTGTCCTGTTAAATATGCTAGAACGGATAAACCTGTCCTGGTAAAGATCCTATAAAAATAGATCTGTCTTGTTAAAGATCCTATAAAAATAGATCTGTCCTGTTAAAGATCCTATAAAGAATAGACCTGTCCTGGTGAAGATCCAATAAAGAATAGACCTGTCTTGGTAAGGATCCTATAAAAATAGATCTGTCCTGGTGAAGATCCTATAAAGAATAGACCTGTCCTGGTGAAGATCCTATAAAGAATAGACCTGTCCTGGTGAAGATCCTATAAAGAATAGACATGTCCTGGTAAAGATCCTATAAAGAATAGACATGTCCTGGTAAAGATCCTATAAAGAATAGACCTGTCCTGGTGAAGATCCTATAAAGAATAAAAGACATGTCCTGGTGAAGATCCTATAAAGAATAGACCTGTCCTAATAAAGATCCTATAAAGAATAGACCTGTCCTGGTGAAGATCCTATAAAGAATAGACCTGTCCTGGTGAAGATTCTATAAAGAATAGACATGTCCTGGTAAAGATCATATAAAGAATAGACATGTCCTGGTGAAGATTTTATAAAGAATAGACCAGTCCTAATAAAGATCCTATAAAGAATAGACCTGTCCTGGTGAAGATCCTATAAAGAATAAAAGACATGTCCTGGTGAAGATTTTATAAAGAATTGACCAGTCCTAATAAAGATCCTATAAAGAATTGACCTGTCCTGTTAATTATCTTATAAATCAAAGGCTTGAAAAGCCACAAAGGCGTCGAGCTAAATTTGATTTAAAGTTGTTAAAAGTAGCAGAAATTGACCAGTTGTGTTCATCTTTTTTGTTGAATTCCGATAATTTTTGGAATAGAGTAAAAATAAAAGCTTAAGGACCAACAGCCATCATATAATATCAAAATGTGAATGAAAGTTGTCAGTGGGCAACATAGCTCTCGGTGGGGCTTTGTCATAAAGTAAGATGTATGGTAAACAGTTTCTTAATGGGGTCCGTTGTCATGCGGAAGTCAAGGTTTATAAGTCGTATTGATTATTACATCATCATAACATTTAATTGTTCTTTACGTCATTCTTGCAGAAATATGTCAAATGTCTTATCACAAAGAATGTACATGTGAAAACAATCGAACACCATTGCCTTTTTTTTACAGAGATAGAAATGGACGAGTTGTAACCATTGCCTGTAAAATATGGAAGCCTTATGCTTTATTTGTTTAAAGATATGGTCTAGGTTACTGTTTTTGTCTACGCATCTAACACTGACAATAGGGACAACAGCTTCTATATATCGTCGTAACACGCTAGTTATTATTCGGTCGTTTATTGTATGTGCACGTGCAAGGGCTACAACGCCATGCCGTTCACCATAATGACGCAAGCCGATTGTGAATCACAATCGCACTTTATCGGTTGATTTGGAATAAAATCTTCACATGTGAGTTCTACTTAATTTATTTTTCATGCATTCAATCTAAAATCCATGCTATTATCCTTTACATCCGCATTAAATTTTGTAAGCGATTTGAAAACTTTCTCGGCTGCCATTTTTTATTCCATCGTGGGAACTTTTCCAACTATGGAGAAGACCATGTGATATATACACATGCTACTTCCCTAATAAGGCAAAAATGAGGCGTGACTTTAGAAATTTTAGCGGGAAAATTCACAACTGCGCAAATAAAGATGGTTTCAAAAACGATTCCTATTTTACAAAAAGCTATTTGGCTTTGTGGCCAACATCTTGAACATTTAATGCTATTCCGATTGCAACCTAAGCTTTTTAAAAAGGCTATGCTTGTTTAAGATAGACTGGAGTTACCTGCTCTTGCTTGCTATAGCTGCGCGAAGAGACAAGTGACCACCGCCATTTTGTAGAAGCTATTCCCTGTCCAGCAAGTGTTACTTATAGCACAGGCGGTAAGGGCAGATAAGATGCTGTACACACTGCGTGTATATATTTTTTAAAATTCGTCTGCAGTAGCATACACAGCATAGGTATACAGTACCTGATGTAATTTACGAGAGGCACGTGATGTTTAACCTTGAGGATGTAATTAATTTTGTCGATATTTGTTGATTCTAGGTTAAATGAATGAAACGAAACAAAATCCAGTGAGATAAAAATAACCGATAACGCGTCACTTGAACATAGTTCAGCCTCGTTGTGAGTTAGTGGTCACCTGTCTAGATATTTTAAGATCTTTGTGACACGCATTGCCAGTCTATAATTAGGATTCTTTGAAATATTTTATTTTTTCTTTTTTAAACTGAAATTTATATCTAAGTATATTATTATTACATTATTTATATTATCATATATATTTTGAAGATTGCGCGATCGGTTTCCATATTGGCGTGTTTATGTCAAATTAGGCCTTGATCGCATGTTACAAGCGTTCTACTACGATTTCTCCAAATAAGGCAATATGTCACGTGCTCTTCCCCATATTTGGAAAAATTCCCATGAAGTGCGATTGTAATTCATAATCGGCTTTCCCAATACGGCGAATGAATATTTTAACACACACAATATTCAATAAGCGACAGAATACTAAGTGTTTTAGGGCAATATATTGATAATTTAAGTTAAGCAGACCTGTGCTCAAACCTATTTCTGTGCAATGAATTTTCAATGACAAGCATAACAAAGCCGGTTTTGCAAGAAGTTTTTACTACTTTAAAGAAGGTACTACTTTGTTACGTGAATTAAAAAGGCGGTGAAGAGGTAAAATTTTTACGATCGCTAGAAGACTGTCGCGCAAATGCTCGACGCCTTAAAAACTGACCTGTCCTGTCAAAGATCTTAAAAATATACCTGTCCTGTTAAAGATCTTATAAAGAATAAATCTGTCCTTGTAAAGATTCTATAAAGAATAGCTCTGTCCTGTTAAAGATCTTATAAAGAATAAATCTGTCCTTGTAAAGATTCTACAAAGAATAGCTCTGTCCTGTTAAAGATATTACAAAATAGACCTGTCCTGTCTGTCTTGTTAAACATAGACCTGTCTTGTTAAAGATCATATAAAGAATAGACCTGTCCTGTCTGTCTTGTTAAACATAGACCTGTCTTGTTAAAGATCATATAAAGAATAGACCTGTCCTGTCTGTCTTGTTAAACATAGACCTGTCTTATTAAAGATCATATAAAGAATAGACCTGTCCTGTCTGTCTTGTTAAACATAGACCTGTCTTGTTAAAGATCATATAAAGAATAGACCTGTCCTGTCTGTCTTGTTAAACATAGACCTGTCTTGTTAAAGATCATATAAAGAATAGACCTGTCCTGTCTGTCTTGTTAAACATAGACCTGTCTTATTAAAGATCATATAAAGAATACACCTGTCCTGTCTGTCTTGTTAAACATAGACCTGTCTTGTTAAAGATCATATAAAGAATAGACCTGTCCTGTCTGTCTTGTTAAACATAGACCTGTCTTGTTAAAGATCATATAAAGAATAGACCTGTCCTGTCTGTCTTGTTAAACATAGACCTGTCTTATTAAAGATCATATAAAGAATAGACCTGTCCTGTCTGTCTTGTTAAACATAGACCTGTCTTATTAAAGATCATATAAAGAATAGACCTGTCCTGTCTGTCTTGTTAAACATAGACCTGTCTTGTTAAAGATCATATAAAGAATAGACCTGTCCTGTCTGTCTTGTGAAACATAGACCTGTCTTGTTAAAGATAATATAAAGAATAGACCTGTCCTGTCTGTCTTGTGAAACATAGACCTGTCTTATTAAAGATCATATAAAGAATAGACCTGTGCTGTCTCTCTTGTTAAACATAGACCTGTCTTATTAAAGATCATATGAAGAATAGACCTGTCCTGTCTTTCTTGTTAAACATAGACCTGTCTTATTAAAGATCATATAAAGAATAGACCTGTCCTGTCCGTCTTGTTAAACGTAGACCTGTCTTATTAAAGATCATATGAAGAATAGACCTGTCCTGTCCGTCTTGTTAAACGTAGACCTGTCTTATTAAAGATCATATGAAGAATAGACCTGTCCTGTCTGTCTTGTTAAACGTAGACCTGTCTTATTAAAGATCATATGAAGAATAGACCTGTCCTGTCTGTCTTGTTAAACGTAGACCTGTCTTATTAAAGATCATATAAAGAATAGACCTGTCCTGTCTGTCTTGTTAAACATAGACCTGTCTTGTTAAAGATCATATAAAGAATAGACCTGTCCTGTCTGTCTTGTTAAACATAGACCTGTCTTGTTAAAGATCATATAAAGAATAGACCTGTCCTGTCTGTCTTGTTAAACATAGACCTGTCTTATTAAAGATCATATAAAGAATAGACCTGTCCTGTCTGTCTTGTTAAACATAGACCTGTCTTGTTAAAGATCATATAAAGAATAGACCTGTCCTGTCTGTCTTGTTAAACATAGACCTGTCTTATTAAAGATCATATAAAGAATAGACCTGTCCTGTCTGTCTTGTTAAACATAGACCTGTCTTATTAAAGATCATATAAAGAATAGACCTGTGCTGTCTCTCTTGTTAAAAACATAGACCTGTCTTGTTAAAGATCATATAAAGAATAGACCTGTCCTGTCTTTCTTGTTAAACATAGACCTGTCTTATTAAAGATCATATAAAGAATAGACCTGTCCTGTCTGTCTTGTTAAACATAGACCTGTCTTGTTAAAGATCATATAAAGAATAGACCTGTCCTGTCTGTCTTGTTAAACATAGACCTGTCTTGTTAAAGATCATATAAAGAATAGACCTGTCCTGTCTGTCTTGTTAAACATAGACCTGTCTTGTTAAAGATCATATAAAGAATAGACCTGTGCTGTCTCTCTTGTTAAACATAGACCTGTCTTGTTAAAGATCATATAAAGAATAGACCTGTCCTGTCTTTCTTGTTAAACATAGACCTGTCTTATTAAAGATCATATAAAGAATAGACCTGTCCTGTCTGTCTTGTTAAACATAGACCTGTCTTGTTAAAGATCATATAAAGAATAGACCTGTCCTGTCTGTCTTGTTAAACATAGACCTGTCTTGTTAAAGATCATATAAAGAATAGACCTGTCCTGTCTGTCTTGTTAAACATAGACCTGTCTTGTTAAAGATCATATAAAGAATAGACCTGTCCTGTCTGTGTTGTTAAACATAGACCTGTCTTATTAAAGATCATATGAAGAATAGACCTGTCCTGTCTGTCTTGTTAAACATAGACCTGTCTTATTAAAGATCATATAAAGAATAGACCTGTCCTGTCTGTCTTGTTAAACATAGACCTGTCTTGTTAAAGATCATATAAAGAATAGACCTGTCCTGTCTGTCTTGTTAAACATAGACCTGTCTTGTTAAAGATCATATAAAGAATAGACCTGTCCTGTCTGTCTTGTTAAACATAGACCTGTCTTGTTAAAGATAATATAAAGAATAGACCTGTCCTGTCTGTCTTGTTAAACATAGACCTGTCTTATTAAAGATCATATAAAGAATAGACCTGTCCTGTCTGTCTTGTTAAACATAGACCTGTCTTATTAAAGATCATATAAAGAATAGACCTGTCCTGTCTGTCTTGTTAAACATAGACCTGTCTTATTAAAGATCATATAAAGAATAGACCTGTCCTGTGTTGTTAAACATAGACCTGTCTTATTAAAGATCATATAAAGAATAGACCTGTCCTGTCTGTCTTGTTAAACATAGACCTGTCTTGTTAAAGATCATATAAAGAATAGACCTGTCCTGTCTGTCTTGTTAAACATAGACCTGTCTTATTAAAGATCATATAAAGAATAGACCTGTCCTGTCTGTCTTGTTAAACATAGACCTGTCTTATTAAAGATCATATAAAGAATAGACCTGTCCTGTCTGTCTTGTTAAACATAGACCTGTCTTATTAAAGATCATATAAAGAATAGACCTGTCCTGTCTGTCTTGTTAAACATAGACCTGTCTTATTAAAGATCATATAAAGAATAGACCTGTCCTGTCTGTCTTGTTAAACATAGACCTGTCTTGTTAAAGATCATATAAAGAATAGACCTGTCCTGTCTGTCTTGTTAAACATAGACCTGTCTTATTAAAGATCATATAAAGAATAGACCTGTCCTGTCTGTCTTGTTAAACATAGACCTGTCTTGTTAAAGATCATATAAAGAATAGACCTGTCCTGTCTGTCTTGTTAAACATAGACCTGTCTTATTAAAGATCATATAAAGAATAGACCTGTCCTGTCTGTCTTGTTAAACATAGACCTGTCTTATTAAAGATCATATAAAGAATAGACCTGTCCTGTCTGTCTTGTTAAACATAGACCTGTCTTATTAAAGATCATATAAAGAATAGACCTGTCCTGTCTGTCTTGTTAAACATAGACCTGTCTTATTAAAGATCATATAAAGAATAGACCTGTCCTGTCTGTCTTGTTAAACATAGACCTGTCTTATTAAAGATCATATAAAGAATAGACCTGTCCTGTCTGTCTTGTTAAACATAGACCTGTCTTATTAAAGATCATATAAAGAATAGACCTGTCCTGTCTGTCTTGTTAAACATAGACCTGTCTTATTAAAGATCATATAAAGAATAGACCTGTCCTGTCTGTCTTGTTAAACATAGACCTGTCTTATTAAAGATCATATAAAGAATAGACCTGTCCTGTCTGTCTTGTTAAACATAGACCTGTCTTGTTAAAGATCATATAAAGAATAGACCTGTCCTGTCTGTCTTGTTAAACATAGACCTGTCTTATTAAAGATCATATAAAGAATAGACCTGTCCTGTCTGTCTTGTTAAACATAGACCTGTCTTATTAAAGATCATATAAAGAATAGACCTGTCCTGTCTGTCTTGTTAAACATAGACCTGTCTTATTAAAGATCATATAAAGAATAGACCTGTCCTGTCTGTCTTGTTAAACATAGACCTGTCTTATTAAAGATCATATAAAGAATAGACCTGTCCTGTCTGTCTTGTTAAACATAGACCTGTCTTATTAAAGATCATATAAAGAATAGACCTGTCCTGTCTGTCTTGTTAAACATAGACCTGTCTTATTAAAGATCATATAAAGAATAGACCTGTCCTGTCTGTCTTGTTAAACATAGACCTGTCTTATTAAAGATCATATAAAGAATAGACCTGTCCTGTCTGTCTTGTTAAACATAGACCTGTCTTGTTAAAGATCATATAAAGAATAGACCTGTCCTGTCTGTCTTGTTAAACATAGACCTGTCTTGTTAAAGATCATATAAAGAATAGACCTGTCCTGTCTGTCTTGTTAAACATAGACCTGTCTTATTAAAGATCATATAAAGAATAGACCTGTCCTGTCTGTCTTGTTAAACATAGACCTGTCTTGTTAAAGATCATATAAAGAATAGACCTGTCCTGTCTGTCTTGTTAAACATAGACCTGTCTTGTTAAAGATCATATAAAGAATAGACCTGTCCTGTCTGTCTTGTTAAACATAGACCTGTCTTATTAAAGATCATATAAAGAATAGACCTGTCCTGTCTGTCTTGTTAAACATAGACCTGTCTTGTTAAAGATCATATAAAGAATAGACCTGTCCTGTTAAAGGTCCTATAAAAATAGACCTGTTTCGTTAAAGATTCTATAAATGATAGATCTGTCCTGGTAAAGATCCTATAAAGAATAGACCTGTCCTAGCAAAGATTCTTGTGTAGTAAATGTGCTGGCAGCTATGCAGTATGTATCAAAGTTGCTTAAGTGGCAGCGATACAATATGTATCCAAGATGCTCAAGTAGCAACTATACAAAATTTATGCATGTTGCTTAAGTGGCATCTATACAATATGTATACAAGTTGCTTAAATGGCATCTATACAATATGTATACAAGTTGCTTAAGTGGCATCTATACAATATGTATACAAGTTGCTTAAGTGGTATCTATACAACATGTTAATAAGTTGCTTAAGTGGCATCTATACAATATGTATACAAGTTGCATAAAATGATAGTATTCTGACGATACGGAAGAAAATACAGCAAAGTGTGTCAAGATAAAATATATTTACGACATAACCCCCATTACCTTCCACACAATGGCATTCCGATCTGCTACAGAAGATATCTAAATCGGCTACGTCATACTTTAAACTGTAGAATTTAACACATCGTTCTTCTGTAATAAATCCACAATGAGTTATGAAATGTAACATCCACAATATAGAACTCCATGCATATTTACAGGGCTGGTTTTGATCAGAAATAATAATAGATAAAACTGATATCATAGGCACCACAAATTATCATTATACAGTACATAAGTAATATCATACGCTAAACATAGCATTTGAAAACCAAAGAGACACATAAAAACAAATTGTTAAAAATTAAAAATCATGCTCAGAAAAATTGTAGTCGCTATGGTAATATCGTTCACATATTTTTCAATTAAGTTCTTATTCTGTATATGGAGGGCAGTCTATAGACTTTTAAATGTTTGTCATTTGATTATGTTTTTTTATGATTATGTTTTGCGGTGTGTGGTAAGGTGGACCCTGTTTTGACGGTTGTCGCTTGAATTAACCATCCTAGGCTGTTTACAAAACTATAATGAAACATCAAAATATTTCTGTCTTATATTATGCATGTCTTCTGTGTTCTTGGACTGTGACGTCCTTTTACCTAAAACTAGCAAACTAGCTATATGACAATACCACCAAACAAAAGGTTTCTACGAAACATTTGCGGCGTGTGTAATATGCAATCAGAAGACTCTCTCTCCTTCCAGATACCTGGTTTTCTCCCTTCTGTGATTCGCAGTTGTTTTTGCTGAAACCATCACCACCGAATTTGCAGTGTTAACTGAATTCTGAATATCGGAAATTCTGTGGGTCTCTCTCGGATTTATACTTATTCGTTTTGCAATGTTAAGCATATGACTGAGTAAGATTTTTCCTTCTTTATGACTGCTTTAAAAGATCTTGTTCTTGTGTTACATGCCTAAATGTTTATTATATTTTTAAAAGCTGTATTACCAGATTTATAATAATCGAACACTTCTATTTTGGCTGCTTGAAGATTTTCAACTTCGAATTCTTTGATGACCCGGAATTTGAAACATAAATCACTGTCGCTTGGTATCTAAAACACAATTTGAGTTATTCACATGCTATTATATAAAAAGTGTGCATGTAGAATGCTTAAATCAAGAACAGCAAGTTATGCTTGTGAAACACTAATCCTCCCCGGGAACAAAGTCCAAAAAGTTATTTTAGCGTGAAGTTCATTGTCAAGGTAAAAAGGTAATCGACCTTGGTGCCATTTGAAAGGGCTTCATTAGTTAAGTACGCATGTGAAATATAAAGTCTCAATCCCTCAGGGTTCAAAAGTTAAGGCCAAGGTGAAAATTGACAACAGACAGACAAACAGACAGGACATAAACAATATGCCCCCGATTTATCGATCCAGGGGACATACAAAATATTTCATAAATCACTGGTTAACTGCAGAGAAAATAAATAGCAGCACCTTAGAAAGAAAAGTTAAACTATTGCGATAAAAAGTTACTAATATTATTACTATCATCTACTCATTGTGTGAAACCCACACAGGATCGGTTTGTGAGGTACGATCTAAAATAATGAAATACATACATCAGTAAGGTACAGGATGACGGATCTTTTGGAGACCTCAAAATTGTCTATAATCCTTTCGTCTTTAAGCTGAAAACAGACCAGAACGACCATCTAAACACACTTTAACTTAAAAATGCCATATTTTATAAATTTCTTCCAACTTCTCATTATTAGGAGAGAGAGTCTTAATATCAATTTTAAAATAAATCATATTGTATCTAGGTTTTATTTTAAAGAAAGCAAATCTTCAAATATGTCATGAAAACCTCGTTACTTACAACATTGAAGTCATCTGTTTGCGGCCGGAAACCTGTGGGCAGACCAATATCTATTACAGGCATGTCCAGCTCATTGTAACCTAGGTAACTAATAAAAATACATATACCAATCAACATATTTATCTAATATGAAAGATAAAAGCATATATTCCAAATATTCAAAGACAAAAATTTAGGATATAAATATCTTAACATGGGTTTTCAGTATTCATATTAATATAAAAAAGATGCATGTAAAAGAGTCAATATACTTTTCATCACTCTTGTGGCAGAGGTAAGTCAAAAGTAACTGATGCAATGTCATTCGGTCACACAATACTGTGTCACGGTAAACCAATGGAAATCAGAGGTGAAAGCAGCCGTCCAGAAGCGTCTCCAGTTTGGCCAGTAACATCCGCCACGGAAAGTGTCAGAAAGTGCCACACCACCATTAGAACACTATATAGAAAGTGTCACACCATCAGGACAGGGGTATAATAACACTGTATAGAAAGTGTCACACCATCAGAACAGGGGTATCAAAACACTGTATAGAAAGTGTCACACCATCAGAACAGGGGTATTACAACACTGTATAGAAAGTGTCACACCATCAGAACAGGGTTATCATAAAACTGTATAGAAAGTGTCACACCATCAGGACAGGGGTATTACAACACTGTATAGAAAGTGTCACACCATCAGAACAGGGGTATTACAACACTGTATAGAAAGTGTCACACCATCAGAACAGGGGTATTACAACACTGTATAGAAAGTGTCACACCATCAGAACAGGTGTATTACAACACTGTATAGAAAGTGTCACACCATCAGGACAGGGGTATTACAACACTGTATAGAAAGTGTCACACCATCAGGACAGGGGTATTACTACACTGTATAGAAAGTGTCACACCATCAGAACAGGGGTATTACAACACTGTATAGAAAGTGTCACACCATCAGAACAGGGGTATCATAACACTGTATAGAAAGTGTCACACCATCAGGATAGGGGTATTACTACACTGTATAGAAAGTGTCACACCATCAGGACAGGGGTATTACTACACTGTATAGAAAGTGTCACACCATCAGAACAGGGGTATTACAACACTGTATAGAAAGTGTCACACCATCAGAACAGGGGTATCATAACACTGTATAGAAAGTGTCACACCATCAGGACAGGGGTATTACTACACTGTATAGAAAGTGTCACACCATCAGGACAGGGGTATTACAACACTGTATAGAAAGTGTCACACAATCAGAACAGGGGTATCATAACACTGTATAGAAAGAGTCACACCATCAGGACAGGGGTATTACTACACTGTATAGAAAATGTCACACCATCAGAACAGGGGTATCATAACACTGTATAGAAAGTGTCACACTATCAGGACAGGGGTATTACAACACTGTATAGAAAGTGTCACACCATCAGAACAGGGGTATCATAACACTATATAGAAAGTGTCACACCATCAGGACAGGGGTATTACTACACTGTATAGAAAGTGTCACACCATCAGAACAGGGGTATCATAACACTGTATAGAAAGTGTCACACCATCAGAACAGGGGTATTACAACACTATATAGAAAGTGTCACACCATCAGGACAGGGGTATTACTACACTGTATAGAAAGTGTCACACCATCAGAACAGGGGTATCATAACACTGTATAGAAAGTGTCATGGTATTATACCATCTGTGCATGGGTATAAGAATAATAATGTAAATATCGAGACTAAGGCTATAAACAACTTTTGCATCTTGAGTTTCTCTTTACCTCACACATATCCCTATACAGATGTGTTGTTTACCCCACACTTATCTCTATACAGATTTGTTGTTTACCCCACACATATTTCTATACAGATTTGTTGTTCACCCGACACTTATCTCTATACAGATTTGTTGTTTACCTCAAACATATCTCTATACAGATTTGTTGTTTACCTCACACATATCTCTATACAGATTTGTTGTTTACCTCACACTTATCTCTATACAGATTTGTTGTTTACCTCACACTTATCTCTATACAGATATGTTGTTTGCCTCACACATATCTCTATACAGATCTGTTGTTTACCTTACACATATCTCTATACAGATATGTTGTTTGCCTCACACATATCTCTATACAGATTTGTTGTTTACCTCACACATATCTCTATACAGATTTGTTGTTTGCCTCACACATATCTCTATACAGATTTGTTATTTACCTCACACTTATCTCTATACAGATTTGTTGTTTACCTCACACTTATCTCTCTCTATATTTGTTGTTTACCTCACACATATCTCTGCACAGATTTGTTGTGTGCCTCACACATATCTCTATACAGATTTGTTGTTTACCCCACACTTATCTTTATACAGATTTGTTGTTTACCTCACACTTATCTCTATACAGATTTGTTGTTTACCTCACACATATCTCTATACAGATTTGTTGTTTACCTCACACATATCTCTATACAGATATGTTGTTTACCTCACACATATCTCTATACAGATTTGTTATTTACCTCACACATATCTCTCTATATATTTGTTGTTTACCTCACACATATCTCTATACAGATTTGTTATTTACCTCACTCTTATCTCTATATAGATTTGTTATTTACCTCACATTTATCTCTATACAGATTTGTTGTTTACCTCACACATATCTCTATACAGATTTGTTGTTTGCTTGCCCCATGTATCCTTCCTTGTATCCTTGGTATGGATCGACCTACACGATTTGTTCCTCTGGACAGTCCTCGTATCCTCGGATCTAAGTCAGGAACATTGTAAATATCGGACATTTCAGGAAATTCCCTCGGATCAACCTGCCTACAACTTCCGCACACGTCACATTTTAACCTTAATATAAATAGCAATACATAAACTCGTATAATGACGCATGCTTCATTGACTGTTATAATGATAATCACATATATTTACATAATTAATTGAATTAAATGAGTATAAGTAAAATACGAAAGTAACTGGTGTCACATGACTATGGCACCCAACAACAACGCACCACAGTGGGTATTCACGGACCCCTGAAATTCTGAAGTCAGACCAGGTGCCCGGTAGGAGTGAGCGTATCCTGTTTGGCTAGCCACACCCACTGTAAATTCCCTTAAATACAGACGAAACAAATATTATTTAGGCTCCGATAACGTTATTTTATCATGTAATAAAATAGTCAAACGTGTTCTAAATAGACAATATGACATTGAGATCATCAAAAAGACTACAGGTCTTGTATTTGGTCCCTCTACAGCCTTATGCAGACTTTTACTCTTGCAGAGGAGACATGGTCCTGAACCTCGTCCCCTCTGACTGTTAGTCGGGACTCCTACAGATCTAGGGTCTTAGCTCGCTTTCAGATGTTGATGTCGCATATATTTTTATATCATTATGTGTTTTACAATACCTTACGTGTTCATATTTTTATGACCTCTCAATATGCGATACCAGTTGACCCTTGTTCTTTACATGGATGATTATTTATAAATTTTTAAATGTACGTCCTTTGATTGTTCTGCTGTTACGGTGAGTGGGAAGGTGGGCCCGTAAACCGGTTAACCAAACCATTTGTTTGGCTTTTGTCAAATTAAATGACCGTCCTAAGTCGGTATCGTAATTGCACTACAATCAAATATTTTTGTAATGTGTTATATGTGCTAGTATATGATTTATATTCATGTATTGTATAGCTCCATGGTGACTTCTGCCACATAACTGAGCCAGTAAGTCCTCTTTTTAGCAATGTGTATATACATAAATGTGAACAAACACTGTGTAGAAAGTGCCACAGCCACACAACATCAGGAAAATGTTACATAACACTTAAGTCAAACCCTCCGCAGGGAACTTTTTACGAGCTTCACAATGCAAAGGGAATAAGTGATAAGCACATTTATAACAATATTCATTCTGTGCACCAAATGAGCATTTTGGCCACAGTATAATTCTCCAATGATGCTGAAGATAAAAACTGAAGTCAAAACTATGTAGAACAAACTAATTTGAAAAAGGTCCAAATGATGAAAACAGATTCCTTAAACCCATTACAAGTATATTTACTCAAACAAAAACATTGATGTTTCCCTGAATGAGTGTTTGGAAAATTCATAGTGTACAGAGATGTATAGATCAATGCTATTTGTTTTGACGAAATCTTAGGGTTTAAAAATGATGGCAAGTTTGAAGTTGAAGGAGAATTACAGTTATTGCCCTTATTGGCCGGTATCTGATATAGTCAGCATTGTGAAGCCTAACAGTTCATATAGAAGCGTCATTTTTGTCCACTTCTATAGTTCTTAAAAGAACCTGACATTTAGACAATTTTCAATTGCTCTGTTTATGACGTCCTAAACATATCTATTATTTCTCGGACCTCACAATGACCTCACCAAAATTGCGTTTTGTGAAAGGATGGTTTACGTCACAGTAATTCTTCATCAGGATAACTGATATTCATAGACTCCAGATGTGAGATTCGGGTACCAAGGAGATGAGACCCAGTACTGAGGAGGTGAGACTCAGGTACTGAGGAGGTGTAACCCAGGTACTGAGGAGGCGAGATCCATGTACACAGGAAGAAATAAGCATCTTCTAATTGGCTAGCTGCTTCCATTGTTAATGAAACACACGAAATATGATATACAAAAATGAAAACAAAATACAAGTCTGCAAAATAATCAGATAATAAATACTATTAAAATAGTGTCACAGCCAAATACCAGGACAATTGTATAATGATACTATAGGTGGAGAATCTGTTACCAGCTCAAAACTACAAATGAAGCACCACAAAGTGGAGAACACTTCGCACGAGTTGGTACGTTGACAGAGACATAATATTTGGAGGGAGCTTAAATTCCGTTCTGCAATCATGAAAAGACACACACACACACACACACACACACACACACACACACACACACACACACACACACACACACACAATAAATAAATAAATTTTAACCTTTTCCATGGTGACTTTGACCTTTAAAATGTGACCTTATGCAATGGTCATACAACATGACAAAAAAGGTGAAGTCAAAGTAAAGGTACTTTTGGGTTTAAATCTCTCGCACAAGAACTTTCAACTAATTGTCACCGTGACCCTGAACTTTCGTAAGATTATGAAATAACGTGACCTATTACTGTTGTCAGTCTCATTAAGATCTGAGATACGTCAGGCATTTTATAGCCTTGATGAAACTTTGACCATGTTTGTACAGTGACCTTGACTTTAGTCGAATAAACTTGTACAAGATCATGCCGTGTTCCTTTTTCACGGGCGATAACTGTTGGAAGTATTATTTAGATTTAAGTTACCATTTCAAGAGTTATTGGTCATATAATATTTTTATCAGTAACTTGATGGCATGACCTTCATTCAAGGTCATGACACATACCGGATCATGCACAAAGCATTTGCAAATTTTCATTTTAGTGAATAGAGGTGAGACAGAAGTTATTGACAAATCGCCGACGTGGTCCTCGGTCAGATATTTGACATTACATTGACTTGCAGTAAGTATCACTACTTATCGCGATAAATAAATGTTTGACATTATCTTAAATAATCTGATGTTTTATCGTCAAACAGAGCTAAAATGTATAATTACAATGACTTAATGTATAAGGTTTAGACATTGCCATGGTGAGATTGACAAACCATGTAATATGTGACGTTATACCACTTTAAACTCCAAACAATTCAAACAAACGATGTGAACTGTATGGTGTAATTGATAAATCATTCAAGTCACATTATTATCTTTTACGCAAATGCCATGACATAACTAAAGTATTTGAAAGTTACATGTATCTGTCTCATTGTGATAGATGGGGAAGAGTTGTTATTAAGAAAGAACAGATGTGACAATGAGAGAGCTGCTGTATAGCTATTCCAGCGATTCCAGGAGTATGAGCTACTGCGGGGGGGGGGGGGGGGGGGGGGGGGGGGGGGGGGGGGGGGGGGGGGTGTTAGAGCCAATATATAACAGCGGTCTCATAACTAGACAAGTGCCATCCACAACACCAACCTGCTCCTGTTATTAAATACCATTTGTGATAGCTGTTGTATCAGACTCACTCTCGAGGGGTATATCCGTATGTCTGTAACAGGCCAAGCTGTACGTCGGAGTCGAACACTTCTATATGAAATTTACACACATCGTGTTCACTAACATTGACGTTATACCGCACTTCTACCTCCATACGAGCTACACCACTACCTTCTGTTGTCACGTTCAGGTGTCCATTTAATGGTATCTGCAGAAGAAGTATGTCACTACATAATTCTAGATCGAAAGGATACCTGCAGTATTCAAATAAATACACTGTATTGTAGATGCTCCGAAAAATTTAAATGCTGGCCTTACAAAGATCTATTATTGGTTCTACGTTTCATTTCATAATACTACTCCTGCTTATAGTTTATGATCTCTCTACCTGTGAAATATGTTGACCCTTTTCCTTTTATGGAGGACTATTAATAATTTCTTAATGTGTGTTCTTACATTGCACTACTATTGTGGGAAGCGGCCCGTGAACCAGTTAACCACATCCATTGCATGGTCAATGTCACTTTGCTGACCATCCTAAGTCTGTACCACAGTGCATTACAATCGAGTATTTTTGTGATGTCGTCTTGTGTGCTTATTCTCTTTTGCTCTGCATGTTCTTGGCGACTACTTCCGAACATCGACGTCAGATATCTTTTTACCATTTTTACCATTATAATTACTTTCCCCTATTTTCATCAGAGGAAGTAAGAGATCTACCCGTAATAACCACATGACGAAATTCATCGAAGACAAGGGAACTAGAAGGTCTCAAAATGTACACAGCCATCAACATGTGTACTACAATAAATGTGCAATTAATTGGTGTAGTCATCTAGGCCCTATCGTTCACTCACTACGACAGCAATATAAAACAAAGGAAGGCACATTTGTAATTGAAGGAATAAAGCTCTTTACGTAGAATCCGATTAACAAAGTAATTAACAGATATAGTTATACATACATCTATTGTGTAACACTAAACCACAAAATGTGTCTGCATTTTTATACATTCTGTTTCTCACTGTAATCATGCTATGTAACACGAATTAATGTATACATAAAAGAGTTCAGGAAATGTATCATCAATCCTGTTGATACTTACATCGTGGACAGCCTTTTCTATTTCAATGTCGTCCTGTGACAGTGTCATATCCTGCCGGAATGTTCGATTGGACGAAGTTTCTAATGTCATTCTGAGATCTAAATCTCTGGCGTATGTACGGACACTGTACATGGATAACGCTTGTAAAGCAATGACCGTGTCCTACAGACATAGACACAGATATGGAAAGTAAATATATACAAATTCAAGTCATAAAGGCTAGATAGCAAATGTCTGACTCAGTCACAATCTGAAGGAACTCAAATATTACGTATTGAAAATTCAGATATGAAATCGAAAGCACAAAGAATATAGAATACCTGAGTTGAAACGAAAGCTCCCGAGGACTTCCTGATATAGAGCAGCCATTCCACAATATTATCACTATATATGATTTCGTCTAATTCCATCTGAGCTAATAGTGCATACGCTGTAACTTCCACATCAATGGCATCCGGGTATCGTCTGTACCAGTAAGGTACATCAGAAAAAATGTTATTAACCTCATCAGAAACTGTCCAAAACCGAGTACCTGAAAAACAAAGAAAACTTCATTATTCATACATTTCTCACAATACAGATGGAAATGATTTGGAATGATGTAAATAGAACTGTCTTTGCTTGGATCTACCAAACGTCAAATAACAGTAAAGTAGTACTTGTCTTTGAGAATTTCACCCCGACCAAGACTCATCAAAATCCCTTCAATAGATCTGAAGAAGTCTCTGAAAAGTTCACAGACAAACGAAAGCCTCACAAAAAGCGATGGCAATAGCTAGCTTGAGGCCTCAACACGAATGAGATAATTTAAGCACAAAACAAAAAAACAAAGCATCGTAATCCTACATATCTATTAATCACAGGGAGAATACAATTTGATTAAATAACGGCAACAAACCTATATGGTAAACGGACTGGAAAAGACCGGCATCAGTAAAATTCGGGTATAAAGGAAGAAGTACTGCACTTGGGTTTTCAATTAGGTTTATTCAATTAGGTTTATGAAATAACCCTGAAATATGACACTCATTTATGAGTACACTTCATAATGGAAGAAGAAGATAACCACCAGTATTACACAGAAGTTAAAAATGACACCATGGCAAAATAAG